>OX235263.1:60265487-61509803 GCA_944472135.2 Trichobilharzia regenti
GAGTGAAGTTATAAAACCTTTAATGGTTTGTGAGGAGGAACCAAAATTGTCTACTTCTGTTATTTAAAGAGTTTGAAAATGATGAAGTGACGGTAAAGTGAATTCGTGATAATGATCATGATACTTCACAGTTGTCTTTGGTTGATCATTATGAGATGAGGGATATGCCTACTACGCTAAGTTAAATAAAGGTTCTGTACAACTACAACGTGAAGTAGATGAACGCAGATGCAGTTCCAAAGGTGGTGCATACTTGTGAGACAGTCAGTGTAAATTGATCAGCGTGTAGCCCACCTATCATCAGATGATAGTGCTAAACCCGAACTAGTAGTGAAAGACAGCAGTGGTGGTAATCTTGCAGTTGGACAACTATCTGAGATCCGAACAAGAACAGCTTCTGATCCACCACTAAGTTCATCACCTTGTGTCACTCAGTCATCGTTGGTGCTGTCATCCACAATGAAACAGACACCCATCAACTCAAGTATCTTGTGCAATGACTATGGTAGTATCAGTTCGTTTGAAAGGACGAATATCAATGGTCAGTTTAGTGTGGATAAGCCAAGTGTAAAGGAGAGAGTAATTGTTAAATTGACTTGCACGAATAAAGGCATTTCTAGTTTCAAGTTACTATTTGAATGTTATCATCTTTGGTGTAAATTACTCTGTTTCTACGCTTGGTTGACCAGATATGTCGTATGTTTGTTCGTTTATTCTACGATACAATGACATGAGCGCGTTGCCGTTCAGATTTGAGGATATAGCTGATAGAAAGAAGTCAGCAAATGAACTCTGCGACGATTTTCCAACCTAGGGCGTCAACCTGAGAAGGGTTGTAGGCGTACTGCTGTAAGTCCTACAATTCTCCTAAGAATAGCGCATCAATGAGCAGTCGAATGTGCTTGGTGTGTGATTTTGTACATATGTTCATATTGTATATACTGAATTGATATCATCTGTCATCTAGCTGTTGGTAATTGTGTTTGTGTCCGGACGACTTCCACTTGCATCATCAACCTGAGAAGGAATGTAGGCGTACTGCTGTGTGTCCTACAGTTCTTCAAGGTTAGTTCGTCGTGCCAGAATCCACAACATTTGATGTGTTGATTGTACATATGTTTGTGTTAAATAATTGTGTGAGTTCCAATTATTGTAATTGTTGGTTAGTCTTGTGTGTGTCCGGACATTCCACAAATTACAATCGTCAAACTGTGAAGGGTTGTGGGCGTACTGCTGTAAGTCCTGCGATTCTTCAAAGGAATTCCATCAAGACATGAAATGCGAGTTTGTGTGTACTGTTTGTATATATGTGTGGTGTGTCATATCAATTGGTGTTATTTGAGTTCATTTTGTTTACTCGTTGTTTTCGTACCTTGTTGTTATTGCGTAATTTTGTTAAAATTTTCGTCATGCTTTCTTCTGAATCTGTTTCGAGTCTTTCACATCCGTGAATGAATTGATTGATGTTAAGGACAGCAGATGGGTCGCATACGCCGGGGAGGCTAGGCTAGTGCTGAGAATGAAATGCACACGGAGATAATTGTTAGCTGTGGTCCGACACGCCGGGGAGAAAGAGTGTAAACGACTGAGGCTCGCATGCGTCACCGCTATTAGAACTGAGGCAGAATGAGTGACAAGCGATTGCAGTGGTAATTGGTAGTGAGTAGATACGAGGATGTGCGTAGAGTATCATGAGTTGGTGCTATGGTCACGTTGCATTCTGCAAGAGTCATTCTAGCAAGTGGCGATTTTGTTGCAAGATGTCAAGAGGAGGTCTCTGTCTGGAGGCGCAGGTCGTCAGCGATGTGTGAGATTGTGCTGTGAGTATGCATGTGGTGAGTTGGCTTTTCTGTTTGTTTTCCATTTCAGCTCTGTCCGCGTGACCCAGGTTCTCGCAATGGCATCCAAGTCAACGTGCATTGATCGTGAAGGAAAAAAGGGTTGGATCCCATTTTGTTGGGGAGTGTCAATGGAGTTGAAGATTGAACGATCAATTCATGGTTGTTTGCTCAAAATCAACTTCCCCAATTTTCGCGGAGGCATCAATACGACAGTCATCGTCTCATCGGTCGCTGTTCAGAAAGAAGAGTGAAACATCGTCAGAAGTAACATAACGATTTATTATTGTAATATTTGTTTACAGACCTTAGTTGCTTAGTTCGTTTATTCCTTTTATATGTTGGTGTAACAATAAAGAAATAACAAGCAGCAGATCGGTGTTTTGGTTTTTGCGTCCGTTATTACTAAGCGTTTCTGAAACTCAGAGGAACAGCGTGGGCCCGAGCGTAGCGAGAGCTGGGCATTAACGGTTTATGAGACGAGACTGACATATGTTTATCTGTCCATTTAACTATACAACGGAAGTTTTTTTGTTTTTTTCTAAATAATCTTTTTTTTATTTAAAAAATTTTTTTGTTTATTTATTGTTATTTTACATTTATTTTACTTTTTTGTATTTTCTTTTTTTTAAATATTTTCTTTTTTTTATAAAAATTTTTTTAATAATAATTAATTTTTTTTTTGGAAGAAAATGGGCAGTGAAAGGTAATATACTGTTCATAATTCCTCTTTTGGTGTGGGTTACAAGATGACATGAGAAGCCAACTGATCTAGCGAGTAGATTGAGATGAAAAATTAGGGGTAAAAACAAACTGATGCTGGTCCTCTGTAACGAGAGATAAAGATTAAAAGGATTAGTGAGGGTTAAAACGACTACTCCCAGAAGCGGGACCAAATAGATTAAATATAGCAGAATTGAATAAGAAATTGTGACAAGGAATAAAAAATCACTAGTAGCCTTACCTATGGATTAGTTCAGTGAAAGAATTCTACGAACCTCTTGGGCCAGTGAACACGTCGACCAGCACGTGTGACCGGGGTCTTACTGGTGACGGTAGGAGAATCATCATTCACCACCGGAGGTGAGGTAGTTGAGTCTGGACAAGGACTAGGTTCAGTGGGGCTATTTGATTGAGCCGATGGGGAGGGTGAAGGTTCTTCAGTGTATGCCGCTTTAAGTCTGTCTATGCTGACAGTGTCTGGGCGGCCGCATCGGTCAATAACGAAAAATTTATCTTTACGACTAAGGACCTTAAAAGGCCCGTCATACGGTGGTTGTAATGGCTTTCGTATGGCGTCGTGACGCACGAAAACGTGTGTACAGTCATCAAGTCGCCGATCAACCTGAACCTTTCGGTTCTGAGTGCGTGTGGAAACTGGTCGGAGTCGCTGCATAAAACTTTTAAGTTGCTGAGCGTAACGGGTGGTATCCGGGAAATTTGGCTCGAAAGTTTCGGGAGCGATTAGCTCGCCTGGTAAACGCATGGTGGTACCGTACACCAATTCAGCTGGCGAGCACTGCAGATCCCCCTTAAGCGTAGCCCGGATGCTAAGCAGGACCAGTGGTAGCGAATCTGTCCACTTACTGTTGTCCACTGCCATCAACGCAGCTTTGAGTTGACGGTGGAAACGTTCTACTAGGCCATTTGCCGCGGGATGATACGCGGTTGTGCGAATGCGTTTGCATCCCAGCATCTCTAACAATTCTTTGAAGCTTGTGGATTCAAATTGTTGTCCGCGGTCGGTAGTGACAGTTGCGGGACATCCAAAATGGGCAACCCAGCCATCCATGAAGGCACGACAGACGGTTTGAGCCGTTACATCAGGTATCGGAATGGCTTCCGGCCAACGTGTGAAACGATCCACACATGTGAGTAAATACGAGCAGCCGTTAGACGGGGGCAGAGGCCCTACTATATCCAGGTGGATATGATGGAACCGAGCGTCTGGGGTCGCAAACGTCCCCAACGGCGTGATGTTATGCTTGGTGACTTTAGCACGTTGGCATTGCACACAAGCACGTGTCCATTGACGCACATCACGGTTCATACCGGGCCACGCAAATCTCGCAGAAATCAACTTGTCCGTTGCTCGTATGCCAGGATGGGAGAGGTTGTGGAGTGACTCAAACACAGTTCGGCGTAAAGACGTGGGAACAATCGGTCGAGGAGTACCAGTTGACATATCGCAAAGTATAGTTGCCTCACTGTTTAGCAAGGGGACGCGTTCTATTTTCAGTGAGGTTTTATTTGACAGGTGTTCTAAGTTCAAATCGTTCAGTTGGAGTTCGGCCATTTTATGAAGATCGATGGTTGGTGGTACGGACGTAGCACATACGCGAGACAAAGCGTCTGCTACCGCGTTATCCGATCCAGAAACGTGCTGGATATCAGAAGTGAACTGGGAAATATAGTCTAAATGGCGTGATTCTCGCGGTGAATACCGGTCTGAAGTAGTGTGGAGGGCGTACGTCAATGGCTTATGGTCGGTAAATACCGTAAATTGCCGGCCTTCCACGAAGTGACGAAAATGCTTGACAGCAGCGTAGACAGCGAGAAGTTCCCTACCGAATGTGCTGTATCGAGATTCGCATGCGGTAAGTTTACGTGAAAAGAAAGCAATCGGTAGCCATACATTAGCCATACGCTGTTGAAGGACGGCTCCGATCGCAGTATTAGAGGCATCTACGGAGATGCTGATTGGAAGTTGAACATCTAGATGGACCAACATTGTGGCGTCAGCAATAGCTTTCTTGATAGCTGCAAAAGCTGTCGAGGCTTCCTTAGTGAACACCAAAGACTTGCATTTCCCTTTAAGCATGTCAGTCAAGGGGGTCACGATATGAGCACACTGTGGGATAAAGCGACGGTAGTAACTAACCATCCCGAGAAAAGTGCGTAGTGCCTTGGGAGAAGTGGGTAGAGGGAAGTTTTGAATAGCTTCTACCCGGTCAGGTAACGGATAAATTCCATCTTTGTCTATCCTATGTCCCAAAAATTTCAGGGAAGTGACTCCAATCTGACACTTCGGCAAGTTGAGTGTGAGGGAGTGTGTCACAAGTCTTTGGAAAACTGTCTGCAAATGAAGTTGATGAGTGGCTTCATCTGGACTAGCTACCAAGATATCGTCCAGATAGGCGAAGGCGAAATCAAGCCCGCGCAAAACGTCATGTATAAAACGCTGGAAGGTTTGTGCAGCGTTCCGTAAGCCAAAAGGCATTCGAAGAAACTCGAACAGGCCAAACGGTGTAATCACAGCAGTCTTAGGTATATCTTCGGGGTCGACGGGAATCTGGTAGTAAGCCCGTGTAAGGTCCAGTTTGCTGAATACTCGAGCTCCCTTGAGTGAGGCGGTTAAATCGTGTATGTGCGGGACAGGGTAGCGATCGGGAACAGTTTGTGCGTTTAGTCTGCGGTAGTCGCCACAAGGACGCCAATCTAAACCGTTATTCTTAGGTACCAGGTGCAACGGTGAGGACCACGGGCTGCTGGATGGCCTAATAATCCCCATTTCCAGCATATGCTCAAACTCCGCTTTGACAACCTTTAGTTTTTCTGGGGATAGTCGCCTCGGCTTTGCGAAAACTGGCGGGCCAGTAGTGACAATATGGTGTTTGACGTTGGAAGTCGCACATGGCAGGCCGCTGCTAGGTTTGAACAAATCTGAAAAAGACTGCAGTATATGCGAATAAGGACCAGTGCTAGTGGGTGTGGCATATACCGGGCTGAGGGCTGGGCCTTGTGTGACGATACCGCTGACGGAGAGGTTTGTGACAGGATCTTTTAACTTATGATTACCTGTATCTACCAGTAATTGGTAGTGCTGCAATAGATCCATGCCAATTATACCTGTGGTAACGTCTGCCACCAGGAAGACCCAACGAAGTGAACGACGCAAACCGATGTTAAGATCTATAAAGCGCCTGCCGAACGTAGCAATTGGCGAACCGTTTGCGGCTCGTAGTTGAAGAGACATTGGCCGCCTGCGCTCCTCTACTGTGGGTGGGATTACACTGACCTCTGCTCCGGTATCAATTAGGAAGCGTATCCCAGTGTTACGGTCGGTAACATAGAAGAGGCGACATGAGAGTGGTTCGCCAGCGACGTTAGTCGCCAGTACGTGCTGGCTTGCTAGTTTCCCGACTGTTGAACATCGAAGGTGCACGGGCGAGTGCACTTTTGGGCTTTTGCTCCGTAACGTCGATGATACCAGCACACTCCAGGCTGGTTACTTCGGGACTGTCGGCGCTTGCTGCTAGCACGTGGCAAGGGTCTACTACTACGCGAACTCGAGGGACTGCGTCCACGACTCCTGGAGTTCATCTCCTGTCGTATACTACAGATCTCCTCGTATAGCTTGGCTATATGGGCCACCGCGTCAAAGCTTGATGACCCCCCATCAGACGAATCTTTAGTCTGAGCGGGAGCAGCAGTTACTGTTGCGGAAATGCCAATTTTGGGATTGATGGCCTCTACGGCTCTATCAGCTGCCTCGGCTATCTCCTGTAAGGGGTACTTGTAGATCGGTGCTAAGATACCCTGGACTGCCTGAGGTAATCTTTGAAGCCAAAGTTGTTTGAGAAAAACCTCGTCAATTTTAAAGTCCGCCACTAGCTGCTTCATCTGCCTCAACATTTGTGAGGGCTTGCGGTCACCTAACTGAACATCGCGGAAAAGTTCCTGCACTTTCTGTTGGTCAGTAAGTGCGACTCGTTGAATTAACGCCTGTTTGAGCCGCTCGTACCGATCCGGAGACGGATCTGCGAGAACGTCAGCCACCTCGTCTATGACACTTTCGGGTAGGCTCACAATCACGTGGTTTACTTTGGTCTCTTGTGAGTGTATGTGTCTAATGGCAAACTGAGCCTCTATATGATTAAACCATGCAGCTGGACGATGTGTCCAGAAGGCGGGGAGTTGCAGCGTTATAGCCATCTCTGACGCAGAACTGTTGTCAGCCATCTTGCACACAGGGCACAATATTAACAAGGTGATAAAAAAACCAATATAAGTACAAAGAAAACAAATCGAATCTTTATAACCGTGCGTGAAAGGAAAAAAAATAACAAAATAAACGGTACGTAAAAAGAATCGTTAACACGTTAAGCTACTATAGCGGAAAACGGTGAAAACGGGCTCACCACTTGTAAGAGTTCTACTACGGCTTAGAGTGGACCTATACTCTAAACACCCTTACAAACTTCTTCACCGTTTTGCGACCTGCTAAGCTTAGCAGTACACTACTCGACGCGCAAATACTGACGAACTGTATCGTTGTAAAAAGACTTGATGTGACAAGAGTACCTGGGAGAATTATATTTTATTCAACGAAATATAAAATTCAATAAATAAAGAAGTCGTACAACTTATCTGCAGACGTTGCTGGAGGTAGGCTCGGAGAGTGTGCAGAAAGAGAGCACAACAAGAGAGCGAACCAATGAACGTACGGAAGACTCACAAGTCAAAAGGTAAAACGTGGATCACCGTGGGTGAGTCAGTTTAAACAAAAGTTCAAAGGTACAATGTGCACTACAGATCTATGCTCCTGTTACTTCTCTGTTTTACTCTCACAATTGCAAACACCAACTTATCTCCATGACGGCTGTAATCTTTGTTTTTCTGTTCACCATATCATGTAAAGAGAACATTATATTCAATATCTTTAAACATGAACGAAATATTCCCATACTGAGTCATAAGAAAAGGCACAAACAGCGAAGAAAATTTTCTTTTCGACGATTCATTTTCATGAGCTGTACAATCGTAATCATAATTAAACACATAAGTTTTTGACCAATCAGATACTGGTAAACTTTGTCCTTGAAAATTCTGCTACATAGTGTGAGGTGTAAGAAGGGATGACTAATTGTAAGTTAGAAAGGAGACAGAAGTTGTCTTGACCTAATAAGTGTGAGATAATGACTAATCAATAAGCTAGTGTAGAGTGGACAGGAACTAGTGGAAAGGTTATACAGTAGTTTTGTATAAGATCTGTGCGAAAAAGCAATGTTATTAATAAACAGTCATAGAGTAGTAATAAAATATGGATGGTGGGAATGGTAATAATAATAAAAGTATTAAGAACAGTAATAATAATTATAATAATAACAGTGAACTTACGTATTAAAAGAGAGGAGAAAAATTATAGTTAGAAATTTACTCTGGCCATGGTAGGGCTAGAGAACGTATGTATCGTTTTTGTATGCATAGGTCCGGTTTTATGTCACGAATAGCTAGTGCCTCGGCTATGTACAGATGTCGTATCCGGAGTCCTTTTGTACGATATTGAGGGACAGTTAATCCAGTCTAACGTTAAGGACAAGATACCGCCTTTGGCCACTTCAATGTGTATTTATCAATTCACTTGCTCGTGTGGAGCAAAGTATATCGGCCGTACGCAACGTCAAGTCCACAAACGTATCCTGGAACACTGCCCAGCTTGGTTAGCCAGAGGAGAAAAGAAGAATACCAACAGCTCAATCCTCGAACACCTTGTTATCTCCGGACATCGAGCACTCCCACAGGAAAGCTTCACAGTGGTACACAGAGTCCCTCAATATCGTACAAAAGGACTCCGGATACGACATCTGTACATAGCCGAGGCACTAGCTATTCGTGACATAAAACCGGACCTATGCATACAAAAACGATACATACGTTCTCTAGCCCTACCATGGCCAGAGTAAATTTCTAACTATAATTTTTCTCCTCTCTTTTAATACGTAAGTTCACTGTTATTATTATAATTATTATTACTGTTCTTAATACTTTTATTATTATTACCATTCCCACCATCCATATTTTATTACTACTCTATGACTGTTTATTAATAACATTGCTTTTTCGCACAGATCTTATACAAAACTACTGTATAACCTTTCCACTAGTTCCTGTCCACTCTACACTAGCTTATTGATTAGTCATTATCTCACACTTATTAGGTCAAGACAACTTCTGTCTCCTTTCTAACTTACAATTAGTCATCCCTTCTTACACCTCACACTATGTAGCAGAATTTTCAAGGACAAAGTTTACCAGTATCTGATTGGTCAAAAACTTATGTGTTTAATTATGATTACGATTGTACAGCTCATGAAAATGAATCGTCGAAAAGAAAATTTTCTTCGCTGTTTGTGCCTTATCTTTAAACATGTTAGGATTTCTATACCACATCGCCAATACTGTGTGACACAGGCCAACGGCAATTTTCACTTGTATTCTTATTATTATTACCCTAGCTGTTATTATTATTATTGCCATTTCCATTTTATATGCTGCATGCTTTTGACACTGCCTCTATTGTAAATGTGGAAAATTTTCTGTGTGATTAATTTTTATTTATAATTTGAGGAAATTAGACGCAATATTGTGACTAATGCTGAAAATTACATTCTGTACCACAAGTACTGTTTTTATAATAATAATAATAATTTATTTTCATATAAACATAAATTTACATGAAAATGCATGCCATTTTTACAGGCACGATCAAGGATGATATAATGTCAAATCTTAAATTGTCTACAAGTTAATAATGTTTCAACAGTTAAATATTTGATATATATATAAATACACATTGTCTGAACTAGGCCGTATAGTTATTGAATTGTACAGTTGTCCTCCAGGTTGAGCGGGAAAATCGACTTCGTTTCGTTTTCATCCCGTGGTTGTAGGCATACGATAACCAACCAATATTGAGGTAAGTACAACGTTTACAAGGAATTGGAAGCTGTTTTAGAAAAATTAAAGTGCTGAGGTGAAACATTAAAGTGTAATAGATTAAGTGAGTGAAATATATCATTAATAAACACATTTATATAGAAAACAGAATGGGGAAGTAATTAATCCTTAGGCCGACAACGTTCATTTGCAATGTATAATGAAACCAATATATTTTATACTATTATGATGTCCACTTTTGGCTTTAATACAATTATTTTCAAGCCAGTTGTTTTTATTTCATGTCTTTTTTTCTATTTGGTGCACAACCGTACCCTCCAGAGAATAGGAATAGAATAAGTCGAATCAAATTCATAAAGAGCTATAAAATGTTAGGTTTAATGGAATATAATGAGAATCAAGTAAAGACGTTATTAGAAAATAAGTGAGACAAGATATTGTGAAGTGGTATTTAAAGATCTGACAATGGATAGCAAGTTAATTTATAAGATGCCCCATAAATCTGTGCAGATCCCACGTGGTCGCATCTCAACAATAGGCTGAGCGAATGGTATATATTTAAAGGTAGAAGCATTATCTGTCAAGGCGTTCACTATTATCTTTTTCAAGATAAAGATCTAAGCCCTCATAAAAATCAGAAATATCTCGAGCCTTTAATTTGTATATTGCTGTTCCTGCAGAATGGGGCGATTCACCTTAGTGACCACCACCATATCTACTGATCAGCTAACGCCACCCTCCCTCCTTTTTTGATGTTAGGCTCTGAGACTATGATTATTATGGCTACCGCAAATATATTGCTTGGTACCAGACATGTTCGTACCCCATATTCCATCTCCCTAGCTTTCTTAATGAGTGCTTCCAATAGGTCTCCACGTACATCTTTACGAACATATTATATATGTGTGCATGCATCCTGATGAACAGATTACTTTATAAGAAGTTAAAACCTTAAAGAGTAAAACGAATAGGTGTTGTGAATGGTGGAGCAAGATTTAGCAGAATACTATAGTTAAGGTTCAATTTAGGTAGTATGGACTGAAGGTAAGGTCGGTTGGCAGGACTTAGTGTACTAAATTTTCATGACAGTCTTATATATAGTAAACATCTGACATTGCAAAGTAACGTGTCTAGACATATTATAAAAAGATATTAACACAGAACCAACGAAATTTTGGCATTTTTTAACAATACTGCAGTGTGTGTATACTGAAGAATGGTGGTTAGTCTACAGGGAGCCGTAGAGTAAATCAAACCATATATGATAAGAGTATAATCAATAATATAGTTCGTATATCAAATATTACACTAGGTTCAATAATTGAGTGTTATAAGGGAAACAAGCGTGGTAAAGCAAGAGAACATTTGATGCATAAATATTTTAAGTATTTTAATATCCATCTAATTTAAGAGTTGAACATGCATGATTAATAAGTATTATTATATTAGTATATACATATGTAAAACGTTAAAAGGTGTGGATGCTATTACAATTATTTCCAGTGTTACTTTTACCAACACAACTTAGTGAAAATTATAGAGAATAGAAATCAGTAAATTAGTTAACGTTCGCTGCGTGAGTATTAGAGTCGAGATATACGTATGTGACTATACTGAAGACTGGACTGGCCTTCAATTTCCGTTCTACCAACAGTTGTGGTCTTTTAGACGAGCTAGGGTGGACATGTTAAAGTGTCTTTCTAGGCTCCGTTTGAACCCATCAGGGTTTTCACAACATCTTATTTCAGGTGGTAGTTGGTTCCAAAGAGTGCAATATTTTATGGTGAAAAAGTTTGCCCTAATGGATTTTCTGTGGGTAGCCACCTTGACAAGGTAGTCGTGGTTTCGCAGCTGATATGATTTAATATTTTCCCAAGTTATGGATGAGTTACTGTAGCAGTGTTTCCTAATGACTTTGAAGAGTAGAAATAGGTTGCACTTCACTCTCCTTAACCACAGAGGCTCTAATTTCAGACGTACACACCTGTCAACATATTCCACTTGTTGGTCGAACCCTATTATGCGTTTCGTGAGGAATCTCTGGACACTTTCGATTTTTTTTCTGTCTACAGTCCTGAGGTTACTAAATAGGAGAGCACAATATTCAAGTTTGGGACGGATACATGTCCTATATATAGCTAATCTTGCTTCTTGGGTGTAGAAGTTACGCAGTACAAAGCCAGTAAGTCGTTTACAGTCAGATACAACCTTATTTGCATGATCGGAAAAGGATAAATCTGAGTATGTTATCCCGAGGTCTGTGACTGTGTTCAGTTTTGAGAGGAGCTTCCCGTACATATATAGGCACATTATCGGTTTCCAGCGTCCAAGGTGGGTTATACCGCACTTGTCTGGGTTGAAAGTCAGTTGCCACTTTTCGCTCCAATCGCCTAGATCATTTAAGTCTTGTTGGATCTTGCTTTCGACGCTCATATCACCGTACCCATAATCATATACTATCTTGAGATCATCTGCAAAAAGGTATGGCTTGCCATACTTGATTACAGAGACTATGTCATTTATAAATAAGAGGAATAGAATAGGGCCAAGAACACTACCTTGTATTACACCACTGGTTATCGGCTTTGAGGAAGACAACTGGTGGTTGATTTTGACTAATCGCTCTCTTTCTGTGAGAAAAGAACTTATCCATTTGTGAAGATTTCCGGTTATTCCGTAGGATTGGAGTTTTGTTAGGAGTCTGATATGTGGGACTTTATCGAAGGCCTTGCTAACGTCAAGAAACAATGTTGTTACCGAACGCCCATTATCAATGCTTTGTGTGATGTAGTCAAAATAATCTAAGTGGCAAGTAATGCACGACCTTCTAATTAACAAACCGTATTGGGATGGGGATAGTAGGTCATTTACAGCAAGTACTGAGTCTTTGGCGGTACGTTCGAAATTGGTGACATTTTTGCACGTGTTTGCTCTGAAATTTATTTACTGCTTATTGTCATATAATTCTTGAAATTATGGTCCAAATCTCTAAAAAACGTGTTCGTAGAAACACAATTGTTTTAGATAGTGGCTTAAATTCGGTTATAACTGCATTACCGCCTGGTAATACAGTATCAACTACTAGCTCTCAAAATGGTTTGAGTGCAGATCTCACTCCTGTGATACAGGTGAAAGATGTTCTGTTAGAGAACTCTGAGTTCTGTAAACTAAACCTCCTTTTGAAAGATATGCAGAGGCAAGTAAGTGAAATTCAGAAAAAATTAGATCAGTTTGATAGTATGTCACTGCCAATCTCAAATACCACGGAGAGCCGTTCTGATATTGGCCAGGTTAAGTGTTTACTGGATGTAACTCAAAATAAGCTTTTGAATTTAGACCCAATAGCCTGTCTTTTAGAAAGGCATCCTAAAATATCTCCAGACAACCTAAATAAAGCTGAAAATCTGATTGACTGCTTGGCTACGGAGGTGATGAAGCGTATAACCTCTTCTCACCAAGCTATAGTTTACAACGTCCCAGATTCTCTGCCCCTGAAAACTGTAAGACACAAAATCCTGATTTGTTGCGGCATGGCTAGTGTTCCATGTGAATGCAAACGACTTCGTAAAAAGTCTAACCAGGCTAATTGCCCAATCATTTTTAAATTCAGTAATTCCCTTGATGCTAGTAAGTTTACTAAATGTCAGGATCACTTAAGACTGAATAGCAGTTATAAGTCTATAACCGTAGCTCAGGATAAAACACCGTGTCAGCGCAGAATAATGCGTAGTAATAACCTGGTCACCTCCTCTAGCTTTGATTTACCAAATAAGGATCGTGCACAGCAACAGACACCTAGTGCTGAAACTAGCATTCAGCAAACTACACAACAACCACACCTGCCAATGGAACTAGGAACTGATTTAGATACCAGTACCCCTGTAAATAAAGCCTCATCGAAAGATGTTAAAATGACTAGAACTTCTGCAAGTTGTTCTAAGAAATTTCCCCCCAAACGTAGTAACCTCACCACGATGAACAAATTTCGCAGGGTTGAGACTAATGATGGGGAAGAATACTTTGTATTCAATAAGCCTGCTGAGAGTAAGAATGCCAACAAACCATCACTTGTTACGAAAAACTCCTCTCGAAACATAAGTATATCTGGAGGTGTTCCGCATGCTCCACCTTATAGAAAGTCAGGCTCCAAGACTCCTAAAGTCTTGCAGCCAAAGCACCTTCCTTCACAATTCCCTTTAAGTTATAAAAACAACCCGAAGGTGTATACCGGTATGACGAATAGCAGTTGGATGGGTAGACCTTCTGATGCTATGCCTTTTAACCGTCAACCTAGGCCCAACCTGTACTACCCTTATATCCAGGAACACATGGTAAATTTTCCAGGTGTCCCGAATCACTGGTACGACCCATGGCACCTAGGACCACCTCATTGCACACCAACCCGATGTACAGACACCCAGTCCGACCTCCTTTTCATTCATAAATTCTTGCGGTGCTGACGCACAAATAGATTTAGGTTATGGTGACATTTTAAGCCAGTTTGTAGTATCCCGTGACTTATTCACGATATTGCTAATTAATGCACGTTCCTTAATCAATAAGATATCTGAACTAAGGACATTATTATTAGTCGCCAAGCCTACTGTAGCTCTGATTACTGAGTCATGGTGCTCATCCTCTGTACTTGATGTGCATATAGGTATCGATGATTACACTGTACACCGTGCAAACAGAGATTGCAAGCGTGGTGGAGGATGTCTCATATATATACATAGCTCATTTGTAGTCAGTAAGGTGGAAGATGAAACAATGAATAATGTACCTGACTCACTCTGGGTTGTCTTACATGGAGATAAGTACAAACTTCTCATAGGCTGTGTTTATCGAGCACCAAGCTCAACAAAAGAAACTGATGCGTTATTAGCTAAATCGTTTGCACACGCATCCTCGTTTAGTGCTAATTACAAAATAATTGCAGGGGACTTCAATCTTCCAGAAGTCAATTGGCTAACTAGTTCCGGCCCCCAACGCTTCGACGAATTACTTGCCACTATAGACTGTTATGGATGGCAACAACACGTCCAGACACCTACTCGTGGTGACAACATGTTGGACCTTGTTTTTTGTCATGACACAATCCCAGTATCCACGATGTTGGTAATAGATTTTCCAGTAGTGACCATAGAATGGTACTCTGCTCTCTGCCTTTCTCACCACTAAATACAGGAAACAAACAAGACTCAGGAAGCACAATATGTCGTAGTTACAAATATACAGACTGGGGATTAGTCCAAGAACTTATTCGACTCTGTCAATGGGATGACTATTTTACCACTGACTCCCTGGAGGCCTTAGTAACCCTGTTTTACAGGAATGTTACCCTTTGTCTAGATACAGTTGCTCCAAAGAAAATAGTGAAATTAAGTAGACACCGAACTGAATATATTCCAAGGGCACACCGTAATAAGTTAAGGAAACTGAAGAAACAGTACTATTCCACTAAGGACATATCACTATTGCTCTCAATCCACGAGTCTCTTGAATCTCTCAAGCGCCTACGCTCTCAAAAGGACCTCGACGAAGAGTTAACGGCACTTGAAAGTACCTCCAAAGTTTATAACTTAACGGCACTTCTTAAAAAACGAATGCAGTCGGCGAGGGAAATCCCATACTTACTTCACGACAAAGTAATCTACAATGAACCTGCCACTATCTGTGAACTCTTCAGTGATTGGTTTGCAAACTTTAGTTTAGAAACACATATGCCTGGTGAAACCGCTCCCCTTACTATCTCTTCCCTTGAAAGCATTGTGTTCACTAATCAGTTAATAGTACAAGCAATTAAAAGCCTTAAACCTTCCACTAGTACGGGACCGGATGGCCTCGCTTCGATAATTTTCAAAAACAGTGGGTGTGATATACCCTGTTACTTCTTAAATTCTTCTCAATATCTATGGACACTGGCACTTACCCTAGTGAGTGGAAAACTAGCTTCATAATTCCACATTACAAATCTGGTGATAGGGCAAACGTCCGCAATTACAGACCCATAAATATAACCCCAGTTATCTCACGAATCATGGAGAAAGTTGTAAAAGATCAATTGTCAGACTACCTAATTAGGGAAGATCTTGTTACAAGGTCTCAACACGGATTTCTCAAAAATAGATCCTGCGTTACTTGCCACTTCGACTTTTTCAACTGCATCACTAGTAGTCGCGAAGCACGTAAGCTAGTCGTTGTTCTCTACTTCGATATATCTAGGGCATTTGACATGGTATCTCACAGTATTCTCTTTGAGAAGCTGTACTCTTGTGGAATTCGCAACCCATTACTGAACTGGTTAAAATCATTTCTAAGCAACAGGGTACAAATAACCAAAGTTGGATCTGTATTGTCTCATCCTAGGCAGATCTCAAGTGGGGTCGTGCAAGGTAGTGTCCTAGGTCCACTTTTATTCACAGTCTACATTAACAGCATTTGCAAGTGCTTCACCTCAGGTAAACCATTCCTATATGCTGACGACCTCAAAGTCGTCTACTCCTGCTACACTCATGAATTAAGCGATATGGTGTAACAACAGAAGACAAGGGCTGGCAACAGATCGTTTTATTACGAAAATCAACACGTATTTATATATATTTTATATGCATTAATAAGGCTTATGCAAGCAGAAAAAGGCAGTCTTCTGATTGGTTGTTTCTCGGAAGTTAAGCAGACAAACACAGTCTTATGATTGGTTGTGTTCGATATTTCTCGGAAAGTAGAGCCATCTATCTGCGAATCATATTTGTCCACATTTAGGTTTGCTGTGATTGGTTGTTGAAACAGCCTTGTTCACGGCCAATATTAGTGACCTAGACATTAACGTAGATTAGTGCCAACCAATCGGCTAGCAGCCTGCTCTCACCACACTCGTCCCCCCGTCAAATAGCTTTGTGCGCAGACGTTCCGACCTTCTGGGTGCTACATCCTCTAGTTGAGGATTGTTACTGACCGGCTTGTCCCACTGTACCCATCTTTGGAGCTGACTGGCGTTAACTCGTTTCTGTTTATCACCTCTTCGGATGGTATATACTTGACCCCGTCTTTTTGTGATTGTGTATGGTCCTTCCCACTTTGGAAGGAGTTTCCGTGAACCTAGCCCGCCTCCAACTGTATATCTCCTGTCTCTACACTTCACTTGGTCCCCGACTGCAAAGGTAATGCACTGCGTCCTTTCTTTCATCTGAGACTTCGTGACATCACTGCGCTGCTTCCGTATTACATTCTTGACTGCCTCTTTCCTCTCTGCTTTTAATTTCGTCGTACTCCACTTTTGGTGCATGGGCCAGGTCTCATTGTGTACCGGTAATCGTGGTTTTCTACCATACATCAGTTGGAAGGGTGACTTCTTCGTTGTTTCCTGAGTGGTAGCCCGATGTGTTAGTAAAATCAGTGGAAGCTCCGTTTCCCAGTTCCCGCCCTTCGAAGCCAGCCACTCTTTCAGTGTACGGTTGTTTCTCTCCGTTAGGCCATTCGTTTGTGGATGGTATGGGGTCGTTCTGATCCTCTTGATGCCCAGCTGTTGCAAACGGGAAGTAAACTCTTCACTCTCGAAACAGGGACCTTGGTCTGTCAGTATTGTCTTCGGTACGCCGTGGTCTGCAACAATGTGTCTAACTACTGCATCTGTCACGGTTCTTGCACGTTGGTCTGGGATTGCTACGGCGTCTACCCATCGTGTCGCGTGTTCCGTCATCACCAAGAGGTACTGATTACCATTGGATGTCTGAGGAAATGGACCCATGACATCTACGGACCACAAGTCACCTATCGCGGTAACTGGAATCGACTGAAGTGGTGGTCGTATATACCGGTCACCTTTCATCAGCTGGCACCGTGGACATCCAAGTACGTATCTTGCTACGTCTTCTCTCATACCTGGCCAGTACATACTTTGTCTTAGGAGGTCGGTCGTTCTGGCCACGCCTGTATGCGCTAGCTGGTGACATTCTTCTATCATGTCGTGGCGCGACGATTGAGGTATGACAGCCAGCCAGCTTCCGTCGTTCTCTCGCCAGGTCAGAGTCCCGTAGGCATTCACTCTGAGTCGATCCCTCTGTCTGAGTAGTGTGGTTAGCTCCTTACTCGCCGTAGTTTGATCCACTTCTATTCCGTTGGTGATCACCTGTATTACTGTATTCAGCGTATCGTCCAACCTCTGCCTACGTGCAAGTCTTAGTGGGTCTTGTTCTACTGCATGCACTCCGTAAGCGACCTCGGGCAACTCAGACTCATCTTCTGGTCTCGATAACAAATCTGCCAAGACATTTTCACTTCCAGGAACGTGTGAGATCGTAAAATCGTATTCCTGAAGACGCAACATCCACCGTGACAACTTCCCCCGTGGGTCTCTCGCTGTCTTCAAAAATTGTAGCGGCTTATGATCAGTTTCGATGTGGAACCGCCGGCCGAGTAAATAAGGTCTCCATTTGTCGACTGCCCATACCATTGCTAAACATTCTTTCTCTATCGTTGAATACTTTCTCTCTGTGAGGGTCAACACCCTACTGGCATACTCAACGATTCCCTCGTCCTGTCTTAGGACCGCACCTATAGCGTAGTCACTGGCATCTGTGCACACTGTGAACTGTCTTCCTGGCACAGGTAGTTTTAGCGTCATTTGTTGGTGGTCGAGCAGCTGTTTAATTCTGTCGAATGTCCTCTGCGATTCTTCCGACCAAACAAACTTTGGCTCACCTAGTAGCCTGTATAGAGGGGCTGCTATCTCATTGAAGTTCTTCACGAAGCGACTATAAAACGCTGCTCTACCCAAGAATTGTCTCAGTTTTCTCTTTGAATTCGGGGCTGGAATCGTTTTAATCGTCAAAATTTTCTCCGGCAGTGGTTTAATCTCACCATTTCCCACTTTATGTCCCAACAGAGTAACATTCTTTTTGGCTATCTGAGACTTGGTTTTGTTGACGCGTAGTCCAAACTCTTCGATGCGTCGCAGCACGGCTTCTACATGGTTGACGTGATCGTTTTCGTTTGACTGTATATGACGAGATCATCACCATAAACCTCCACGTTTTTCAAGTTCTTAAGTAATAGCTTCATCAGTCGTCTGAACGTAAACGGTGCACCTGCTAGTCCAAACGGCATGCGTTTAAATCGATATTGTGTCTGACCCACGATGAAAGCCGTCTTATCTCTGTCACTTGTTTTATCGGTATCTGCCAGTATCCTGAGCGAAGATCGAGAACCGAAAACACATTCGCACCTTGTAGGCGATCTAAGTTTCTACCACTGTTGGCATGGCACACGGTCTTAACTCTGTCATACTGTTTAACTGTCGAAAATCAACACAGAATCTATACTTCCCATTCGCTTTTTTTACTAACAGCACTGGAGAGTTGTATGGGCTATCAGCTTCCTCAATAATATCATCTTTTAACATCTCTTGCACTTGTCGCTCCACTTCGCCTTCCAGATGACATGGAACTCTTCGCGTTAAAAATGACCTTACTTTCGGATCACTTAACGGAATTTCATGATTCACCTTATCGCAATAACCGTATGGGTCCCATCTCCAGTGAACAGATGATCGTATTTATTAATTAACTCTGTCACATTGTGTACCGTCGACAGCTTAATCGCTGCTATCTCGCTGGTCTCATACATGTTGATATGCCCGTATTTCGTGATCACCACGTTCGCTTGCGTGTCGATTATGGCACCAATCTCACGCAGAAAATCCGCTCCTAATATCGTTCGCTGTAGTTCGGGTACAACAATGAAAGGAAACGTCACCTCGCAGCCACCAACAACGACCGTACAGTTCGATCTACCCGTGATACGCAACACATACCCGCCTACTGTTTGTACTGTCAATGAACACGGATTAACACTCTTACATAAATTCTTATCTATTAACGACACGGCCGCCCTGTATCTATCAAACATACTACTTCTCGATCATTCACTCGCAACTTCGAATACAGAGCGCCTTTCTCAATAGCCCCCACTAAATCTAGGTTCATACGAAAGAAAGAACAAGCATTATACCGTCTGAAATTTTTTCTTTTTCGCCTTTCTGGGCAGTATCTTCTCCAGTGTCCCGGCTTACCGCATTCAAAACACCGGTCTTTTCTATCAGCCAACTTTAACGCCGCCACTTCCCGCTGCAATGCTTCAATTTTTGCTCATATTCGTTTGGTTTTGGTTGGTCTATAGCGGCTACCGTTGTGCTCAGCAGCTGTCTGGTCACCTTCGCCAGCTCACTAATATCCATCGGCTGCGTTGCGTTAACCAGTTTTAATCGCTGAGAAATGTGGTCTGGGACACTCTCGATGAATTGGGAAGACAGTAACTGCGCTTCTGATTCTTCATCTAAAGTGGGAAGCGCGCGTCGAAGTAGATTAGTCAGTTTCACCGCCAACACTAGCGGGTCTCCATCAGGTCCAAGCTTCATTGACCGGAACTGCTGCATTGCTAGCTGTCTGTCTGTTTCGCTGTCAAACTCGGACACTAGTCGTTCAACCAATTTCTTCCAAGACGCTGTGCCATTTGACCTGTCTACGCTGTCATATGCAGCCTTCGCTCGGCCTCTCAACAGCGTCCCCAGGACAACTGCCTTCGCCGCCTGCTCCTTGACACCCACCAGCTCAGCAACGGCTCGAAGTCACGTAAGAAGCTCCGTATGTCTCCTTCTTCAAACGCAGCTGGCCACGGGATCTTCATCTTTTGGAGGCAGCGACACCAAATGTAACAACAGAAGACAAGGGCTGGCAACAGATCGTTTTATTACGAAAATCAACACGTATTTATATATATTTTATATGCATTAATAAGGCTTATGCAAGCAGAAAAAGGCAGTCTTCTGATTGGTTGTTTCTCGGAAGTTAAGCAGACAAACACAGTCTTATGATTGGTTGTTTCGATATTTCTCGGAAAGTAGAGCCATCTATCTGCGAATCATATTTGTCCACATTTAGGTTTGCTGTGATTGGTTGTTGAAACAGCCTTGTTCACGGCCAATATTAGTGACCTAGACATTAACGTAGATTAGTGCCAACCAATCGGCTAGCAGCCTGCTCTCACCACAATGGTAGATAAAATACATCTTGAACTAAGTAGCCTTGCAACGTGGTGTGCTGAATCCTGCCTAAATTTTAACATTGACAAATGCGGCTGGATTTGTATCGGCAACAGTAAGCTTGATCTAAACCTTGAAATAAATGGGCGAAAACTAGCTAAGCTCAATTCAGTCGTAGATCTCGGTATTAGATACTCTAGTAACCTAACGTTCGCTGAACAGACTGATTATGCCAGACGTAAAACGCGTAGGCTGATAGGATGCATAACACGCAATTTCTTTTGTTGTGAAACTAGGGTTTTATTATACAAAGTATGTGTCCGACCTATCTTAGAATACTGCCCGTTTATTCTTAGCGGACTAAGACAAAATGACAAGCTTAAATTAGAGGGAGTGCAACGGCAGTTTACCTCAAGAACTCTTGGTTTAGAAAGTAGTCTGGAATACCATGAGAGATGCGAAAGACTAAGATTAGAACCCCTCTGGAAAAGACGCCTTAAGCTAAACCTAATCTTTTACTATAAGCTAACTAATCTTCTCTTGCATTCCTCCGAGCCATTAACTAAACCTACCGCTGTCGTCAGTTACAATCTTAGAAATCATCACAACCTAGCTGCTATAGAGCACTGTCAGACTTACATGCGGTACAACTTCTTCTTAAATAAGTTTTCAGTCATTTGGAATAGACTACCAGCTAATGTGCGCGATGCAAACACACTTCCAGTGTTCATCTCCTCAGTCACCAGACTGCTCAAAGATGACAATGCACTTATACGTCTAACTCTTACACCCTCTTTTTCACCCTACATAGATATTTTAAGTTGTTTAAACGTGTAGTTACAGCAAACTACAATTATAAATTTTAATATTATTGGAACTAGATGATTAACATTTCTACACAGGACAGTAATATTAGTTCACACATAATATAAAAGTTAGCATAACGGGACTAGTTAGTTTGTGTACCAAAATAACCACAGTTACTAAACAGAATATATATGTATATATTTATTAATCACTCCCTAAGGCCTCCTCTTGCTTTCTTTTGCGTTGCTGTTGTTTGTCTTCTTTTTTCTCTCACCATTTCAGCTTCCATTTGACTTTTTGAATGAGAATGAAGTATGTGGATATTTGACCATTTACAATGACAAATGATCTGCAAACATTATTGGTCCAGTATCTTTCAGTTGCCTGGTTAATAACGAATTAACTTTCTCCACGACGCAACCTGGATTACATTTGTGGAATATACTCTTATACCAATGGAAAAGTATCAATTTGTAATACAACGTCACGATTGTAGCTGATAACATAACTGATCGTATCTGTAAAAATACCTTCCTTATTACCCAATTTGGATATAAATCAAATCAAAAATGAGATTCGGATTTGTACACACCCAGGTTATATTGAGGAATTACTTCAAGCTTTATTTTTTCCCAAGTTTTTTTAATCCATCCAAAACTTACTTGGGTTTTTTTGTTAATGCGAAGACAACATTCCTATATTTCATGATGTGCTCCATTGAATGACTTGTTATATTGTGGAATAACTTCAAGCTTTATTTTTTCCCAAGTATTTTTAATCCATCCGAAACTTACTTGGGTTTTTTTTGTTAATGCGAAGTCAATATTCCTATATTTCATGATGTGCTCCATTGAATGACTGGTTATCATATTGTTCCCACAGACCTAAAAAAATGGCATGCATTTTCATGTAAATTTATATGTTTATATGAGAATATACATTATTATAATTATTATTAAAACAAAAACGCCAGCAACCATGTAACTTAACCATAAACCGAATTTATGAAATTTAATTTATGCTTATCCATGCCTGTATATTTGGTGTGTCCTACACAAGTAGGAAAAAATGTGTACTTTATTAAAACATTATTATTAATTATGATTGCTAATCGTATATGTAATTTATCATATTGATGATGCCTGTAAACTGGCGTCTCTCATGTACAAAATGAGAATATACTATTATTATTATTATTATTATTAACTATCTTTTCCATTACACGTGAAACTACAGACGTGATGTTGATGGGGCGGTAGTTGTTGATACCAGCTATAGGCCCGTATTTATGGATAGGTACAATATAAGACTTCTTCCAGCAGTTAGGGTATGTCCCATCGCTTAATGAAATTGAGTATAACTTGAGTAAGAGTAAACTCATGTCATTACCACCTTTTTTCTGCAGAACGGAAGATATACCGTCCGGGCCAGTAGTGTTACTAAGCTTAAGATTTGCGACAGCTTTATCGATCTCATGTGTGGTGAAAATTATGTCACTTAAACATTCGTCTGTTTTACGTGGGAAATCCACGACTTCATCGTTCTCTAAGGTGTATAATCTGGCGAAGTGCTTGCTAAACAGTTCACATATCGCCTCATTATTTTTGTAAGCAATGCCGTCTAAGTATATTATTTTCGGATAGGGTGTTTTGGAGTTCATCAACCTACTTTTAAAAAGTTTGGCTATTTCTCCTGAGTTATGCGGTGCATGAATGGCCTGCATTTCTTTGTTTCTGAGGCCTATATTTCTCAACTCTTCAATTCTACTGAGAAGGGACGTTATGGCAATTAATGACGATAAGTCATGATATCTGTAGTATTTTATTGAGTGCTTACGTAGACTTCTTCTAAACGATGTCGGAATATAATCACTTTGGAGGAATCTGAAGTTAAGAATCTTCTCGGGTGCAATGACGTCGTGAATTGAGTTAATATTCTGATAGAAGTTGTTAAGAATTGCATCTAAGGACTGGTTCGAAAAGTACGAGTCCTAATTAGAACATCTAATTAGGTGCTGATACAAGTCCCAGTCGGCATGTGTGTACAATCTCATAGGTATCTGGCCAGCTTCATCTCTGCGTTTTGTTTCAGGAAAGATGTCAAAAGAACAAACTACTATTCTATGGTCACTACCTGGAAATTCATGTCCAACATGTACGGTAGATGGCGTTATGTTGTTCGTGAAAATAAGGTCTAGGATATTTGCGGATCTATTGGGTGAATTTATGTGTTGTGTCCACCCTCCTGTGACGATGGAATTTATGAGATTATCGTACCTTTGGGGTCCTCGGAGTGAAGACCATGATACTTCTGGCAAGTTGAAATCGCCTCCGATAATTTTATAACTGAAAGGAAGATTGGCTGTAACATTAAAGATATTGCTAAGCATATTATCATATTCCCTGCTGGATGAGGGGGGCCGGTACACACAACCCACAAGTATAGGTTTTCTTCTGACAACTTTTATTTCGACCCAGATCGAGTCATTGAGTTGTGACAGAATTGGGTTACTAAACTGGGTTGCACACATGGATTGTTCACAGTAAATTAGTGTTCCACCCCCACGACCTGTCCGTCTGTCCCCGCGAAAAAGGTTGTATTTATCAATCCTTAGGCTGTCATTGGAGATTTCACTTGTGCACCAGGCTTCGGTGATCATAATCAATGACGGTCTGCATATAGAAGCTATTGTACTTAGTGCTAAATGTTTGCTTAGAACAGATCTCGTATTTACTAGGATAATAGATAAACACTGGCTATGTGGTTTCAGTGACCGGACAACATCTTGGTAAAATAATCCGTGAGTATCCTCTATATACATGTTATCAGACTCATTTACCAATATCTTTGGATCGTAGGAAGACTTCAGGTAGATTTTTGAGGTGGTAGTCAGGGATGGGCTTACGTTTGGATATGGTATGCAGTGAGAGACACCTGTGTGATAATCACATATTAATATTTTAGAGATATTAGTATCCGCGTTTGGTGTCGACACTGTGTCAGCTATCTCCCGGGAAATATGCCTTGCCCTAGCTGTAGAATGGAATAAAGTAAATCATTATTATTATATTATTATATACAAACAGTATCTGTGAATGCTTTTGTGTTAGTAAACCAATACTATATGCAGATGGCTTAAAAGTGACCTATAAATGCAAGAACACAGATCTCGGAATAACAGTAAATGCCATACAGCAAGAATTAGAAGAAGTGGATAGATGGTGTGACACCTGGCAACTCCAGTTTAATGTCGACAAATGTGGCTGGCTCTGCATAGGTTCCAACAATTTAGAGCTTGACCTGACAATTCAAGGCCATGCACTCTTGCGACTGGAATCTGTATTGGACCTAGGACTGAAATACTCACATGATTTATCATTTTCTGAACATATCTCCAAACAAGTGTCAAAGTCACGCAGACTTATCGGCTTTCTACTCAGGAACTTTTACAGAAATGAGTCCAGAATTCTGTTGTACAAGGTTTGTGTACGTCCTTTGTTTGATTACTGTTCATTCATGTATTGTAGTATACGCATAGAGGACAAATTGAAAGTCGAGAGAGTGCAGAGGTACTTCACGTCAAAATTACTCGGAGTCGAAAATGGTGCGAACTACTCCACTAGATGTGACACCCTAGGATTAGAAACACTATGGCTAAGACGCCTGAGACTAAACTTAACACTTTACTACAATCTTCTAAACCACTTAGTTTTTACCTCTACTAATGGCATTCGACATTCAGATGACAATGGCCACAAACTAAGACACACTAAGGGTACAGTAGCTATCGAACAATGTAAAACAGCTACCAGGCAAAAGTTTTATTTGATTAGGTATGCACAGATATGGAATAAACTACCAATGCAAATGCGTCAAGCAGGTACATTGGCCTCCTTCAAAAAGTGCTTAACGACAAACTACAAGAGTATGCAAACGATAGTAGTTCTAATTCCTATCTGAGAGCCTCCGAAATAATAGGTCCATTTATTGCATAAGCTTAAATACTGCACCTGTTGTTTTTTGCCTATATTTATAATTTTAGATAAAACATTAACGATTAAGATACTTACCCTCAAACAGACAAGAAGTTTCGTTCGTGAAACTTCTACCCAACGCAATAAGTGGAATAAAATGGACATAAATCGACAACATGAAAAAGGTTATAACTCACCACAACATCACATGGACAGATGTACGCTCCTCGAGCATCATATATGCCTCACCAACTACAACCCATCTTTCCTAAGAGAATGTGGGGAACTTACATCCATAATGTTGCTGAGCAGTTAATATCCACAACTCCTGTTGGAACAACTGAAATTCAAAAACCTTCCTCACGAGAAGAAAATACCCACAAACAGTAGAAATCCATTAATTAATGCGTCCAAAGCTTATGTATTTTACTCCCAACAATGACATTGCAGATCAAATGAGATAAACATATCACTGATTTCAAAATAACACATCAATGAACTATAAATCAAGGATTCTGTACACAACAAAGTCATGTGTGAAAATTGACTCCAAGCTTTATTTTTTTCCCAGGCGCTTATAACCCATCCACCAAAGACCTGGTTTTTTTGTCAATGCGAAGACAATACTTCTGTATTTCCTGATGTGTTGCACTCACTGAAAATCTAACGGATTTTTCCAACTGTGCACAGAAATGATTGTACATAAGTGGCGGTACGTTCGAAATGGGTGACATTTTTGCACGTGTTTGCTCTGAAATTTATTTACTGCTTATTGTCATATAATTCTTGAAATTATGGTCCAAATCTCTAAAAAACGTGTTCGTAGAAACACAATTGTTTTAGATAGTGGCTTAAATTCGGTTATAACTGCATTACCGCCTGGTAATACAGTATCAACTACTAGCTCTCAAAATGGTTTGAGTGCAGATCTCACTCCTGTGATACAGGTGAAAGATGTTCTGTTAGAGAACTCTGAGTTCTGTAAACTAAACCTCCTTTTGAAAGATATGCAGAGGCAAGTAAGTGAAATTCAGAAAAAATTAGATCAGTTTGATAGTATGTCACTGCCAATCTCAAATACCACGGAGAGCCGTTCTGATATTGGCCAGGTTAAGTGTTTACTGGATGTAACTCAAAATAAGCTTTTGAATTTAGACCCAATAGCCTGTCTTTTAGAAAGGCATCCTAAAATATCTCCAGACAACCTAAATAAAGCTGAAAATCTGATTGACTGCTTGGCTACGGAGGTGATGAAGCGTATAACCTCTTCTCACCAAGCTATAGTTTACAACGTCCCAGATTCTCTGCCCCTGAAAACTGTAAGACACAAAATCCTGATTTGTTGCGGCATGGCTAGTGTTCCATGTGAATGCAAACGACTTCGTAAAAAGTCTAACCAGGCTAATTGCCCAATCATTTTTAAATTCAGTAATTCCCTTGATGCTAGTAAGTTTACTAAATGTCAGGATCACTTAAGACTGAATAGCAGTTATAAGTCTATAACCGTAGCTCAGGATAAAACACCGTGTCAGCGCAGAATAATGCGTAGTAATAACCTGGTCACCTCCTCTAGCTTAGATTTACCAAAAAGGATCGTGCACAGCAACAGACACCTAGTGCTGAAACTAGCATTCAGCAAACTACACAACAACCACACCTGCCAATGGAACTAGGAACTGATTTAGATACCAGTACCCCTGTAAATAAAGCCTCATCGAAAGATGTTAAAATGACTAGAACTTCTGCAAGTTGTTCTAAGAAATTTCCCCCCAAACGTAGTAACCTCACCACGATGAACAAATTTCGCAGGGTTGAGACTAATGATGGGGAAGAATACTTTGTATTCAATAAGCCTGCTGAGAGTAAGAATGCCAACAAACCATCACTTGTTACGAAAAACTCCTCTCGAAACATAAGTATTCTGGAGGTGTTCCGCATGCTCCACCTTATAGAAAGTCAGGCTCCAAGACTCCTAAAGTCTTGCAGCCAAAGCACCTTCCTTCACAATTCCCTTTAAGTTATAAAAACAACCCGAAGGTGTATACCGGTATGACGAATAGCAGTTGGATGGGTAGACCTTCTGATGCTATGCCTTTTAACCGTCAACCTAGGCCCAACCTGTACTACCCTTATATCCAGGAACACATGGTAAATTTTCCAGGTGTCCCGAATCACTGGTACGACCCATGGCACCTAGGACCACCTCATTGCACACCAACCCGATGTACAGACACCCAGTCCGACCTCCTTTTCATTCATAAATTCTTGCGGTGCTGACGCACAAATAGATTTAGGTTATGGTGACATTTTAAGCCAGTTTGTAGTATCCCGTGACTTATTCACGATATTGCTAATTAATGCACGTTCCTTAATCAATAAGATATCTGAACTAAGGACATTATTATTAGTCGCCAAGCCTACTGTAGCTCTGATTACTGAGTCATGGTGCTCATCCTCTGTACTTGATGTGCATATAGGTATCGATGATTACACTGTACACCGTGCAAACAGAGATTGCAAGCGTGGTGGAGGATGTCTCATATATATACATAGCTCATTTGTAGTCAGTAAGGTGGAAGATGAAACAATGAATAATGTACCTGACTCACTCTGGGTTGTCTTACATGGAGATAAGTACAAACTTCTCATAGGCTGTGTTTATCGAGCACCAAGCTCAACAAAAGAAACTGATGCGTTATTAGCTAAATCGTTTGCACACGCATCCTCGTTTAGTGCTAATTACAAAATAATTGCAGGGGACTTCAATCTTCCAGAAGTCAATTGGCTAACTAGTTCCGGCCCCCAACGCTTCGACGAATTACTTGCCACTATAGACTGTTATGGATGGCAACAACACGTCCAGACACCTACTCGTGGTGACAACATGTTGGACCTTGTTTTTTGTCATGACACAATCCCAGTATCCACTATGTTGGTAATCGATTTTCCAGTAGTGACCATAGAATGGTACTCTGCTCTCTGCCTTTCTCACCACTAAATACAGGAAACAAACAAGACTCAGGAAGCACAATATGTCGTAGTTACAAATATACAGACTGGGGATTAGTCCAAGAACTTATTCGACTCTGTCAATGGGATGACTATTTTACCACTGACTCCCTGGAGGCCTTAGTAACCCTGTTTTACAGGAATGTTACCCTTTGTCTAGATACAGTTGCTCCAAAGAAAATAGTGAAATTAAGTAGACACCGAACTGAATATATTCCAAGGGCACACCGTAATAAGTTAAGGAAACTGAAGAAACAGTACTATTCCACTAAGGACATATCACTATTGCTCTCAATCCACGAGTCTCTTGAATCTATCAAGCGCCTACGCTCTCAAAAGGACCTCGACGAAGAGTTAACGGCACTTGAAAGTACCTCCAAAGTTTATAACTTAACGGCACTTCTTAAAAAACGAATGCAGTCGGCGAGGGAAATCCCATACTTACTTCACGACAAAGTAATCTACAATGAACCTGCCACTATCTGTGAACTTTCAGTGATTGGTTTGCAAACTTTAGTTTAGAAACACATATGCCTGGTGAAACCGCTCCCCTTACTATCTCTTCCCTTGAAAGCATTGTGTTCACTAATCAGTTAATAGTACAAGCAATTAAAAGCCTTAAACCTTCCACTAGTACGGGACCGGATGGCCTCGCTTCGATAATTTTCAAAAACAGTGGGTGTGATATACCCTTGTTACTTCTTAAATTCTTCTCAATATCTATGGACACTGGCACTTACCCTAGTGAGTGGAAAACTAGCTTCATAATTCCACATTACAAATCTGGTGATAGGGCAAACGTCCGCAATTACAGACCCATAAATATAACCCCAGTTATCTCACGAATCATGGAGAAAGTTGTAAAAGATCAATTGTCAGACTACCTAATTAGGGAAGATCTTGTTACAAGGTCTCAACACGGATTTCTCAAAAATAGATCCTGCGTTACTTGCCACTTCGACTTTTTCAACTGCATCACTAGTAGTCGCGAAGCACGTAAGCTAGTCGTTGTTCTCTACTTCGATATATCTAGGGCATTTGACATGGTATCTCACAGTATTCTCTTTGAGAAGCTGTACTCTTGTGGAATTCGCAACCCATTACTGAACTGGTTAAAATCATTTCTAAGCAACAGGGTACAAATAACCAAAGTTGGATCTGTATTGTCTCATCCTAGGCAGATCTCAAGTGGGGTCGTGCAAGGTAGTGTCCTAGGTCCACTTTTATTCACAGTCTACATTAACAGCATTTGCAAGTGCTTCACCTTAGGCAAACCATTCCTATATGCTGACGACCTCAAAGTCGTCTACTCCTGCTACACTCATGAATTAAGCGATATGGTTACTAAAATACATCTTGAACTAAGTAGTCTCGCATCATGGTGTGCTGAATCCTGTCTAAATTTTAACATTGACAAATGCGGCTGGATTTGTATCGGCAACAGTAAGCTTGATCTAACTCTTGAAATAAATGGGCGAAAACTAGCTAAGCTCAACTCAGTCGTAGATCTCGGTATTAGATACTCTAGTAACCTAACGTTCGCTGAACAGACTGATTATGCCAGACGTAAAACGCGAAGGCTGATAGGATGCATAACACGCAATTTCTTTTGTTGTGAAACTAGGGTTTTATTATACAAAGTATGTGTCCGACCTATCTTAGAATACTGCCCGTTTATTCTTAGCGGACTAAGACAAAATGACAAGCTTAAATTAGAGGGAGTGCAACGGCAGTTTACCTCAAGAACTCTTGGTTTAGAAAGTGGTCTGGAATACCATGAGCGATGCGTAAGACTAAGATTAGAACCCCTCTGGAAAAGACGCCTTAAGCTAAACCTTATCTTTTACTATAAGCTAACTAATCTTCTCTTGCATTCCTCCGAGCCAATAACTAAACCTACCGCTGTCATCAGTTACAATCTTAGAAATCATCACAACCTAGCTGCTATGGAGCACTGTCAGACTTACGTGCGGTACAACTTCTTCTTAAATAAGTTTTCAGTCATTTGGAATAGACTACCAGCTAATGTGCGCGATGCAAACACACTTCCAGTGTTCATCTCCTCAGTCACCAGACTGCTCAAAGATGACAATGCACTTTTACATCTGACTCTTACACCTTCTTTTTCACCCTACATAGATATTTTAAGTTCTTTAAACGTGTAGTTACAACAAACTACAATTATAAATTTTAATATTATTGGAACTAGATGATTAACATTTCTACACAGGACAGTAATAATATTAGTTCACACATAATATAAAAGTTAGCATAACGGGACTAGTTAGTTTGTGTACCAAAATAACCACAGTTACTAAACAGAATATATATGTATATATTTATTAATCACTCCTTAAGGACTCCCGTTGCTTTCTTTTGCGTTGCTGTTGTTTGTCTTCTTTTTTCTCTCACCATTTCAGCTTCCATTTGACTTTTTGAATGAGAATGAATAATGTGGATATTTGACCATTTACAATGACAAATGATCTGCAAACATTATTGGTCCCGTATCTTTCAGTTGCCTGGTTAATAACGAATTAACTTTCTCCACGACGCAACCTGGATTACATTTGTGGAATATACTCTTATACCAATGGAAAAGTATCAATTTGTAATACAACGTCACGATTGTAGCTTATAACATAACTGATCGTATCTGTAAAAATAGCTTCCTTATTACCCAATTTGGATATAAATCAAATCAAAAATAAGATTCGGATTTGTACACACCCAAGTTATATTGAGGAATTACTTCAAGCTTTATTTTTTCCCAAGTATTTTTAATCCATCCAAAACTTACTTGGGTTTTTTTGTTAATGCGAAGACAATATTCCTATATTTCATGATGTGCTCCATTGAATGACTTGTTATATTGTGGAATAACTTCAAGCTTTATTTTTTCCCAAGTATTTTTAATCCATCCAAAACTTACTTGGGTTTTTTTGTTAATGCGAAGTTAATATTCCTATATTTCATGACGTGCTCCATTGAATGACTGGTTATCATATTGTTCCCACAGACCTAAGACAAAAACGCCAGCAACCATGTAACTTAACCATAAACCAAATTTATGAAATTTAAATAATGCTTATCCATGCCTGTATATTTGGTGTGTCCTACACAAGTAGGAAAAAATGTGTATTTTATTAAAACATTATTATTAATTATGATTGCTAATCGTATATGTAATTTATCATATTGATGATGCCTGTAAACTGGCGTCTCTCATGTACAAAATGAGAATATACTATTATTATTATTATTAAAGAATCCTCGAGTCAACAATTAGTGTTTTGATTTATTCGTCCGTTATTACTAAGCGCTTCTGAGAAACTTCAAGCGACAGCGTGAGCCCGAGCGTAGCAAGAGCTGGGCATTAACTGTTTACGATACGTGGTTGACAGTTTCTGACGGAGAAGTCGGTTTTCGATGGGTTTCGACCGTTGGTAACAGATTAGATAGTTACCGTTCATCTTTCCTGGTGCCGGTCAAGTCCTCTTTGAACAAGCAATATTTGGAACTTTTTGGAATTGGGTCAAGTTCAACAATGCCTGGGTCAAAGAAGTGACAGAGTGTCTTGGATGCAAACAGGAAAGTAAGCCATGGTGACTTGTCTGTTAATTGTAACGATGTGTCTGATGTTAAGCATGACATGGTTGATGTTACTGTTTCGCCGTTCAGGGATAATAGGAACATCACACTCACTAAATTTGAACCACGGTGTTTCGATGGATGCCCGGCTGATTATTTACAACTTGTAAAGGAGTTTGAGATCATGCCGAGTAGTTTTCTATTGATTGATGAATTGAAATTGATGTGTTTGATGAGGTATTGCACTGGAGATGCTTCAACGGCTATACAGTGCTGTAAGCTCATGCCCCCTAATGAGGGATACGCTGAGGCCATGAGCATATTTCGTCAAAGGTTTGGAAGAACTTCGATGATTGTAGGGGACGTATACGAAGCTGTCAAAGGTAACGGCAGTCAACTTCAAGATGACTCAAAGGCACTTGCTGAGATTTTAGTTAATCTTATGACTTATAATTATAACTTGATTTCGATGAATTGCATGAGTGAACTCAACTCGAGTTTTATACTAGAAGTAAAAACAAGATGCCTACCTACTCGACTGCAAACGAAGTGGGTGAAAATAAGCTCCCGTATGGAGGATGAGGGTATCGATCCAAAATTTGATGATATCCTGAAACTAGTAAAAGATAGTGTGAATCAAGCTATGAACAAGTTTGCAAGTATATTCAATCTCACCCCTAGAATAGAGCAGTCTGAGGGTAAAACGCAATCATTGATGATGAAAGGGTCTCAGAGAGGTGGATATCGAGAAGGCTCCATGATGTCTAGTGATGCATATAGACCTAGTGAGTGTAACAGGTTTCGTGGTACATCGTCAACAGACAGGTTACAAGCTGCAAGACAAACACGGTTGTGTTTTACTCGTTTGCAAGAGGTGCATACAAAGATGAACTGTGAATCAGTGACCAAGATTAGTCATAAGCTAAATGTGAAATCAAGGTCTGACTTCGAATTGTGTGATGATAACAGTGCGGTCAAGAAGTCTGTAGTTGTAACTGGTACGCCGTTGTTGAATAAAGTGTCACAGAATAGAGTTGCTGCTTCAGAGTGCAGTTCTGACCCTACAAGTTTTCAAGGTGTTACTAGTCAGAGTGAAGGTATAAAATCTTTGAGGATTTGTGAGAAGGAACCAAAATTGTCTATTTCTGTTATTAAAGAGTTTGAAATTGATGAAGTCGACCAGATAGATGATGATAAATTGAATATTTGTGATAATGACCATGATACTTCACATTTGTCTTTGGTTGATCATGATGAAATGAGGGGAGTGCCTACTACTGCTAAGTTAATTAAAGGTTCTGTACAACTACAACGTGAAGTAGAAATAAATGCAGTTTAAGCAGGCATGTATACTTGTCAGACCGTCAGTTTAATTGATCAGCATGTAGCCCACCTATCGTCAGATGATAGCACTAAACCTGAGCTAATAGTAAAAGACAGCAGTGATAGTAATCTTGCAGTTAGAGAATTTTCTGAAAGCCGAACAAGAACAGCTTCTGATCCACCGCTAATTTCATCAACTGGTATCAATCAGTTGTCGTTGGTGTTTTCGTCCATAGTGAAACGGACGCCCATGAACTCAAGTATCTTGTGCAATGATTTTGTTAGTATTGGTGCATTTGAAAAGACGAAAGATATTGCTCAGTTTAGTGAGGATAAGCGAAGTGTAAACGAGAGAGTAATTGTTAAATTGACGTGCACGAATAAAGGCATTTCTAATTTCAAGTTACTATTTAAATGCTATCATCTTTGGTGTAAATTACTCTGTTTCTACGCTTGGTTGACCAGATATGTCGTATGTTTGTTCGTCATCTATATTCTACGATACAATGACATGAGCGTGTTGCCGTTCAGATTTGAGGATATAGCTGATAGAAGGAAGTCAACAAATGAACTCTGCGATGATTTTCCAACCTAGGGCGTCAACCTGAGAAGGGTTGTAGGCGTACTGCTGTAAGTCCTACAATTCTCCTAAGAATAGCGCATCAATGAGCAGTCGAATGTGCTTGGTGTGTGATTTTGTACATATGTTCATATTGTATATACTGAATTGATATCATCTGTCATCTAGCTGTTGGTAATTGTGTTTGTGTCCGGACGACTTCCACTTGCATCATCAACCTGAGAAGGAATGTAGGCGTACTGTTTACTTAAATTATCATTATCTGCTGGCTGCTCTTGTTTCCTTCACTTCTCGAAGGTATTGCACTGAAGCACTGCTAATGAACAGTAATCCTGCTTTCTACATTTGTATTACTTGAGCGGTATCCAGAATACTGTTAGCACTTACGATGAACAACAGAACAAATTCCATTTTGAAATCTGTTCAACATCGCAATGTTAACTTTGCGACCAATTTGTCCCTTCTATCTGCTAATACCAATATAATGCTGTACTTACCATCTAATGTGGATTTTCATAAACTTTCGAACTCTTATTGATTGATAAAATGATAAAAATAACGGTCTGGATCCAGTGTGGCTTACTCCAGCACATGTATATCACCTCTCTTCTTACATTCCATTAACGCATAATTTAATAATTCCCGCATGAATCTGACTCACTATAAGTGTATTAAATATTATAATTTAGACTTAAACCAAAACCTTATATTCTATTCTTGTAAAGTTTTCTATTCATTTTCCAATTTTTAATTTCATAAAACAGTGTTCAATTTCAGACTGCACTTGTCTAATATGATCATGCCTGTACAAACGGTTTGTGAATCATGTAAATGCTTCATTTATGTGAAATATATATTATTACTATTATTATTATTTTGTACATATGTTCATATTGTATATACTGAATTGATATCATCTGTCATCTAGCTGTTGGTAATTGTGTTTGTGTCCGGACGACTTCCACTTGCATCATCAACCTGAGAAGGAATGTAGGCGTACTGCTGTAAGTCCTACAGTTCTTCAAGGTTAGTTCGTCGTGCCAGAATCCACAACATTTGATGTGTTGATTGTACATATGTTTGTGTTAAATAGTTGTGTGAGTTCCAATTATTGTAATTGTTGGTTAGTCTTGTGTGTGTCCGGACATTCCACAAATTACAATCGTCAAACTGTGAAGGGTTGTGGGCATACTGCTGTAAGTCCTGCGATTCTTCAAAGGAATTCCATCAAGACATGAAATGCGAGTTTGTGTGTACTGTTTGTATATATGTGTGGTGTGTCATATCAATTGGTGTTATTTGAGTTCATTGTGTTTACTCGTTGTTTTCGTACCTTGTTGTTATTGCGTAATTTTGTTAAAATTTTCGTCATGCTTACTTCTGAAGTTGTTTCAAGTCTTTCACATCCGTGAATGAATTGATTGATGTTAAAGACAGCAGATGGGGCGTATACGCCGGGGAGGCTAGGCTAGTGCTGAGAATGAAATGCACACGGAGATAATTGTTAGCTGCGGTCCGACACGCCGGGGAGCGAGAGTGTAAACGACTGAGGCTCGCATGCGTCACCGCTATTAGAACTGAGGCAGAATGAGTGACAAGCGATTGCAGTGGTAATTGGTAGTGAGTAGATAAGAGGATGTGCGTAGAGTATCATGAGTTGGTGCTATGGTCACGTTGCATTCTGCAAGAGTCATTCTAGCAAGTGGCGATTGTGTTGCAAGATGTCAAGAGGAGGTCTCTGTCTGGAGGCGCAGGTCGTCAGCGATGTGTGAGATTGTGCTGTGAGTATGCTTGTGGTGTGTTGGCTTTTCTGTTTGTTTTCCATTTCAGCTCTGTCCGCGTGACCCAGGTTCTCGCAATGGCATCCAAGTCAACGTGTATTGGTCGTGAAGGAAAAAAGTGTTGGATCCGTTTTTTGCCGTGGTGGGGAGTGTCAATGGAGTTGAAGATTGAACAATCAATTCATGGTTGTTTGCTCAAAATCAACTTCCCAATTTTCACGGAGGCATCAATACGACAGTCATCGTCTCATCGGTCGCTGTTCAGAAAGAAGATTGAAAAACCGTCAGAAACTTAGTCATACGTCATTTATATGTTGGTGTAACAATAAAGAATCCACGAGTCAACAATTACTGTTTTGGTTTATTCGTCCGTTATTACTAAGCGCTTCTGAGAAACTTCAAGCGACAGCGTGAGCCCGAGCGTAGCAAGAGCTGGGCATTAACTGTTTACAAGACGTGGCGCACACTTGTTTTACTATGGAAACCAATATAATTTTAATGAAAATATAATTTTTCTCAAGCATGGCGTCATTTCTTTCTGAGTCCTAATCAGGTGGGTGGTGAGAGGCAGGATCTTTGATTTAATCATTGACGGTAATCTATTGGCGGTACGTTCGCAATGGGTGACATTTTTGCACGTGTTTGCTCTGAAATTTATTTACTGCTTATTGTCATATAATTCTTGAAATTATGGTCCAAATCTCTAAAAAACGTGTTCGTAGAAACACAATTGTTTTAGATAGTGGCTTAAATTCGGTTATAACTGCATTACCGCCTGGTAATACAGTATCAACTACTAGCTCTCAAAATGGTTTGAGTGCAGATCTCACTCCTGTGATACAGGTGAAAGATGTTCTGTTAGAGAACTCTGAGTTCTGTAAACTAAACCTCCTTTTGAAAGATATGCAGAGGCAAGTAAGTGAAATTCAGAAAAAATTAGATCAGTTTGATAGTATGTCACTGCCAATCTCAAATACCACGGAGAGCCGTTCTGATATTGGTCAGGTTAAGTGTTTACTGGATGTAACTCAAAATAAGCTTTTGAATTTAGACCCAATAGCCTGTCTTTTAGAAAGGCATCCTAAAATATCTCCAGACAACCTAAATAAAGCTGAAAATCTGATTGACTGCTTGGCTACGGAGGTGATGAAGCGTATAACCTCTTCTCACCAAGCTATAGTTTACAACGTCCCAGATTCTCTGCCCCTGAAAACTGTAAGACACAAAATCCTGATTTGTTGCGGCATGGCTAGTGTTCCATGTGAATGCAAACGACTTCGTAAAAAGTCTAACCAGGCTAATTGCCCAATCATTTTTAAATTCAGTAATTCCCTTGATGCTAGTAAGTTTACTAAATGTCAGGATCACTTAAGACTGAATAGCAGTTATAAGTCTATAACCGTAGCTCAGGATAAAACACCGTGTCAGCGCAGAATAATGCGTAGTAATAACCTGGTCACCTCCTCTAGCTTTGATTTACCAAAAAAGGATCGTGCACAGCAACAGACACCTAGTGCTGAAACTAGCATTCAGCAAACTACACAACAACCACACTTGCCAATGGAACTAGGAACTGATTTAGATACCAGTACCCCTGTAAATAAAGCCTCATCGAAAGATGTTAAAATGACTAGAACTTCTGCAAGTTGTTCTAAGAAATTTCCCCCCAAACGTAGTAACCTCACCACGATGAACAAATTTCGCAGGGTTGAGACTAATGATGGGGAAGAATACTTTGTATTCAATAAGCCTGCTGAGAGTAAGAATGCCAACAAACCATCACTTGTTACGAAAAACTCCTCTCGAAACATAAGTATGTCTGGAGGTGTTCCGCATGCTCCACCTTATAGAAAGTCAGGCTCCAAGACTCCTAAAGTCTTGCAGCCAAAGCACCTTCCTTCACAATTCCCTTTAAGTTATAAAAACAACCCGAAGGTGTATACCGGTATGACGAATAGCAGTTGGATGGGTAGACCTTCTGATGCTATGCCTTTTAACCGTCAACCTAGGCCCAACCTGTACTACCCTTATATCCAGGAACACATGGTAAATTTTCCAGGTGTCCCGAATCACTGGTACGACCCATGGCACCTAGGACCACCTCATTGCACTCCAACCCGATGTACAGACACCCAGTCCGACCTCCTTTTCATTCATAAATTCTTGCGGTGCTGACGCACAAATAGATTTAGGTTATGGTGACATTTTAAGCCAGTTTGTAGTATCCCGTGACTTATTCACGATATTGCTAATTAATGCACGTTCCTTAATCAATAAGATATCTGAACTAAGGACATTATTATTAGTCGCCAAGCCTACTGTAGCTCTGATTACTGAGTCATGGTGCTCATCCTCTGTACTTGATGTGCATATAGGTATCGATGATTACACTGTACACCGTGCAAACAGAGATTGCAAGCGTGGTGGAGGATGTCTCATATATATACATAGCTCATTTGTAGTCAGTAAGGTGGAAGATGAAACAATGAATAATGTACCTGACTCACTCTGGGTTGTCTTACATGGAGATAAGTACAAACTTCTCATAGGCTGTGTTTATCGAGCACCAAGCTCAACAAAAGAAACTGATGCGTTATTAGCTAAATCGTTTGCACACGCATCCTCGTTTAGTGCTAATTACAAAATAATTGCAGGGGACTTCAATCTTCCAGAAGTCAATTGGCTAACTAGTTCCGGCCCCCAACGCTTCGACGAATTACTTGCCACTATAGACTGTTATGGATGGCAACAACACGTCCAGACACCTACTCGTGGTGACAACATGTTGGACCTTGTTTTTTGTCATGACACAATCCCAGTATCCACGTATGTTGGTAATCGATTTTCCAGTAGTGACCATAGAATGGTACTCTGCTCTCTGCCTTTCTCACCACTAAATACAGGAAACAAACAAGACTCAGGAAGCACAATATGTCGTAGTTACAAATATACAGACTGGGGATTAGTCCAAGAACTTATTCGACTCTGTCAATGGGATGACTATTTTACCACTGACTCCCTGGAGGCCTTAGTAACCCTGTTTTACAGGAATGTTACCCTTTGTCTAGATACAGTTGCTCCAAAGAAAATAGTGAAATTAAGTAGACACCGAACTGAATATATTCCAAGGGCACACCGTAATAAGTTAAGGAAGCTGAAGAAACAGTACTATTCCACTAAGGACATATCACTATTGCTCTCAATCCACGAGTCTCTTGAATCTATCAAGCGCCTACGCTCTCAAAAGGACCTCGACGAAGAGTTAACGGCACTTGAAAGTACCTCCAAAGTTTATAACTTAACGGCACTTCTTAAAAAACGAATGCAGTCGGCGAGGGAAATCCCATACTTACTTCACGACAAAGTAATCTACAATGAACCTGCCACTATCTGTGAACTTTTCAGTGATTGGTTTGCAAACTTTAGTTTAGAAACACATATGCCTGGTGAAACCGCTCCCCTTACTATCTCTTCCCTTGAAAGCATTGTGTTCACTAATCAGTTAATAGTACAAGCAATTAAAAGCCTTAAACCTTCCACTAGTACGGGACCGGATGGCCTCGCTTCGATAATTTTCAAAAACAGTGGGTGTGATATACCCTTGTTACTTCTTAAATTCTTCTCAATATCTATGGACACTGGCACTTACCCTAGTGAGTGGAAAACTAGCTTCATAATTCCACATTACAAATCTGGTGATAGGGCAAACGTCCGCAATTACAGACCCATAAATATAACCCCAGTTATCTCACGAATCATGGAGAAAGTTGTAAAAGATCAATTGTCAGACTACCTAATTAGGGAAGATCTTGTTACAAGGTCTCAACACGGATTTCTCAAAAATAGATCCTGCGTTACTTGCCACTTCGACTTTTTCAACTGCATCACTAGTAGTCGCGAAGCACGTAAGCTAGTCGTTGTTCTCTACTTCGATATATCTAGGGCATTTGACATGGTATCTCACAGTATTCTCTTTGAGAAGCTGTACTCTTGTGGAATTCGCAACCCATTACTGAACTGGTTAAAATCATTTCTAAGCAACAGGGTACAAATAACCAAAGTTGGATCTGTATTGTCTCATCCTAGGCAGATCTCAAGTGGGGTCGTGCAAGGTAGTGTCCTAGGTCCACTTTTATTCACAGTCTACATTAACAGCATTTGCAAGTGCTTCACCTTAGGCAAACCATTCCTATATGCTGACGACCTCAAAGTCGTCTACTCCTGCTACACTCATGAATTAAGCGATATGGTTACTAAAATACATCTTGAACTAAGTAGTCTCGCAACATGGTGTGCTGAATCCTGTCTAAATTTTAACATTGACAAATGCGGCTGGATTTGTATCGGCAACAGTAACCTTGATCTAACTCTTGAAATAAATGGGCGAAAACTAGCTAAGCTCAACTCAGTCGTAGATCTCGGTATTAGATACTCTAGTAACCTAACGTTCGCTGAACAGACTGATTATGCCAGACGTAAAACGCGAAGGCTGATAGGATGCATAACACGCAATTTCTTTTGTTGTGAAACTAGGGTTTTATTATACAAAGTATGTGTCCGACCTATCTTAGAATACTGCCCGTTTATTCTTAGCGGACTAAGACAAAATGACAAGCTTAAATTAGAGGGAGTGCAACGGCAGTTTACCTCAAGAACTCTTGGTTTAGAAAGTGGTCTGGAATACCATGAGCGATGCGTAAGACTAAGATTAGAACCCCTCTGGAAAAGACGCCTTAAGCTAAACCTTATCTTTTACTATAAGCTAACTAATCTTCTCTTGCATTCCTCCGAGCCAATAACTAAACCTACCGCTGTCATCAGTTACAATCTTAGAAATCATCACAACCTAGCTGCTATGGAGCACTGTCAGACTTACGTGCGGTACAACTTCTTCTTAAATAAGTTTTCAGTCATTTGGAATAGACTACCAGCTAATGTGCGCGATGCAAACACACTTCCAGTGTTCATCTCCTCAGTCACCAGACTACTCAAAGATGACAATGCACTTTTGCGCCTGACTCTTACACCTTCTTTTTCACCCTACATAGATATTTTAAGTTCTTTAAACGTGTAGTTACAACAAACTACAATTATAAATTTTAATATTATTGGAACTAGATGATTAACATTTCTACACAGGACAGTAATAATATTAGTTTACACATAATATAAAAGTTAGCATAACGGGACTAGTTAGTTTGTGTACCAAAATAACCACAGTTACTAAACAGAATATATATGTATATATTTATTAATCACTCCTTAAGGACTCCCGTTGCTTTCTTTTGCGTTGCTGTTGTTTGTCTTCTTTTTTCTCTCACCATTTCAGCTTCCATTTGACTTTTTGAATGAGAATGAATAATGTGGATATTTGACCATTTACAATGACAAATGATCTGCAAACATTATTGGTCCCGTATCTTTCAGTTGCCTGGTTAATAACGAATTAACTTTCTCCACGACGCAACCTGGATTACATTTGTGGAATATACTCTTATACCAATGGAAAAGTATCTATTTGTAATACAACGTCACGATTGTAGCTTATAACATAACTGATCGTATCTGTAAAAATAGCTTCCTTATTACCCAATTTGGATATAAATCAAATCAAAAATAAGATTCGGATTTGTACACACCCAAGTTATATTGAGGAATTACTTCAAGCTTTATTTTTTCCCAAGTATTTTTAATCCATCCAAAACTTACTTGGGTTTTTTTGTTAATGCGAAGACAATATTCCTATATTTCATGATGTGCTCCATTGAATGACTGGTTATCATATTGTTCCCACAGACCTAAGACAAAAACGCCAGCAACCATGTAACTTAACCATAAACCAAATTTATGAAATTTAAATAATGCTTATCCATGCCTGTATATTTGGTGTGTCCTACACAAGTAGGAAAAAATGTGTATTTTATTAAAACATTATTATTAATTATGATTGCTAATCGTATATGTAATTTATCATATTGATGATGCCTGTAAACTGGCGTCTCTCATGTACAAAATGAGAATATACTATTATTATTATTAACCGTAATAGAGAAAAAGTATGGTGCAGTCAGTCAGTCAAGCTAGATTGTAAACCGTTATAAACTGTACTGAGAATTATACCTAACTCCGGTCGGGTTGCATTCAGTATGTCATAGCTTTCATGCGACTGTGAACATCTTTCGTTTTAATGGGGTATATATAGCTGCTGACAACAGGCTCAGTGGAGTCCACTTACGTCTTAGTCATCTATTACCCGCTTTCTTGGTGTGTAGATTTTCTCTCGAGAATGAATAGATGTAACTTCTCGCGAAGTCTTGCCCAAAATTACTTACTGTTCAACTAAATTTCCGAATCTCATCTTAGGGTTACTGTTGCAGTGTGATCAGTTTAATTCCTGTGAAGTCTACATTTATGCAAGGACCATCGTTTGACCTGTAGAATAATGGAAGCTCCACGCCTTTACTAAGGTTATTGGGTTTGGAGTAAACACCCTCCAGAGGGAGTGTGTGAAACCACATCGTGGATGTTTGCATTCTCTGCTTCTCAGATTTTGCCGACTGACATCTGTCTTCAATAATTGTGCCGCCGTATATTAGACAAAAACTTTCCCACTTTGGGATAGTCAACTGAGATACTACACAAACTGACGACAATTAACCAGTCAAATCTTCAGACTACGTGATCAGTCATGACGACGAGATTCACCACATGACATTTTAGCATCCAATTTATCTGTCGGAATGGTTACTCAGACGATCCACTGACTGTCCGCATTATTTCAGAAAGTAGCTGCATAGTTCAAGCTTCTGTTTTGAAGACACGGTGGTAGGCATGCGAGGCGGGGAAGCCAAGTGAGACACAGTGCAGGGAATACATCCTTCAGTAGGTAGGGGGATCCTACAAATCCTGCAAAAACATAGCTCCCCCTGGGTTACTCGTCTTACTTCATCTTAGTCACTTACTTCCCCTGGGTGAACGTGAGGCCCGGTGTTGTGGGGATCTACATCACCTTGCAGGTAGGAGCAACTTCAACAATAATATCTGTCCAATCAACCTACCTTGTGAAGCCAAATTCAGGTTTCTGTTATGAGTGCATTTGTTTTCGGCCAGAGGGTCTAGACCTGAGTTGGACAAGGAGCTGACAAATCGTTACTCTCGATCTCTACAACACGGAGAAGAAGAATATGCTAAAAAATCTAGATAGGGGGGGGGTAAGATTGTTTACCTGGCATTTCACTAAGAAAAAATAATAATGTCATTCGTCAATCCATCCCATTGCTAGTAGTTTCTATTGCCCCTGTTATACAAGACTGTTATCAGCTGCTCCACAGTTAGCATATCTTCCTGCTCAACTACAGATTAGTTGATACTGCTGATATATACAGTGGTGACTCGTCAATATTGATTTTTCGCACTTGCATGATTGAAATGACTGAATTCACATTGATTGTTAATATTTTTTAAATGTGAGATTGATTTTTCTAACTGTATAAATACGGAGTTTTGTTTAACATTTTCGACTGTTGTAGAGACAGTGAAAGCTCTCGTATCAACGTCCAGTCTACTTTCTTTGTCTTGCGTGCCCGGTGGTATTATTGTTGTTGTTGATGTGCGATTAGGACAGATTAGCCAGCGCATTAAGTAAGACTCGCTCGTAGTCTACAAGGTCATAATATTCATACATAACAACTTTGGTGACGGGATTACTCAAGATGGACCCACTGCGTTTAGAGAAACTGATGGAACAGCAGCTAAAAATGATGGAAATGCTTGCTGGTCTACAGATATCACGCCCTGCCGATCCATCCAAGGTCAACGACAGCATTCGTAGTAGCATCTCAGAATTCGTTTATCATCCAGATGCGAACATGACTTTTGATGCCTGGTTTCGCAGATATGAAGACCTATATCAAGTAGAAGTTGTGGATAAACACGATGCCTGGAAAGTACGGCTTCTACTTCATAAAATAGGAGCAGATGAGCTACATCAATATTGCAACTTAATTGTCAATAACGTCTCGTAAACCGCTAATGGTCAGCTCTTGCTACGCTGGGCCTCACACTGTCCCTCGGAGCCTTTCAGAAACGTGTAGTACCAACCGACGCAAAAATCAGAACACAGATTGGCGACTCGAGAATTCTTTATTCTAACACCAACATATAACCCCTATTGTTAGCAATACAGACTAAGGTCTAGGAAAAAAATTACAACAAAAAGTCATGATATTACTTCTGACAGATTTAACTAGGTACTTTCTGAACAGCGACCGATGAGACGATGACTGGTGTATTGATACCTCCGCGAAAATTGGGGAAGTTGGGTTTGAGCAAACAACCAAGAATTGATCGTTCAGTCTTCAACTACATTGACACTCCCCGTCAAAAAAGGGATCCATCCCTTATTTCCATCATGACCAATGCACGTTGACTTGGATGCCATTGCGAGAACCTGGGTCACACGGACAGAGCTGAAATGGAAAACAAACAGAAAAGCCAACACATCACATGCATACCGACAGCACAAACTGACTCATCGATGACGACCTACGCCTTCCAGTTAAAGGCACCCTCTTGACACATCCTCTTGCAACACAACTGCCACTTGCTAGAATGACTCTTGCAGAACGCAACGTGACCATAGCACCACCTCATGATACTCTACGCACATCCTCTTATCTATTCACTATCAATTACCACTGAAATCGCTTGTCACTCATTCTGCCTCAATTCTAGTAACGGTGACGTATGCAAGCCTCAGTCGTCTACACTCTCGCTCCCCGGCGTGTGAGACCACGGCCTAAATAGAAACATTCATTCTAAATCATTGATTCCACATCTAATGCTTATCTCCGTGTGTATGTCATTCTCAGCACTAGCCTAGCCTCCCCGGCGTATACGACCCATCTGTTGTCTTTAACATCAATCAATTCATTCACGGATGTGAAAGACTCGAAACAACTTCAGAAGTAAGCACAACGAAAAATTAACAAAACTATGCAATACAAACAAATTTCGAAAACGACAAGTAAACACAGTGAATCCAAACAACACCAATTCATGTGATACACCATACATATATACAAATAGTAGACATAACCTCGCCGATCATGTCTTGACGGAATTCCTTTGAAGGATCTCAGGACTTACACCAGTACGCCTGCAACCCTTCTCACATTGACGATTGTAAGTTGAAGAATGTCCGGATACAAACGAGATTAACCAACAATTACATTAATCGGAACCCACTCAATTACTTAACACAAACATATGTACAATCAATACATCAAATGTTGTGGATTCTGGCCTGACGAACTACCCTTGAAGAACTGTGGGACACACAGCAGTACGCCCACATTCCCTCTCAGGTTGATGGTGCAAGTGGAAGATGTCCGGACCCAAATAAAATTATCAACAGACAGATGAGAGATGATACCAATTCAGTATATACAACATGAACATGTGTACAAAATAACACTCTAAGTACGTTGGACTGCGCTTCGACATACTACCCTTAGAAGAATTGTAGGACTCACAGCAGTACGCCTACAAACCTTCTCAGGTTGACGCCGTAGGTTGGAAATTTATCGCAGAGTTCATTTGGTGACCTCTTTCCATCATCTATATCCTCAAATCTGAACGGTAACGCGCCCATGTCATTGCATCGCGGAATGTAAATGGCTAACAAACACACGATGTATCTGACCAACCAAGCGTAGGCACAGAGTAATTTACACCAAAGATAATAACATTGAAATAGCAACTTGAAACTTGAAAGGCCTTTATTCGTGCAAGTCAGTTTAACAATTACATTCTCATACACAGCTAGCTTATCCTCGTGAAACTGACCAATATCTTTCGTCTTTTCAAATGCACCAATACTAACAAAATCATTGCACAAGATACTTGAGTTCATGGGCGTCCGTTTCACTATGGACGAAAACACCAACGACAACTGATTGATACCAGTTGATGAAATTAGCGGTGGATCAGAAGCTGTTCTTGTTCGGCTTTCAGAAAATTCTCTAACTGCAAGATTACTATCACTGCTGTCTTTTACTATTAGCTCAGGTTTAGTGCTAACATCTGACGATAGGTGGGCTACATGCTGATCAATTAAACTGACGGTCTGACAAGTATACATGCCTGCTAAACTGCATTTATTTCTACTTCACGTTGTAGTTGTACAGAACCTTTAATTAACTTAGCAGTAGTAGGCACTCCCCTCATTTCATCATGATCAACCAAAGACAAATGTGAAGTATCATGGTCATTATCACAAATATTCAATTTATCATCATCTATCTGGTCGACTTCATCAATTTCAAACTCTTTAATAACAGAAATAGACAATTTTGGTTCCTTCTCACAAATCCTCAAAGATTTTATACCTTCACTCTGACTAGTAACACCTTGAAAACTTGTAGGGTCAGAACTGCACTCTGAAGCAGCAACTCTATTCTGTGACACTTTATTCAACAACGGCGTACCAGTTACAACTACAGACTTCTTGACCGCACTGTTATCATCACACAATTCGAAGTCAGACCTTGATTTCACATTTAGCTTATGACTAATCTTGGTCACTGATTCACAGTTCATCTTTGTATGCACCTCTTGCAAACGAGTAAAACACAACCGTGTTTGTCTTGCAGCTTGTAACCTGTCTGTTGGGGATGTCCCACGAAATCTTTTACTGTCATTATGTTTGTATGGATTACTAGACACCATAAAGCCTTCTAGATATCCACCTCTTGGAGACCCTTTCGTCATAAATTATTGCGTTTCGCTCTCAGACTTCTCTATTCTAGGGTTGGGATGCAACATACTGGCAAACTTGCTCATAGATTGATTGGCACTTTATTTTACCAGTTTCAGGATATCATCAAGCTTTGGTTCAATGCCTTCATCCTCTATACGGGAGCTCATCTTCACCCACTTCCTTTGCAGTCGAGTAGGTAGGCGTCTTGCTATTACTTCTAGTATAAAACTCGAGTTGAGGTCACTCATGCAATTCATCGAAATCAATGCATTCCTGTAAGTCAGCAGATTATCCAAAAACTCAGTGAGTCCCTTGGAGTCATCTCCTAATTGACCACCATTACCCTTAACAGCTTCAAATAATTTCCCTACAATCATCGAGGGTCTTCCAAACCTTTGACGTAGTATATTCCTGGCCTCAGAGTAGCCCCCAGTAGGGGCATGAACATACAGCACTGTATAGCTCTTGAAGCAACTCCAGTGCAGTACCTCATCAAATACATTAACTTCATTTCATCATTTAATAAAAAACCACTCAACATGGTTTCAGGCTCCCTTACGAACTGTAAATAATAATGTTTATATTTCTTCTTGTTGTTGGAGTAACATACCAATTGAAAATGGCCTACAGTATAGTTTTTGTACCACAACAAGTGCTAAGTTGACCCGAATATAGGTTTAATTTAGCCACCTTTTTGTCATTAACAAAATATGACCTTTGGCTTGCAGTGGAATAATTCAAAGTGGAGTGTTGTTTGGAGATCTCGGGATTACGAGTGTGACCACTGTTGTGAGATTTGAGCTGGATATTAAAGTCTTCCAACAAGTCATACTTTTGCTCTTTGCATTCCACTAAATGATGTCAGAATATTCACCACCATAAAAATGAATCTTATACGACTACATTTTGATGCTAAAATACAGCCTGTTGAAATTTCATTTCTGTACATGTAGCCTCCATGTTATGTTGGTGTATCAGTAATAAACGTGACAACGCTACCGGCGATTATTTATCTGCTCGTAAATGACTTATTTTGGTGAGCGATTACACTATGAAACGTTTTCCGGTCTTTCTTCATCAAGAAATTATATTGCTAATCTTTCCTGGAGCGAATTTTCCCCCCCTGTATCTGTGCAATATTGAGTTTGCACTAAATGATGACTTTTTAAAAAGATGGTAGGAAATCACTGTTAATTATCTTAAGCATTTTTTCATTTCTTTATTCGGCAGAAGCTGTTATGAAAGGCATACGCAGTAAAAATAGTATGCCAAATTCTAATTATGAAAATTGCCGAATTATAGGTTTGAAATCTTGCGCCGGAGTTTCAGAGAAAGCATGCGCTTCGGCAAATCACGCGGTCGAGATGTCAATCACCGGCCAACATATTCTTAAACCTTGCTTGTTCTCCTTGGTTGGGCGCGATGTTCGCAATCTCACCCAACCCTACTGGAACAATAAAGCTCAAAGATATTACTTTGAAAGTTCCTGAAATCACGGAACACTTTTTCGGAAATGACATGACGCAGAAAATGCTTTGCCCTAATTTTTTCTTCGACAGCAACATATGAATTAGTAGAGTCTGTGGTGATCCTTTTTATTCCTAAATATTTTGGTTCTATTCATGGATATACCTACATATTGTCAAGATTTAAAACATTCGTTGCGTTTTAACGATGTTAAAAGTTGAATCCGAAGTCTGAAACCTAAAATCAACATATATACTATTGCGTAGTGGATTTGTTTTAAATCGCTGAATTTGTGTACAGTATTTGGGCGAATGTTCGGATTGGAGTCTTTTCCTCATTTGTTGATTATTTGAATTTTGCATAGAATAACAGCGTATGGTTTGGCTGATCAGAAGGAAAGATGGGGTCTCACCAATATTTCCGCTCCGTGGTTGCTTTTGTCTGGATAATCGTTTGGGATGCTTTATTTCAACCATAACTACTGCAGTAATAGATCATTTGACTAGCAGTGATTTTTGTTAGGTTACTTCAGCTATCTCATGGATTTTTGTGGTTATGGACTTAATATCATGGGCGATTCCGGATTTTATTATAGACCCACAATTTCCTACTTACTGGCGCATCCGCTTTTGGAAAGGTCTGTGCCTGTAAGATAAACTTATTAAACAAGTTTAGGTTTTATATTATGTGACATTGTCATGTTTTTCTCGAACTTGATTCTTTTAATCATGTCTGTCATCGTGATTGTTGCTATATCTTGGCCGACTAGATATGTAATACCGTTTTGTTAACCATTTAAATCTTTAGAGGCTTTATCACTTAAAGTCATATCTTCGGGCCTGGTGTGTAATTATGCTACTTTACCAAATTACTAACCTGGGAGTCGGTGTTTATACATACTCGTGGTATGGATTAGCTGCGTGGGTACGCATATTTACTAATTTTGTTCAGACAAGATTTTAGCGTGCACCGTACTTAATTTTCAGCGTGATGTACTTCATTGTGTGTTACGTTCTCTACGTGAGTTGGGGTTTTTTTACTCGGCAGTTTGTGTCGTTCTTATTCGCCCCGATCGGTGTTGTCCGAAGGTTGTTGTACACTCAGTGTACTCAGATAGTATTTTTATGTGTAATAAAACTTTGCTATGCATTTTTTTTTATAATTTCAGCTTTGGTGTTGGATAAACTGTTGGTCGTATAAAGTGGAGATCGACATTGCCCTCAAATCTGAGGATGACGATGTAGTGGTTTATATTTACTCTCAAGTAGATGAAAACAGTTCGACAACAGGAGTTTCTTCGTCTTTTTTCACGTAGAATATATTTCATTCTAACTTAATAAAAACTGAAGACAATCAACCTTTGTTTCTCTTATTTTAGGTTGGCTTTTTAATCATTGGATATTCATATTATTCCGAAATTAGATTAACGCTGTTTGGGGAAGGCGATCCTGAAGTTTTGCAAGAAATCAACTTTCTAGGTGGAGCTGCGAGTTCATTTTCACCACAGAACTACATATTTCCACAAAACCAGAAACACTAATATGTTGTTTCCTGTATAGATCAATCTTCTTATATATTATTATTATTAATATTATTATCAGTTTTTAAAAAGTACTTTTGATGTGTACTTTACGACGTTGATTATCTGATTTATAATTTTGCCAGGCGGTTATTTTCTAACTTCATCGGTATTTTTAGGTAACTCATTATTACTTTATTGTTTTCCAATATACTATAGATGATTATCCAAGAGACTTGTATTTCCACTGATTTAACATACACAGCCTAATGTAGTACGAGAGTAATATACTGTTTGTTTGTGAGACGAAGTAAGGTAGGATTTTAGTCAGTCTAAAGAAAACTGCACATTTACTTACAGTTTTCTTTAGGAACTTCACTTTCCAAAGGGATTTTTAGGTGTGTATAATCTTGTGAATTGTAATGCTGCATATAAAATATAGTATACAACATTCTGAAATCAGTTTTAAAGGGGATTCTAGATGGTAATCAAGTAAATCTATACCCAAGAAGTGACCATTCTATCTTCAGTATGAAAATAACCACCTTATTCGAGAGAAGCACAAGGGATATTCAGTCACTTCCAGTATGAAACTCATGTTTCGCCTTTGAAATACATATTAATTTCTGAAGTTTAATAAAATCACCTGTATGCAGGTGAAATAAACAGTCAAAGAAGTAAACAGTTGCGACTGGTGGAGGGACTTAGGTTGATAGGTATGTGGTGATAAAGTTGTGACAACTGGAATTTCTCAGCTAAAATTCCAGTTCGGGTAAGCACTATCCCCTTTAGCTAATAGTGGTATACTAAGCCAATGATAAGTTCTGTAGTTTGCTCCAAGTAGGTGAGGGCGGTTTTGCTTTGTGTCTGTAGAACTCAGTATATTTTAGCCGAGGCTGTTCTGAATGTTTGTGCATTTAAGACTACAGAGGATGCAGTACATAACTAATTCTTATCCACAACGGATTATAGTTTATTTAATCGTGATACACCATCTTTATGGACTTGGTTATATCTGATACTAAGAATTTTCACTGCGTTTACTGTTTGACAACCATTACGCCTGTTTGAAGGGAAGCAGAATTGGTATTATTTCGTTAATTTAATTATCTATTTTGTTCTTACAGTAAATAAAACAAGTCTTGAATTGTAAAAATAAATTGGAGATCATGAAGAGTGTTCTTCAAAAGTGTCCCCAAAATTAATGAAGCATTGCATTTTCCAATAAGTGAAGAGGAAAATCAGGTTATTGTACCGGTGATTTTCTACTTACTGCTAATAGCTTTATCAAGGTAACAGTAAAACATAACATACGAAATTCTGGTATGTTCGTGTTAACCAAAGTTTCCCTGTTTGGATCATTTCTGCATTGTCAATTAAATGACAGATATGTACAGACTGTAAGGTTATACAACTTTATTAATTATACAGAAAGTATGTGTTTACACAATGAAATGTTCAGAAAGATTTTGTCTGGACTTTCTAAGCAGGCTGGGATTGTTTTAAGTAGTTTTACAATCCCATCGTATTTGTACTAAAATGCTAGTTTGTGTGATCAAGGTGTTTGGGCTAGGTCATAATATATTCCTTCCGCTTATTTCTTATAAGACAGTTTCAATTTGATTTCACAAGAACTTCTGCTGCTCTTGCATGTCATTCGTGATTTCTGAAATTTTCAAGGGACTATTTGAGGTAGCTATGTATTGGAATGTTGATATTGATGTAACAAATGATGGTGACAGCGAAATGATGACCTGATTCTCAAGTGCACCTAGTAACTCATCTGGTAGAGCATCATGTTACTTATTCTTAAGTTAGTTATTTGCTCTTCTTTTCTTGTTTTCAGACATATTAAAAAAACATTCAGGTTTCTACAAATCTTCAGATTTCCACAATTCTTAACTTAATAGCTTATTTTCATTGGCATACATGAATTATTTAGTGGTCAGAGAGGATTCTGAAAGAAATAATTTATATAAATGAGCTCTTTATGTGTTGACATTCAACGTATTCGTATATCAGATGCTGAATATTGCCTGTTGTATAATGTCCTGTAATGTAAGTTGATTTCCCAACCTAAGCTGGAAGTCGTATATTTGAACCTGTAATCTGAGGAAGGGGCATTCAATCTGCTTTTCTACAAAACAGTTAATATAAATATAATCATATGAGAATGATTGTTTGAATACTTAAGTTCAGTATGTGGTCTATTATTTTCACACTATTACTGTAGAGGATTTGCAATGCACCTTGATTTTTAAGGAGGTGATGTCTCTTTATCCTTGATGTTACTTTAACATTTAAAATTTCATAATTCATATTTACCCTGAATAAATTTCACAGGTCTTTTGGAACATATTACTTAGTTGAAAAGTCTTAAGCAAGGAAGAACTGGATTTATCAAGTTCAATTATTGGTTGTAAACGTAAGAATTTACAGCTCAAACTGATTGTGAAGTTAGAGTTAGACTTAGCTAGAATACGGTTAGAGTTCCACAACAAGACAAGATTTCTTTCAACTTCAACCATCATTTAATAAACATAAATCAGCTATTAATTATTTGTAATCCACTGATTTGTTAATATATTCAGGTATTCTTCTTTTGTTCCTTTACGTTCCCACTGGAACATAGGACTTCAAGCTAGAGCTTTGAAGTTTTAGTAGCGGTGGCTTTCTATTTTTGCGGGTGGGATTGCTAGCCTTAAGTCCAAACTTCTCTCTTTACCGGAATTTCTACCGGCTTAACGAGGTTTAGGAGTGAGTCGGCCGACGATTGAATCTTGGACCAAGTATAAAAGATAATATATTTTTCCTTTTCCCGGAAGGGCCAATTAATTTTTTAATTTTTGGGGGGTTCCCCAACCTTTCCTTTCCTTTTTGGGGAAAGGCCGGCCGGGGGAACCCCGGACCATATGCATGGTCGGCGAGCGTCCTAACCACTATACCACCGACGCAAGTATAAAAGATAATATTTAAAATATCTGTATAATTTAATAACTCATAACGATAAAGCATTTTCAGCAGTTTAGTGCATGAATAAACGGATTTATTAAACTTTCCTGGTTTAGTTAGTCACGGTAAACGCCTAATGAATGATGCAGCTACCCAGGTTTGACTTGACTGGTTTTCCTTATACAGATCAATAGGATGCATCGCATTCCATAAATGTTATTATTCAAGTAGACGGTAAACCTTTATAAATACATAAATTTAAGTAAAGGGCTACAGTTTCTGATCACCCGTACTGTGTGCTGTATTCCACGATAATTTTTGAATACTAAACGTTACTTTGCTTCAGAAACCTTTCAGCTTGTGCTTGTTTTCAGTTTCAAAAAAAATATATAGGTAAGAAAAGTTCTTGATGTAAGACATGTTGCTAAGGTATTCAAATACATTGGAGTAAATGTGTCCAAATAATATCGATTTATAATCCTATGTCTTTAGAGAGACTCAGCAGCATGTCTTGCACTGTAGTACATATCATGTCACATCCATCGGTGTATTTTCTGTCTTCATCTATATTTGACCTCTACTCAACTTATTATTAATATTTCAATCACTTTGAATCACTTAAATCTAGAGCTCTAAATGACAAGAGCTACATATTTTGGGCTTTCGTACACCTAATTGTCATTTATTTTCCTACTTACCTCTGGGATATCCTAGTGACTTTTCTATGTATACTAACAAACTTACTGATACATGTAGTTCTTTTCTTTGAACTCCCCGTGTATTCAGTCACCTAGTACTAATAGTTTCCATTTTCTAATTATTTAATTAAAGTATGCGAAAGTTGTGGATGTTGATATTGTAATTTTTTTAAAAAGTTGTATAGAGTTGATAAGAACGGATGAAATATAATAATGTCGTGCTATCCTGTTTAGTTTGCTTTTGCATTATTCAAATAAAATTGTTTCATAAAAGACTTATTACTTATGAGTAGCCTAAGTGCGTACTACATATTTTTAGTACCTAGCGTTGATGATAAGCATGGAGCGAGTTATTAGTTCTAAAGTTTCAATTGATTTCAGTTTGCTGGCATGCATGTACACTTGTGTCTCTTTATGATCCCTCCAAAAGAAAAAACCGTTGCACTAATGTAGGCAAAAAAAGTCTCTATGCACCCATAAGTGAAATAACGGTGTGAAGATTCATTCAACTACTACCCAAGTTTCATTCAGTATTGTTTCATAGAACTATAATGCAGCTATACGTTGGAATAATGGCTCAAAAGTCTTAGAGGTCACTATACAGTATAGGGAAGTTACTTTCAAACACTCACTAGGGCACTCTACATTTACGTGACAACTTAGTAGTTGCCGAATTTGCCATACAACACTGTCATTAGCATAAATATTTCTAATAAAAGGTTTCAGTTTGGTCTAAGTAAGTTTAGTCAGGTGCGTTGGTGGCGCGGCGGTAGATTGCCCGACCACTACGCAGCTGGTCTGGGGTTCGATCTCTGGCCGATGCACTCCTTTACTTCGCTAAACCAGTAATAAGACTGGTAAAGAGGGAGGGTTGGGCATGAGGCTATCAACCCATTCCTGTAAAATTATCACCACTGCTACAGAAACTTCAAACCTCTACCTGGAAGCCCTATGTTCCACTGGGAGCGTGAAGGAATAAAAATTTATTCACGAACTCACTTCTCGAAAACGGTAAATATTGTAAATTCATGTTGCAGTTGGTTAGGACAAAACACAGTCAGTAGGCATTGTTTACACATTACACACTACAAACTGACTATAGATTCACAAGTGCTTTGGTTATGCACTTATTAGTGACTAGCAGAGTAATTTAGAATATCAATAATTTCCTTTTGTGATACATGAATATAATTACGTCTGATAAAAAATTGCCTATCTTTAAGTCGTCTGAGAGCTAGCCACCAGCGTCTTATGTTATACTAGATATTAACATTTCACTTGTGCGTCGGTGGTGGAATACTCGTCAATGACGCATGTGATCCGGGGTCCTATCCCCGACCAACGCACTGTTTTACCTCAATAAGCCAGTAATAAAGCTGGTAAATAGGAAAGGCTGGGCATGAGGCTAGCAACCTATTATGTTGCTGCTACTGAGTGGTTAATAGTAGTTTTCCCCGTCGCCAAATTGTTATTTACTGGTCGAGAATTTAATAGTCCTGACGCAAGAAGGCGGAAATCAGAAGACCACTAGGTTTGCGATGATACTTCTATTTTCCAAACACGAGGAGAATGCAAAAGTGGTATCACACCAAAAGTGCCACACAAGATTGTGAGAGCGAAATATATATGAATGTCCAGACAAGTGTGTGAACAAATCAATAGACAGTCTTAACATGAATGGCTAATTATAATGGAGTATCGATCCATATATACATAGCAAAATATAGCAGACATGTCAGCAACCACACATATAATATGGATATATGTCACCAAGCAACGGACTGTCAACAAACACTCATATTATATATAATATAAGGGGAATATACATTGTTAAAGGAGACAGGTTCATCAAAGTGAAATGGTCACAGACTAAGCGAGCAAACAGAAAGAGAGACCACCATACACACATATATATATATATATATATATATATATATGGATACATATCACAACCCCATCCTGTAAAAATAAACACTGCAACAAAAACTTCAGGCCTCTAGCTTGAAGCCCTATGTTCCACTGTCAACGTGAAGGAATGAGAAAAAATTTCACGTAGTGTAAGTTTCTTATAGAAATATTCTGCCACAATGAGTTCATACGCCAAAGCAAAAAGATCCATTTGTGATGGTTAAGTGATATTGATGTATAGGAAATGTAAGATGCATACCAACAGAAGTCGTTATCCTCCTCTAACTCTTATAGTATTTGTTCATCTGAGTTCGAAGACAATTCAAAACACCAGATTGATTGTCCGAAATTCGAAATATATTTCGGAATAGAAATCGTAGTTTATATATGTCCAAATTCACTTTTAACGGTTTGAAAATTTTGGGCATTGGGTATATGATATTCATTATAATAGAGGTTTTTGTATTTCCCAATGAATGAAAAACAAAACGAGATTGTTTTTACTGACGTTTCGCTATTTAATGCTAATAGCTTTCTCAAAGTATTATTAAACCGGAATTTACAAATCTCAGCATATATATAACAAAGAGTTAGGGGGTGAGAAAAATATAGATTTAGTTCAACTTAAAAGGACATAATGAAAGTCAAAATAACAATGAAGACCGTTCAAACCAAATATCGAAGGTAATAGTATATCTGTTATTATATCAAAACAAGGTTTACTAACTTGATCATCGTTCGTTAGTCTGGGATCATTTAGGTTGTCAAGTTGGAGAATAGGTAAAGGTAGGTTGTGAAATACTTGGTCATCGTTCGTCAGTCTGGGTCGTTTTTTTGTTGTCAAGTTGGCGAATGGGTAAAGATAACAAAATCAAGTGTAGATTGTTGGATTTTATCAGTCTGTAGTAGTGTGTGTTTACATAGTGAATTCGCTCATCACATTTGCGTTGATTTTGTTACTTCATGGGTGAGGGTGTTGTAGCCAGGTCAGATTCTGTTTCAGTCGATCATTCCTATTCAGGCAATTTGGATTCCACTTGATATGAAGTGAATCTGATATTAGACGTTCTTTGTGGTTTCTGAAGTTTTTCTGGATTATTTCAATATTGTCAGAATCAATTTTGTGGCCTGATTCTATAGCATGTAATAATAATAATAATAATAATGATTTACTTTATTCCAAAAACAGTACTTGTGATACAGAATGGAATTTTCAGCATTAATCACAATATTGCATCTAATTTCCTCAAATTATAAATAAAATTAATCACACAGAAAATTTTCCACATTTACAATAGAGGTAGTGTCAAAAACATGCAGCATATAAAATGGAAATAGCAATAATAATGATAACAGCTAGGGTAATAATAATAATAATACAAGTGAAAATTGCCGTTGGCTTGTGTCACACAGTATTGGCAATGTGGTATAGAAATCCTAACATGTTTAAAAATATTGAATATAATGTTCTTTCTACATGATATGGTGAAGGAAAAAACAAAGATTACAGCCGTCATGGAGATAAGTTGGTGTTTGCAATTATGAGAGTAAAACAGAGAATTAACAGGACCATAAATATAATAGAAGTAATAAAAGTAAAACTTGAAGGTATATAAGGATGGATGGAGGAAATTGTTTATTTACTAGATGAAAAAGGTTAGTTAATTCTTGCCTGACACTATTTTCATCACATAAAATACGTGCCAAGTATGGTATCATAGAATTCTTATACTTAGACGTGCGAGCATACAGTTTTCTGAAGTTACTCCTTGTTCTACCTGAGGAGATGCAAGGTGAAAGCTGAGGGTAAAGCGGATGCTCCAAGTCAGACAAAATCCCTTTAGCAAATTTATTGCACGAAGTCAAATGCCTATCGACAACGACGTTAACTATGTGGTCCACTGGGACACCACTCACTCTACTGACAGTCTTCAGTATTCTACGAATTGTGACATAGTCTTTTTTAAGCAAACCAGGAAAGAATAAGGGTGAGCAATAAAGAAGAATAGGTAGGATGCAAGAGTTTACGAACTGTAGGATGAGGGGTTGAGTTATACCCGAGTGTCTTAACTTCTTAATGTAAAATGTCAAGCGGAATATTTTACTGGAGATTGCTAAGACATGGGAAGACCAGGAGAGATCAGAAGAGAGAATGAGTCCAAGATACTTAATTTCTGATTTGATTCCTATATCATTGTCGTCAATTTTACAAGTGTCATGAGAATCGATGACTTCTTTTAACTGTCGTTTACATCTTAAGCTGAAATCAACAGTTTGACACTTAGAAGGATTCAGTTTAAGACCGTTAGACTCAGACCATTTGCTGACTTCCGATAGAAAGCTATTTATTTTAGTACAATCTAGCTGGGAGTTAACAGCCATTGAAACCGTTAAATCATCAGCATACTTCACAAAGTTTATTTCATCAGAGTGAGGCAAGTCGTGCAAGAAGAAAGAAAAAAGAAAAGGAGAAAGAACAGCACCTTGAGGGACACCAGCTTCAGTAGGCAATGAAGTGGAGGACTTCCCTTTATATACGGTGTACTGCTTTCTATCTGAGAAATAGGAATGTAACCAGTTAACAGCCCAACATTCTGTTTGACTAGCAGCAAGTTTATTTAATAAGATGTCCCTAGGGACCGAGTCGAAAGCAGATGTATAGTCTAGGAAGGCGCAACGAACAAATTTAGCCCCCTTGTCTAGACTGGAAGCAATGTTATGATATAAGACGGCAGCTGCATCTAAAGTGCTTCTACTGTGCTTATAGGCAAATTGTTTAGGGTCATTAAAGGATTTAAGCGAAGGTTCAAGACTAAGTAAAAGTAATTTCTCCATAGTTTTCAAAAAAGGAGACGTAATAGCAATGGGTCTAAATTTGACACATGCTCCAGTAGAAGATTTAGGTATGGGTACAACTTTAATGTCCTTCCAAACGGCAGGCACAATATTATCGGAAAAAGATTTGTTAAATAGATCAGTAAGAGGGTGACACAGAATATCAGAACATTTTTTAAAAATAATACTAGGTACATAATCGGGACCTAAGCTCTGGGAAGGGTTTAGAGACTTGAGGCACTTTTGAACATCATTTGTGTTAAAACCTGGAAAGGGGCTATTATTAACACAAGTGATGCTGGGAAGCATGGCATTTGAGGGAGAGTAAATAAAAGATTTGTTAAGAGTACATACATCAAAAGAATATGGAATATTGTTTATCTGCTTACCACCAGTGATTTCCTTAAATAGTTTCCACATATTAGAAGGATTTTTGCAGGACATGAATTTCTGGTTATATATTACATTCAACCTCTGCATTTCAGACTTAATTAAGAAGTTAGTTCTTTTTACACCAATTTTATCTTTGATTTTATATAGTTTTTCCTTCTCTCTACGAAGCTTTTTAAGTTGAGGCGAGGAGAAACGGTCAAATTTGACGAATAGTGTTTCTTTTGGACAACAGATTTCAAAACAGAATTTCAGATAGGATGTAATATTAGAGATATTGTCATTAAGTGAATCAACATTAAACAAATCCCATCTTGTGTCACTGAGCATGTTTCTAAGATGATGTACGTTCTCATTTGAGTAGCATCTGTGAACAACTTTCTTAGACAAGTTTGAGAGGGCTTTACTGTGTAACTTTCCGTAAATTTTGGGTAAGACTCGTACAATACAATGATCAGAATTGAAGAGTGGGGCTCTTTTACGAGCTTCGTATATTCCAGAATCATTTACAAATACTAAATCAAGTGAAGTATTTTGTCGAGTTGGGAAATTAACAACATTTGCATGGCCCAGCAATGTAATAAAACTGCAGTCGCTGGAGTTGAAGTCGCCGGTCACTATAGATAAGGAGTTACCAAACGAAGCAGCAGCAAAAATAGTGAATTCATCAGCGAAGATAGATAGTTCTGAGGGACTGCAACAAGGTGTGATATAGATATTTGTGACAAAAATGGAGTTGTACTTAGGTAAGTGTTTAGGTCGACATTTTACAGTTATACAGTCAATATTGTCATTTGAGAATTTGAAGCAGACGTTGTTGGCAGTAGACCACTGAGAATTAATAAAAGTGGCAACACCACCACCTCTCTTCTTCTTCGAGCTGCATCGGTCTTGTCTGTAGATTGTGAACCCACTTAAGGAGACTAAATTGTCGTCATATGAATCATGGAGCCAAGTCTCTTGAAGAGTGATTACACCAGTATTACAATATACATTTGAGTATAATAGAGAATGCAAGTAGTTAATCTTGTTCGATAATGACCTGCAATTTGTGCTCATAATCACAGGAACAGTCATCTGATGCATTGGAGTACACTTTAATGATCTCTGCCAACCTCCATGATGCTTTTTCTTAACGTTATTATATACTCGTAAATCAACAGGTTGAAGACATTTTAAATAATCGCGAGAGTAAGTAATGCGACTTGGATACATAATTGAATGATTAAAACAAAATAAATCCGAGGAAATAGATGCAATATGTAGGATGGAAATTTTGGTAGCCCAAGATTTAAGCAGGCCGCAGAACATGATACAATGAAATGACAAAACATGCGAAGCTAGTAGTACTTTTGCACGACTATTACATAATACGATATTGTGAGAGAAAGTTATACACACTTTCTTTATTTCTGGTTTATGTTATATGTATGTATATATGCATAAAGACCTTCACAAAAGCAACAAAAAGAAGAAAATAAAGATCGTAAAGAAAGACGCAGGATGAAGTATGTTCAATTTTCAAGAAGAATACAAGGAGAGAAAAAAGAAAGCAACAGGAATCTCTGTGTGTGCACATGTATGTATTGTGAGTGAGTGAGTGTTACAGCAAATTATTGCTTATATATATATATATATATATATGCAAGTTAATTACGGTGAAACCTGAAAGAACCTAGAAAACACCGGGTTACTAAAAGAAAAAAACAACAACAGGATGACTGAAAAATAAGCTTTTACAATAATATCAGACAGCAAAGACACGAGACTGTTGAGAATAAGACTGTAGATTTTGATACAGATCCTTATAGAAAGACCATGCTGATTTCTTCCACTAGGATAAATTCACTTTGAAGTTGGCAGTTGAGATCCAGGTTGGTTCTGACTTGATACAGTCGAAACAGAATTAACAGTAGTAGTTAAATGAACTGTATTCAGTGGGACTGTATTTGTTACAATAGACGATGAAAGAGTAGATTGATGAGGATTATTAATTTGAGGTAGAGCAGCAGTCAATGTAGTAGTCGGCATAGTTGTCGTAGATGGACCATGTTGAGAGGGGATATTCTCAGTCGTAAACTTGTTAGCTATAGTTGTTCCACCTGGATTTATAGGTCTAGTCGAAGCCATATTCGATTCTGTTGGTATATTATTATTAGACCTATGGCTGATGATTTTTGAAGTTTTTCTAGTTCAATTGGATTTCTTGGTGGTCGAATAGATGCTCTACGGTGTTCATTTCTTCTGATTTTGATTTCTCGAGATGTTTGTCCGATGAAGATCGCATCGCATTCCGAGCATTTTATAGACACAATTAGATAGAGAATCTTTAGGGATTTGGTCTTTTATATGGACAAGGTTGCTTTGAAGTGTGTCTGATGTTTTGAAGAAAACTCTAATGTCGAGCTGATTAGGTATTCTTCTGATATCGTCTGACGTCTTTGCTCTGTATGGAATGACGACTGTTGATGTCCATGTTTTCGGAATGCGTTTTCGGCCATACTTAATGTCTGTGTTTATCTTGTTGATGAAGTTCCTTGGGTAGTTGTTTTGCTTGAGGGTCTCAATAATGTTTGATATTTCTCCTTTTTTTTCTTGCTCATCCGTAATCAGAGAGTGCGCTCGTCTAAAAAGACTTGAAGCAACTGAAATCTTTGCGCTGATGGGGTGTGATGATTTGAAGTCTAAATATTTATTGGAGTGGGTTTTCTTCCTGAATATGGATATACTAAAATGTCCGTTTTCCTTTCTCTTAACTAGGCAGTCTAGAAATGGTAGTTCACCGATGTCTGATTCTGCTTCCGAAGTGAAATGGATTTTGGGAGATACACAGTTTATTTTCTCCAGGAATGAATTGTGTAGATCTCGTTTTAGTACTACAAAAGTATCATCTACATATCTTAACCATACTTTAGGAGTGAGTGTGCTTGAAAAAATGTTATTTTCGAATATATTCATGAAAAGATCAGCAACTATTGGGGAGACTGGTGAAAACATAGCAACACCATTTGTCTGTCTATATAAACTCTCTTTAAATGTAAAATAATTACTTTCTAGACAGAATTTTAAGCTCTTAATTATTTCAATGGTGTCCGGTGGACATCTTTGTGATAGTGTTGTATCTGATTCTAGTAGACTGGAAATGATATCAAGACTTTCGGTAATAGGGATGCTAGTATATAGTGAGTTAATATCATAGCTTACCATAATGTCTTCTTTATCAATTTCTCGGTGTTCTATTTGGGATTTGAAATCATATGAATTTTTTACAATGTTTTGAGTGTCCTTTTGTAGTGGTTGTAGTATCGAGAGTAAGTATTTAGAAAGGTTGTATGTTGGTGAGTTGGTGAAATCTATCACTGGTCTTAATGGAACTGTGGGTTTATGCATCTTTGGTTGACCGTAGAATCTTGAAGGTATATAAGATTTTGGTTTTAGTGTAAACCAGAGCGAATTTCCAATTTTGGGTTTCATTTCTTGAAGTAGTCTGTTTGTATTTAGTTTCATTTTGTTGAATTCGGCGGATTTCTTCTTCTCTTCAATGAGTAAGTATGGTCCTTCAGATAGGTGTTCAATCGCCTTCTATTCATAATCCGTTCTGTTCATTATCACAGTGACGTTCCCTTTGTCGGCTTTCGTTATGACGATGCTTTTGTCTTTCTTCAAATTTCTTAAGGCTTCATATTCTTGTTTGGTGAGATTAGATGGTATGTTTCGTTGTGTCATTAATATGTGTGAAATCTTTTGACGAGCAGATTGTGATTCTTCATTGGTGAGTTGTTGTAGAGCAGGTTCAATCATAGGTGCTATTTCCTGGACCGATAATGGCTTTCTAGTTATATTGAAATTCAAACCTTTCTGTAGTAATGAGATTTCATTTTCGGTTAGTATCTTGTCTGACATGTTATGTATGGCTCTAATATTCTTCATATCATTTGTTGAGGTATTCTTTGGTTGTTTCTTTTCTTCGAGTTTCAAGAATTTTTGAATATGTCTTCTTTTAGTGATATTATGAAAATGAGATTCTCGTTCATTGAACAATTTTTGAAAGGATTCATAGATATAATTTGTAACAAGTAATGTTAAGCAGTCATCTATATTTTTGATTCTCATTCGATAAGATTCAAGTTTGATGTTGCATATATGTATACGTTCTCGTAAAAATACTTTGGAGGTATGATTTGCAGCAAGTATGGATTTGTGTGAATATTCAGGAGGTTTAACACGTAGTGATTTGGGAATAATTCCACTTTGTAGACAGCGTAAATTGAAAATACGATGATTATAAAAGTTACATTTATGCTTCGACAGAGTAATGCGGTTTTTAATTAGATTATATATGTCCAAACCAAGTTCACTTTTAACGGTTTGAAAAAATTTGGGCATTGGGTATATGATATTCATTATAATAAAGGTTTTTGTATTTCCCAATGAATGAAAAACAAAACGAGATTGTTTTTACTGATGTTTCGCTATTTAATGCTAATAGCTTTCTCAAAGTATTATTAACACAACAATTATTAACACAAAGTATTATTCACAACCTACACTTAGTTTGGTTACCTTTACCTATTCTCCAACTTGACAACCTAAATGATCCCAGACTAACGAACGATGATCAAGTTAGTAAACCTTGTTTTGATATAATAACAGATATACTATTACCTTCGATATTTGGTTTGAACGGTCTTCATTGTTATTTTGACTTTCATTATGTCCTTTTAAGTTGAACTAAATCTATATTTTTCTCACCCCCTAACTCTTTGTTATATATATGCTGAGATTTGTAAATTCCGGTTTAATAATACTTTGAGAAAGCTATTAGCATTAAATAGTGAAATGTCAGTAAAAACATTCTCGTTTTGTTTTTCATTCATTGGGAAATACAAAAACCTCTATTATAAAGAAATCGTAGTGTTATAATGATTATTTAGCTAGCTATAGATCATGTACTAACGAGCGAGCGAACGAACGAACGCAACACAATAGCGTGCCAAATAGAATAGATGCTTAAGCGTTAACCCTCACTTTAACATGTCGACTTAAACATTCTGTAGACTGAGAGTTCTGGGGAATTATTTACCGCTACACATTAAGTCGTATAAATCGACAAACGAAAAATCTATTATTCGAACAACGTCATGTGTTTAGTTCACCTACATTTATACTGAAATTCACTTATTTAAAACTGTCACACAGAAAATCTGTTAAATCTAAGGAATTATGAAACTTGGCACACAGTAACGAAATAAAAAATAAGAAGAAACAACAAAAACTCGTAAGGCAGCCAAAGATTCCTTTAATAGATTTTAACATTTCAGGTTGACTTTTATAAACGTGAATTTACCGGATGTGAATGAATAAAATGACGTGATCCATACATTTCTGTAAACAAGGTTACCATTGTTTTTTGGCGCTTAGTTTGCGATTTATAAAATTAAAAAAAAATAGAAGAGATTTTCTGATGTCAAAATCACCTAGTGATTTCAGACATAGTATGAAACCAAAAAAAAATGTATAAGGTGTTTCAATTTGAGAATACAAATCTATTTATTTTCAGGTATGAAAAATGTTTTGTCCGGTGGAAACTGCATCAATTCTAATTTTGAAAATTTGAAGTTTAAGCGGTCTGTGTATGTATGTATGTATGTAGGCATAAATTGGAATAGAACTTTCGTTATTTACTTTTGAACAAGATAAATTGAAGTGTTAAGCATCAATAATTTTGTGATACAGCTTTAAGAAAAGAATGTTTTGAGGTGGTTCGTTTAAAACACTCATCATCTTGGGTGGTTATTTTTACTGCCTGATGAGTGAGATAAGCATAGATCAGATGCATACGTGATTAGTTCGTTAGGGGGATTGATTAGCTTTCTTTGTCCTACTTATCTTATGGAAAACAACTTCCATTCCAACTAATCATCTTCATTTTATGCTATCATTAAGTGTTTTATTAGGCGTAAACTGAAAGCTTGTTAAGTGACAAGTATCAAAAGAAGTTGTAATAAATAATTTTCAAGAATTAGTTTTGTAGAGATTCTGCTTGTTTCAGGTTGGATCACAGATTGATTTTAGTTAGAGAACTATTGAAAACCAACAGGACAGCTGTTTCATGTTAGTTTGGAACTCATCAACAGTACGCAAACACTGGGGGTTTCGAACCAAGGACCTTCTGGTTACACGACAAGCTTGTTTTTTATTCAGCCACTGGGACCCGATTCAGTGGATAGCCCATGAATTCTACTTTCTACTGAAAGATCTGTATATCGTAAAGACACATGGAGTGGTTTTTACTTGAATTTCAACAGTTTCTGCCCAGTGAGATACAAACGAACGCTGGCGAAAAAGCTTTACTCTAGAGCGAAGAGAATATCTTCATCAAACAAACTAGACAGTGAGCTAATGCTTCTTGAAAAATGCTTGAAAGAAATGGTTACCCACAAAGTTTTATTAACAAATGTGGTAAGAATGAACTCAAGAAGCTTGATACATCTACAGTCAGTAAGAATCCTATTTTCATCAAACTCGACTACAAGGGCGACGACATCATGAGAATAGTAAATAAAAGATCAAGCGCAGCCCTGTCTAGGACGTATCCTGCAGCGTTATTGGTCTCTGCATCCCGAACAACCTCCTCACTGGTGCAGTCAAAGATTGAAAAGTACCCTCCAACTGTGTATACCAATTCACATGTATCTGCGGGAGCAGTTACGTTGGAAGAACAGAGAGGAGGGCCTACGTCAGATTCTGTGAACATGTACCAAGGAGCCTCCGGTTAAAGGGACCGAATTGTTTAAGCTCTTCAATCGCCAAACACTTGATTGACACAGGACACCGAGTAGATGTGCTGGATCATTCAAAATGATTAACAGACAAAGTACCGCAAGTCTTCTCAGGTTAGCTGAAGCTATAGCAATAAAACATTTGAAGCCTGACTTATGTGTCCAAAAAGAATCCGTTGTTGGACTTCAATTACCCTGGTGACTCACATCTTAGTAACTTTGTTTCCTAATTTTTGTTAGCTTATCTCTTCACTCCACCCCCCCCTTTATTTTTCGCTTGACTCTTTTAAGAGATAATTTTTCTTGATCTTCTGAGTTCTGATCACTGTATTACATCATCAACTTCTTATCTGACCTCATGTGCACCGAAATTTCAAAATTCTGATCTTCTCTTATCTAATTACATAACTATTACTAATTTTCTTTTGTTACCACTCCAACAACGCAGCTATTAATTAATTTTTTTCAAGAAATTCTCTCTAACAATATATATATATATATATATATATATGTATATGTATATATATCGTAACACTTTAGACACCCTGTAAATCGCAACGCGCCATTTTACTATGACGCTCTGACAATATGCTTGCTAATGGACAAAGGTTTCTTCTTTCTCGGAAATTAGTTGGATGTTCGCTAGTGACTGGCTACAGGATGAAGTTGCTGAAGTTCTACTGAGAAGTTGTGACCAGTGGAGTCCACCCGGTCGGAATTGACGATGGAGTTCCCGTTGATGACAATGGTTTGTGGTCATGCTAAAATCACGAGTTGGTAGAAGTTAGAATTCATGGGCTGGTCATTGAATCGTCTCCCAGGGGCTGAATGAAAAACGAGCTTGTTGTGTAACCGGAAGGTCCTGGGTTCGAAACCCAGTGTTTAGGTACTGCCGATGAGTACTAAATTGAGATGAGAAAGTTGGTTGGTTTTCATTGGTTCCGTAACGGTAGATAATTCCCCAGAATTATTGGCCATAGCATTCATCATTGAGCATTGAATGCTGAACCTCACTGTTTTAGTCGATTTGTTTAGCTGTAGGCTTCCGGTTAAGCATCCACGCCATCTGGTACGCCATCGTTTGTGCACGATCCATAAGTAGTTAAGCAATCATCTTGCACTCCGATTTGTTCCTGAAATATTATTCGTAATCTGGACAATCAATTCTGGTGTTTTGGTTTGCCTTTGATCTACGTGGAACGAATACTATAGACGTTGTGGGTATTAGATCTTGCGTTAGAATACTTCATACTATCCGTTAACATCAACACCCTTAGCCTCTAAAGTTCTCTGACTGATATCGATCCGTGGTCTAACCTAAAGTAATAAATGAACAAATAAATTTACCGGTAAGTAAACTTGATTTCACTTAATCTTATTTAAAAATATAGTATAGTAATAAACACAGAGGTGATGAATATAACTAGCCAACAGAAAGAACTACTGATCCCTATCAACGGGGGAAATTTGAAGAAACTCACCTCTTTCACTTATCTAGGCAGCATCATTTCACCTATGGGCGGCATGGGCGAAGATATCAGAGCTGCAATCGGGAAAGAAAAACAGACATCTTTCATACTCTGAAATTGATGTGGAATCTGCTTCAATAAGCATAGAGAAGAGGATCCAAACTTCAAACACTGACGTCAAGTCAATGCTTCTATATAGTTCAGATGCTTGGCGCTCGCACCAAGAAGAGCATTTCCAACAGTCTGCTGGAGATCTTCATCAACAGCTGCTCTCACTTCATACTGAATATAAAAGACTAAAAATTCTGTCAGCAAACCAAACAAGGACCGATTTTCCAACAAAATATGGAAGAAAATGGAGATGAAATTGCACATAATCCGGGGTGTCAGTCAAGTGACATTATACAGCGGGTAGGCTATCGAATGGAACTCAAATGTATTGGTTGGGTTTTGGGGATGATATGAAGGCGCTCATTTGAGGAAGAGATGAAAGGGTGGTTCTAAACACAAGCGACCGAAACGAAGAACCGAATTAAATGGAAGTCAGGACCTTGATCGGCTAGTCAGATGGGCCCATACTAAAGGGCGGAAATATAGGTGCAGGACATGAATTACGTTGCAAATTCAATCAACAAGTAGTATTTGAGTACTATGGGGATAGTGAGCTTTTAGGAAGCTTGTAGATTTTCAGGAGTAGTGCCTTTACAGAGGTATGCAGCCGCTTTTGATATCCAGGCTATCATCACAGGAAATCTGTCTAGGAAGATATATCGTTCCCTTTTTAGAATTATGAGTTCTGTGGAGTAGTGAGTGGGTCACGAAACTGCATGAAATACAGTTGTCTGGGTGAACTTATGTACAGAAGTAGGTTTAAACTGTCACTGGAAACTTCAATAAGGAATAAGAAGGTTTTCTTGGGATGTACACGAGAAAGTTATCCCTTATGACTATTTTTTAAACACTAAATTTGATGTTTATAAACGAGTTTTTTAATTTACGCATGTTTACTAAGGGCTCACCTGATTGATTCGTTGAGGTCATCAGTTCCGTTTATTTCTGTCCTTCGTCTGGGTCGCTTACGTTTGCATTTATCGATCAAAGCATACCGGGAATTGTGAAGTCAGCTAAAAAGAACTGAAGGTCTCAGAGTGAAATTGAGATGTGCTGTTGAAGCCATATGCTCCACTCAGAACCCAAGGAAACAAAAATATAGTTACTAATTGAGGTTATATGTAATGAATCTTATTTCAGGAAAATCAGTGATTAGGGAAATGTTTGTTGTTAACAGATGGTATAGAGAATAGTGAATGCATAATATTATGCCTCTGTCCTTTATAGAAACTCCTACTTACGAAGAATTCTGTTAGAAATAGAGAGTAAGTCTGTATTACTAATAATAACCAGTAATCACAATCAACGGGAGGGGTTTGGAGAGAGGTTACTTCATTCACTTATCTAGGGAACATTGTCTCAACTACAGGCAGTCGGGACGGACGAGGATGTCAAATCGAGCGAGAATCAGGAAGGCGAGAAACACATTCATCAACCAACTGAAACCAATCTGGAAATCTTCGTCACTCAGCCAGCATCAACAACAAAATTCGGTTGGATTTTCAATACAAACGTCAAGTCAGTCAGCTCTTCTATACGGATGAGAAACTTGGCGGGCGGGTCACAAAGAATATTTCCAACAGCTTGTCGCAGACCTTTATCAACAGCTGTCTTCGCCGGCTACATACTGAAGATCAGATGGCCGGCCGGGCCGGAAAGAATCACCAACAAGAAACTATGGGAAGAAACAAAACAAGAACCAATCGCCCAACAATGTGCAGGAGAAAGTGGAGATGGATTGTACACTCGCTGAGGAGGCCGCTGGGTGACATCGCGCGCGCGTCAGGCCATCGTTCGAGTGGAACCCGAAAGGGAAGCGGCGAGTGGGACGTCAGCGCGAGGGTGACATGGAGGAGATCGTGTGAAGAGGAGTTGAAAGAGTATGGACTAACATGGATGCAGGTGATAAGTACAGTAGAAGACAGAAGCAAGTGGAGACGTTCAGTTGAAGCTCTATGTTCCACTAGGAATCCAAAGGAACAATAATAATCATAATAATAATCAGAAGTAATAAGCAAAGAAATTTATTAGACAAATAAATGAATAAAATTGATTATGAGGTATGACGAAGGAAGCACTTGTGTCTCGCGATCTGAAGAAACGTTTTCGCTAAGTGATGACAGTATGACATGAACATGAGACAACTAAAGAGTTCAGTCCGTAGAGTGCCTTGTTATTTGTTCAAAAGGTTGTTTTATTTTGTTACCTTAATTTAACTTGCTTTTGACAAAATAACTTCATACCCTTTATTTATGTCTTCATCTCTTCCCTTGACCTGACTGTCTGACCACTATTCAACCAGATTGTTAAGCTCTTGTGTAACATGTGTTGCTAATTTCACCCTCTTAGTTAATTTCCAACTTCTGTTTTAGACTCTTGAGTATGTTGTTAAGTATTGTTTTTTTGCAAACATTTTGTTCGATTGGTTGGAGGATTTCATCGTGAGATGACATCAGTTAGAGAAGCATTGGAAAAACTCGAAGTACTGGATAGCTGTTTGGTCCTAGTGGCTCTATGATCTACGAGCTCGCCTTGCAACCAGAAGGTCCCGAGTTCGAACTCTGACGAGTGCGTACTGCGAAGAGTCCCCAATCAGGACGAAACAGCTGTCCAGTTCTCCCATCTGGCTTTCCAATGGTTCTCTAACCAATGTCAGCTCATGATGAAGTCCTCCAATCAATCTTGAGTATATTCTTGTAATTTTTTCCAGATATACCAATGAGCCCACTTTTATCATATCATTTTATTCCTATGCGATTCGAGTGAAAAATAAGGTTTTAAACTTGAGCTTTCAAGTTTTCATAGCGGTGGTATTTATTTTTACGGAGCGGGATTGTCAGTCTCTCGCCTAACCTTCCCTCTTTACTACCAGCTAAATGAGATTTATCAGTGTGTCGTCCAGGGATCGGACCGAGGACAACATTTGTGGTTGTCGAGTATTCTACCGCTTTACCCCTGACGCACAAACAAACTTACTAGCACGTGTTATTTTTCCCATTCTGCTATTCGGTTATGTGATAAAAATAATGGATTCTCTCTCTTTAAGCTAAACAGTTGAAGCATGTGAATATTTTTTAAATTGATATTAAAACTGTGTCATGCTGTATACAGTTGGTAATAACTGAGAAATAAAATTATATATTATCCTGCTCAAAATTTATTTATTCGAATTCCGTAGCAGAGTACGTTTTTAATACTATTTTTTTCAGCTGTAAAAGTTTCATTAAAGTAGAAATATAGGTAACAATCACGTAACAGAGCTGAATGAATGAGAGTAAAGAGCGAAAACTATAAAATTCTAGCTTGCTAGCTAAAAGGTGTCGCATTCCACACTGGGATTTAAAGTCACCATTTTATATATTATCGAGGCTGCACACAACTGAAATTTCTCCAGCTTTCATCAACGTTAAGGTGACATCACTTCACAAGAAAGAACTATTCTGTGTTTAACCAATTCACTGTAAAAGAGAAGACGTTAAGCGAAGAGACTCTTTTCGGCAAATTCATTCACATAGCTGTACAATTGCATTTATATATAATTATTCGTGTGTGTGTGTGTGTGTACAGGAATGCATCAGTTTGAGTTGTCACATTCCATGTAGTACGAATGGAGAGACAAGAAAGTGGAACAAAGGGATTCGAAAAAACGATTATTATAAGCAGAAATGTGAAGAGAAAAGAATAATCACGTGGAAAAAACAATAGTGTCTAATGTATATTCATGCTTACAAAGAGTGAATATATCTGCGTCTTTGAGGTTAATATTGAGCTACATGAGCAGTTGTCTTCAGCTATCTGTTCTTGTCATTTTGGGGACCAAACCAAGTGACTTACACCTTCCTAGTTGACTTCGACTAACTGTTACAAATTTCATGAACTGATTCCAACTTTGGGTTTGACCACAAGTAGCCGTTTCTCAACCTGATCCGTCCAGGAAGGCGATAGCTAGGCAGGCATAACACGATTTTAAACCATCTCAATCGATGAACCTTCACAATCATATCGACTGACTTTCCCTCCTTACTTAATACCCTTGTGGAGTACGTAGCAATGTGATTGTACAATTTTTGGTTATTTGTATAAATTCGAGATATTGTACATAATTTTTGTTTAAAACGCTTCTTGTTGAAATATACATAACTTCCGTGTACAATTGAAAAATACACTCTGCTGTTGGAGACTTCGTCTTCTCCCTGGTCACTTCTGCTTACTTGCTCAACTCACACCGTGTTGTATACTTCAGATTTATTGTAGGAGTCTACTACTCTCAACCGAAGACATTTCTACAACCGGAACACAGCAGCTACAGCAGACGCAACCCAATCAATTAACGTACTCGTGGATTATATACATAATTTGTAGCAGAGGACTTAGACTTTATATCCAAGTAATCCTTTTTGTTGATACAACTCGTCACTGCATTTTTTGGTAATATATTGTTAAATAACACTCCATTGACTTGGATTATTATTCTTATATTTATAAAGTTAGTGAACTCTAGTATAAGTCCCCTACACCCTCACCTAACCTTGATTTTATTCACCACATTATATCCCCTAAGACGGGAGATAAAACGCAGACACCTATTATCAGTTGACACCTTTAAGGTTTACTGGCTTTCTGTTATTGTGAGACTTTTACAATAGCATTAGTGAGGAACTATTAAGGCAAAGGATTAATGTAACCGTAATAGCGGGCATCTGTTATTTACTGTAGTTAAGTTTAGTTCATAGAAGATTGTTCACATGCATATCAAACAGACTACCTAAAATTATTAGCTGATTGGGGCAATCGGCCACAGGAAGCTTTGGACCTAGGTTTGGCGCCATTTGGCAATCGCCAGTCAGCAAGGCTTACCTGCAACCTTAAAGGAACTCATGTTCCTTCTGAGATTTGAACCTGCGTCACCGAGTGGTGCGGTAACAGATGTTACCCCTGAGCTATTCAGGCTCGCCATCGACCTCCTGTAGGACAGCACTGGATACATTTGATTGGACACTAGTCAGCAACTAGTGTAATGTGGCAGTGTGGCCACCATGTTAGGATACACCTTGTTGACGAGTGCCAGCTAGCCTGAAACCTAGGTCCAAGGCTTCCTGTGGCCGATTGCCTCCAGCCATCTAATATCAACAATTCAATGTGCATCGTGATGGCGAGGTACCTAGAGTGGTGGCCACAATGCCAACGTGACTGATAGAATTCAGTCAGCACCATATAAAGGACTAGACAAATTACACTAGTTGCTAACTAGTGTTCAATCAAAACTTCCTCAAATTATTTAGAGAGCCACTATAAACTAAGCAGCATGAATTGCTTGTTGCATAGTTTAAGTTCCTTTAGTAGTACATGTCCACGACTACATGAATGGTTAAGCCGGGGACTTTCAGAGGAGCACAATAGATTGGAATTAAATACTTAACAATTCCCACTTTTTGTCAAATCTGTATTTTCAAGTATTGGTTTTGTAGGGATTTTGTTTGATTGCATGGAGGATTTAATCATGAGCTGACGTCAGTTAGGGAACCACTGGAAAACCTGGGAGTACTGGACAGCTGTTTCGTCCTAGTTTGAGACTCTGGTGCTCACTGGTGACTGGCCCTATTTAGGCAGTTAACCTGGGGTTCTAGTGGGAAGCCATGACCAGTAGGGTACAGCAGGTTGAAGATGAGGCAGTAACTCATCGAAGAAGACATTGGGAAGTGGTCGCGTTATGTCGTGAACTGGCAGAAGTTAGAATTCAAGGACCATTGGATCGGGTCCCAGTGGTTCAATGGTCTACGATCTCGCCTTGTAACCAGAAGGTCCTGGGTTCGAATCCCGGTGGGTGCATACCGATGAAGAGTCTCAAACTAGGACGAAACAGCTGTCCAGTACTCCCAATTTTTCCAGTGTTTCTCTAACTGATGTCAGCTCATGATTAAATCCTCCATGCAATCAAATCTGTATTTTACATTAATTTGAGAAATGAAATCATTTAAATACAATCTTGATAACTAAGCATTTAAATAATTGTTTTTTTGTTATTACAACTAATGGATACTCCTAATCACTAAAAATAATAAAGTATCTGCTTTCTGAGAACTTATATAAATAAAATGTGTTGTAAATAGTAGGGGTTATTTATAAGCCACAAGTGGTTAATTTCGATCATATAAACATTTTAATTCACTTGTTTGCCTCACTGGATATAAAGTTCAACAGATCTCTAGTGAGATTTCAATCTTAAAGATGACTGATGCGGCATTATTCGTTTACGCGTGAGTTATTTCCCAAATCTGTCTTTAAAAATCAAAATAAGTGGAATAACATGATCTATCATCCAGAAAATAACACGAAACAAATCAAATCCCTGAATCTTAAAATTACTCTAATGTTTATTAGTGAATGACTAAGGAATAAAATTGCTTAAAGTCCTAGTGGAAAGTCGTGACCAAACGGGTTCATTATTTTTGTTGTGAGGACAAATACTCACCGATGACATTGACTAGCAGTAGCGCTGTATATCGCGAATTAGCGGAAGTTAGAATTTATGGGCCACTATATCCCGTTTCAGTGGTTTGCTTCGTAACGTGAAGATCCTGAGTTTGAACTCTTGTGGTATCATAGGTAAGTACTGAGGAAGAGTGCCAAACTGGTATGAAACAACTGTACAGTACTCTCAGGTTTTCATTGGTTCTCTGGCTGAAATCACTTTGTGATTCAATTCGAAAAATCATCAATAACTTTGGCTCCAAATGAGTAAATCTCTTTTCCACTATTTACATCGGCTAATTCTAGTCAGAGAGGGTAAAAATGGTTTAAGTGCCTATCAACCAACAACAACAACAACAGCAGCAACATCCAGCGCCAATCACCATCAACGGGTGGGATTTGAAGAGAGGTTACTTCATTCACTTATCTAGGGAACATTGTCTCAACTACAGGCAGTCGGGACGGACGAGGATGTCAAATCGAGCGAGAATCAGGAAGGCGAGAAACACATTCATCAACCAACTGAAACCAATCTGGAAATCTTCGTCACTCAGCATCAACAACAAAATTCGGTTGGATTTTCAATACAAACGTCAAGTCAGTCAGCTCTTCTATACGGATGAGAAACTTGGCGGGCGGGTCACAAAGAATATTTCCAACAGCTTGTCGCAGACCTTTATCAACAGCTGTCTTCGCCGGCTACATACTGAAGATCAGATGGCCGGCCGGGCCGGAAAGAATCACCAACAAGAAACTATGGGAAGAAACAAAACAAGAACCAATCGCCCAACAATATGCAGGAGAAAGTGGAGATGGATTGTACACTCGCTGAGGAGGCCGCTGGGTGACATCGCGCGCGCGTCAGGCCATCGTTCGAGTGGAATCCGAAAGGGAAGCGGCGAGTGGGACGTCAGCGCGAGGGTGACATGGAGGAGATCGTGTGAAGAGGAGTTGAAAGAGTATGGACTAACATGGATGCAGGTGATAAGTACAGTAGAAGACAGAAGCAAGTGGAGACGTTCAGTTGAAGCTCTATGTTCCACTAGGAATCCAAAGGAACAATAATAATCATAATAATAATCAGAAGTAATAAGCAAAGAAATTTATTAGACAAATAAATGAATAAAATTGATTATGAGGTATGACGAAGGAAGCACTTGTGTCTCGCGATCTGAAGAAACGTTTTCGCTAAGTGATGACAGTATGACATGAACATGAGACAACTAAAGAGTTCAGTCCGTAGAGTGCCTTGTTATTTGTTCAAAAGGTTGTTTTATTTTGTTACCTTAATTTAACTTGCTTTTGACAAAATAACTTCATACCCTTTATTTATGTCTTCATCTCTTCCCTTGACCTGACTGTCTGACCACTATTCAACCAGATTGTTAAGCTCTTGTGTAACATGTGTTGCTAATTTCACCCTCTTAGTTAATTTCCAACTTCTGTTTTAGACTCTTGAGTATGTTGTTAAGTATTGTTTATTTTGCAAACATTTTGTTCGATTGGTTGGAGGATTTCATCGTGAGATGACATCAGTTAGAGAAGCATTGGAAAAACTCGAAGTACTGGATAGCTGTTTGGTCCTAGTGGCTCTATGATCTACGAGCTCGCCTTGCAACCAGAAGGTCCCGAGTTCGAACTCTGACGAGTGCGTACTGCGAAGAGTCCCCAATCAGGACGAAACAGCTGTCCAGTTCTCCCATCTGGCTTTCCAATGGTTCTCTAACCAATGTCAGCTCATGATGAAGTCCTCCAGTCAATCTTGAGTATTGATTGAATAATCTTGAGTATATTCTTGTAATTTTTTCCAGATATACCAATGAGCCCACTTTTATCATATCATTTTATTCCTATGCGATTCGAGTGAAAAATAAGGTTTTAAACTTGAGCTTTCAAGTTTTCATAGCGGTGGTATTTATTTTTACGGAGCGGGATTGTCAGTCTCTCGCCTAACCTTCCCTCTTTACTACCAGCTAAATGAGATTTATCAGTGTGTCGTCCAGGGATCGGACCGAGGACAACATTTGTGGTTGTCGAGTATTCTACCGCTTTACCCCTGACGCACAAACAAACTTACTAGCACGTGTTATTTTTCCCATTCTGCTATTCGGTTATGTGATAAAAATAATGGATTCTCTCTCTTTAAGCTAAACAGTTGAAGCATGTGAATATTTTTTAAAATGATATTAAAACTGTGTCATGCTGTATACAGTTGGTAATAACTGAGAAATAAAATTATATATTATCCTGCTCAAAATTTATTTATTCGAATTCCGTAGCAGAGTACGTTTTTAATACTATTTTTTTCAGCTGTAAAAGTTTCATTAAAGTAGAAATATAGGTAACAATCACGTAACAGAGCTGAATGAATGAGAGTAAAGAGCGAAAACTATAAAATTCTAGCTTGCTAGCTAAAAGGTGTCGCATTCCACACTGGGATTTAAAGTCACCATTTTATATATTATCGAGGCTGCACACAACTGAAATTTCTCCAGCTTTCATCAACGTTAAGGTGACATCACTTCACAAGAAAGAACTATTCTGTGTTTAACCAATTCACTGTAAAAGAGAAGACGTTAAGCGAAGAGACTCTTTTCGGCAAATTCATTCACATAGCTGTACAATTGCATTTATATATAATTATTCGTGTGTGTGTGTGTGTGTACAGGAATGCATCAGTTTGAGTTGTCACATTCCATGTAGTACGAATGGAGAGACAAGAAAGTGGAACAAAGGGATTCGAAAAAACGATTATTATAAGCAGAAATGTGAAGAGAAAAGAATAATCACGTGGAAAAAACAATAGTGTCTAATGTATATTCATGCTTACAAAGAGTGAATATATCTGCGTCTTTGAGGTTAATATTGAGCTACATGAGCAGTTGTCTTCAGCTATCTGTTCTTGTCATTTTGGGGACCAAACCAAGTGACTTACACCTTCCTAGTTGACTTCGACTAACTGTTACAAATTTCATGAACTGATTCCAACTTTGGGTTTGACCACAAGTAGCCGTTTCTCAACCTGATCCGTCCAGGAAGGCGATAGCTAGGCAGGCATAACACGATTTTAAACCATCTCAATCGATGAACCTTCACAATCATATCGACTGACTTTCCCTCCTTACTTAATACCCTTGATTATTTTGTTTTTTTAAATGAATTTAAATTTTTTTTAAACTCTTTTGAAATAAAATCCGTAATAAAAACACTCTGCTGTTGGAGACTTCGTCTTCTCCCTGGTCACTTCTGCTTACTTGCTCAACTCACACCGTGTTGTATACTTCAGATTTATTGTAGGAGTCTACTACTCTCAACCGAAGACATTTCTACAACCGGAACACAGCAGCTACAGCAGACGCAACCCAATCAATTAACGTACTCGTGGATTATATACATAATTTGTAGCAGAGGACTTAGACTTTATATCCAAGTAATCCTTTTTGTTGATACAACTCGTCACTGCATTTTTTGGTAATATATTGTTAAATAACACTCCATTGACTTGGATTATTATTCTTATATTTATAAAGTTAGTGAACTCTAGTATAAGTCCCCTACACCCTCACCTAACCTTGATATTATTCACCACATTATATCCCCTAAGACGGGAGATAAAACGCAGACACCTATTATCAGTTGACACCTTTAAGGTTTACTGGCTTTCTGTTATTGTGAGACTTTTACAATAGCATTAGTGAGGAACTATTAAGGCAAAGGATTAATGTAACCGTAATAGCGGGCATCTGTTATTTACTGTAGTTAAGTTTAGTTCATAGAAGATTGTTCACATGCATATCAAACAGACTACCTAAAATTATTAGCTGATTGGGGCAATCGGCCACAGGAAGCTTTGGACCTAGGTTTGGCGCCATTTGGCAATCGCCAGTCAGCAAGGCTTACCTGCAACCTTAAAGGAACTCATGTTCCTTCTGAGATTTGAACCTGCGTCACCGAGTGGTGCGGTAACAGATGTTACCCCTGAGCTATTCAGGCTCGCCATCGACCTCCTGTAGGACAGCACTGGATACATTTGATTGGACACTAGTCAGCAACTAGTGTAATGTGGCAGTGTGGCCACCATGTTAGGATACACCTTGTTGACGAGTGCCAGCTAGCCTGAAACCTAGGTCCAAGGCTTCCTGTGGCCGATTGCCTCCAGCCATCTAATATCAACAATTCAATGTGCATCGTGATGGCGAGGTACCTAGAGTGGTGGCCACAATGCCAACGTGACTGATAGAATTCAGTCAGCACCATATAAAGGACTAGACAAATTACACTAGTTGCTAACTAGTGTTCAATCAAAACTTCCTCAAATTATTTAGAGAGCCACTATAAACTAAGCAGCATGAATTGCTTGTTGCATAGTTTAAGTTCCTTTAGTAGTACATGTCCACGACTACATGAATGGTTAAGCCGGGGACTTTCAGAGGAGCACAATAGATTGGAATTAAATACTTAACAATTCCCACTTTTTGTCAAATCTGTATTTTCAAGTATTGGTTTTGTAGGGATTTTGTTTGATTGCATGGAGGATTTAATCATGAGCTGACGTCAGTTAGGGAACCACTGGAAAACCTGGGAGTACTGGACAGCTGTTTCGTCCTAGTTTGAGACTCTGGTGCTCACTGGTGACTGGCCCTATTTAGGCAGTTAACCTGGGGTTCTAGTGGGAAGCCATGACCAGTAGGGTACAGCAGGTTGAAGATGAGGCAGTAACTCATCGAAGAAGACATTGGGAAGTGGTCGCGTTATGTCGTGAACTGGCAGAAGTTAGAATTCAAGGACCATTGGATCGGGTCCCAGTGGTTCAATGGTCTACGATCTCGCCTTGTAACCAGAAGGTCCTGGGTTCGAATCCCGGTGGGTGCATACCGATGAAGAGTCTCAAACTAGGACGAAACAGCTGTCCAGTACTCCCAATTTTTCCAGTGTTTCTCTAACTGATGTCAGCTCATGATTAAATCCTCCATGCAATCAAATCTGTATTTTACATTAATTTGAGAAATGAAATCATTTAAATACAATCTTGATAACTAAGCATTTAAATAATTGTTTTTTTGTTATTACAACTAATGGATACTCCTAATCACTAAAAATAATAAAGTATCTGCTTTCTGAGAACTTATATAAATAAAATGTGTTGTAAATAGTAGGGGTTATTTATAAGCCACAAGTGGTTAATTTCGATCATATAAACATTTTAATTCACTTGTTTGCCTCACTGGATATAAAGTTCAACAGATCTCTAGTGAGATTTCAATCTTAAAGATGACTGATGCGGCATTATTCGTTTACGCGTGAGTTATTTCCCAAATCTGTCTTTAAAAATCAAAATAAGTGGAATAACATGATCTATCATCCAGAAAATAACACGAAACAAATCAAATCCCTGAATCTTAAAATTACTCTAATGTTTATTAGTGAATGACTAAGGAATAAAATTGCTTAAAGTCCTAGTGGAAAGTCGTGACCAAACGGGTTCATTATTTTTGTTGTGAGGACAAATACTCACCGATGACATTGACTAGCAGTAGCGCTATATATCGCGAATTAGCGGAAGTTAGAATTTATGGGCCACTATATCCCGTTTCAGTGGTTTGCTTCGTAACGTGAAGATCCTGAGTTTGAACTCTTGTGGTATCATAGGTAAGTACTGAGGAAGAGTGCCAAACTGGTATGAAACAACTGTACAGTACTCTCAGGTTTTCATTGGTTCTCTGGCTGAAATCACTTTGTGATTCAATTCGAAAAATCATCAATAACTTTGGCTCCAAATGAGTAAATCTCTTTTCCACTATTTACATCGGCTAATTCTAGTCAGAGAGGGTAAAAATGGTTTAAGTGCCTATCAACCAACAACAACAACAACAGTAGCAACATCCAGTGCCAATCACCATCAACGGGTGGGATTTGAAGAGAGGTTACTTCATTCACTTATCTAGGGAACATTGTCTCAACTACAGGCAGTCGGGACGGACGAGGATGTCAAATCGAGCGAGAATCAGGAAGGCGAGAAACACATTCATCAACCAACTGAAACCAATCTGGAAATCTTCGTCACTCAGCATCAACAACAAAATTCGGTTGGATTTTCAATACAAACGTCAAGTCAGTCAGCTCTTCTATACGGATGAGAAACTTGGCGGGCGGGTCACAAAGAATATTTCCAACAGCTTGTCGCAGACCTTTATCAACAGCTGTCTTCGCCGGCTACATACTGAAGATCAGATGGCCGGCCGGGCCGGAAAGAATCACCAACAAGAAACAAAACAAGAACCAATCGCCCAACAAATATGCAGGAGAAAGTGGAGATGGATTGTACACTCGCTGAGGAGGCCGCTGGGTGACATCGCGCGCGCGTCAGGCCATCGTTCGAGTGGAATCCGAAAGGGAAGCGGCGAGTGGGACGTCAGCGCGTGGGTGACATGGAGGAGATCGTGTGAAGAGGAGTTGAAAGAGTATGGACTAACATGGATGCAGGTGATAAGTACAGTAGAAGACAGAAGCAAGTGGAGACGTTCAGTTGAAGCTCTATGTTCCACTAGGAACTTAAGGGTTAAATAATAATAATAACTACTTCAATGAACAAATAGCATATATTTTATTCATCCTATTTTAAGTCTCCTCAGATGATTTTCTTCATGTCACCCTTGGGTCTACGCCTAACTCATCGTTTACTATTCCGGTTGCACTCAGGAACCTTCCTGGTGTGGGATTTCACCCAGCGGTCTTCTCAGCGTATTTCCAGTCTATCTTCATTTCTTTCTGCATCTTTGCTAGGTGACAGGTTCATGGTTGGTTTGTTGTCTGATGAATTTCCTTGGCTACTGATCCTTTCTAGTCAGCTATCTAATCAGCAATATGAAGAGAAGACAAGTGTTGATAAAAGTCTGCAGTAGCCTTTTGAGAATGCTTTCGGTGACTCGCATGCCAAGTCTCTGAACCATACGGAAGTACTGACTGACTTGACATCAGTGTAGAAAATCCGAATCTCGTTCTTTGTGCTTAGTGTAGTAGATTTACTCCCTGATTTCAGGGCAATGAAGGCGTCTTTCTCGCTTTTCCGATTCTGTTTGCCTTCTGACATCGTCATTAGTGCTGTTGCCTGTAGTTGAAATGATGGTAATCGTATTCATCATACCTCCACAATTTTGAAAGTTGGTTTCAGAAATTTCTTATTTTCCATCTGTCTTAAGAGAACAAAAAGGTTTTATATCATTTCTACTACACATCCTTTCAGCTGGATTAGAGAGATTGATAACTGAAGTTTTGTTGTTATCGAATCAGTACTATCTCATTGTAGCTAATAAACTAATCCATATAGAATTACAGGTGACTTTAAATTATAGCAGTCCAAAACTACCTTGACAAAAAGTTTATCGACTAATCAGATATTTCCAAATAAAAGTGCATAATTTGAAAAAAAACGTCTACATAAAAGTAATGTAGTGTTAAAAATAGTTACATAGGATAACGTTCTTGTATATTTTCGAAGAAAAGCCCCCAATTTCTCATAGGAGTCCGCATATTTAGGTTAAACCAATTCATGTACATAAATCCGTTGAAATGACCGTAAATCATCATGTTTCTGGACCCGTTCACCTCTTTAATCCTCTTTTTGAAGTGATTCCAGAGATTTTCGATGTAACTGCCAAAATTCTACGTATGACTGACCATTTTATGAACATAGCCCAGTGATGACAGTTGGCTATAGCGACTCCAGTGATCTACGGACTTGTTGTGCCAGGTATAGCTAAACGTTGAATAATAGGCAATAAAACATCGGGACTGCGATCAGGGATCGTCTCAGTATATCCTTTAAGCAGGGTATTGTCATATGATACCAATACCCACTGCTGATTGGAACTCAATCTACCTTGATTATAATTCCCTTTCAAAGGGACTGACTCATCCACATGAACAACGTCACCGACGCCGAATGTTGTGACTGTCACTTGTCTTTCCAGGACCCAGTTACCACACATCATCATAATTTTCGTTAGAGGCAATATCGAAGTAGAAGAAGAAAGTACTTACACAGCATTCATTAACTAAAATAAAATGGCATACCTTCTCGAATTGACTTTCTACTTCTGCAGTCTTCGCACCTGTAGACAAATTCATCAATGCAACGAATGTTTCTTTTCAAATGCATCATACCTTCACATCCACACTTTTTTCCCTTCCTTTGAATCTGTTTTCCAAAGAGTGATTAAATACTAGATCTGGATGGAATCTGCCAGTAATTGGTGTACAGCAGCCATAGGTTTCGATTCTATAACCAACCGAGGATTTTGCAAACTTGTGTTTTAATTCTGCCAAGAAAAATGTAGATTGTAAGATGAATTTTGAATGGGCGGAAATAGGGTGCAAATGCAAATTGCGTAAATACACAGAGAGTAGAATACCGACTGATGCCTACATTCAAAAGGTAATTACAATTTTCATTTTGTGAGATATTGTAAAGAAAAGTTTAAAGATATACTATATTTAGCAATAAAGAGTTCAACACAAAAAGCGATTAAAATAACAAGAGAAATGATAATTACCCTGATATTTACTAGATTAGTGAAATAAAGAATTTGCATAACCTATTTGATGGCTTGAATTGTTAATATCCAATAAGGGAAAATATACATTGACAAATTGAACAACCTGCAATACTTTAATGATACTTTTTTTTAAACATCTTCACTCTTGTACTAACTCCCGTCTAATTTGAAGCGTAATTTATACAATTAATGATTCATTGGAACGACTATTCGTTTATGTATATTCATCATATCTTTTTTCCAGGACTAAGTGTAGAAAACATCTATTAAAATAAATCTTTGCACCAAAAGGATGAAGCGTACAATTTATTGGTTCTTTTTTTCATCTATTATTATTATTGTCCTTGTTATTTTCTACTTTCACCGAATAATCAACATACCAAGAAGAACGTGATCATTTAACTATTTCGATTGGTATCAATAACAAAATTTATTTGCATATTAATTGCGAGAGAGAGAGAGAGAGAGTGTACAAGAGTTAGAGGGAAAAAGGAACACTGAAGATGGTTGGGGGTTGGTGGAATGACAGAGAAGGAGAGAAATGAAAAAGGCAACTAACTGTATATGTAAAAATGAAAGTTATAGACTTTATACTCAAGAGGAATAAATAGATTAATTGTTGAGAGTAAACATAAAACCCGCCAAAAAATATACACATGTATATAAACAATTAATTAGCATGTATATGCATTTAATGATAATAGTAGAAATGGTTAATGCTGTTACTCATTGAATAAATGTATTCAGTAAAAAATTTTATTGATCAGTCTCATTCTCTTTGTAGTAATGATATTAACCCTTGTGTAATGCATATATTTGTAAGGAAAAAAGAAGTGCTCGAGGAAAGAATTCCTCGTCCAGCTCTATAATTACACATATATATATTTATAAAAATGCGAAAATGTAGTAATAAACTGGATATCAGACAAAATTGAGAAAATTTATGCAACAATTAAGTATAGTTAAAATATTGGCAGCCAAGGTAAGGAAATGCAAGAACTGGCGCCGCATCACGCTCCTGTCCATCCTGGAGAGAATCAAACACGCCCTGGATGAAAAACTTCGACCAGAACAGGCTGAATTCAGGAGAAACAAATCATGCATCGATCAAGTTGCAACACTACAGATCATCACTGAACAGAGCTTGGAATGGCCGTCGCCTCTCTATCTCACTCGATTTCATTGGCTTTGAAAAGGGCTTCTACAGAGTCGATCGAGAGGTGATTTGGAGAATACTTCGCTGCTACAGGGTGCCACCGACAATTATACATCCGATCCATCAGTTGTATGACAATGTTGCATGCCGAGTAATCCACAACGGGAAACTCACGGAATCCTTCGAAGTGAAGACGGGAGTAAGACAAGGCTGACTGGTTGGTTGCCTAATATCTCCAATGATTTCCCTGACTGCGGTAGGACTGAATCATGCGACAGAAAGTGGCAAGTAGCGAGGAGAGAAGTATAAAATAGACCCGCACAAAAACATGGAGGAACTGGACTTCGCTAGTGACACATGTCTAATTTCTCACAAACTGAAAGATATGCAAGTGAAAAGGAGCAACAAGTTGGCAGAAGAAGCATCCAGAGGAGATAGACATTCACGCTGAACATAGACGAAAACAGAGGAAATGAAGATCACTGGCAAACAGCAACAGCAACAGAATAAAATCATCACAAATGGGAAAAATCCGAAAATAGCATCATCCATTACATACCAAATTACCTACCTACCTACCTACCTACCTACCTACCTACCTACCTACCTACCTACCTACCTACCTACCTACCTACCTACCTACCTACCTACCTACCTACCTACCTACCTACCTACCTACCTACCTACCTACCTACCTACCTACCTACCTACCTACCTACCTACCTACCTACCTACCTACCTACCTACCTACCTACCTACCTACCTACCTACCTACCTACCTACCTACCTACCTACCTACCTACCTACCTACCTACCTACCTACCTACCTACCTACCTACCTACCTACCTACCTACCTACCTACCTACCTACCTACCTACCTACCTACCTACCTACCTACCTACCTACCTACCTACCTACCTACCTACCTACCTACCTACCTACCTACCTACCTACCTACCTACCTACCTACCTACCTACCTACCTACCTACCTACCTACCTACCTACCTACCTACCTACCTACCTACCTACCTACCTACCTACCTACCTACCTACCTACCTACCTACCTACCTACCTACCTACCTACCTACCTACCTACCTACCTACCTACCTACCTACCTACCTACCTACCTACCTACCTACCTACCTACCTACCTACCACCTACCTACCTACCTACCTACCTACCTACCTACCTACCTACCTACCTACCTACCTACCTACCTACCTACCTACCTACCTACCTACCTACCTACCTACCTACCTACCTACCTACCTACCTACCTACCTACCTACCTACCTACCTACCTACCTACCTACCTACCTACCTACCTACCTACCTACCTACCTACCTACCTACCTACCTACCTACCTACCTACCTACCTACCTACCTACCTACCTACCTACCTACCTACCTACCTACCTACCTACCTACCTACCTACCTACCTACCTACCTACCTACCTACCTACCTACCTACCTACCTACCTACCTACCTACCTACCTACCTACCTACCTACCTACCTACCTACCTACCTACCTACCTACCTACCTACCTACCTACCTACCTACCTACCTACCTACCTACCTACCTACCTACCTACCTACCTACCTACCTACCTACCTACCTACTTACCTACCTACCTACCTACCTACCTACCTACCTACCTACCTATAGGGTCGCATCATGTCAACTACAGGCGGACGGGACTGGTGAGGATATCAAAGGATCGAATATGTGAAATGAAGGCAAGCTTTCATTTTTCTCATGTCCGTGTGGAGATCATTATCACTGAGCATGAAATATAAGATCCAGATTTTTAACTCCAGGGTGAATTCAGTGCTACTAACTATACGAATCAGGGAGTTGGCGCGACACATGCTGTCATCAATAGCTGTTTTAGCTCAATACTCAATATCAGATGGCGGGCCAGGAAAGATCAGCCACAGGGATCTCTGGTAAAGAGCGAACCAACCCAGCAGGAACCAATTTTGCGATAAATATGCGGGAAGAAACGGAGTTGGCTTGGCCATACACTGAGAAAACAAACCATCAAGTGGTATCACACGCATGGCCATCTCTCGAGTGGAACTCGAATGGGAGTCGGGGCGTTGGTCATCAGTGGTAGGGTGGGGTTGACGTGGAGGAGGTCACGTGAAGGGAAGATAAAAGCATGTAGGAAGTCGTGGAAACAGATGAAAGGGTTAGAAGAGAACCGAACAAAATTGAGACGTGCAGCTGAAGCCCTATGCTCCTCTAGGAACTAAAGGAAACAATAATAATTATAATAATAAGGTAAGGAAAGCGTCTGAGGGAACTTCTTTTAAAGAAGTAGGTTGGACTTCTTAGTGTGGATTCCAATGGATTCAGCAGTATGTAACACAGGAACTTGTAGGGTGGAATTAAGATTCAATTCACAATTTGTGAATCAGTCGGTTTGAGTAGTGAAATTTCAGCATAGTTTCTTCTGGATGATCACAATTTGTGATTTGGTTGATACCATAAATGCTAGCCAAGAAAGCAAGTAAATCTGCATGGGACTATGCACTACTGTTTAACTGAGATGAGTATTCGCATACCACTTATATCAACCAGTAATGCTTGATGGCCAGTTTGAGGTGGTCTAAACATCAGTTGAAACCACCCAAATTTGATCATCTCCATTTGGTTAGGAAGCATTACTGGTTGACATGAGTGGTAGTCAACTACTCACCTAAATCAATTAGTAGTATATAATTTTGTAGAAATTAAGACTAGTCCGAATACGATGCATAACCTTATGAGCATTAATTTTATGTCCTAAATCTACAAGATTAGCTAGAACAAAGCTGTGGATGGACCTCATTTGTCTTAATAAGAATTTTATCTATAGTGCATATATATTTTCTGCATACTAAAGACATGAAAGTGAATGAAAGCGTTGAAAGGAATTATTGCCAGCGTCTTCGGTCGATGAAAGCTTAGAGTAGTGATTCAAAGAATAAAACTCCTACAATCACTAGATTGGATATCCTAATAAGCCCAAACTTTGTTTGGTATCAAGCGTAATTTAATGATTTCACCTGTATAACGTAAAATGTTCATTTGATCTGACCGACATGCTAGACACCATGAACATTGAGAAAAAGTTTATGCGTTCAATCGACATAGAATCTTTATTCACGAATGTTCCTCTTCATGAATCTGTTGATTTCATTTGCGATTACATCACAAGCAATGGGATAAACTTACCTATTCCTGTCACTTGGATCATCATCTGAATATGTACAGAAAATATTAGATTCACCTTCCAAGAGAAGGCATACAAACAAATCGATGGTGTTGCGATGGGGAGCCCTCTTGGGCCCCTGCTAGCAGATATATTTATGTCGAAATTGGGGAAACAAATGCAAGGTATGCTTGGAGAATTTATGCTATATAAACGTTATGTAGATGATACCCTCATTCTTGGTAATAATAGTAAGTCTATTGAAAACTTTATTATCCTAATTAATCATATTCGTCCAAATATCCGAGTGACTTTCAAACTCGAATCGAATAACAAACTCGGTTTCCTGTATATTACAATGATCAGGAGAGATGATGGAACAATTCAGCGATCTATTTTTCGTAAACAGACATGGAGTGGACAATATCTTCATTTCACCAGTTTTGTTCCTATCCAATATGAACGTTCCCTAGTGAAATGTTTGTTCTCAAGGGCCCAGAAAATATGCACGAGTGACACATTGATAGATGAGTTTCGACATATACATCCAGTTTTATAAGCTAATGATTATCCGGAAAACTTGATCACTTGTCACAGTAAAGCGAGACCACATTTTGAAAAGACAGCTTCTGTACCAAAGAAAGCTGTCTTTATTAACCTACCATTCAAGGGTGACCAGATTATGAAGTTGACAGCTGAAAGACTTCGGTCAGCCATCAAACGCACATTCTACACCGCATCTTTTTTTCTCACATGCCGAACATTTTCCATCCCTGTACCTACTACTAAAGAACGAAATACTGTGGACTCTACTTCCAACTGTATCTACAAGTTCACGTGCAGCTGCGGTGACACCTATTTATTCTTTTCCTTCACGTTCCCCAGTGGAACATAAGGCTTCAAGCTAGTGGCTTGAAGTTTCTGTATCAGTGTTTATTTTACAGGATGGGGTTGATAGCCTCATGCCCAATCTTTCCTCTTTACCGGCATTACTTCTGGTTTAGCGAGGTAAAGGAGTGCGCCGGCCGGGGATCGAAGCCCGGACGATGTGCATGGTCGGCGAGTGTCCTAACCGCTATACCACCAACGCACGGTGACACCTATATAGCTAGAATCAATAGAATATTCCAATGTCGTCGAAAAGAAAATGTTCCAAAATGGTCACTGAATCATATAGAAAATCCCATTGCGATTAATCTGAATAGAAATTCAGCATCATCCATTGCAAAACACTTATTAATGTCAGGTCACAAAATCAATATTAATGACTGTTTCACAATTAATTCACATAACTCTTATTGAAGGTGATGGAAGCAGATATTTATAAAGTTATATTTGTAAAATCTCAGCGAAATTGAAATGATTAATTCCAATGTTTTTGTTCGGCAATCTGGTTCGAACTTCTTCAGGGAAATTTCCCTGATTGCCGAACGAAACGTTGGAATTAATCATTTCAATTTCACTGAGATTTTACAAATATAATTTTATAAATGTCTACTTCTCACTCGGCGCTCAACTATCTTGCAACTATCCGGTCAAATCTTGATCACAGTTCATGTGATGGAAGCACTTTGAATTGATCACATACACCCGAAACTGTGTGTACAAAAAACAATAGACTTCAACCTTCGCCTACCATGGACTACTTGACCTATTTAAATATGATTGGTTATTAGTATGTACTTTTGTTTCTTATATAACTGAGTAATTGTCATGAACTTTATTTTATTATTGTTAACCATGTAAGTTGTAAAGCGGTTGTAAAGAAACTACGAAATGATGATATCATCTCGCGAAATCGGTCTTCTAAATGTCTCATTCAAGTGTATAGTGTTTTTGAACAATGCAAGAACTACAGTTTTAGCAGAATAAAATGGTACCATCTTTTATTTCGTCGCCTTCTCGTCAGCTGCTTACATGGCAAAGACATTATTAAATATATCTACAACAACAATTTTAACATACTTGCACAGAGTTCAGTTTAAACAAAAAATCAATCAATCATACACTAAAAATATATACATATATAAATATGCAATATTAACCACTATTCCGAACAATAATAATCAAACACAATGGAAACTTTTAGCATTTCACATTCGGAGGAAAGAGAGGTGAAATTATCCAGTTACCAGGGCAAAGAAAGGCTGATAACCGCTTCTTTCTGGACGCATATATATATTTAATAATGTCTTTGCCATGTAAGCAGCTGACGAGAAGGCAACGAAATAAAAGATGGTACCATTTTATTCTGCTAAAACTGTAGTTCTTGCATTGTTCAAATTCATTAAGGGGAATAAATGTATAGTGTTTGTTGGAAAAATAAATAATGCGTCTCCCTTAAACGTAAATATCTACTGTAATTACTAGTATATACACATAACTGAGAGGTAACCAGTTATTACAAGGTAATTTGACTTTTATTTTTTAGCCATGTGCATCATTTAGTTATAAATATTTTATTGTCACGCTGGATACCTATGTCAGTGATTGATTTACAGTGAAGATATATTACCCAACTGCTACAATTTTAAGCAATAAATCTTTGTTTTCTGTCTGTGGGTGTTTAAGCAATTCCCGTTTCGCGTCCTCAAACACTCAGCGTTAAACAAAATATAATGAAATATTAATTTATTAGACAGGTGATCACTTTTATAGATCAACAAATTTTATTAATAGGATTGAATTCTCTCATTTGTATGGGCTTAGAAGTAGCATTCGAATAAAAATTAGAACGGAGAAAAAATTGTTTCAAAAAAAAGTAATCAAGAAAAACGTCTATGTTTAATTCATCATTATCATCATTATTATTCTCTTGAGTCACAATCAGAAAATAAGGTTTCAAAAGGACATCTCTATTTCATTTTGTCCTCAGCAGTCCTTTTATCTGACCTAACGATTCATTATTATTATTTCCTTGGATTCCAGCGGAAAACAGGGCTTCAACAAAACACCTCCACTTTCTTCTATTTACTGCGATTTCAACGATTGCCTACAATTTCTCATCTCTTCCTAACACGATCTCCTCCATATCACCCTAACAATGACGATCCAATCGTTTTTTTTCATTTGGATTCCACTCGAGCAATGGCCGCCTGCATTGCATGCAATGTCATTCGAGGGTTTCCTCAATGGATGCCTGATCCATTTTCATTCTCTCCTGTATATTTGTTGAGCGATCGACCCTTGGTTGGTTTGTTCCCATAATTTCTTATTGCTTATTTTTTCTGGCCATTTGATCTTCAGTATGCAGCCAGAGAAGGCAGCCTGATGGAAGTCCTTTTCGTGACACGTTAGTCAAGTTACTGACTCGTATAGACGAACTGACTGAGTTCACATTTGTGTTGAAAATCCGAATCTGGTTTTTTGTGCTGGCTGAGTGCAATGCAGAAGATTTCCAAACTGGTTTCAGGTTGATGAAGGCGTATCTTGCCTCTCCGATTCTGCCTGACTGGCTTTGACATCTTCATCCATTCTGACTGCCTGTAGTTGAAACGATGCTTCCTAGATAAGTGAAGGAGGTAACCTCTGTCAAATCGCTCCCACTGATGGTTATTTATGCTTCTAGTTTCTATTGGTTGGTTGGTTGGTTGGTTGTCTTCATCACCTCCGTCTTTTCTACGTTCACTTGCAGTCCTATACTCGTTGCCAGCCTTTTCGGCCAGTTTGTTGGTTTTCGCCTGCAAGTCTTCAAGTTTGTGTGACACTAGACATAAATCGTCCACTGGCGAAATGCAGATCTTCTAGAACCTTTTTATCAGTCGTCCAGCATACTCTTGTCTCCTCGCTCCCCACACACAGTTTGAAGCACAATCCAGTGAACCACGATTAGGAATATCATCGTAGGGGATAATAGGCAGTCAACTTATCTTACTGCTGTATGTACTTCGAATGCCTCAATGAGTTTTCCGTTGTGGACCACGTAGCATGTGGCACTACCATATAGACATTTGTTGAATGAGCCTGACAGACTTGGAGCACTCCGTAGTGTTGAAATAGTTTCCAAATTACGTCTCTGTCAACACAGTCTGTCGAAGGCCTTGTCGAAGTCGATGAGGTTGAGGCAGAGGTTTGACTGCTATCCTATGCTTTGTTCTGTGGTGATGATGCGTAAAGTTGCAATTGGCTGACCACATGATTCGCCTTTCCTGGATTCACCTTTTTCCAGTGGGGTGGAGTTCTGTATCCAGCGCATCCTTTATTCTCTCCAGGATGATGCGACTTAATATTTTACTTGACGTGGACAAAAGCATTATTACACACCAGCTTTTGCAGAGTGAGGCGTAAGTCTTCCTTTTTTGGCAGCCTGAATAGGTAGTCAGTCTTTCTTCCAATCAGTAGACACCTTTCTTTATTTTCAAGCCTTTTGCAATAATGGTGTCAGCATATGTCAGCAGTCTCTGGGTTCGTTTACAGTGTTTCGGGGGGAATTTCGTCTTGCTCTACTGCCTTCCCGAACCTCACTAGCTTGATCGCATTCAGAAGTTCTGCTTTCTTTGAAGGGCTGGCATCCACTGGTAGGTAGCTCTCTGTGTGCTGTTGGTGGTGGTGTAAATCAGATGAGGATAGTAAATAATTTAAAAATTCTATTTCAATTCAAGCACACCACAACATTCTACCAAGTTACTTATTTTGACTATAAAAAACACTCGTCTTATTTCCTATCTAATTGTAATTGATCAATAACACTCACATTATTATTTCTGAATGTACATTATCTTAAACTTGGTCCATTTCACTCATGTATATAAATGAAGTAGGAAGTGGTGTGAGTAGTGCCTTGATATGATTATGAGCAATAGTTTGTGCTCGAAACGTCATCAGTTAATATAACTGTACAACATTGTGTGATTTATCAAAATGAAATCTTGCTTGTAATGGAGTTATAATCTACCACAGTGCCCGAGTTTTATACTTATAGAATGACTTACTTATCTGGATACTTTAACTAACTCTTTAATTACTTTACTCCTTTCTCCTAGTTTATATATCACTTAGTCTCCATTATTTGTCCTTGTTCTTGTCTAATTTAATCGCTTCTGCTTGAGCTTGTATAATGGTGCTGATGATGTATCGTTCTACAATTGTGATTTTTTTGAATGACGTTAGGGGATTTTGACCTTGAACTGTCTGGGAGGTCTGTGGGGATTGTTTGGTGCATGATTCTTGATGATCTCACATTGTTGGGAATATTCTTCCTGATTCTCAGATACTTATTACTGTTGATTTTAGTGAAATAATTTTATTGTATAGTACGTGTTTTGTATTTGAGAAAGTACTGAATCTGTACAGTTGCTTAACGGTATTTTTGACGTAATTTTGAGTTTTGATATATCATTCTTGTTAAGTGTGTGTGAGTAGTGCCTTGATATGATTATAAGCAATAGTTTTTGCTCGGAAAGTCATCAGTTAAGATTATTGTACAACACTGTGTGGTTTATCAGAATGAAATCTTACTTGTAATGTAGTTGTACTCTACTACAGTGCCCAAGTTTTATACTTGTACAATGATTTACTTATCTGGATACTTTAACTAACTCACATCAATTTACAGCCAACAGATGTTTTGATATGCATCAAACATATCAACCTATAAAAATGAAGTTACACAGGTGAGGTGTGAAATGAACGGGAGGAATAATACTCATCGTCGGGTGCAGATCATGTCGAAAAACACACTTCACTATGAAGTTTGGTGCTGAAGATTTTGTCTAGAAGGACAATGAAAGACTTGCAATTAAAAGGAGAGAAAAAGAGGCAACATCGAGAATATTCACAGGAACAAGTAGTTTTCCCCATTATTCTAGTGCTCTCCAGTTCCAATCCTTCCTCAACAACAATAACGTTGTTCTATTGCATAAACACTAGTGTGCAAATCTATAATTTTTCCTAACATTGAAACAATACCGTTAATATAGACTTATAAACTTTATAAACTTGATAAACTTTAGACTAAACATACAGGAATACACTCGTTGTTTCTATGAATATTCTTCCCTCGATTTAATAATATAATTGTTACCTACATAGTCATCTAACTTCATCTATGAAGAATTTTCCCTCATTTTATTTATTCTCGTAACTGTATACTGATTACTGATATCAAGAGTAAACAAGTGAAACGTGGGAGCATTGAAACTAACAAATTCCAGTCACTCAGCCTCGAACAATCGAGAAGTGTCACTAGTTGTCTGTGAATCCACAAGATTTAAATTCTTCCTCACCATGGACGCACTGAACAGATACATATCTAGTTGACTGCTCGTTCTATCATTAATATTTATATTATTTACTTGATTTCCGACCGTAAATTAGAGATTCAAATGCTCATCCGGATTTCACTCTGTTCTATGAAGTCCTTGTCAGCCACCCCACAAGTGTGTCCATAAACTGTCATGTCCTCCTCACACTTTCATCTCCTCCATGTCACTCTACGACCACAGAACAACCCATCTTTTCTCATTCGACTTCCACACGACCACCTTCCTGATGTGTGATGTCACTCAACGGTCTCCTTTGTGTGTGTGTGTGCGTGTGTTTCTGATCCATATCCATCATCGTTGCCACCACAATTGTTGAGCGGCTGGTTCTTCATTGATTCATTTCCAGAGCTTCTCATTGCTCACTCCTTCTGGTAGGCCATTCGATCTCCACCATCTAGCCAGTGAAAACTGCTGTTGATAAGAGGTTGCAGCCTGTCTGAAGTGTTATTCATGGCGAGTGCGTCACGTTTCTGACGAATATAGAGGAACTGACTGACTTCACATTGGTGTGGAAAATCAGATCTTTGTTCTTTGTGCTGATTCCAGCAGATTTCGAACCTGATTTCATAGTAATGAAAATCATTCTTGCATTTCCGATCCCGAATTCGGTATCATCATCATTGCTGTCGCCTTTAATTGGACTAATGATGCCTAGATATTTGAAGGGAGTGACCTCTTTCGAATTTTTCTTTTCGATGTTGTATGGTGCTTGTTGTTGTTGTTGTATTTCGGTTATCTCCATCACCTCTATCCCCTCCATTATCACTTGCAGTGCTCTCTTTGCCTATTTTAGTTTGGCAGTTTAGTATACTGCATAGTCATTCACGAGAATAAATGTTTATTCATTGCATTTTGATTATTCAAATTAATTAATTTATTTTAATTTTATTTATTTTGATTGTAGCTTGATTCCACACTGTATTTTTAGTACAAGTATGGAATTTTCAGCATGGATATCGGTAGCCGAAATTTTGCAGGTCGACATTGATATCGGGTGTTCGTTGGCAGGGGATCGAACCTCGGACCATGTGCATGGTCGGCGAGAGTCCTAACCACTGTGCCACCGACGCATTAACATGGATCATTTTCTAAGCTCTATAATACTATTTTCTATTTGTCAAAAATATGAATTTTTTCACCATTTGTTTAGGTTGATATGTATTCAGTAAAACGGAAAGTTGATATAAAATGTTTACGTTAAATAGCGTTTCTGTTGAAAACGTTACCTCCGCCTATTCAGAAATACAAAAGTAACATTTTGTATTCAAATTATTTGCGGTTTTTGTAAAGATTTCATAGTCTTTGAGTGGACAAAACAACCATCGGTACTGACTAAATTTGGTCACTATGCTTCACCAACTATTTATACTACTGGTATTTGTTTTCAGATAGAAAACGTCACGTGTGCGCTATCCTAAGATCCAAACTAAGACCAGCTATCTGTCCAAAGCTGCTAGGTTTTTATTACTACTCTCAAAGTGATGTCAGCGTGTGACGAAACCTACACTGAAATTTATCAAAATGCCTATAAATCCTAGATATAAGTATCTAATATCTTCTTTAGCAGTTCACCTTGACTTCATCGATTTAAGGGAGCTTTCAACAGAGTTTACTGTCAAATAATTTGACAGCTACTTCAAAACGATGAAGTGATGCAAAATTTTATAAACCTCATTCAAAATGTATATGATGACGATGCCATATGTCAAGTGATTCACGACAGAGAGCTCAGTGAAGCTTTTAGAGTTAAAATAGGAGTAAAACAAGGCTGTCAACTATCATCGATGATTTTATCTGATTATGATGGACTGCATCGTGTGGTAAACCGTTGGGATACAGTAGATGAGCTTGTGTAGGACCAGCCAGGAGACACTAGAAGATCTGAAATTTAGGAAAGATTTGTGCTTAACGTCACACAAATGTCAAGGTCTAGAGACGAAAACCAACATGTCCTCAGAAGAAGCAGAGAAGACACAACTTTAGAAGAAGGTAGAGGAGACAGAGATGATAAAGATATCTAATCGACAACAACAGGCACCGATCATTACCAGTGGGCAGTTGCCTTTTTCACTTTTTTGAGTAACATCATATTCGACTACAGGGTGCAAAAATGAAGATATCAAGAACAGGATCGGGAAAGAAAGATAGATCTTCATTGTTCTGAAGCCAGTGTGGAAATCTACTGAATCTAGCATATAGAACAAGATCCAGATATTCAGTGCTGGTATCATATTAGTGCTTCTACATTGTTCGTAGGCTTGTTGCGTGAGTCATGAAAATCATTCCCTTTGGATCACTACAGATTTTCATCAAAAGCTCTCTTCGTTCCATGCCGGCAATTAGATGGTCACCTACATAGGATAAAGAACAAAGAACTTAGAAGACCAACCAAACAACCACCCAACAAATATGCAGAAGTAAATAGAGACAAGCTGTGTGTATAGTATGAAGACTGTTGAGTGCTGTCATATGCTATGTCCAGACTGAGAATTGAATAGAAAACAATAAGTGTGAGAGGGAAATGAAGGGTAATGAGTAATCACTGAGCCAGCTAGAGAGGACTGCAGACAACGGGGTGAAATAAGAACCAAGGGAATTATAACAGTATATAAGTAAAAATAAGCTTAGTTGTTTGGACAACTACTCAAAAAGCAAAATATGAAATGAATTAACACGGAAGTTGTAAAAATGCTGAATTGATTAGAAATTTCATTCTTTACAGAAAGAAACCTAAAATTATAACCATAATTAAAATAACTTGAAAGAGCAAATTCAAAGACTCTAATATAGTTAAAGTAAGCGACAGTAGGGATCCAGTAAAGAGAAAACGGAATTTTTAGATATACTTATTAAAACGTCAACTTTTACCTCAAAAGGTTGAGTTCGAAACCATCTGAGATTTCTTTCATCCATCATTCCTACAGCAGGTATACTGTATCGGTTGCACACGCAATGCGCACAACTTGACCTTCTTAGAGGTTAGTATAACTTGTACACTGACCCTCTTGGAGCCTTTAGTCCTCTAAACAAAAATGTCTGGAAGATTTCTGTCAAAAACGTTTTCTAGAAACATTTCGAGCAAAAAAGTTATTTCTATCAAGATACATCAACTATTTGTTCCTGTCAACATGATCAACATCTTTTACGACTGAGGATTTGAAGAAAAAGGCGAAATTTTCACTAAGAATACATTTTTCTACATAAACATTTATAAATATACATATATGTATTTATATATTTATAAACGAGTAGGTTTCTCTTAATTTTACTGATTAACTCTTTCGTTATCCCTTCATGGCTAATTTATATCATTTCCACATTAGTTATTCGTAACCTTTTTTTGTTGTTGTTGTTGTACTATTTCTGCATCATAAAACACAAGAGATTCCATCATTTTCTTTTTCATTTTTTGTTTTAATTCATTGAATAACAAACAAAGTGTTGTCAGATTTGATTATTTGTGATAAATACAGATTACAATGGGGAAAAGCAAACAATCTCAGTCAGACATGTAAGTTAATGTGGTTTAAGAAGAAAACTAGTAGAACAAAAATCTAACATTATTTACATGCATATAAATATACATATGCATACCCTGAGGTATAAAAAGTTAACATTAGATTTGTCTCAAATATACCTAGTTTACCTGTTTATTCCCTATAGTCTTTATATATGCCTTTAATGTAATTATAAACCTAGACTAAAATCCATCAAAAAATTATATAAAATATATGTACAAAATGATGTAATATATATATATATATATACTTACCACCCACTTACAATGTATTGTGATCATCATATATTTAATTTTCTTTTAGGTATTATCATAGTTTATAAAGCGAGCTATTTAAAGATTACGCTTTATGCTGATCTCCTGTTTAGGTAGTCAGGTGTTCCGCTGAAGAAGCTGTGTGGCGAAATATTCAGAAAAATCTTGTTTAGATTTAGAAACACAAATGAGTATACAGAAAATCAACTCATACAGATCAACTCCTCAACTATAATTGCAGTAAACCAATCATTCATGAATAAAACTATGTGCAGGCATTGTTTAAAAGAGTCTTTACACACTGATATAAGTATAAAACTTGGGCACTGTGGTAGAGTATAACTCCATTATAGATAAGATTTTATTTTAATAAGTCACACAGTGTTACACAGTAATATTAACTGATGACGTTTCGAGCACAAATTATTGCTCATAATCACATCAAGATATTTACAAAAAAGACCTAAATTATGAAATAAAACAGATGGATAGGGCGTTGGTGTTAAGTAACTATCCTATGAAATTCATTAGGAAGGTCGAAAAAGGCCAGAAGCAAATTAAAAATAATTGTGAACCTAATAATGATAACATAAATAAGAAAGAATATAAGTCATCCACTGTTATACCATATAAGGAGGGGACATCTGAAACCCTATGCAGGATTCTTAATAAAGCAGGATTTAGGGTGCCATTCAAACCTACAAACGCATTCAGGGACAAGCTCTGTAGGCTAAGAGACCCAGTTGACCCAATTAGACAAAATAATATAATTTACAAAATTCCCTGCAATGACTGTGGAGTCAACTACATAGCTCAAACTAGTAGGTCGGCAGCAGCCAGATTATCAGAACATAAGAATTTATCTAAGGTAAGAATGGTTGACCCCGAGAAGATAAGTAATTTAGAAAAAAGGTCACCGATTACCCCGCATGCATTAACACACAGCCATACAATAGGGTGAGAGAGCGTTGAAATCCTAAAAAGTAATCTAGTTAGGTGGAGAGGGAGGTTGATTACTGAATCCTTCCTGATTCATCGAGTCTACACCACACACATGCAACAGAAATGACTCAACGCAAATACCAGGGATGTGGAAGATATTACTACCACCGGTCAAATCAGAGGAGGATAATTATTATTTATTATTCTATCCTTTAGTTCCTAGAGGAACATAGGGCTTCAGATGCGCACCTCCATTGCCTTCTGTTTTCTACCAACTTTTTCACTCCGCTCCAAGTCTGTCCACATGCTTACATCTCCTCTTCACATGACCTCCTCCAAGTCGCCTTTGGACGACCAACTCGCCGCCTCCCTTTCGGGTTCAACTCGAGCTATGGTTTGTCTAGTGATGTCACTTGATGGTTTCCTCAGAGTACGGCTAGCCAATCCGTCTCCATTTCTTCCTGTCTATTTGTTTCACAATCGGTTCCTGGTTGGTTCGCTCCCAGAGATCCCTGTTGCTGATCTTTTCTGGACATCTGACCTTGAGTATTGAGCGAAGACAACTGTTAGTGAAGGTTTGAAGTTTGTTTGAGGTGTTGTTTTGACTCGCCAAGTCTCTGATCCGTATAGTAGCACCGACTTCACATTGGAGTTGAAAATCCGGACCTTATTTTTGATACTGAGTGCTGTTGACTTCCACACAGACTTAAGAGTAATCAAAGCTTGTCTTGCTTTTCTGATTCTGGCTTTGATATCCTCGTCAGTTCCGCCTGTAGTTGAAACGATGCTTCCCAGGTAGGTGAAGGAGGTTGTTTCTTCCAGGTTCCTCCCATTTATGCTGATTGTTGTCCGTTGTTGTTGTTGCTGTCGATGTTGGCTAGTAATCTTCATCACCTCTGTTTTATCTATGTTCACTTGAAGTCCTATCTTTGATGCTTCTTCCGCCAACTTGTCGCTTTTCACTTGCATATCTTCCAGTTTGTGGGAAATCAGACATATATCATCGGCGAAGTCCATATCCTCCATGTTTTTTGCGTGAGTCCATTTTATGCCTGTTTCCTCATCTCTCGTTGTCCGTCGCATTATCCAATCTACTGCAATTAGGAAAATTATTGGTGATAGTGGGCAGCCTTGTCTCACTCCCGTCCTCACTTTGAAGGCTTCCATAAATTTCGCGTTGTGGATTACTTGGCATGCAGCATTGTCGTATAACTGTTGGATGAGATGTATAATTGTCGATGGGATCCCGTAGTAGCGAAGTAATTGCCAAATCACCTCTCGACCGACGCTGTCGAAGGCTTTTTCAAAGTCGATGAAGTTGAGATAGAGAGGTGACTGCCATTCCAAGATTTGTTCAGTGATGATCCGTAATTTGGCGATTTGATCAATACATGACTTGTTTCTCCTGAATCCGGCTGTTCCGGTCGAAGTTTTTCATCTAGAGCTTGTTTTATTCTCTCCAGGATGATGCGGCTTAGTATTTTGCTTAAAATGGACAGGAGCATAATTCCGCGCCAGTTTTTACATTGACTTAAGTCTCCTTTCTTTGGAAGTTTGAATAAGTAACTTTTCTTCCAATCATCAGGTACTTTGCCCTCTTTCCACACCTTCTCCAGCAGTGGTGTCATCAAGTCCGCTGTTGTCTCTGGGTCCATTTTCAATGCTTCTGCTGGGATTCCATCTGGTCCTGCTGCTTTTCCAGCTTTTAGCATCTTGATGGCATTCAGGACTTCTGATTTCGTCGGGGATTGATGTTCACTGGTAGTTCTACCTCCGTTGTTGGTATTGTTGGGGGCATTGTACGTGGCGGACGATTTAGAAGTCTTTTGAAGTGTTCAGCCCAGTGTTTTCTCTGTTCCACCTCTTTGGTGATTGACTTTCCGTTGTCGTCCTTTATTGGTTTAATCTGTGTCGAACTTTTGCCCGAAAGGTGCCTAGTTGTTTGGTAGAGTGTGGCGAGGTCTCCTTTGCCTGCAGCTTGTTCTGCTTCGTTTGCCATGGTTTCATAATATTTTCTTTTGTCTTCCCTGGCACTCTTCTTTACTCTTTTTTTCAGTGTATTGTAGCTTGCATTCAACTCCTGTTTTTGTTGCTCGTCGGTGTACTGGAGGAGGATAACAAATAATCTTAAAACTCTATTTCAATTCACATACATTAAAACGTTCTGCCAAGTTACTTATTTTGACTATAAAAACACTCGTCTTATTTCCCATCTAATTGTAATTGATCAATAACACTCATATTATTATTTGTGAATGTACATTATCTTAAACTGATTTTTATTCAAATGTCTAGTCCATTTCACTCATGTATATAAATGAAGTAGAAAGTTGTGTGAGTAGTGCCTTGATATGATTATGAGCAATAGTTTGTTCTCGAAACGTCATCAGTTAATGTTACTGTATAACTTTGTCTGATTTATTAGAATAAAATCTTATCTGTAATGGAGTCTATGCACACTGTAGCACACCAATGATGAAGAGAATGAAAGAGAAATACCTGTTAACTGTCTTCAAAAAGAATGAATATCTACACAGTAAAATCAGAAAGTGTTTTTAAACTCAAGTTGTAATGCCGACAGGCAACCATCATTAGAGACCACAAGAAAATTCGCCCTACCAATTTTGAAGAATATCTCTGAAATAACGACTCGAATACTAAGACAGTTTGAAATCAGCATAGCACATAAGGCAATACTATGACTTTATTCTATAGTGTGCAGTCCAAAAGATCCATCAGATAAAGAAGATAAGATCAACAGCATTTATAAAATAAACTGCGTGAACTGCGACAGACACTAAATCGGTCAAAGCGGGTACCCTCTTCGAGTCCGAATCCAGGAACATAAATTGGCTGTGAAAAGCCACGATGTGTGTTCTTCCATACTGTAGCATGTAGACAATTATGGACACAAGTTCAATAGGAAAAATATAGAAATTTTAAATGGAGAGAACACCAAAAGTGTCAGGGAATCTCTAGAAGCCTGGTACTTAAATGCATCAACGATTAATAAAGATATTTCTATAGACCAAAATTATCAACTAACTAATGTCTAAAGGGAACAAATGCTTTAAAAAGTGCCATCGCCAGGGATCTTCTTGACGTCGCAAAATTGTTCAAAATTATCAATAGGCAAAACAGCTCAATTCTTTTCAAGTTTACTGAAGACATCTCCATCAAGTGCCTGAAACCTGATTTGTGCGTTCAGAAAGAAACAGTTATCAGTTTCTCTATGCCCTACCTGGTAACTGGATATTTTCATCTCTCTTTCACCTGAATACGTAATGCCGAAGGTTTCCATTGTGTATGATCACTATTGTTCGGAATAGTGTTAATATTATATATATTATTACTTATGCATATATTGATCGATTTTTGTTTAAAATAAACTCTGTGCAAGTATGTTAAAATTGTTTCTGTAGATATACTTAATAATGACTGTGGTCTGTAAGCAGCTGATGAGAAGGCAACGAAATAAATGATCGTACCACTTCATTCTGCAAAAACTGTAGTTCTCGCTTTATTCAAATTCATTAAGGGGAATAAATGTATAAAAAATAATTCACATGACAAGAAAGTTCAAATTCAAAGTTAATTAAAATGAGCAATTAACGACCAATCACAATAACCGTTATCAGCAGATACAATTATATCATTTATGGAGAATTCAAACAAGTTCAGTTCATATTAAAGATTAGGCTGAAGACGTCTGGAAGGACAATGAAATCTTCGCAATTAAATCAGCCAGCTCAGAGAACACAACGTAATCTTGTTTAGAATTTTTAAACTCTCTGGAATTATCAAGTATTGACTTTTTGTAAGGATTTTATTTGATTGGCTGAAGGATTTCATCATTAGCTGACATCGGTTAGAGAACGATTTGGAAACCTGCGGGTACTGGATAGCTGTTTATTCGTAGTTCGGGACTCTTCACCAGTACGCATCCACAATGTGGGGTTGGAAACCAGGACCGTCTAGTTACAAGGCGAGCTAGCCTGTAGACCATTAAGCCACTGGGACCCAATACAGAGGTCAGTCCATGAATTATAACTTTTGCCACTTAATACATAGCGCGACAACTTTGCAATGTCTTCTCCGATGAGTTACTGCCTCACCTTCAGCCTGCTGGTCACGCCTTCCCACTAGAACCCAAGGTAACTGACTGAATAGGCAAACCGATAGTCAGCATGAGATTAGTTTTCAAGTAATGGTTTTGTATGGCTAAAAAACTGTCCAGCACTCCCAGGTTTTCCAATGGTTCTCTAACTGATGTTAGCTCATAATGAAATACTCCAACCGATCTCTGGAATAACTTTAATTCTTGCAAGCACTTAGCTAAAATCATCTGTTTTGATACCGAACATCCTGTTTATTCGCAGCTTTTTTCCTTGTAACTCTTCGGGGTAAAAGCAGGTGAAATTTCATGGGAATTTATGCACCAACAGGAGAATTTCAAAATTGAACTATACCAATTTATCATGCGTTTTGTATGAAGAGAGAAATGTCAGAAAGGAGTTTGTAATCTTTTTTAGGTTGGCAAATAAACGGAAAAATATATTCAGAAGTACTATTTCATATATTATTCATTATTTTCCACTGACTTTCTTTTTTTGGTCTTATTATTTTTACCACTTGATGTATTTATATATTTATAGATTCAGGTATCATACATAAAAGCTGAAAATCCCATTCTGTATAAATATTATCTTTTGGAGCCCGAATAGCTCAGTGGTCACGTCTCTGACTACAGCACTGGGTGACGCGGGTTCAAATCTCGGAAGAGACATGAGTTCCTTCAAGGTTGCAGATACGCCTTGCTGACTGGTGAGTGCCAGCTTGCATGAAACCTAGGTCAAAGTCTTTTTTTATTTTTGATTACAGCTTGATTCCACACTGTATTTTTGGCACAAGTGTGAATTTTCAGCGTGGGTATCGGTAGCCCGAAATTTGCAGGTCGACCATAGATATCAGGTGTGCGTCGGCGTGGGCTCGAACCCCGGACCATGTGCATGGTTGGCGAGAGTCCTAACCACTGTGCCACCGACGCACTGTGGCCGGTCGCCTCCAACTATCTATTATCATCTATTCAATGTGCATCTTGATGGCGAGGCACCTAGAACGGCGGTCATAATGCCAACGTTACTGATAGATTTCAGTCTGCACCAAAGAAAGGACTATACACGTCATACTAGTTACTAATGTTCAATCAAAAAGTTATTATATGATTATTATTAAGTCATTTTATGATGAGTCAACTACTTACTCTAAAAACACAGATGGTATCTACTCTTAACTTCTTAATTTCATGTACATCTGTTTCCCGTTTTCTTTTACAGTTGACCAATGCCTGAATTCATATATCTCATATTAAATTTATGAGGCCTAAAAGAATAAATCAGTTACATTAATCACTAAATGTCAGGTCAGTATGTACTTCTCAGGCAATATTGTGAAAATTATTCGGTATTACGGAATACAGATAAACTTTGTATTTATTCACTCTACTAACCTGAAAATCTAGTTGTTTACCCCAGTACACCATACCTTTTGAGTTCTGTTGATCACTTCTGTCTAAAAGCGTTTCATTTATTCTTACAGTTCCTATTATTACTGAAAAAGTAGTAAGCGACTGAACGTATGCGACAATAAACTGCCAAACTAAAATGGGCAAAGAGAGCACTGCAAGTGATAATGGAGGGGATAGAGGTGATGGAGATAACCGAAATACAACAACAACAACAAGCACCAAACAACATCAAAAGGAGAAATTTGAAAGAAGTCACTTCCTTCACTTATCTAGGCAGTATTGGTTCAACTACAGGCGACAACACTGATGAAGATGCAAAATTCGGGATCGGAAATCAATGAACGAAATTCAGTACCACAAAGTCAGTTTGGAAACCTGCTGGAATCAACACAGAGAACAAAATTCAGATTTTCTACACCAATGTGAAGTCAGTCAGCTCCTCTATATTCGTCAGAAACGTGACGCACCCGCCATGAATAACACTTCAGACAGGCTGCAACCTCTTATCAACAGCAGTTTTCACTGGCTAGATGGTGGAGATCGAATGGCCTACCAGAAGGAGTGAGCAATGAGAAGCTCTGGAAATGAATCAGTGAAGAACCAGTTGCTCAACAATTGTGGTGGCAACGATGATGGATATGGATCAGAAACATACGCGCACGCACGCGCAAACAGAGGAGACCGTTGAGTGACATCACACATCAGGAAGGTGGTCGTGTGGAAGTCGAATGAGAAAAGACGGGTTGTTCTGTGGTCGTAGAGTGACATGGAGGAGATGAAAGTGTGAGGAGGACATGACAGTTTATGGACACACTTGTGGGGTGGCTGACAAGGACTTCATAGAACAGAGTGAAATCCGGATGAGCATTTGAATCTCTAATTTACAGTAGGAAATCAAGTAAATAATATAAATATTAATGATAGAACGAGCAGTCAACTAGATATGTGTCTGTTCAGTGCGTCCATGGTGAGGAAGAATTTAAGTCTTGTGGATTCACAGACAACTGGTCACACTTCTCGATGATTCGAGGCTGAGTGACTGGAATTTGTTGGTTTCAATGCTCCCATGACTCACTTGTTTACTCTTGATATCAGTGATCAGTATACAGCTACGAGAATGAATAAAATGAGGGAAAATTCTTCATAGATGAAGTTAGATCACTATGTAGGTAACAATTATATTATTAAATCGAGGGAAGAATATTCATTGAAACGAGTGTATTCCTGTATGTTTCAGATTGTATAATGGAAAACGACTTTAAATGAACCCAGAACTTTTCAGGCACGAGTCAAACTCATAGACCATTCAGCCAGTGGGACCCAGTCCAGTGGCCCGTGGACTCCACCATCTACAAATTCGTTATTTTATCGGACCACCAGCTAATCTTACCGGAGAATATCCCTGCCCATACCCCACCCGTTGGCAACCAATGGTCCCAATTTCTCACTAGAACTTTGGGCATCTTCGTCCTCTAACCAGTAAAGTACTCTTGTTTTGTAATGGTTCTCTAACTGGTATCAATCCATGAGCAAATTTATAACATGACCTCACCTGTAATTACCTTTTTGATCATGTAAGTAAACTTGCTTCTTTAAGGCTAGGTGTATTATCTATTTTAGGCGAATCCTTTTTTAGAAGACTTCATAAACATCATTACGAATAATTATAAATCAATATAAATAAATAGGGATGTCAGTCTAAGCAACTCATCACTCCAGGAATATTTGTAATTTTCCCATTTAGAGCATTTATCTTTGTTTTGTATTTCTGAGGCCTTAGTTATTGAAGTAAGGGGAGGGTGAGAGCAGAGACTTTCATACCACAGTGCCTAAATTTTATTCTTATATCTTTACGTCAGCTGTTTGTTCTACTTCTTATTCTTCTACGCTTTTAACATCTTTTATTGCTACATTTTTCACTCCATTCACTTGTTTGTTTCTAGCTACCTTAATCCTAATAACCATTTACCAATTAAACTCATCCTTGTTATCCGTGCTTAGTCCTCATCTCTATTAAATTGCCATTATATATCCTCATTAATATTTAGTAATCTTATCAGTTTTGTATACATTAACTGGTAATATCATTCACTCTATAACAGAGAAGTTCATAAAATTTGTTGTCATCTACTTAACACTTAGTAGCTTGATTAGCTTGGGATAAATGTCATAAATTGTTGTTTTCCTAAGTTTAATAACTCAATTGTATTATCTGTTGTAACAGGAGTAAGATAAATTTAATGTCTTTAATGAGATAAGCCTCCAGAACTAATTTCAATTGGGACAGACACTATATAAACAAAAAACATGGAATGACTATTTTCTAGGTTTCCAATATTTATTAGTATATTTTCGTCTCAATAATCATGCTGGATAGTGTTCAGAGATGTGTTTGGAAAGTAGGAGCTTTGTTCCCCTTGTTTCCATACATACCAAGATAGATGGATGATACCTTCATTATATGCGACGAAGATACTGACCTCCTACCACTTACTACCAACAGAACTGGGTAGTTCATGGATAATCCCCATCCAGGCATTAATGAAAACAAAACACGTAGATCAGGGAGGAGAATCTTTTCGGCGAATTCATTTTCTTAGCCGTACAATCGCAAATATGTATGCGTTATTTTGTATGTTGTGTGTACATTAAGTTTGTCAAACAAAATTACAATTGGTTATGGTTATTTTAACTAAACAGGTGAAGATTGGTAATACAAGTCAAGAAAATTAGGTGTAATGAAACTAGGGTAGCAACAAAGATGATAAGCTGTCACAAACAGTTGTTAAAAGAAGTTATGTAATAATATGAATTATTATTATTATTTCAATAATATGAATAGTTTGATGAGTGAGTTTTACTCAGGGTGCACATAGAAACAAAGTAGATAATTCGAATTACGCAAGAGTTCTAAATGAATACAAGAATTATAAGCAATTAAAGAACAGGCAAATAAACAAAATTAAGTCATCAAAATAAAAAAAACTCAAATCAAATAAAAAAAAGTTGTTACCATGACAGTAGAAGTGGTTGAGTAGTCTTCTTTTGTATGCACAGCTCCGGTTTTTCTATGTGAATGGCCAGAGCTTCAGCAATACAAAGTAGATGAAACCGTATTGCTTTTGGTAGGTTATTAATGACTCTGTAGATTACTTTGAAGCAGAGGCTTTTGTTGAAATGGAATGATCAGTGTTAACAAGGTGTTCAATTATCGCACCCCTTATTGAACCACTATTGCCTTTTCGCAACCATGCTGGATAGTGTTCTTCAATCCTTTTGGACAGGGTGCGCGTCGAATGACCAGTGTACCTGGCTTTACAGCAGCAGGTGAACTGATATATACACATAGAAGTGGTCAGATGCGGGATCTTGTCCTTGAGGCTTCTGCAGATCAGTGGGCGACTGGAGAACATTATTTTTAGCGTTGCTGCAAAGAATGTTCTTCTCAGAGATGATATGATCCTTCTCTTGAGAATATCGCTTGCTAAATCTTACTTTAAATCCAAGTTCCAGTAGAGTTTCTTTTTAGGCGCACTTACCCTTTGACTACTTCCCTGGTGTTTGTGACTATTTTTGACCTTGTTATCCACTGAGATAAATAGTTCTTTATTAACCAAAGTGTCGGTATGCGGTTAGCATAATTTCTAATTATTATTTAAAATCTGTATAATGGTATAAAGCCACTAGTGAAAAACTAATCGTAAAGGAATATGTATATTTTCTCCTGAGCTTGTAGTTAACCAAATGTCTAAGTAGAAACTTCCGAATCATAATTTTATGTTAAACCGAATTAAACATGAAAATAAAAGTTTAGCATCACGATAGAAAAATGAAACACTGTCGCAAGTGTTACAAGTTACACAGAAAAGTGAATTATTTACGACCAACTGAGAGGGATTTTCAACAAGTCATACATAGACAGTGTTTCGTCTAATAAAAATGTTTCTTAACCAGCAGTATACAGAAGAAGGAAAGTACTATTAACGAAAGACATAGAAAGGACACCTTTCATATCTGAGATGATGAAGTGAAATCGATGGGTTGAAAAGATAAACAACAGAATGCAAAAGATATGTAATTAGGTCAAACTGTTATCACCAGAGGAAAGTCACAGTGTTCTACTTTATGCTTTGACTCGACTGAAACCGTTACATTCTAATCGATATAGGAGAAGAAACTAAATTTCAATCAAATATAGACCTTTTATTAAAAGGTGAGACGGTTTAAAATGGCCACTAAATGTTACTAGCAAACACCGTGAAATTCTATAGTTGATGGGTTTGTTGCTGTACTTTTATATAATTGTATGGAGTACGTTCAGCTCATAATGCTTATTATTATTGTTCCCTTAAATTCTTAGGGGAAAATAGGGCTTCAACCGCACGTTGCCGTTGCGTTCAGTTCTCTGCCAACGTTTTCACCTGACTCCACGCCTGCCAACATGCTTCTATCTCTTCTTTACATGACCTCCTCCATGTCACCCCACCCTAGCACTGATGACCAACGCGCCGCCTCCCATTCGGGTTCTACTAGAGAGATAGCCATGCGTGTGATACCACTTGATGGTTTGTTTTCTCAGAGTATGGCCAATCCAACTCCATTTCTTCCCGCATATTTGTTGCACAGTTGGTTCCTGCTAGGTTGATTCGCTCCCCAAATCCTGTAGCTGATATTTTCAGGCTGGTCATCTGATCTTGAGCATTGAGCGAAGACAACTGTTGATGAATGTCTGTAGTTTGTTCGAAGTGCTCTTCATGATGCGCCAGGTTTCTGATCCGTAAAGTAGCACTGATTTCCATTAGAGTTGAAAATCCGGATCTTATTTTCCATGCTAAGGGCTGTTCATCTTCACACAAACTTGAGAGTAACGGTAGCTTGCCTTGCTTTCCCCTCCTCGTTGTTTGAAATCCTTGTCAGTTCCGTTCACCCGTAGTTGAAACGATGCTTCACAGGTAGGAAGTTAGGTAAATGAGGTTGCCACTTTGAGATTTCTCCCATTTATGCTGATTGTTGTCTGTTGTTGCTGTTGGCTAAGAATCTTCATCATCTCTGTTTTCTCTATGTTCACCTGAAGTGAAGTTCTATCTTTAATGCTTCTTCTACCAACTTGTTGCTTTTCACTTGCATATCATATACATATCATAGTCGAAGTCCAGATCCTTCAATTTTTTCGTGTGGGTCCCATTTTCGCCTGTCTCCTCATTGCTCGCCACTGTCTGTCGCATTATTCCGTCTACCACAATCAGGAGAATCATTGGAGATAGTAGGCAGCCAGCCAGCTTGTCTTACTCTCGTCTTAATAAATAAATAAAAAACAAATAAATAAATATGCATCACTAGAGACTGCAGATTCTTCTTGCTCATAAGTGTCTATGAGCAGAACACTGTGTTGCAGGACTTCTAATCAACTGGTTTTATGAAGTGCAATTATTGGACAGGATTATGTATTTCTTGCAGAATATCTGATCTGAAAATCCCTCCATGAACAATCTATTAATAATATTGGTACTTATTGAAATATTCGATATGATTTTAAAATAACCACACATTTCCTCTGGGACGTATGGCATTTTGTGTTTCGACTCATTCCTTATTATTTATCTTTTTTTATGGTGATTACTGCTTTTAGTGCTTCTCTCTTGGTTGTTATTTCAAAGTGTTAATAATAATAGGTTATTTTACGACTGCGATTTTGTTTGAATGGATTTAACCTAATGCTTCCTCTGTGGAATGACTTCTTGATTTTGCGCTATCTGTGGGAAATGTGTCTTGTTCTGTTTGAGTCTTGGAGACAATGTTTGGAATCCCCCTTGTTGGAGATATTATTTTTCATTCTCAGTATGTATTGTGTACGTAAGAAACTTTTGGACCGTATAGCTGCAGGACTGCAGTGTTGAAATGGCTTTGTTTTTTGATATGCCATTATTGTTATCCAACAGTACAACAGAATCTATCATACTTAATTGTTGGAGTGTGATTTTTAAATGCATCTGAACTGTGAAAGTTCTAAAATCTCTACAGGAGAATTCATTCTTTGTTTATCTGCATTGAGACTTAAATGCTTGGACTTTCGTCTGTACAGTATTGATAAAATAAAGCAGACTCAACAAACCTGGCTTATACAAGTGAGGAATCTGCACACATAACAGTTTTCTATTTGATATAGCATGCAAAGCCATAGAAGTGTTTGCTGATGAAATGTCTCTCGGATGGTTTTTTAACCATTCCCTTAAAGAAAGCCGTCACATGACTTTGAGCATCTATTTTCATATTTTTATTGTGTATTTTATTTGATTTTTGTTGATAACACAATCTTTAAAATATCAACAATGGATCTGAATAACTTAGGTGGCATGCATCCTGCATAGAATCCATGAAGAAATTTACAGTAGTCACTTTCTCACTCTTTCTGTTCAGCACTTTCGGATTTCAGGTATTCTACCCTATTCTTAACTATAGTATTTTTATGGGTGGATAAAATTATCTCAGCAGTTGACCTTTCTTCTAGGTTATTCAGTCTACTTAAATCCATCTGTCTAGAATTTGCTGTAGCGATAGCATACAATGAAAGAACGGTTGAAAATTTAGTGATTAGGAACCAGGTTACTTAAACTATCCTGAGCCTGCATTTTTATATGCTATTACTCTAATGTATTTATTAAAATTCAAGTTTTACTAGACATACCCAGAGAAATTTATCATTAGGCTGTTTCATAAACCCATTAGTTTTGGTGGAGCTACGTGATTTGAGTTCACTAAGTGCTAAGGAATGAGCTAGTAACTGCATTGCATTGTCCTTTTGCTAACCATGCCGAATAATGTTCAGTGATGCGTTTGGAAAGTGTGCGTTTTGTGCAACCAACATGACTAGTTCCACATGAGCGGGTGAATCTATAAACACACATTGAATTGTCCCAAAACGGCAGTCTATCTTTCACACATCCATTGATCATTTGTCAGCTAAAGAAATTGATCCGTAACTCAACCATAAGGAAGGCTTTACTCAGTGGTTTGCATAAGCATTTCTTTAGAATCTCAGCTGCAGTATAATCTTTACAATCAGCATTCAGCAATAACTATTTCTTCGGTACCGTCTGGGTTCTTTCAGGTTTTTGCTCTAACTTCATGTTTTTCTCTATGAACCTTGGAGGATATCCATTTTCTGTGAGGACTTGTCTGAGTCGCTCCAGTTCCCTGTCGATTGTATTACTGAAACATATCCTTTCAAACGCATCTCTGAACATTATCCATCATGGTTAGCTAAAGGACAATGAAAAACTCATTAATTCTTAAAGCTTTCAACAAGGTTGATGACAATGCATTAAAAAAAGTGTTCATGCGTAAAATCTTAAATATCAGATCATTTGACAAGCGGCCAGATTATCACTCTGTGTTTTTTTCGACGAATTCAGGCCTCGCTATTGGATTCACTTATGGGAGGAAAACCTGTGTAATATTCTGCTTCGATATCCACTTTCCGATCAGCTACATTTGTAACGAATGTTTTCCTGATATCCACATCATTGCATGCTAATAATTAGATTCACAATAAATAAATACACTAACTAATTAAAGCACAAGCAAATGAATTTAGGCTTAGTAAGGTATTCTTAAAGATTCAGTCACCTAGAATTATATATATTAGAATATTAAATTCGAAAACAGTTCGTTTTCCCATTATTTTTATAATTTTGTTAAAATAGTAGCATTTTCTCTATGTTTTATGAAACGGGGTGATTTGTTTTTCTATAGTTTACGGAGACTTAACACGCTCCATTTGTTAATTTTGATTAAGGAATGCTCAAAATGTATTTAATTCAATCTAATATAAATAAATAGCTTTTCTTGCAGTTCAGTTAATTGATGTTAATATTGAACATTGAACTTAGTACGAAACAAATAATGACTTCTTAAGCAATAGTTGTACAAAACGCGCGCTGACATGTTTTATACTGACGGTTTCTTGTTTTTTGCCTAAGAGGCTGACTTTCTTGTTCAGTCAGTAAATTTGATGTTTCTATCATTATATAAGGTTTTTTACAAATTGATCAAACACACCTTCTAGTGAACTTTCTACTACGGTTGTAACGGAAGCTTGTTTCAAAAATCCCTCCTGGAAGTCTTATCACAATAATAATACTTATTTAAAAGTTTCAATCAGCTTTGTAATTATTACCCTCCTTTCTCCTAGAATGTATATCAGTATTCTGGCATTTGCGTACCATTTGATGACTTGATCTGTATTATTTGTCATTGTTTCCGTTTAATCTCTAATTCTAATGCTTTTGTTTGTGGTAATGCAATACACTGACAATATTTTGTTTAACGATATGATTTTGTTTGAGCGAACGAAGGTGATTCGGACCTTGGACTGTTTATAGGGAGTGCTGGTGTGTGATTCTTGTGGATAGAGTTTCTATCTCACCTTTTGGAATATCCAACCTGATTTTCGGGTACTTCCTACAGTTGAATTCTGACTAACTACTTATGTCCTATAGTACTTGTTTTGTACCGCAAAAATATCTAGCCTTTATAACTGCTGCCTACCGGTACTGTTGTGATAATTTTGAGGTTTTGATGTCATTATTATTGTTGAACAGAACCACACAAATCTATCGATCATTGATAATATTTTGCTGTCTTTTGGGGCGTTTGTGAGTGCACGTGCCTCACGGAAGTTTTGTGAACTATACAGTAGGATGCAGAGATCAGTTACCTACGTTCACAGGACAACTAATAAATAGTTTTGCCAGCATGAACGAGTATGAGCTAAGTAGTTTGTTGAATGTGTTGACCCTCAACAGCTAATAAACTTTGCATTGACACACAGTAAGTTTGATGAAGAGGCATGCTTTGTTTTTCGGTCACTAAGTCAAAAGCTAGTGGGAGTTGGTCTTTACCTTCTAAGTAATGATATTATAGGGTCCAATTTCTATTTGCTCTTATAGATCAGTGATCGTCATTATATAGGATACCATAGATTTCGCAACAGCATATCACTGGAGCTTGGAGAAGTCTATCTCACGTTCATTTACTATGGATCATTACCAAGGTGTTAGATTTGCATAAAACCCTTTCTTTAAATATCATACTTCCCAGTAACAGTGTGTCAGAAAATGTTTAAACAGAAATGTATATTATTCGTCTGTGACATTGAATCCTGCCTTCTCTACCAATCCATCCATTCAACTAACATGAAACTGTAGATCACGATACTCTTAGTTCAGGCATCTGGCTAATTATTTTCATTTAATTACTTCACCTTATTTCGTAATCAAGATCATAAAACCATTTGTATCACTGGCACTGACACAGCGAATACGCAGTCGAAGTATTCGTGGTAGGGCTGAAGTTAATTTTCTTTTCCGCTAACGCTTGTTAAGCCTCAAGTTTTTGATTCACTTACAACTTGTCTACACCATTTTTAGACTCCTCAGTATCTCACATAATTTTGGCTAACACGCACAAACACCGTCTGAATATTAGCCGGCTTAACTGTCCAAATGATCCTAGGTTGAATGTAAGAGAGTGGCTACACTATAAACTATGTCATGCACTACGCGTTTACCATTGATTTAATCTAGGGAGAACCATACCTCGCTCGGGATCTCTTGACGAATTCCAGCTTGACGTATATCTCACCTTGGCTGTGAATTGTTAAATGAATCTGTTAAAATGTAGTTTGATTAGGTCTCAAAATGATGAATAAAGTATTAAAGTTGTGTTTAATATCAACAGTACAGCTTACCTAAACAAAGGCAGAAATTCTTAAATTAAATTTAGTTTTAACTATAGCTATTTATAGGGACAAAGAAAATACTGAACTCAAGCGTAAGAAATTATTTTCAGCTATCTTGAATTGAGAAATACTCGATTTGTAGTGCTCATATATATGTACACTTAGCTATGAAGTTTCAGGTCAAATGATCAAGACTATCAGCCGTTTATCTGAGAATTAGTATGTATAAAAGTTGGACACTTTGGTATTATGTAGTTCACTATTATTATTTCTAGATATATCACACTGTGGAGCAGTATTATTTACTAGATGACAAAGTTTCCAACACAGCTGACTGCTTATAATTGTATCAGTTATAACTACATAACTTCGAAACTTCTGTTGTATAGTTTTCTGTGTTCCTTCCAAATAATTACCACATGCATAACAAACATGCACAAAATAATGACAACACTAACAATAAAGGACTTAACTCCTCACTAGTACTTCCATACAAAGAAGGGACCTCGCAAAGCCTACGGAGGATTCTCAAGAATACATTGAGAAAAAGTGGCATTTAAGCCCACAAACTCAATTAAAGACAATCTCTGTCGGTTAAAGAAGCCTGTGTAGCCAATTAGAAAAAGCAGTTTAGTCTATCTAATACTGTGAAATGACTGTCAGGTAAAATATACAGACCAAAGTAGTAGAGTGAGGTCAATCAGACTGGAGGAGCACAAACATCTAGCAAAATCTAGATTTCTTGGCCCTGATAAGATAAAAAATTTGGAGAATAGCTCAGCTATAACACTGTGTTGAACATACATTGGGACGTGATAATGTAATATGGTAGAGGGAGAGATTGACAAATGAAGCTTTATTTATCGAATCAATACGCGTACCAGATATCTGGGAAGTTTTACTACCCCTTTGACAAATTTGAAGGGATGAAGTAAACTATAAAATGAAAGTTTCGAAGCTATGTGGCTATAACTGAAGTGTTTATAGACAGTCAAGCGTACTATGATTGGACGCTAGTAACATGTGATGTGATGTGTCTAGTCCTTTCTTTGGTGCAGACTGAATTCTATCAGTTTACCATGGGACCACCATTTTAGGCACCTTGCGATCACAGTTACGCGGGTTCGAATCTCAGAAGAGACATGAGTTCCCTCAAGGTTTCAGACACGCCTTGCTAACTGGTGAGTGCCTACTAGCACGAAACCTAGGTCGAAGGCTTCCTGTGGGCGATTACCTCCAACCATCTAATACCACTTCAATCAACCATGTTTGAAACTCTGCGAGCCAGCTAAAAATACTGTTTCACTGTGTGATCTATCTATCTAATAAACAAATGAATATAGAGGCGTTTTGAGAAGTTGTTGATTTTCATGAATACTATTTTAATGGCATTTATTTACCTATATATGCATATATATTATTAGCTAAAACATGATAGGACATAAAACTGAAACTTGCATCTATGAGTAGAATAAAAGTAGTAAAATTAACAAGACATAAATTAAAGCCTTCATAATTCGAGATTTTGTATTAATTATTAAATTTCTTTTTATAGGAGAATAACTGATATATGTATATTCTGTTGAAAAATAACTGCCATTAAGATTGTATTATTATTATTTTATTTTTCTACTCAGTTTTATATGTGTATATATCTTGTGCACATTATTTTTCAGTATCAATATTTTCATGTTCTACGAATGTTACTTTGATGTATGCAGTAACATCAACTGATTGCATGGTATCCGATTTATTTCACACCATAGGGAATACTTCGTTTCCAGCCAAGATCATCACGTTTCAGTCTATAGGCTCTGTAAAACACTGATCTTGATGAAGGGTATAAAAATGGTGATGATGATGATGACATCGGTGACGATGATGATGGTGACACTGCTGAATGTTGCCTCATTAAAGATTGTTTTATCAGGTTTTCAGTTAATTTCCTCAAAAGATTTCTTGAAGCGATCTGATCTTCTTGTTGATGTTGCTGTTGATGTTGTTGTTGTAGTAGTGGGTGTTGATGGTCACTTTCATGATGATTATTCCAATATTTACCATATCCAACTAGATGTGTTGTTGTATGCTGTGGACCTTCATTGTGTTGTCCATCTTGTCTTGTAGGTATAACATCTTCATTCATCACATTATTATCTTCAATATTTTCAAACAAATTAGGATGTATTAAATTGTTTGAATCAATATAACTGTCAACATATTCTTCATTATTCAACCAGAATATGTAAAAAAGAAAGGAAAGGATAGACAAGTTAGTGAGAGATGTAAAGATAATTTAACAAATGCGTTAAAATTAAATATGGATATTATCTATCTATTAGCGGTGGGGGGGGTGATTGGAATATACAGAAATAGGAAGAAACAAGTTCTCTCCGAAATTCCAATTTAAATCTTTGCTTAAAAAAGTAATTATTATTGACAAGGCATTCGTACAAACTAAATTCTTCTCACTCGGATAAGCAATCATAGAATTCTTCGACATTTTTGGAGAAGAGAAAATAGTCTGAAAAATAACAGTTATTAATATTTAAGGGGTTAAATTGTTTTCTGAAAAATGAAGACGATTATACTTAAAAGTTTCTGTTTCTCTTAATTCTAACTGAAGACTATGTCTGCAATGTTAATTTTCCCATTGAAATAAACAAAATAGGACAAACAATAATAAAAGTTTTGGTATTTTACGTATTGTGAGAGACACGTCCTTACTCCGTGAACTGCCTGTGAACTCATTTGAGGATTTTTTGTGACATAGTCTTTCTAAAGTCATTTACAAAATGTTTTTCATACGAGGAAAGATGGAAATCTACACTGCTATTAGACGCTTTTATTTTGGAAAGTGAAGTGTACTACATCTCTTCAATACTTAGAAGTATCAGTGACTTTTTGTAGACATTACATTTCTAAAGGGTAGTGTAAGTTAGCAAGTCATGCTATCATTTGGAAGAAATACTGACTACCTCGTCAAGCTGTCAAACAAGGGAGCCTGTGGCCTGTCCAAGGATTGGTGTGGAATCATGCTCTTATCCACGCCAAGTAGAATACTTAGTCGCATCATCCTAGAGAGGATAAAGGATGCACTGGATAGGGAACTCCACAACACCGGAACAAGCTGGATTCAGGAAAGTCAAATCATGTGCTGATCAATTTGTAACTCTACGCATCGACATCACAGAACAAAGCATAGAATGGCGGTCAAACCTCTAGCTTAACTTTCCTCATCGACTTCGACAAGGCCGTCGACAGAGAGAGTTGACAGAGACGTTATTTGGAAACTGCTTCAGTACTTCTGCGTGCAACGTCCTAGTCTTTATCAACCTCATTCAACAGCTGACTATATGACGATGTCACGTGTCGGATGATCCAAAACAGGAAACTCGGTGAGGCATAGGAAGTGCATATAGGAGTAGGACAAGCTGGTCGCCTATTATCCCCTACGATGGTTTTATTAGTTATGGTTAACTGAGTTGTGCGTCAGACTGTGCGTTGGGAGTGAGAAGATAGGAATACTTTGTACTCACCGATAAGAAGGTTCTACAAAACCTGGATTTCTCAGCTGATATATGTCTTATTTCCACAAACTCGAAGACCTGTAAGACTTCCAGGTGAACGTAGAGAACATAGACGGAAGTGATGAAGACAACCAACCAACCAACAGCAACAACAGCTAGCACCGGTCACCATCAACGGGGCGATTTGACAGAGGTTACCTCCCTCACTTACCTATGTAGCATCGTTTCGACTACTGATGGAATCGATGAAGATGTTAAGACCAGCCAGCTAGAATCGGAAATGAATGATACGCCTTCATTAGGCTAACACCAGTTTAAAAATCTTCTGCACTCTGCCTAAGTCTAAAGAACAAGATTTCAACTTTCGTCACAAATGTGAAGTCAGTCAGTCAGTTCTTCTATATATGGATGAGAAACTTGCAGTGTGTGTCAAGAATAGGATTTCCAACAGGTTACAGATTTTCACAAATAGCTGCCTTCTTTTCTGGCTCCATATTGGATATCAAATCAGCAGCCAGAAAGGATCTGTAACAAGAAACTCTGTCTGGCACCAACAGGCTAGAGTCGATCGATCAACAAATATGTAGGAGAAAATGGAGATGGATCGGGCATATATTGAGGAAATCGTCGAATGACATCTTGCACAATGCAGGCCATTGCTCAAGTGAAAGCAGAATTGGAAGCGACAATTAGGTCGTCACTGTGAGGGTGACATGGAAGCAAACGTGTGACGAAGTGATGAGAGATTGTGATCAGTTATTGAAATCGCAGAAAACAGAAGAAAGGGTAGATGTGTACCACTCTGACCCCAAGGAAACAATAATAATAATAATAATAAAATTCACTCTTAGCTGACAATTCACAGTAAGAATTATTTTTATTTTCTTTGCGGATGGTGAGCTTTAATGACCCTGATATAAGAATTTTGTCACCGCAGTTGAATATGATTCCGTAAATGATGTTGTTTGAACCCAATTACCTGAAACAGACTTTTCATATGTCAGCGTATTGACAGTACATATTATGTGAAGGCTGTTCATGCTACCCACATGTTCAGGCTTAATTAGCTGGAGAGTTATTATTTATTGTATCCTTTAGTTCCTAGAGGAACATAGGCTTCAGCTGCCACCTCCATTGTTGTTTTCTGAACTTTTTCACCGCTCCAGTCCACATGCTTTCATCTCTCTCACATGACCTCCTCCAAGTCACCCACGACCACTCGCCGCTCCTTCGGGTTCCACTCGAGGCTTGTCTAGTGTGTCACTTGATGTTTCCTAGGTAGCCAATCCATCTCCATTTCTTTGCATTTGTTTCACAATCGGTTCCTGATTGGTTCGCTCCCAGAGATCCCTGTTGCTGATCTTTTCTGGCCATCTGATCTTGAGTATTGAGCGGAGACATGTTAATGAAGGTTGAAGTTTGTTGTGCTTTTGACTCGCCAAGTCTCTGATCCGTATAGTACACTGATTCACATTGGAGTTGAAAATCGGATCTTATTTTTGATGGTGCTGTTGACCCACACAGATAGTAATGAAAGCTTGTCTTGCTTTTCCGATTCTGGTTTGATGTCCTCGTCAGTTCCCTGTAGTTGAGACGATGCTTCCCAGGTAGGTGAAGGAGGTTGTTCTTTCAGGTTTTCCCATTTATGCTACCTCTCGACGCTGTCGAAGGCCTTTAAAGTCGATTTTCTTTGGAGTTTGAATAATTCTCCAATCCTCGGTATTTGCCCTCTTTCACACTTCTCCATGTTGTCTCTGGTCATTTCAAGCTCTGCTGGATTCCATCTGGTCCGTGTTTCCAGTTTACATCTTGATGCATTATTCTGATTTCGTCGGGGATGTTCATGGTAGTTCTGCTCCGTTGTTGTATTGTGGTTGTAGTGGCGACGATTTAGAAGTCTTTTGAAGTGTTCACCCAGTGTTAGTGGAGAGTTATGAAGCACAATCGGATGGTAACGCAAAATAATGTAGTATTGCTTATTTACTCAAGAAGGTTTGAGCACAGCACATTGATTAAACAGTCTCTAGATCTCGTTATGAGGTTCTCATAATCTAGCTGATCCAAATCAACTGGAATGACCAATGCAATGAACTTCTCAGTCATTTCAAGGTAGTTCTGTGGGCTTGTTTACTTTATCTAGTACACTCAATAGAATCTCATGGCTCAAAGAGTCTTTCACCCATATGACATTCACAATTTTAAGAACTGCGGAAACAAACTCTAAAATTTGTTTGTGTGTCTTGATGTGGTTATGATGAACAAGTCATGGTTAAAACGTCATCAGTAAGTGAGTAATGTTGCATAAAAGTGTGCTATATTAAATAAAATTATTCCGTTATGGAACTAGCCACATTCACTGTGAAAAGCTTTACTAGGAATTAATAATATATTCAAGTATTTAAGGATAAATATATGTAATAAAAGTTAGGATTACATTCAGTTTTAGTGTGTATGTAAGTTCAAGCAATACCATTTGGTTGGCTGATATATAATTCATTAGGGTTTCCTGCGCTATCCTAATGACTTTCTCAATCAGTAGCTTATTATCTTTTAAATCGGCTTTATAATTGACAAGCAGAGTACTAGTTGATGTAATCTTTCTGGATTCCATTTGGTGTTATTTAGTAAGAATAGTTGTTTTTATTTCCTGCCGATTGGTTAAATTAGGCATTTCAGTCTTAGCAGTGGCCTAGTAGACAAAACATTAACTCTTGACACGATGACTTCTAGGTGCGGGTCTCAGTGGAAACAATATTACCCAATGAGTATACAGTTGCATCCAATTAGTGAGGTCCAAATATCACGGAATTCACACTTTGAAATCCACTGCTGGACACCAACACTCTCCTTTGGCTGTTGAACAGCCACAGTAGTATCTGCAAAGGAAATAGTTGTTTGGGAGATCCCTGCTAAACGATCCAGTTACAAGTAACTATGTAATTATTTTTCTCCTTTCTTCTAGATTGCATATCATTGTTCTGACCTTAGCATATCACCAGTTGACTTATTGTTTATAATTTGTCTTTGTTCTTATGTCTTCCCTAATCTAAACTCTTCTCTTTGCGGTTGTGTGGTGGTATTGGCAATGTATTTATTTGCGATTATGATTTTGTTTAAGTGAGGTGAAGGTTGGCTGTGAGGATTTTGATCTTGAACTGCCAATGGGAATTGTTTGGTGCATGGTTTTTGCTGGCAGAATTTTAATCCCACCTTATTGAGAATATTATTCTTGATTCTCAGCTAATTCTTGGGGTTCATTTTGGTTAAATAATTTTGTTGTGTAGTACTTGTTTTGTATTTGAGAAAGTACTAGATCCGTATAGGTGCCTAACGGCACTGTAATGGTAATTTTGAGTTTTGATGTTGTTATAGTTGAATAGTACCGTGAATTCTATCGCAAATAACTGTCTTTTTACTATCGTCGAGAAAGTTTTGGTTAGCTCTACAGTATAACGCAAAGACAACTTTTTTGCGTTCAGGCCACAAAACGTTGGTTTTTGTCACCACAGCATCGACTTGTAATAAAAATTGCATTGATTAGTTTTCAGCTCAATACTGCAATATAGTGGCATGCAAACTAACAAAGTGCCAGCAATCACATTTATTCCCAAAAATAATGTATTATTTGGCGTCTTTATAGCTTTTAAATATTCTGAGTTATTTCCAATATTAATAGCACAAACCTGTTAACAACTGATACATCAGGTTTTGCATTTTGCATATCAACAGTAAGATCAAAACTGTTGACTTATATTCTAAGGTAAATACTCAGAATACCATTACATCTCAAAGCTAAAATATCAGTGGCAATTTAGTGAAAGTGTAATAAACAGTTACTTAAACTAATAAAATGACTTGTTTCATTAACGAAATTACACGAAAGCCATATTGGTAGCATAAAGCGCCATTAAACTGATAATGGATGACAAAAAGGCCTACATTCATGAAGTTACGTACAATCAAATTTAATTTAAATAATAAACTGGAACTACCATAGATTAACATTTGGTATAGAACACCAACGATGATTGTGGAGAGAAAATAAGTGGTACAGAATTGATCACCCTTGTTTGAGAGTCCTCTTCAGCAGTACATGTCCACGACTCCACCAGGAATTGAATTCAACAACTCCAGGTACAAATTAGAATGAAAACGATGTCCATAACCACCTGGTTTTTAGTGTTATCTAAATGGAATCAGTTCGAGATCGAATTTGAAATCATTCAGTTCCCTGTGAACCGAAACTTCTAAATTTATTTTGTGCTCACCGGCTACTGACTACAAGATGAAATTGTCTGAATTTCCTGTAGGAAGTCATGAATAGCGTGATAAAGCTAGTCCAGTGTGAGGATATATTCTTGCCAGTAACGCTGACTACTGGCTGCATTATATGCTGCCAGAAGTTATAATTCATGGTCATTTAATTCCGACCAAAGTGGCTGAATGGTCGATGAGCTTGCCCCGAAACCTAAAGGTTTTGGATTCGACCACTGTTAGAGTTGCGGATGAGTACTGTTGAAGAGTTTCGATCAAGGACGAAATGACCATCTTGTAATCTTTGGTATTCAGTGGTCCTCTGGGTGGAGTCAGTTTGTGATCAGTATTTCAATCAGACAAATCCCTACCAACAAACAACTGATAATTGATATAGGCTGAGCTAAAACTGAAATCATATCAAATCGATTATCTGTAGTCATTAATATTATCCTTTCTAAAACGTTTTAATTGTTTTTTATAGATAGATGTTTTGGAAGAAGCACTTAGTTAATTAATAGTTTGATGTGATATTCCTCCTAATATAAACAATCTCATGTATAAAGTTGATGATGGATTAGACGGCTAACATAACTCATTGAATGAAAACGGGTTAGAGTATTACCTTCGATCAATCTACCTAAAAGTATCGTTATCTACCTACTTTTAATTCCTTTGTATCTCGGGTGGAACGCAGGGATTCAGGCCTTAAGCTTTGAAGTTTCAGTAGTGCTTCCTTTACTCTAATTTGGGCGGGGGGTTGCTAGTCTCAAACCCAGACTCCCCTTTTAGCGGCTTCCTAATGCCTAGGCAAGGTTTAAGGGTCTGTGGGTGGCTAATTTGACTTGGACCATGTTAGTAGCTGGAGTACTTTCTACAATTGAACCACTGACACGCAATCCACCAGGTCATTTATGTCAAACTTAGTTTCATTAATTAAATGTTAACAAGCATTTAATTGCAAGCAAAAATCACTTATTTTATGAATTACCTGTATTACCGCGAAATTCACTCAGAATAATACCAGGTAGAAGTAATATATTTGCAATCAAGATAAGCAGATGTATTCTAGGCAAATATAACCTCATAATCTAAAAAGAAACTGAAAAGAAGACAAAAAAGAAAGCAATAGTTTTAGGCGAGTTTTCTTTAGTGGATATATATATATATATATAAACGTATTTATTTCTTCAATAGCTCCGTTTTGTGAAGGAGCTTCCGAATTAAAAGAAATGCACATGACTCCGAAAGAAGTAATATTTCTTGAATTATTTTACAGATTACAATTCTTGCTTGGTGATTCGTCTATCCACTGTGAATTATTAAAAACACTCAGAAAGCCATGTAATCTCTAAAACAAATATACACTCAACACCAGCGCAACACTAGCCCAGAACTATTTAGTATGGGACCAAATCCAATGGCCCATGAATTCTAACTTCCACCAATGGTCTACGCGCTGGCTTTGTAACCAGAAGGTTCCAAACTAGGATGAAACAGCTGTCCAGTACTCACAAAATTTCCAATGTTTCTCTAACCGATATCATCTCTTGATGAAATCCTGTAGTGAATCAATCAAAATCCCCACAGACCAATATCTGAAAAGTAAAATCAAAACGTGATCTCAAAAAGAACCTATTCCATGATAGTTATGCTTTACGAAAACAGTTGTTACCACTCAACATATCGATTATATTTCAATTTTTGTTTTATTCCTTTAAGTTCCTAGTGGAACATAAGGCTTCAAGCTACAGCTTTGAAGTTTCGGTAGCACTGGTGTTTGTTTTTACGGAACGGGTTTCTAGCCTAATGTCCAACTTTCCTTTTTTACCGCTGTTATTATTGACTTAGTGATGCAAAGGAGTGCATTAGTTGGGGATCAAACTCGAACCACCTGTGCCGTGGTTGGCGAGTATTGCACCCATGTGTCACCGATGCACACCGTATTTCAATATCTAAACGACAAATATCTGCCTCTGGTAAATACTAATAGTAATACAGTAAAAGGTTTACCTAAAAAAGGTTTCATGCACAATGCGGAATTTTCAGTGTTTTATTTGCAAAATATTTACTCTTTTGGCAAGATTTTCAATTTATATAACATTCAATAATACGTCATTTAAAACAACATTGTTCTATCCAAAGTGTGCTGCAATACTGTGCAATGTATTTCTTTTGTTCTCCTTAAAATAATGCATAGCAATAGGTTTCAACCTGAAATCTGTTTCAAAGTGAGCGTGGGAGTTGACTCAAATTCGTGGACAATGTAAAATGCAGTAGATATAATTCATTTTGACGGTTGCAAGACAAGAACGAAACCGATGTTCAGTAATCTCTGGTTTTCAGCCATTCTTCATCTGGAGTCACTTCGTAATCAATCATGAAATTAAACAGATCACTGCTAAGCTAAAATAACGTGAAATATAGAAGATACAGCGCATTATGATGATTGCCTAGTAATTTAAGCCGGCTGCTGGTTAGTTAGAACGAATATGATATTCGATTAGGATCGAATTTGTAGCAAAATCGCTGTTATTCAGTTCTTGTTATTTGGTGATTCAGGCAACTTGTTACTCCTTATTGTAACATACATCAATAGAAATTTTATGAAGTGACTTGACAGGAAGAGATAACATTTCGCGTTTACTGCATAGGTTAAACTGGCTGTAACACCTACTTACTTCAAGTCATTATACACATGCATATGTTGATACACTGAAACACCAAGTATTACATTATTTAAGCTCGGGGTTTTTAAAACTTCAAGGTATTTATTGCTAACACGTATCACCTTACAAAATAGTGTTATGTTTTGCAGGAACCACATTTAAATTCTGTTGTTTCTGTTGAGAGCAATTCCTTTGCGTAAACTTGGAAATAAGTGAAACGTATTTAACACAAACAAAAAAGGGTGTTTTTGGTTGCCTACTAATGTTTTCCTAGAATTTTAATCGAATTACGATAAATACAAATCATGAATAAGACCACAAAATTAAAAGTTGGACTCCACCTCTAACGGGTGTTGCGACATACTACTAATAATAATGATAATAGTAGGTTTATTCCAAAAAACGCATCTTAAAAAAATAAAGAAGATTCATCGTATTTTATTACAAGGTATTTACTCTTTGTGCAAAATCTTCCAATAATATAACTGTGGATACTATCTGAAACAATACTGTTCCATCCAAAGCATGCTGTACAACTTCACAATGCTCTTCTTGAACTTTCTTTCAAAAAAACTTATTTGAAAATCTGTGCGCGCGTATAAACTGAGATTCACATAGTTTATTGGATGACTGAAACAATTTGAACTGGAGTAAATACTGGGCATCCTGATGTGTAGAAAATTTCGGTGACTCGGTGATTTATGCATACCCCTTAAGTTTTCACATTAGTTCATATAAGTGTTTGGATATCATCCACACTAACCGGTAGTACTTGTTAGCCAAACAGAAGGGATCTACAAATTAGCTAACCATTTCTCTCTTTTAAGGCTGACCTCATCATCCGCGTGAACCGTTAAACTCAGCTCAATACGGTGAATCAGTTTAAAATCATCCAAAACCTGACTAACTGCTTAAGCAAGTTGTTTATACGCTGAATAGAATCCTCAATTTACAAATCAGTTTGCTACTTGCGATTCAAGCAGCTTAACTTGGAATTTCAAGACATTTTCCTCTGAAAACTGAAATTATTTCGGTCACAATATGTGGTCTGCTTGGTGCCTGGATAGCAATCAAGGAAAAAAGTTGAAATGCCTCATATTGTACATTATTCATTGATTTCCATGAGTAATTTTCGGATTGGGTGCCTTAATAATTTCGGTATTATTTTGTAAAACGACATGGTAAGAAAAGTCAAATACAAATCTCACAAGCATATGCTTATTTCATTTAAAATTACCCTGAAATTCCATAATCAGAAAGTTTTTTGTACTAGTTTGCACTTAACAAACAATAGATATATGCAGCGTTGGAGGAAATAACACTCTCTCCAGAATTCCGGCTAGTGTAATTCAAAACAGCAATCAAAGACTTTATTAAACAGTTATTCAAACTAGGTTCGATTTTATTTGCTTAGGACAATATATTCTAACCATGTTAAACATCATAGTTTTCAAGTATTGGTTTTGTAGGGATTTTGTTTGATTGCATGGAGGATTTAATCATGAGCTGACATCAGTTAGAGAACCACTGGAAAACCTGGGAGTACTGGACAGCTGTTTCGTCCTAGTTTGGGACTCTTCAGCAGTACGCACCCACCGGGGTTCGAACCCAGGACCTTCTGGTTACAAGGCGAGCTTGTAGACCATTGAGCCACTGGGACCCGATCCAATGGTCCTTGAATTCTAACTTCTTCCAATTCACGACATAGCGCGACCACTTCCCAATGTCTTCTTCGATGAGTTACTGCCTCATCTGATGTCAGCTGATAGTTAAATCTTCCATGCAATCAAACATCATAGTGCCTGATAGTGTCTTCTTATTTTTGCTAGTGACAATATCTCTTATCTAACAGAAAGATTAAGGCCCGTAGCTTCCGCTCTACAGCTTCATTTACTGTCAACTGTTATCAGCTGAGTAATATGCAATTTCAAATACTCTTATTGTCATGGTAAGTAAAAGTGTTATATTTGAGATAATATGTCGAGAAAAGGTTAAATGTTGCATTTCAGGGATATGATTGGTTACAAAGTACGTCTGACGTTATCTAACTGCTCACAGAACTCTATGGGGATATATATAACGTTAGCAGTTATTTGAACAAAGCAAGAACTACAGTTTTAGCAGAATAAAATGGTACCATCTTTTATTTCTTTGCCTTCTCGTCAGCTGCTTACATGGCAAAGACATTATTAAATATATCTACAACAACAATTTTAACATACTTGCACAGAGTTAAGTTTAAACAAAAATCAATCGATCAATATACGCACACACTAAAAAGATATACATATATAAATGTGCAATATTAACCACTATTCCGAACAATAATAATCAAACACAATGGAAACTTTTAGCATTTCACATTCGGAGGGAAGAGAGGTGAAATTATCCAGTTACCAGGGCAAAGAAAGGCTGATAACCGCTTCTTTCTGGACGCATAAATCAGGTTTCAGGCGCTTGATGGAAATGGCTTCAGCAAACTTAAGGAGAATTGAGCTATTTTGCTTATTGATAATTCTGAACGACTTTTCAACGTCCACCTCATGACCCTTGTCGAGAAGATGCCTGGTGATGGCACTGTTTAAAGCATTTGTTCCCTTTAGACGTAAGCTTTTTGATACATGTTCAAAAAATCGTAGATATGCCCTTCTTTCTGTCCTTCCAATGTAACTGCTCCCGCAGATACATGTAAATTTGTATACACATTTGGAGGTAACATGAGAAGGATATCTATCGATTTCTGATTGCACCAAAGAGCAAGTTGTTCGATAGACGGGAACGAGCTTAACTGCAGGATACGCTATGGCTAGTGATGTACTCAGCCTTCTGTTGATCATCGCTGCAATATTTTCACCTTTATAATCAAGCTGAATGTAGACTGGCTTTTTTTCCACTATGATTTGTTTTACATTTGTGACTTCAGATCTTCCATACTTGTTGATGAACCTTTGAGGATACCCATTTCTCTTCAATATATTTTCAAGGAACTCAAACTCCTCCTCTAGTTTCTCTTTAGAGCATATTCTCCTCGCTCCATAGTACAAAGTTTTGACTAGACCACGTTTAAAGCTATGTGGACAAAAGCTATTAAAATGCAAGTATTTTCCTTTCCATGTGGGCTTTCGATAAATTGACTTTTGAAGACTACCGTCTTCTAGGCGTTCCATGGCTATGTCGAGGAAGTGAAACTTTCCGTCACTTTCGTGTTCCATAGTGACACATCTCTTAGTACAATCGTTTCAATACAACCATTTGGACAATTTCTTATAGACATAATCTTAAAGAATTAAATTAAGATAGATTATTTAACTGAATAACTCAAGCAAGTTTCTGTTTAATTTTCGTATACATGAGTGGCAGGGAAAGTATAATTCGGAGTACTGTTCTAAGTAAATAAAAGATATAATGTTTCTTGAGATCTGTACTATTTGTTACGTACAGACATCAATCCCCTCGTAATAAATCTGAGAATAAATGATTTTTCACATTTACTTCAGACTTTCTACATAAAGCACTACCTGTTGTATTCAAACGGAAACCAGTGCATTAAAACAATCAAAAAGAACCAATAGACAACAAGTTTATTCGCCGGACGACTTAAATATAATTCTGTATTAGATTAAAACATATTTTTATTTAACATTTAATCATAAACAAATAAATAAAAAGTCATCTGTTTATATTCTGAAATGAAATAGCTCATTTCTTATTAATTGCAGAGTAAGAAAAGCCTAATTTTTGAATTATTATTATTATTATATCCTTTAATTCTTAGAGTAACATAGGGCTTCAGCTGCGCGTCTCTATTGCCTTCTGTTTTCTGCCAACTTTTTCACTCCACTCCAAGTCTGCCCACATGCTTTCATCTCCTCTCACATGACCTCCTCCAAGTCACCCTAGCACTGACGACCAACTCGCCGCTTCTCTTTTGGGTTCCACTCGAGCTATGGCTTGTCTAGTGATGTCACTTGATGGTTTCCTCAGAGTACGGCCAGCCAATCCATCTCCATTTCTTCCTGCCTATTTGGTGTACAATCGGTTCCTGGTTGGTTCGCTCCCAGAGATCTTTGTTGCTGATCTTTTCTGACCATCTGATCCTGAGTATTGAGCGAAGACAACTGTTAATGAAAGTCCGAAGTTTGTTGGAGATGCTCTTTATGACACGCTGGCCAAGTCTCTGATCCATAAAGTAGCACTGACTTCACATTGGAGTTGAAAATCCGGATCTTATTTTTGATGCTGAATTTTTGAATGGCTTATAGTAATATTTACTTGTTGAGAGATACAGTAATGTAAAGATGTATATAGTTTACACACTAATGAAAAACACCAGCCGCTTACATTTTGAGAAATTTGACAATGAAATACAAATATTTAGTGAATACCACTGGTACCGCTACTGTCTGTAGGCCAGTTTGTGAAAGTCGAAAGCGTTAGTGAATAATTCACTCAGACAGTACTGGACATCTGTTTCGTCCTATTTTGTAACTCTTTACCAATGCGAACTTAGGGGTCATTTGATTCTCTCCCACTGGCTTAATCGTCAGTTGGCGACCTGAAGGTTCTGAGTCCAATCCTTTCTAGTGGAGTTATGCGAGTGTACTGTTGAAGAGTGCCAAACTAGGACGAAGGATGTGATGTTTGGTTTTCGTTGGTAGTCTAACTGATGTTAATTCATGGTTAGACTAGAAACCAATCAAAACCCTACAAATTAACTCCTGAGAATAATTGATTGCTCGAATTAATTCTTTCTCAAATGAAGTATGATGAAGAGGAAATCCAAGATAGGTAGGCGGATAAAGTGAACAAAAGACTAACATTTATAAGAAGTCATAGTTTAGCTCGACTTCAATGGTCATCTGACAGCTGAATGACAAGGAGTAATATCTAAAATCATTGTCACAAGAAATTAAGGTACTTTTTACTTGATGTCAGGCTAGCAAAGTTTATACTATTTGAATTTTGTTATTATCTGAAATACATTAAAACATGGAATTGCTATTTTAGGGATATCTAAAAGATTAGGAAATATCCAGTATTTATGATACTTTTGATATTAGATGGTTAGAGGCAGTCGGTAGAAAGCCTTGGACGTAGGTCTCGTGCCCATTGGTACTCGTCAGCAAGACGTATCTGCAACCCTGAAGTAACTCATGTCTCTTCTGAGATTCTAACCTGCATCACCCATTGCTTCAGTCAGAGAAGTTACCAAAGAGCTATTCGGACTCATGATTGACCTCCTATAAGAATGTATTAGATACTCTTGATTGGGCACTAGTCAGTGTGACGATAATTAATTCGTGACATGTTATTTGACATTTTATTATTTGAGAAGTTCATTTTCTGTCTTCTTATGAGAGTCATTTTTACTTCATACCACATACATATGTATATAAATTGAAGTTATGCAAAATAATTAGCAGGCAATTTGTAAAACTAACTGCCTACCACACTAGGGAATTCTTTTAAGCAGACAACCATCTGTTAAGTCATGAAAAACAACACTAGCTTTTATCGTTACCTTTATCTATAGTATTAAACACGAATCAGGATGGAGTACAGTTTTAACGGTAGGCAGTAGAATGTTAGATACTTGCTAGGGAATCACAAACACTGATCTGTTATGTTTAATTTGTTCATGGCATGAAAATCTGTGGATCGCTGATTCAGATATTAAGACTGTTAGTCAATTCCCCTAATTGTAAATTAGTTAGCAAATGGGGCGAAGAACGGAATTCCATAGACTCTTTCGGAAAATAAACTGTTCAGATCACAGTGTGCGATCTACTGGATACTGTAAATGGTAACCAAAAAAGCAAGTATATTTGCATGAAAATATGTACTACTGATTAATTGGAATGAGTAGTATACCACCCATATCAGCTTGTAGTGCTTGCTTGCCAGCTCCGCTATCTTAGCTGAGGCAAACACTACTGATTAGCTCAGCCTCGGAAGAGTGAAATGTTGTTTAAATCACTTCGATCGGTCTAGCAAGCACTTCTGGTTGGTTTAAGTGCTACGCAACTACTCAAATCATTCATTCAGTAGTATATAATCTTATACGGAATTAAGACTACTTAATAGTGTTATAGTAGTTAGTTTTTGTGAGGTGTAAAAATACATCGTGCCGAATTTACTATTCATGGCTTTTCCACTTCTATGGACTTGATGCACCAGAAATCATGTTGAATTTCATTTGTACAGAAATTTAATTCAAGGATTATTCATCACATTTTTACTTATGCAACTATTCGGTCATATTGACATACAATGTCTTTCGGAGTTGGGTGTTAGGCGCTAAGGAAGACATCTATTTTAGGTTTTTAGGAATAATGTGATCCTTTTTTAAAACTAACATATTTACATTTTAACTGAAGGTGACGTTTTAAAATTTGTGAGTTTCAAGCTCTACTTCAAATCACTGAAACCCCGAATAAATAAAATTGAAGACTCTACAGTCTCAAAGCTGTCAAAAACTTTCAGTGTCTTCGTAAAATAATGTTCAATGCATAGTTGGTTCGGTGTCGGTACTTAAATTTTTTATCACACAGAGAGTTTTCATAAAATAAGTAAAGATCTGATATCCCTCACGGCACTGTTCTTTTTCTGTCACGTGACTAGGCTTATCTTAATGGAGCCAATTTTATTAAGCACGCCGATGATGTTACTGTTTCCGTGGCTGTTACTTCTTACTCAGTATGTTCAGAAATAGAAAGCTATTTAAAATATATTGCTAATTTCTAGAATTATACTTCGTCTAGGCTTCTACGTAAGGAAGCTACAACAATCTGATGTCACTCAACCTCCTCTCTCACAGCTTGTTAGTTTATGCATCCTACATATCCTTCTTTATCGCTCCCTTTTAATCTTTTCTTGATGTAGTGAAAAAAGTGTTAGATATGAAACCAATAACTAACCGAGAAACATTAAGTGAACAGGCCTAAATTTCTACTTCCTGTTGTAACTATCTCTATTTGATTTTAAATTTATATTCCTACCTTTACTGAAATTACTATGGAACGAATATTTCCCATTAATTATTTCCCTTCTTACTGTTTAGATGTAAGGAGAAAATGAGATGCAGTTTTGTCATACATTCTGAGAATTCCACATTGTATCAAATGTACTGTTTGAAATAAGTCCATTATTCTTTGATAGTAATTTAATTTTAACTTAATTTTATTATAGATTGACTCCACACAGTATTTTTGATACAAGTATGGAATTTTCAGTATATGATATTGGTAGCCCAAATTTAGTAGGTCGACCATTCATATCGAGTGTGCTCCGGCCGGGATCGAACCCCGGACCATGTGGATGGTCGGCGAGCGTCCTAACCGCTGTACCATGTAGGTTAAGCACTGAATATTTATTTATGAAGTAATTAACATCTGTAGCCTCAGTGGACCATTTTGTGTTGTCACTTTCTCTTGGTGAGATTACTTGGCTGCGAAGCTTTCATGGTATTTTTTGGATAACATTTTCAGGGATAAGTGTTGACAGTGCTATTAGTGAATGGGTGAAAAGGCTAAATTAAATGGGCTTTATTAAAGAGTTTTAGAACAGAAGGGAAAGATGTATTTCAAGTTGAGATATTAGGTATTGATGGCCGAAAAGCAAACTAAACTGATATGTATTATGAGCATTTCGTGAGGACAAAACTCAAGCGCTAAATAAAATCCCTCATTTATAAATCTTATTCAGATTAATAAGTGACAATTCAGACTGCTAGATATTTACCCCATTCGTAATAATGTGTAATTTGATGTTCAACGAATACTCGCTGAAAATGTATTTCAATTTATTATTTGCAAATCAGGAAGTGCCAAGTTAACCTATTAGACTTTAAGGAAAAACCTTATTATTCTTGGTAAAATACTTAAGTGGTAACTTATTGTTATTATTCCTTTATGTCCCTAGTGAGACACAGGGTTTCAAAAACACATTTTCGCTTTGTTCTATTTTCTGCTGTCCTCTTCAGCTGGTTCCACTGTTGCGTTTATTCTATCATCTCTTCCTCACATGACCTCCTTCACGTCACCCTCACACTGACGGCCCACTCTTTGCTTCCCCTTCGGATTTCACTCGAGCTATGGCCTGTGATGCCGTTTAACGATTTCCTCTTTGTATGACCTATCCATCTCCATTTTTTCTTACATATTTGTTGAGCAATCTGCTCTTGGTTGGTTTGTTCCCAGCCAGAGTTTCTTTTTGCTAATTCTCTCTGGTTGGTCATTTGATCTTCAGTATGGAGTCAGTGAAGGTAGCCGGTTATTGATGAAAGTCTGTAACGTGTTGGAAATTCTTTTAATGACACGCACTGCAGGCTTATGACCCGCAACTACTGAAGCATTTTTAAGTGTCACTATTCTGTGCACTAAATAACTCTCTTCAGAATCAGATATAAGAACGATGATTGGTGGATGGTGACTAACAGTGGAATCACAGATGCGCATTTCGTCCTATTTGGGACTCGTTAGCTGGACTTCATCAGGAGATTTTTGTTTATTTTACCCTCACATGTATTCATCAGTAGGGCCACTAGATGTGAGAAACGCTCAATTGAATCACTGAGTTTGCAGACACTGAGAGGCTCTTTCTTTCTAGGGTAAAACTTATCAGTCGTCCTGTATTTTACCTATTGTACTCTATTGCTCTCCATTAATCTTTCCTGGGCTTCTCAAAAAAGATTATGTCATATTTCGAAGAGTATTAAATGCTGTGAGTAGAGCTTGTGGTCTTCCACTGCATGAGCTGGCTAATACTATAGTCGAGAGGCATATAAATTCCTGTAAGAAATGGGCAAAGGCTATACTGTCAGACCCTCTGCACCCCCTTTATTCACACCTTTCCTCTTGTATCTCATCAGGTAGGACGAGAAGTCAATATAAAAAGTTATATGCTCGTACCACTAAGTATCGAAACTCTACAATACCCTATTTAGCCCGTACTTTATGTGACGAAGACTCTGTTAGACGGGAAACTTACAAGTCACTATGTAATTAGCACAGTAAATCGACCCTTTCATCGTTCATCTTTCTGTATTTTATGATGCCAGACTTTCTATCGTTTAATTGTAACTTTCCTATTTTATTTTAGTTGTTATTACTATTATTACTACAATTTTGTACTTTATGCATATTTTTCTCCGTATGGCATACAGTATTTTGCTATGTAGCTGTTATAACAATCGTTTTATTACTGTTATGTAATGTGTATTTTTAATTTTTTTTTGTCGTTTTTGAGTAAACTAGATGCAATATTGTACGGAAATGCTGAAAATTCCTTGCTGTATCATTAGTACTGTTTTTGGAATAAAGCAAAAATTTATTACTTTATTATTATTTATTATTATTAACATCTCCACTAGGGAACAGAACTAGGATTTTCAAAGTGTGAGGTGAGTCAGTCAATCAGTCGGTCACTCAAGCACATTTCTCAAATAAGCATGAAACAATATTCAGTGTTCCATGGTATACAATGATTGTATAAGCGAATTCGATCAGTGGTGAAATACATATTCAAATCATAGTTTTGAAATCACTTATTAAAACGGACATGCGCATACTGAGTAGGTGTATTTTATAATGAATTAATTTTATCGCTGTAGTATTTTCTTACTGCGAAAATTGATGAGCTAACGAAAGAAAGAACAAAAAGTCAACGGGATGAAGTCTGAGAAAACATTCTTCATGTAATTAGAAATTCTATCTTTTCGTTGAGTTTTATTAAAGGCACAAAAGTCATATTTTTAGAAGATTTATTTGAAGCTAACCGTAAATAGCGATTCTGTAATGTAGAACTGCGCATTAATTGATCTGAAAAATTTCTATGAATTCCTAATTAATCTCATGGATAGGTTTCTCCCAAAATCTGATTTTCAGTAGTGCTAAAATAAAGATATTTAAAATATACAATGAGTCTGCTTTATTCCCCAGTGCAACATGGGACCTCAACAGAACATCTATATTTCAATCTGTTCTCTGAAGTATTTTTCAGGTGAATCTGCGATTCCCTTCAAGCTTTCGTCTTTTCCTCACATGATGTCTTCCATTTCACCCTCAGACAGCAGTTCAGTTCATCTAGATTCTACCTGGGGACCTGCCTGGCGCCTGATTACACTCACTGGTCTCTCTAGAGTGTTTCCGATTCATCTCTGTTTCCTCCTGCTTACATTTTAGGTGATAGGGTCTTGATAGGTTTACTGCCTGACAAAGGTTCTTGTTGCTCATACTTTCCAGATGGCCATTAAGTCCTCAACATGCATCTATAGTAGCTGTAGATAAACGTTTACGGTAGCTTGTCGGAAATGATTTCCGTGATGCGCCATGTTTCTGAGCCGCAGTAAAGCTCTGATTTGATATTACGGTTGAAAATTCAAGCCTGGTGAGTTTGGCAGGTCGCCACACTGATCTCAGAGCATTGAAGGTGTTTGTGTTGCGTGTTACCCGAATCTTATCGAAATGATGCTAGCTCAATAAATGGAACAGGTAATTTCCCCCAAAATGTTTCCTTTGATAGTGGTTAGTGCTTGCTGTTGGTTAGATATCTCCATCTTCCCAATCTCCTCTATGCATCTTCCCCCAACTTGTTGGTTTTCTTCTGTGCATCTTCTTGGTTATTCGAGATCAGATATAAATCACCTGTCAAGCATAGTCTTGTGTTCTCGTTTCCCATGGTCTGCTGCGTCGTCCTACCCACCACAATCAAGAATACTATCGTTGGTATTAGTCAGCCTTGTCTTATTTCTGTCTTCACTTCAAAGGCATAACTGAGTTTTCCGCTGTGCATTAGCTGATGTATGGCATCAGTAGTCACATCTGTACGGTTATACTTATTCTACAAGCTATCGATTAAGTAATAAACTTTTGGTAACCTTTAAGGAATAATAGCAATACTATACTACTGACAGTTAGCTTCATCTTTCGACTATTTTCTTGGTGTGGTGCTTGTTAGCTAGATAGAAGTGACCCTGGAATACTGTTTCGCTCTTTTGGAGTCTAGTCTCTTTGGTTCAGCTTAGACAGCTAAATCACTTCCAGGCACTTTTATCCGTCAGTCATCCATTAGTGTGTAGCGTCACACATGTATGGACTACCTTTAACAAAATTCACAAAAATGAAATTTCGTCTAAGTAGAGTAATAACACAACAAGTGTAAAGCAAAGAAGTTTAGGGAATTTTTCTATTATTTGTATTAATATAAAGTCGTTTGAAATGTCACATGCCTAAAAAAGGATATAATCATCTTCAGTAAATCATTCAAATCACAACACTATTTATTTAGTTCCCGTTTCAGAAGTGAATTCATTTCTTTATTAACAATGACAAGTCAATCAGTCGAGTGACGCCACCATAGGCTCTTTGTTGCCTGAATTTATGAACACGGAAGATAGTAATTCAAATGTTTAACTGACAATAGGCTCAACCTACTGTACACTAACAAACTTAATCAACGGTAAGTACACAAGTACTTTTCATCACTTGTAGTAATAATTATTGACAGGAATGCTCACTATTCACTTACGATTCTTGTCTATTGTGTTAGATAGTACTGTATATAAAAATAACTGTTTGACATACATATATATATACATATATGCATAATCTGTGGTAAGGAAGTGATTTGACACACCTAAAATTTCCGGTAGGCAAACAGAAATGTGAAAGTATTTTACCAGAAAAAGCATCATTCTGAGGTCATATTCATTAGTGTTAAATTACTGTAAGAAAACACAAGAAAATAGAAATTCTGTATTATTTTAATTTAAATACTATGAACTTGATTTTTCTCAGTAGTATCTTTCTTTTTGATGATAGTTAAGCATTATTTAATGAAGACTGCAAACCGTATTATTCATTGATGTAGTAATCGCTTAATAAACTTCATATAAGTGAATTATAGCATAGTGTTTAACTTTCCAATGGAGTGATAAGTTTTAATGTATGTGTAGAACTCTGGCAATTCGGTTAAATATAATTCCATATTGGGTAATTTTCAAGTTCGATCACGAACTGATATCATTTAGAGAACCCCTAATAAATCAGGGAATGTTTTGGTCCTAGTTTGCAAATCATCGGCAATACGTGCCCACAGGGTTTCAAAACCAGAACCTTCTAGCACAGGTCAAGCCTCTATGTGGCTCAGTGACCCATGAATTCTAACTTTACAAAACCCTAATTTTAGCTCCACCATCGCTGAATATCATCGGCAAGTAATTATCCTCCACCCGACCTGATGTACTCCACTGATGATGACTTCTCCACGTAACTTCCTCCTGTATCCAGTCCAGTACTTATTTGGTTTTAGTGGTTCTCCAACCGACATCAATCTGTGATCAAACTTTAAACAAATCAAATCCCTACAAAAAAACTTTAAAATTGATCTGATGCTCGCTAGTGACTGAAGGATGAATTTGCCTGGAGTTCTAGTGAGAAGTTGTCAATAGTGGAATCCATCAGGATGTGTATGAGAAAAAATATCAGCCAATGACACTAGCCGGTGATCACACTAACATGGCGGATTGGTAGAAGTTGGATTTCATGGGCCATTAATTTGATTCCCAGTGGCTGAGTGGTCTACAAGCTTGAATTGCAGCTGAAGGGTTTTGCATTCGAGTCCCGGTGGGCGCGTAAAGTCATTGAGTTCCAAACTAGAACGTGACTTACTCCCTGTGTTTTAGTGGTTCTCTAAGTGATATCAATTCGTGATCAACTTTCAAACAAATTAAATCCATACAAACAAACTCTCGAAAATTAGGTAGGTCTATTTTAACATGACAAAGTGATAATGTAATGATAACTGAATGACATTCTGAACGCGATGTATTGCTCATAGTCATATCAATGTATTGTATGAAAACCTTGATATAGAGTGTACTGGAAACAAAATTCAGTTGTCAATGTTATAACACCTTGAAGTAAATAAAAAACAAACCACAAGGAAATTGAAAAGAGAATGAATTTAGCAAGTCTTATAAAGAAATGAATAAAAGTGAATACAAACGTTTGTCTAATGCATTCAATTATTTTTTGTTATTGCATAAATTCAGACACCCTGCATTTTAACAAATTGACGAAGCACATAGAGAAAGACTACACAAGCAACTGGATCACCTCTGTCTCGACTAGTCATTCTGATAATGTTATTTCAGTAACATCAACAATAAAAATTTTATGTTTGTCTCTGTAGAGTACAACTGAAGGGTAATCAAGCTGAATTAAATTATTGCAATTAAAAGGGATTACGAAATTTAAGAAAATATTCATTCAAAATTTAGAGAATTCAGTTTCTTGTGAACTGATTTTATAATTTTTATGAAGATATTTTATTGATCATTGATGCCTCATCACTACTCTTGGCGAAGTTCTCAGCAGTGAAATTCACTTATGTGTTAAGCTTATGCAAACGTAAAACAGAATAAATTCTTAAATTCCACTTTGGTTATTTAAAAGCCATCATGAAAGACTATTACAATGAAATGAACTGATGTATTGTGGATAAGTATTTTATTTCCTCGAATATATTGTATCCTGTGGTCATATCAGGACAGTTTTACAAAGTAAAGGCAGGAATTTTATTGCTCTAATCCTTCTTTAGCCCTTATGCCCTTGAAAGTAACATGCTCGGAAGAAATAACTACACTTCACTCTGGATGGGATAGGTGAAAATACACTCAGTGATCACTGCAGGCTCAATTAACTCCCAACAAGCTAAATGTTAAACGATCAACATTTGTCCAGGATTTTGCACATACCTAAGTGCCACTACGAAAAAAAACCCAGTAGAAATTAAACAGTTTGTCAAACTCTTGTAGTTGAAGAAGTGTATTTTAAAGGTGTTTTTTGTAATTAGTAGTAAATTTACATTACTAATACTAAAAAAATCAACTATATGGGTTCATTTTCTACTGACGTGTCAAAATCTACAGTTTAAGGCAGAAAATATGAATAATGATGTGAAAACTCCTAACTAAGCATTAGTAGCTTATATGTCGTGAAGTATTTGTAGTTACATCATTTCAAAATATAAAGGTACAATACAAATGGCAGATTTACCATGTAAGATAGTGCTCAGGGTCTACATCTTATCGTCTGAAGGAACCATTTCTACTTGAAATTATTTCTTGTACCAAATCAATAATATCTGAATAGAAGACTTCAGCTTCATAATTATCATTTCGAAAACTTTCGTTTAAAATGTATAACTACTTACATTATCTAAGACTGATATGTGTCCAGGAGCGGGACAGACAAATCAAGTGTAAAGATATTTTGTTGTTACACAGAATATTAACAGTCAACTAGTGTGTTATACACAGTAAGAAGATTTGATTGATATCAAAGGTGTGAGAATGTGGCACATCGGTCATGTTATTGACGCTGTGTTTCGAAAACTTTTCATCAAATCTGTACAGTAGCTACTTAGGGTTATGATAAGTATCCGTTACACAGCGGTGATTCTGAAATCAGAATATGGTGGAATTTTTCTTGGGAGACAAATATATTCTGTGAATATAACAAAAAGGTCATAACCTTGGTTTTCAAGTGGAACACAGGACTTCATCGGCACATCTTTATTTTGTCCCGTTCTCTTCAGTCCTCGTTACCTATCTTCAAGACTATCCATGGCTTTTGCTGTCCTCCTCAGAAAATTTCTCCACGTCTCCATCGAACCGCAGCCCAATTTGTCGATACGCATTCAGATCCACTTCATAGCCTGCGATATGAAGCCACTGGGCGGTCTCCTCAGGGTGTGTTCGCCTAAACTCTATTTCCCTAGGCATATTTCTTGAACAACAGGTTCTTGATTGGTTAGTTTGCAGCTAATCCTTTCGTCCATCTGATCTTCAGTCTGTAGTGAGGCAGTTAATGGTCAAGTCTGCGGTGGCCTGTTCGAAATGCTTTTCGTGACGTGCTAGCCAAGTTTCTGGCCCATAAAGAAGAATTTACTTAACATAGGCGTTAAAAACCTGAATTTTGTTTTTTGTATGCTGAGTACGGGAGATTTCCGAACTAATTTCAGAGTGATAGCAGTCTGCCTTGCCTTTTCGATTCTGGCTTTAGCATCCTTATCCATTTTGCCTGTAGTTAAGACGATGTTGACTAGTACAGTGAAAGAGGCGATTCCTTCAGATTTCTTCGGTTGATAGTAATTGGTGCTTGTTGTTGGTGGTGATGGTGGTTGATTAGCTTCATCAATTCTGTCTTTTCTATATTTTTCTTCGACTTTAAAACTTCATTCCTACGAGTAAATAAATTAAGAAAAAACTTAAAATTTCGTACACCATTATCCTTTAATCTTGGGATCATGAATTTATACCTACAACTAGACCACAAAATGCCACCGGTCTAAAATGTTGACACCTCACAACCATTGCAAGTGAACAACAGTCAAGTGTCTATATCTTTTGGAAGCGTAAGTAATAATATAGCTATTTAAAAGAAAAGGGGATTCTGAAAAGCGGATCCATTACACTCAAAACAACCAAGTCAGACATATCTGACAGTCGAAAAAATAAGGAAAAACAAAACAGTAAGGTTACTGTAATTAAAGTCTTGAATAAAATAAGGTACTGAAGTTTTATACATATTGTAGATAAGTCATTATTTGTCAAGAAACACTGAGTAATTCTGAGAGATGATCACAGATTTGTAAAAGCTATATAATTTAAAGTCTTCTGAATACTAGTTAAACATTCATAGCCTCTATTTCTGTGTTAAGGTTGAGTTATATATGCATCTAGATTGATGGTGACTGCTTGTTAGCTATCGAATAGTATAAGGGTGTATACAGATTGTGGCAATAGTCTATACACTTTTAATTCACCTGAAAACTGCCCTAATATTCGCTTTCGCCTTTTGGTGTAATATTATAAATATATAGACGACAATTTAGGTTTGTTTCGTATTTGGTTTCTTTACGAAAGAATCATATAGTATGATCAAACTATAAGAGTTTGAAATTTTATCATTAGTTTAGAGAGAGCAAATTTATTTTGCATGTGAAGACGATATCATATAAAGGTCAGGAAAGATAAATAATTCATAGTAAAACGTTATAATTATTGAATATTGAGAAAACAATTTGGCATTAACTTTGCATCTTTTCAAGAAAGAAAACGTTTTTGTTGGATACATACATTTCTCAAAAAAAACAAATCCATAAGTTTGAAACTATTATAGGAGTGTTTGTTGAACTGGAGATATGCACATGGAAAGCAACAAGTTGACAAAGAAGCACCAAAGATAGCTCTTCAGGTGAACATAGAGAAAACAGAGGTAAGTGATGAAGATTCCTGGCCAACAGCAACAGCAACAACTACAGACAGCAATCAGCATAAATGGGAGAAATTTGAAAGAAGCATTCTCCTTTACCTTCAACTACAGGGGAACGGAGGATATCAAAACGAGGATCAAGAAAGCAAGACAAGTTTTCATCATCCTCAAGTCTGTGTGGAGATCAACAGTCCTTCAGCATGAAAATTAGATCGGGGTTTTAAACTCCAATGTGACGTCAATGCTACTATACGGATCAGGGACTGGCGCCGTGTCATGAATGGAACTTCGAGCACACTACAGATCTTCATCAACTGATGTCTTCGCTGAATACCACTCGAGATCATATGGATGACCAAAAATGATCAGCAACAGGTAGGGATCTCTGGAAGCAAACCAACTTAGCAGGAGCCAACTGTGGAACAAATATGCAGGAAGAAATATGGTGGATTGGTCATACTCTGAGAAAACAAACCGTTGATTGACATCACACGCCAGGCTATCTCTCGAGTGAAACCCGAATGGGAGGCGGCGAGTTGGTCGTCAGTGCAAGGGTGGGATGACATGGAGGAGGTCATGTGAAAGAAGATGAAAGCATGAGAACAGACATGAAGCCAGGTGAAAACGTTGGCGATGGAGGCGTGCGATGAAGCCTTATGTTCCTCTAGGAATTAAAGGAGACAATAACAATATAATATAATAGTTACTACTGAAATTATTTTTCTAAAAGCAGGTAGTTATTTAATATTTTTTGTGATATCAGAACCGTCAGAATGAAAGATGACATACTTTTATCGAACTCATTGACTGAAATCTAGACAAACAAGTTTTTATTATTCTGATTCGATAGATTTTAAGATCAGCAGACAACTTTACGCACTCCAGTTGACACCTTATTGTGTAATTCATGGTCACATTATGCACTAAACTAAAGAGGTATGTTGGTTGAAACCATTGAATGTATAACGGTGAGACTAAAATAAATTACAACAAATTTATAGTTTTAATAGTCTAAACTGGTAGTCTTTAGGCAAAGTTGAACCCTAAGCGAATCAAATAAAATGATGGTCAGCTATTTAGTTTTAAAGAATAGTAATGTAAATTATTTTGATCACAAAATTAAAGTAGTAGGCGTCATTAGACATTCTCTCCACTGTACACCAAGATAGTCGGTAGCCAGTCGTGAGGTTACTTTCATGGACAAAAAATAAACTCTATCTTCTGAAATATGTTGCAGGTGACCATTTTCAGTTAACCTCGTCACTGATTTTGTGCTGTTGCGTAAAACATACCCTTTTCGTTTGCATATGCAACAACAAGAAAATTGAAGGCTCAGTATGTGTAAACACTGCTGTTGAGACGGCACATAATTCTAAACAGATTTGGTTTTTTGATATGTCATTCCTATTTACTCTGTCCACTTAACTATTCACTACTGCAAATAGTTACTCGTCTAAATATACCGTTAACATACATTTAAGCTCTGTAGCACCTTCAACGTGTTAATAAACACAAGAGATTCAATTATGCTAATTGCCGAGCTTGCAGGTGAGTGAAATATCAAAGAAACGTGACTTTTCAATTAGGCTGATATTCATGAATTTACAATATCAGATACATTTTACAATTAGAGAATAGAGAGTTGATGAAGATAATTAACTAACAGCAGCGACAACAACAACGAACGCCACCTGCTATCAACACCAGAAATTAAAAAAAATCACTTTCTTCATTCATATACGCAGAATTGTTTCAACCACAAGCGGTGGCAGGGATGAGGATGTTAAAATCAGGATTGGAAAAGCGAGGCAGACATTCATCACTCTGAAATCAGTGTGGAAATCTTCTGCAATCAGCATGTCACGAATAGCATTTTGAATAGGCCACTGTCGACACTCATCAATAGCTGCAGTGCGAGCTCGAGACTGCAAAATTCGGAAAGGATCAGCAACCAGAAACTGTGGAAACAAACCAATTGAGAACCTACTGCTCCAAAATTATCCCAAAGAAAATGAGGTTAAATGGAGCACATTACGATGAGACCGTCAAATGACATCGTGCGCCAGACCCTAGAGTGGGACCCGAATGAGAAACGACAAGATGGGCGTCAGTTCAACAATGATGAAGATGAGATCGCAGGAAGAGTAGACGGGAGTCTGTTGATAATCTTGGGGTCATTTAACGAGAACCTCAGAGAACACACCAAAGTGGAGATGTGTTTTTGAAGGTCTATACTCCTCTTGGAACCCAACGGAATAATTATCTGTCTTAACTTATTCAAGGCATGAGTCGTTGGTTCAGAGGAAGAATGCTCGCCAGCCAATTCAGTGGTCAGGGTTCTATTCACAGATGATGTATTCTTAAATCTCACGTAGTTTATCGGATGGAAGTAAGTCTAGGACAGAGGACGGTTGATAGTAAAACCGTACAGAAAAAATAACATCACATTTACTATGATGCAAACATAAAAAATGGTTTCGTTTTGTGAGATGTATCAATGAACACGTAAACTATATTTTTGTTTTTCCTATTTGCCTTCATTTTAATCTTATGCAATTGTCATTCGCTTCGATCAGGTTAACTGCCTGACAAAACACTTGATTTATTGTATTGTTATTTTTATGCAGTGTTTCAAATAACAGTCTGCTTTAGACTACTATAACCATTAACTGCAAGTGTGTATGACTACTTGACAAATGCCTTTGTTTTGTTTTCTTAAAGTCGTTTTTTACGAGTTTGACTACGAATTGATATCAGTCATTTTTTCCATTACTTCATTATAATTGTCATAATTAATTACCGTCACCTGGAAACTGTGTGCATACTAATGCCGTGTTGTGAACTGTAAAAAGTGCATATGTGTAAAACCACAGTCGTAGGATTAAGTTGAAAGAAAACAAATGGAAATTCTATGAAAATATGACATGACTATTAGTTTTAGTCATGTAGGAGAAAGCGTGTATTACTCAGTTAAGATCTAAACCAGCTGAAGTAATCACTGGATTAGATCATGCAACAGACTGTGGGAAGCGAGCAGGCAGGAACATGCTGAACCAATAAGAAGACTTTAGAAGAACAGAACTTTGTGGACGACTAATTTCTAATGTTGGTGGCATAGCGGTTACGACACTCGCCGAACATGCACATGGTCAGGGTTTCGATCCCCGATCGACTCACTCCTTCACCTCACCAAGCCAGAAATAATGCTGGTAAAGAGGAAAGGTCGGGTATGGGGCTAGCAACTCCATCCTGTAAAAATAAACACTGCTACAGAAACTTCAGGCCACTAGCTTGAGGCCCTATGTTCCACTGGGAACGTGAAGGGAAAAAATTCTAATGCCAGATAAATTTGAAAACCTACAAATGAAAACCACCGAGTTGGCATGTGAAGCAGCAAAAACGGAACTTCAGGTGAAAAACCGATCAACAACAGCAATCGCTAATAAGCGCCAGTGAAAGAAATCTGAATTAGGTCGCTTCTTTCACTTATCTGCGTGAGATTGTTTTAGCTAAAGGTGGCTTGACTGAATGATTTCAAAGCCAACAGAACCAGTGTGGAAATCTACCGCGTTCAACACAAGAAACAAGAATCAGGTCTTCAACACAAATGTCAAGCTAGTTCTTCTATAGGGTTCAGCGACTTGACGAGTCTGCAGATGCTGTTTCAAAAAGCTGCCTCAAACTTTCATCAACAGCTGTTTGTGCCGCATACTGAAGATCTAGATGGCTTGAAAAGAAACGGCAGCGTGGAGCTCTGACAGGCAGAAAACTAATCAAGAACCTATTGGTCATCAAATATGCAAAGGAAATGGAGACAGACTGGACATACGGTGGGTAGACTATTCAGTGATACTGCATGCCAGGTTGCATGGAGAAGACCGTATGGGGAAGTGATGAGAGCTTATAGGCAATCGTGGAGCCAGCTAAAGCAGACTGCAAAAATAGAGGGAAATGTAGATATGCTTCTGAATCCCAGTTTCTAACTCAAAACCCAGAGGAATAATGATACGTAATACAAATAATCATTGAAATTATAATGGATCTAATCTATCTATATATTTGATTCATATTTGTGTTCTTTTTTCCTCCCTTTCTTGATGCTACCACGTCTCTACTCGATATAGAACGCATCTTGGTCTCGTCTTAACCGTTTTAGTCGAACTGTCTCCAGTCCTGACAATTGTGCTATATTATTAAAATCAGTAACTTAATTTTCTTACTGTCTGTACCTGATTATGTTTCTGCATTATGTAATTTTTCTTCCTTATACTTTGCTATGAAAAAGCTTGGAAAAAATATTTTGGATGCACAGCTAGAAAAATTCAGTTTTTTGGGCAATGCAATGTATTATAAATATGAGGTGACACGATTTGATAGTGATATCGATGAAAAGAGTAACTCCCTCTGAAGGTCCTTTTTATTTTTATAGCAGTCTATTACTGTCCACTTAAAAGTAACAAGACTGAATACTGATCACAGTGACAATGTCGATTTCACTCATTGTCTCTATTTCAATTACATCCTCACATTTCTTTATGCGTCTTCTGATTTCTACTCTACCATGATGTTGTCATGTGTGAAATTCAATCGCTTAAATACCATTTATTTGTCTTTCGCCTTATGAGAGTTTAACTGATGTGAACCGTCATCCCCTGATATTAGCTTTCATGCTTATAATATTTACTCAAATTTTGATTTATCGCATAGGTTAAAGGTCATTCAAAAGTACCAGTGATGTATGTTCTCTGAGCTGCTCAGTTACTAATGTGAGTGAACGAACTATTATAATAAACCAGTTTGTATAGATCTTTTTATTTTCTTTATGGATGCTTTATTGAAATTAACCGCTCTCATGGAATCTATTTAACTCTCTCTTCAAACATTTTAACTAACAATCTTTTTGGCTAAATTTAAAATTATAAAATTCGATCATATAGGCTTAATGAGTAAACAGAAATTGACTTTTTACTTTTTTTTTTATAACTGTGAATAATTCTCATTTGAACTTTTCGTATCCATATTAATCTCTCATCTCTATTCTCTTACGAAAACCTCATTTTAACTTATGAATATTAGAATACAAGTGCAGCCATATAACTTATTTACTGTTTGTCTAAGTTCTTTTAAAATTCAACTAATAGTTATATATATATATATATATATATATATATACTGATAGTAGAAACAATCAGGTTTTTATTTTTGTGAGGGATATTTTGTGTTATCATTAGAGAAAGAGTGATTAGAAGGGAAATATGATCTAGGTCACTTTGTGTATAGAATAAGTATTTCTAGTCAATAAGTTATTATGTTGGTTAGCTAAGGGAATATAAGAGAAGAAAAAGAGACTTCATTTATGTGTTTTTAAAGCCTATATTCATTGACCGTTTTGGTTTAAATAAAGTTTTGCCAAAAGACATTCATCTGTGACAATAACATGAAATGATTTCTAAGGATTTTGTAAGTCTATTTTTTTTCTCTGTGGTTTCAACGTTAAATGGATCTGACAATAAATAGAATTCACATGGTGAGGTTATTTGTCAAAATAAGAAATTTCGAAGTGGCAGATATACATGAGAAAAATGCTACAGTTATCAGGACATGTAACCTATGAAATATTTCTTACTCAAGATAGTAGGTATAATTTCAATCCTAGTGTTTAAACATATGTAAACTCAATTTCTTTTGAATAAAATTTCTTTTTTTTGGTGATTGATTCGACCAAAATGTTTTGCCTCGGTTAACATGTCGGTTTTAGTATGTCTAACATTTTGGTCCAGTCAATCAGCGGGAGAGGTGGCCCTCTTTGTCCAAATCGTTTACTGGGTATAGATTTGTTGTTTGAAATGATGGGTACTGGGTTCGAGTCCGAGTGAGAATGTCATCAGTCACTGGGGAGATTTCAGGTATATGAAGATGACGAGTCACAAATAGGACAAAGGCGCATCATAGATTTCACTGGTAGTCACCATCCATCGAAATTATGTACAAACGGTTAGCAGGAGTTTTCAGTTATTTCTTTCAATAGAAAGGTGCTTCTTGAAACACTAAGTACTACATAACCAAACAGTTTGTTCATCCAGTGTAAGTCGGCATCTACTGTAGGACCGGTAAATTGGTTTTCAACATGTAGAATAATCACTTTTGATTCTGTTCTATTATATGTACTTTTTATTTTGAAGACTATGGCATAATTTCATTCGTTAGCTCTAGAAATAATACAGATATGCATGTAGAGTGTATAATTTAAGGAATCATACCTGATGTAATGAGTCATTCATGGTTTCCTCACTTCCCCACTGACGAAACACACTCGTCGCAACCTCTTGCAAGACCAGAATGGCATGCAGTTTCATGTTGTGAAGCAACTACTTGAACTTCCTTTCTTTGGGTGAACCATTCGCACCATTAGTAAATATATTTATACATAAGTAAGCATAGTTACACGATCAGTGATAGCATCAATCAGTTATGGACTGCGCAGAAGAGCTCACTGGGACTTATCTGTCATACAAGACTATAAAAAGGATTAGCACTTATTTCAGTGCCACAGTAACACTGGCTCCATAAACGTTGCAATCACATATCTAATTAAATGAAACAGTTAAACTGTGCAACCAATAAAGCATGCGAATAGCTTCAGTATGTTGACCAAGATAATCGAAAGACATCCACAGTTATACTGATGAGCTTTAGGATTGTTGTAACTTATACTCAAGCCTTCTGTATGTTCATTTATTATAACATTAAAACTGTAAGTGAATTTACCCTAGCGTTTGAAAAGCAATAATAAAGTGTAAGAATACTTGCAAGTTAGATGGAATAGCAATCACACGTTCAAGCAACTTGTGTTTAAAAATCTCTAATGTAGGTTTCTCGTTTGATATAGTGCTCAGAATTGTTAAGAGCCTAAAATATAGCCAATAAACTGTGCTTTCACGCTTATTGTTGGCGTAAGTATCCAACAAGCAGTAATTCATGGGTCTGTATTTCACTCTTTGAGGTAGATGGCTGGATTAATTCAAATTCATTGCCCATTGTTGTGAGAAGTCAGTGGAAAAAAGTTTCTAACCACTGAAGTGATCTGAAAAGGTCAAAACTAAAGCTTTGTATGCATTTTTCAAAAGCTACAGGCATAACTTGTTGGCAGATAAGAAGAAACGCAAGTCATAATCAGCATCTTTCCTAAATGTGATTATTCAAGTATTGTTGACCAAGAATATTGATACTACAAGAATCTGTACTTAAACATGAAATTTTTATCAAATTGTTAATGCAACTGGTACAAATTTGTCAAAACTGAGCTGATTACTAACAAAGCAACGTTAAAATCGCTAGCTAAATTTTATTTTCATCATAAGACATCGGTTTCAATCCTTTTCAAATTGTTTTAATCTCCCATTTACTATAGTCAGTCACTACCTATGCTGGGACACCATTTCAAATAGGTTTCTACTACCTCCAGAAGTTTTTCGAAGGGACTAGGGAAATAACATTATGCAGCGGCATTACAGCATACTTTAGATGGAACAGCATTGCTTCAGATGATACTTTATCGATTGGCATATTATCTGAAGATTCTTCTCAGGGGATAAATATCCTGCAATTGATTTCGTTGAAGACTATTAATTATAAACGCATTTGTTTAGAATAAAGTTATTATTATTAACGTCTGAAGCCTCTTATAAGGACCAAAGACTAATAAAACGCTACTAACTGACTTTGTTTTTAGACACAAATAGGGTTATTATTATTATTATGGTTATTTAAACTTCAAGGTAGAAGTTTCTAGGAATGAATTCTAGTCTGATGTAGAGTAATCAGAGTTTTGTTTACACCTGTCGGTTGCAGATATTTATACGATATTCAAGGTTAATTTACTTCAAAACGTGTGAGAAATGTTTATTTTTACAGAACAGAACCGACAAAGGTGTGTGACTTCATTTGTAAGCATACAAATGAGAAAATCCTGTTTTTATTTTCTGTGATGCAACTGAACAATGAACTGTCCGTTATCTTATTCTCACAAAAAGAAACATTGTAATCAACAATTTGTCTTATTATTGTTTTATGCTGAAAAGAATTGGTCACGTACACAATATATGTCCGTCTCTAGCGAAGTGAGAATTGATTGCTGGAATAGTTTTTTTTTCTTTGAAATTGCTGACAGAATTACTGAATGCGGTCGATTCAGTGATTAGTTAATGTGGTCACCACAACAGTTGTTTAATTCAGTCTGAGTTCATTCCATTTAGTGAATATTGATAAGGACAAATTTGATTCTTATTTCATCATATTTGATACTTGTTAGTTCTATGTGTTCGCATTCCATTGCGGCATGGTCTGCTTAAGGAGAGTCGAACTCATAAATTCCCGTTAACTTTTGGATCAATGAGCTTCAAAATCTGCCTCATGAGAAACCAGTATCAGTTACTATTTATTGAAACTTTTGAATTTCGCGTCATTTTATGCCACGAAGTCAAAATATTCTGTGTCTGTTGAGTTTTGTCAGCTCAGTAAATGTTTTTGTTGCATTTGCAATGTTGTATGGTGGGTACGAGCTTCAGTGGAAACATAGTCAGTCATCTGGATAAGGCTTCCTGTGACTAATAAGTGCGAAACAGAACTAGGAGTGGGTGGTAGCTGGGATTTCACTGTTAGCTGCCACTGGTTAAATAACATCAAGTTGGTGTTATAGCATCGTCGAATTATTTCACAAGAAGCTGATATAACAACAGAAACTGTACCTATTAGTCTTGAGTTTGCTATATTGCTTGCTTTCATTAGACTTAGTTTTCCTCTCGTACTTCTTGTATGTAGGGTTATACCAGACTGGTTACAACACAGAAAGAAAAGTGACAGTACTCAATTTTATATTGATTGTGTACATTTATGATTTCTATACAAATACTTGTCCCTTTTAGCCATAGATTAATTAACGATGATGCGTTAGCAGTTTCTATTCAGATTATAAGTTTTCCTTTGTTTTCTACATGGAACATAGGGTTGCAAGCTTTAGCTTTGAATTTCCAGTAATAGTGGTTTCATTTTTACGGGGTGTGGTTTCTGGCAACCACAACCTTCCCACTTTACTGGTTTTTTTTACCAGCTAAGCAGGGTTTACGAATACGTCGACCGGAAATCTGATTTCGGACCACGAGTGGCGTGGTCAGTGAGCTTTCTACCACTGAACTACAGATGCACGTTAACTGCAATCAGTTCCTCAGGTCCTGTGGAAAATACTCCAAAACAAACTAGAACGTCAAGCCTTTCGACGATTAAGTCAAAGATGTATTCGGTAGACATTGAAAAATAACTAAAGAATTATAACATCTATCAACGTAGAAAAATATCTGCAGCTGAAATTTAAAACAAAACCATGCTTAGATTTCCCCCCTCGTTTCATTCACCTATACGTCGCTATTCAACACTCAACAGGATGTTTAACAGAAATACTGACTATACTCTCAGACATCTTTTTCATGTCCGAAATCACCACTAAGTGGAAAAAAGAAATACTATTCTCTTTAATTTATCTAGAATTTAGTGAGTTTAGGCATGGCTTGAGGGGTGTTTCTCAGCAATATTGACAAAACACCTGCTCCTATCTTCTTTAAGACACATAAAGTCAACTTACAAGGAGAAAAATGACTGACAGAATAATGAAATTCGATCTGATTTCTTAATATGATAATGATTTAAGTAAGAAATTTAAATAGAGCTACCTGTAAAAAATTAAAGTGTCATTTTTAACTGTTTAGAATTTTATTCTTTTTTCATGTGGGCGAAATTTTTTTTCCCACTACATCGTAGATAGTACTGATGTCATTATTTTTTCCTCTGTTTCAAATTTTGGTGATAAAAAATAGTTATGATGTGATTTATTTTTCGTAGTCATGACCAGCATATATTTCATACAGTTACATGAAAATCCACCAGCGATAAACTCGCATAAAACAGGTACTTGTGGTTACAGTGTGAATTATTATTTTAAGAGATGGATGTATGTTTGAGAATACAGAAAATTGAAAGATCTATAAATGATACACGATGAACTACAAAATGGGACAGTTTAAAATAAATTGCATAAAAGTTTATCGCAAGGACAATTATTCAATACACAGTATAATTCCAGAAAATGTTTATTCGACTTGTTGGTTGTCTGTCTGTATGTCTGACATGGAAACGTTCATACAGATTTGACACTGATATGAACAACGTTGTCCGTATCAGTTTCATCCTGAAGCTGAGTTCATGTGTTATGATGAATACCCGCCAGTATACAGATAATGCTTTTGATTATAAAGAGTTCACAAGAAGAAAATAGCTCATGAAAACAGTCCTTTTACACTTAAATAGAAATTAATAAAGGTCAGTAAAAGTGAGTTACATTTACTTAGTTATATAAAACTCTCATTTCTCTGGTGTTTCTGGCCAGGAAGTTTTAGAATTTATTGTAATTCTTTTACCTTCGAACACTTATTCTGTGAATATAATCTTGTTGACTATTATTACCTATAACTAACTGTTTGATATCTTGTGACTGTTTAACTCTAACTAATATCTTTAACTGTAGTATTATTGTATTTACAAGCCTAGGTTGACCCAAGTCGGTAACTCATTTTTGTTGACTGTATTTGATAGTGATATTACTGCTGCTGTTTTTCGTTCTTGTCACTACCTTTTCTGTTGTGCCTTTTTTCCTTTTTGCTGTTGTTGTTCTGATTGCTTTATTCTTTGTTTTCCTGATTTTAAAGGGAGAAACCTAAAAAGTCGCTCCTCTGTGACATACACTTATGTATATAATAACCCCCTTCTCCGGTGTAAGGATCGCAACTCCACTTTGCAAAACAAAACTGCTACAGAAAATTCAGTACTGCAACTTTTTTTGCGAAAAAAAGAAAATTCTGTGTAGGATATGGAATGTCCACGCTATGTATGGCACTGGCGAAGCTGCCCAGAATGCAAATGAGATGAAGATATATGCTATTCAAGTACTGGGAAAAAGTGAAAGCAAATGAAACGGGAGTGAACTTACAAAATTGTCAGTGGAAGAGTCGGTGATCTACTCTGGTCACTTAGAAGACAACCACGAGCACACTGAGGGTGTGGCTGTCATGATGAAAACTGAAATCACACGCCAGACTTTCGAGTGGAACCCTAATGGTAAGCAGCGAGTTGATCACTAATATTAGGGTGACATGAAGGAGGTCATGAGAAGAGGAGATGAAAGCATGTGGGCAGATGTGAAGCCAGGTCAAAACGTTGGCAGAGAACCGAACTCAATAGAGACGTGCGGTTGTATCCCTATTTTTTTTAAGAACTAAGGAAAACAAAAGTAATAATATAAGTAGCTTGAAAGTCTTCATTACTTAATGCATAGACTATTCCGGTTACATAATATCCATTGAAAAATATACCGTACCGCTAAACGAGTACATGTAATACACAAATCTGCTCATGCTATCCAAGTACGGGTGTTTTTAAATTCATTGAATAATTATCAACAAGCTTGTGTTCTATTTACAAAGAGATATTTATACATAGTTATTAAAACTACATAACTTATCACTTTTTGCTATAATATGGATGTTTCATTGAAGTTAAAGGTTGTGTCTGCTACGACGAAAAGGGGTACATTATGGGACAGTGTTCCTTAAGTGATGTGTGAACCAAACCGATGGCGCCAATATGGGAAACAATAATTCACGATATATCATCTCTTGTCCCAACAGCACACCAGTGTCAAACTTTATATTTATACTTGTGGAAATAAGTTACTAAAAACGTTTAACATTGAGCTGTTGAAAATGCGCAAAATAAAAAAAATGCATTTTTTTAATTAGCAATTTCATTTTGATTTTTTTGTAACATACCGGAGACCATGGCGAGCAGATAAACTGGAATACAACAGACCGATTAGATGACACAAGAATATTTGGACTTCATGGATGATTTATGTCTAGTGTTATAGAGACGACACAGGTGATAAAGATACCAAAGCAATAACACAAACGGCAGGATTTCAAAAATGTCACTGCTTTCACTTGTCTAGGTAGCCCCAAGTTAGCACAAGTTAGGACGTCATGGTTAGGATTAGAAAAGTGAGAAAAACTGTTATTTTGAAAATCATATAGGGATCTAAGTCAATTGGAGTGAGAAACAACATCAGGATAAGCAACAAGGGACTCTGGCAACGAACAAATACTTAAGTGTAAATTCGCTTATTTAATTTGCTTAAACCTTTCAGATCGTAAAATATGTATGATAAATACAATTCATATATATATATATATATATATATATATTAAGAACAATGAAATAGCTATCAGAATCATTGTAGGGGCAAGAGGGCATTTTTCCGCTTATGAAACTATTCTCAGTAAAAAAATTTGCCTAGACAACCAGAAACGTATCGAATGATTCAAATGGGGTTTTCAAATCTTAAGTGCTGTCAGTTCACCATGTAGCTGTGTTAAAAATCATGTGAAGCTAATGGGTGTCCACTTCGTCCCTGGTATGATAGACCGCGCTGACGACGACTTCACATGAGGACTTCATGAAATCCATCCAGTAAGGAGGAGATTAACCTTAATTTAGTTTTTGTCATGCATACGCCCAGTTGAAGAGCTTCGTGCTAAAAGGTCAGACGGTTTGCAGACGGTGTTGCTTGGTTTTACCGAGTCTCTAAATGCTGCCATATTGTGAATAAGACTACACTCAGACTACTCATGCTCTTACAAACTTAAAGTTTGAACTAAATAAGATGATCACAAAAGATGTTTTATGGATTTGTTTAAAAATATAGTTCATCTTTAATATCGTGAAGAAAGAATTTCGCAATTATGTTTTCAAAAAATCAGATATACAAAGCGACAAACTATGAGTGTTTTTTAGGAATTTTTACTGTGTCTGAATTTCTAGTTAGATAAGGAAGACAAACAAGATATGTGACTAGAAGTTCATATCCGGAGTAAACTAGTTACTACAAAACACGTTTTCATGGAAATTGCATGATTGTTTTATCATGAATAGGTTATGTAGGCTTTTCGAAAGTGTATCACATGAATATTTTTAAAAGTTGGGAGAAACAATTCAATTTAATTTAAATATTTTGTGGTTACATCCTTGATGACTTTTTCAATTTAAAGTCTTATATGAATAGTAGAAACAAAAAATTGCATGAAATTTCACTCAGTGAGCAATTTAACCTTTTTCCTGAATATTTTGAAAGTTGTATTTTTTCAGCAGATGCAACTAATACATCTCATGTACCATGCATGCGATGGCCTGCTAAAAACTTGAAATACTGAAAAATATCCATCATCGTATCATTCACATTGTTTTATTTTATTAAAATATGATCTCTAATAGTTTTGTCTACCCAGACGAGTATTCAACACATATACAGCCTGATGGTTAGCTGGTTTCTACTAAACGTGACAGAAAGCATAATCGTGGGTGACAACATATCCCAATACATGATTTAAATGTTCCCAAGTAATGTCCTTGGTTCTCAAAACGTATTGCTGAACATTTTATAAGTGGCTATCAACTAAATATCATGCATTTCTTGAAGGAATATCATAGTGGATTGTTTAGCACTTTAGATCAGAGAGCTTAATATCATAGGATCTACAGTCAATTAATATTTTATTTATAAATACTGAACGAAAGCGAAATGACATGTAATAAACCACTATGAAAATTCTGTACATTACATAAGGACTGTTTAGAATAAAGCTATCGTTATTATTATGTACCAGAGAAGTCATTTACTTAACTACATGCCATAAAGATTGAATTGTGGTGTAATGAGAGACTATGGTGGAAAATAACTTCAGTGCATGAATGCGAAATAAATAGCCTTGAAGCAAATGACATACTATCCTGTCTTAGGCATAATCTGTGTTGGTAACATAGAATTTTGTGTTAAAAGCAAACACAGCGGGAAAATTCTCTCAAGTTATGCTTAGTACTACTTGGTGGATAAACTAGATCTTTTGTAGAGATTGAGAGGTTTGTCATTCATCGCTAAAGTCTGGAATCTCAAATTTAAGCCACGGTGTTGTGTAATGGATGGTTACTAGCAGTCGGATCTGGAAGGCGCATTTCGATCTGTTTGAGACTTGCCAGCTGAATATATTTCAGTTGACAGTGAATGATGGTATTCCATGTGAGAGTTGAATCTAGCATCCGTAACTTTAAAAAGTCAAAATACCTGTGCTAGGAACTCACATAACAACACAGAATGAACATTTCGGTACAACGTGTAATCAACAAATAGTGAAATTAACCTGATAACTAATACTAAGCTAACGTGGTTGAGTAATACACAAAATATGATTGAAGCTTATATCTATTCCGCTTCTTTGTAAGTATCATTTCGAAAGATATATGACAAATTTTGACTGGAAATTAGTTAGTAACTAGTATCTTGCGTCTAGCCCTTTGCTTAGTGCAGACTAATATGAAATATGGCTAGCATGCAGGTGGCTTTCCATCACGGTTCACCCCAAAATTGTTGTTATCATATGGTCAAAGACAATCGGCAGGAAGCCTTGCCTGACCTTGGTTTCGTGACTTAATACAGTCCAACAGCTCATTCGTGAGCCCAAATAGCTCAGTGGTAACGTCTTTGACTGAGGAATTGGGTGATGGAGGTTCGAATATTACCATGGACACGAGTTCCTTGAAGATCGTGAATACGTCTTGGTGTTTAGTGAAAGCCAACAGACCTAATACCTGGATCCAAGAACTCCTCCGAATGCCCCCAACCATCTAACACTGTATATCTATTGACATATTTTTTGTAATAAATACTTAGTTGAAATCTACCAAATAACTGAGAGGAATTATTAACAACAATTTTTCTGCCTTCTACTAGCGCATCAACTATCGAGGCTGAAGTACAAAAAAATAAAACCTCTGGCCACCTGATTTACTGCTACATAAATCCAAATGTAATTTCATTGCTTTTCATAAAATAACTCATGACCGTTTTTATTACGATATATATTACAAAGATAAAGCACCATTTGTCCTTTGCATCATTAATTGTCAATTAATTTCTCATAGATTTGTTTATTTACACTAAGTGACAGATAAATATGTCAAACTTGTACTGATTAAGTATTTGATTAAATACCTACTCCTATAATCACCATTACATAAATAATTACAAGGTTATCTCTGAACTGTCCACTTTTTGTTTTCCCGAAGATCTGATCAAAATAGTAATAGTAAAACAGATAAATGATAAAATGGTGACTTTTATTTGTAAAAATTAAGTGAAATTTGTTTATTTATGACCCTGCACTACTCTTTTATTGAAATGAGTAGTTGTGCACCACTTAGATCAATTGGTTTTAAGAAAAAACTGTGGTGAAATTTTGCTCGAATTGATTTAGCTACAGTTTGTGAACTCGAAGCAATATATCACCAGTTCGCCGGAATTCCAGTGGTTTAAGCTGTTTTGGCTCTCTGAGCTAAATCAAGCTTAGTATACCAATCATAAGCTCGGTCTCAAACCAGAGAAATGGTCATTGAGAGTCTAGATCACTCGATCTGGTTAGCGAATATTACTGTTTGATGTAAATGGTATCCAACTAGTCATCTCAATCAGCAGATAATTTATTTTGATCCACATAATTTCAGTTCCCGAAAGAAAATTTCGGTGAAATTTGACATCCTGAAAAAGTGTAAAATGTGAATCGCTAACTAATTCATGTCCGCAGTAAGAGTCAACGTGTTTGCAGAGATCGAATACTTCAGCCAAATACAATCAGTCACTGGGCAGATAAAAAATCAAATCTAAATAAACCATGCCCGTTGCAAGTAGAGTGACTTTCGTGACCTAAGTGAACTAGTAGTTAACTGTTTGACACTTCAAACGATGGGCGTTGAGTATGAGTCTCATTGGAAAAACCATCGTTCACTGGTAATGCAGGTACTTCAGTAATACGAATCACAAACAGGACTAAATCAGCATCCCGGATCTTACTGTCAGTTATCATCCACCAAATGCAATTACTCAATTAATTGTACGTGAAGTATAAACTATATTTATGAAAATTAATTACCCACCCTCTAACTTGTTTTAATATTCAAGTATCGGTTGATTGGTGACAGGATTTAATCATAAGCTGACATCGGTTAGAGAATTATTGGAAAACCTGGGTGTACTGGACAGCTGTTTCGTCCTAGTTTGGTTCTCTTCATCAGTACACACCCACCGGAGTTCGAACCCAGGACCTCTGGTCACGAGCCTAGCGAGCTCGTTGACCATTAAGCCACTAGGACCCGATCCAATGCCCGAGAATTCAAACTTCTGCCAATTCACGATATAGCGCAACTGCTAGCCAATGTCTTCGGCGAGTATTAGTCCTCACACTAGACCTGCTTCATCCTACTGGTCACGACTTCAATTTCAGTATTCATTTGTTACCTCATTTTGTTAACACAGGGAATCATAATTTCAATAAATTATATATCCGCAATATGATAGTAATTATATTATTATTCCCTTGGGTTCCGAGTGAAACATATGGCTTCAATAACACATCTCCACTTTCTTCTATTCTCTGCTGTCCTCTTCACCTGGGTTCACGATTGACCGAACTCTCTCATCTCTTCGTCAGTCAGTCTCCTCCATATCACCCTCACACCGAGGATTCACTCGTCGCTTCCCATCATGAATCCCCGGAGCAATAGGCTGCATTGCAGGAGATTTCATTCGACGATTTCCTCAGTGTATGCCCAATCAATCTCCACTTTCTCCTACATATTTGTTGAACGATCGGCGTCTGGTTGGTTTGTTCACAGCTAGAGTTCCTTGCTGCTAATTCTTTCTGACTGGCAATTGAAGAACTGACTGACTGACTTCACATTTGTGTTGAAAATCCAAATCCTATTCTGTATGCAGTGAGGCGCAGAAGATTTCCAAACTGATTTTAGGCTTGTTAAGACGTATCTTGCCTTTCCTATTCTGCCTGTATTTGACATCTTCACCCGTGAAGTCGTCTGTGGTTGAAACCGTGCTTCCTAGAATAATGAGTGAAGTAACTCGTCGGTGGTGATTGGTGCTGTTTGTTAGCGCTATTTGTTGTTTACTTTCACCACCTTCGCCTTCTCTATGTTCACCTGCAGTCTTGTCTTCGCTGCCAGCCTCTTCAGACAGTTTTTTGGTTTTCCCCTGTAAGTCTTCAAGTTTGTGTGACATTAGACATATATCATCCACACGTGAAATGCAGATCTCCTAGAGTCTTCTTATCGGTGGTCCAGCGTAGTCATGTCTTTTCACTCTTTTTGCGCAGTCTGTCACATAATCCAGCCCACCACAATTAAGAATATCATCTCTGATAACAGGCAGCCAGCGTGTTTTACTCCTATGTTTACTGAAAAGGCTTCACTGAGTTTTCCGCTGTGAATCACCTGACACTTGTTATCTTCATATAGCTGTTGACTGAGGTCGATAAAGACATGAGCACTGGACGCCGCAGTCTTGAAGTAGTTTCGAAATTACTTCTCAGTCAACACAATTTCCCATCAGGTTTTAAAGTTACATAATTAAATATTTTAGATATGCGAAACCAATGTGTTTAATAGAATTTTGTTAATAATAAATACAGTCAATGTTTAACTTTTCAGTTCGCATCTAATTAAAGCGTCAAGTGGAACCTGTATGTATTCACTTGTGTACATTCACACTAAATAGAAAACGAATAGATAACTGATTAGCTATTAAAAGAGCAACAGCTATCGAGAAGACAGTGAAACTACCACAATAGATCAATTACACTAAAAGTATGTAATTAGTGATGTAAAAAGCTATCTACAGTTGACATTGTTAAGAAGCTTAAAGGCCTACACTTAGCCTAAACTTGATCTTCTTTTGTCTTATTCAAGATATTCCTCTTAAATTTACCGGAATTATCAATTGTAAATGAGAAACTTACAGGTTTCTCTTACGACCCGATAATCAGAATAGTAAGAAAAAAGTAAAAATATTTGACCTAATAAAATGTCTGGTACTATATTAATTTTACTTATTTTCAATTTTACATAACTTAATTACATTTATATTATAATTTGTAAGTAAAGATGTCTATTTATGCAAACTGTGAAGGCTGCTTTAAGTGATTCAACTACATGCTATGATTTGAATTTCATAGTTTTTTAGTGCATACCTACCAACTTTTATTATAATAAAATTTGATATGAATATTACTGTTTGTTTTCCACCTTAATACTTAGGCTCACCTCATTAAACAAATCAAGGGGACAGTGTTAATCATTTCACTTCTTCTGATGAAATCACTTTTAACACAAACATTAAAACAATTTAATCCTAATCCGATGTATGTGGAATAAACTTGTCGCCGTGAATTGGAAAAAAACAATGAATAGAATCATAAAGAGGAACCTTACAATGATGTTCTTATGAAGAGTTTATGATTTCAATTATTACTATTAATAACAATAATAAATAGAGCGAGGAAGTAGTTAATTAATGTCTCTATGATTGGTTGATTATTGTCAATGTCATTGCAACTAAGTTCCTGACGAATCTAGAAAAATATATGTTCATTGGACCGCGTATATATATTTCAGAAAAGAAGTATAAGCACTGATTAGCATTGATTACAATGTTAAACAAGGTCATTTCAAATGTTTCTTCGCAGGGGTCTTATCAGTTTCCAGGAAGTAATGGACAGCTGTTTCATGCTAGTCTGAGATTTTTAGTAGTATGCATCTGTGATTTTTTCAGGCATGAAACATAGAATTTTCAGGCTATGAAGCAAACTCGTGAACCATTAACCATTTTGATGATATCCAATAACCCAAGGATTCTAAATTCTGTCTATTCGCTACATATACAATGCAAGCGATGGGCAGTGTCACTCCGTGTATTTGTCCTCATCACACAGGAGTTAGTGGTCACAGCTTGTCACTAGAACTTCAGTTACTCCACTGGTTAATTAATTTATAGGTGTTGGCTTTCAGGAACTTTTCCAAGTAAATCATAACAAAGACTGTAAAAACTACTAGGAATTATGAATTTTTGTTTACTTCCTTTTTTTGATTTACAGCTTGATTCCACACTGTATTTTTGGTACAAGTATGGAATTTTCAGTATGGATATCGGTAGCCCAAATTTTGCAGGCCGACCATAGATATCAGGTGTGCGTCGGCGTGGGCTCGAACCCCAGACCATGTGCATGGTCGGCGAGAGTCCTAACCACTGTGCCACCGACGCACATATTTTAAAAAAATGAGATTACAAATTACTACAACTAGTCTAATGACGACTATTTCTCCACTGGCATACAAATGTCAAAATTTCAATTTTTATTCTGCCTACATTTCATTCAAACAACGAAGCACACTTTTACATTCGCAAACAGATATATCCTATACTCGAGTTAAGAAGTACAAAGACGTAAAATTAGTCTAAAATGACGACAGTCTCGTAATCCCGAGAGTCATGTCGTAATTTCAATTAATTTTTTTCTTCTGGTTGATGAGATTATACAGCAGGCTTTTATACTTTGAGAAACCAAAATACAGACAAAAGTTTGTCTGAAACGTTGAAAAAAACAAACAAACTCGGATTACTTAGATGTGCGAAAGCGTTTATAATTTAAATCCATGTAGAGTTTAGGAAGAATGCTTTCAAAATATGTATTTTGTGTAGATGAAAGGGTTTAAAAAGACTTTTAAATAAATCTATTGAAGCTTACAAATTAGTCCCCAAGTGACAAAATCACAGCAGCTGAATAGAATAAATAAACGCTGAAAAACATAAGAAGTAACTTTATGGATAAAAAATGCGTTGACTGTATTTGAGTTGAAGATTTTAAGATGAAGCAAAAGGGTCTGCTAATGCAAATTTTATCTTGTTTAAAAAATGTGAGTAGAATTCAAGAAAATATTCACTCACTTCTCCGCTCTATAGTTAATTAATAAAAACAATTGTCTTAGTTTGCATGATAGTAAGGAACATAAATAGATACCTTGCTTAACTTTGTACCAGAAGAAAATCTCTGAAAGGATAAGAAGGGCTGTCAAATAAATAGGCTTTAATTTCCTGAAGCAATTTTTTAAAATTACAACTATAAGACGGACTCAAATCTACACAATCACGACGGTTGACAGCTGATGTCAGTATCAAGTGTTATGCATGTTATGACAAAATAATTGACGGATTAATTAGCAAAGACCATCACTGTCAATAGAAAAAAATTGAAAAGCTTTGCCTTCTTTATTTATCTAGTCAGCCAGTGGTAGAAAGGATGAGGATTTCAAAGGCAGGGTCCAAAAGGCAACAACAGACACCTTCATCTCTTTGAAATTAGTGTGGGTGCCCGCTGTAATCAGCATACAAAACATGGATAGGATTTTCAGTAACTATGTCAAACCAGTTTTTCACAACGGGTTAGAGAGTTGGAGTGTCACATAAAGTATTTCCAACAGGAATCAGACTGTTACCAATACCTGTCTTTGCTCTGTATTGAAGATCAAATGTCCAGGCAGAAAGAATCAGTACGAAGGAACTTTGGCCACCAACCAATCAAGAACCTGTTGTCTTAAAAACATCCCAAAGAGAAAAGAGATGGATCGAATACACGTGAGGAGGTTGTTGGGTGACAGGACATTGCTCAAGTGGAACCTCTATGGGAAATGACGAGTTGGGGTGTGGTCTGAGGGTGATATAGGTGACATTGAGTGTGAAAGAGATGAGAGGCTATGGGCAGTCATAGAATATATAGAAAATTGAGAATAAACTACGCATATATGTTATTCAGCAAAATATCTACCTGTAATTTAAAAGGTAGATACATTTATACATGATATAGATGAATGGAAAATAGTTCCATACCAGTGAAAATAACATCATTTAATTTGAACACTCATGAAGTTATTATCGGAGCTAAAAATTTATTTGAAGTAGAATCATTCTGAAGACGACATGAACCTCTAATTTCTTAAATAATGTTATCAACAACAAAAATATAGAAATTAACATTTTGTTAGTGGAAACAGTGAACTAAATATGCCTAATGGCCATTCTGTGTTTAGATTATTTTGATCTGGTCAGAAGAATAGCTGCAACTACCCAATTCACTCAATCAATAGTATAAAATTATGCTTGCTTCTTTGATCACCGCTCATGGTATCAAGCAGATCAGGTATTATGATCTAAATATTTTTGGATTCCAGAAGAAACTGCAGTGAAAATTTCACCTCGTCAAACTATGTTAATTGCAAATTAACCTTCGTAATTTCTAATTTGATTTATGGATCATATATGACTTTAAAAAGGCGTTTGTCACCTAGATCATTCCAAAATGAAAACTTTCGTCCACTTATACGTAAACTACACTCAACAATGTGAACAGATAAATAGACTACAGTATTTATCAGTAAAAGTGACTTCTTAAGTCTGCTGAAATAAGCTACGTCACCAAATGAAGTTATCTAGAAAACTAGGGAATGAATAGTGAATAGAATCAAAAATAAAGTAAGCGTTTTAAATCCAGCATAAACAGCAGGACGTTAAATCTGGTGGCGCAGGAATTGAAGGAGCCAGGTAAAATCATCAGCTTTGAAACCTTTAATGAAATGCAGACAATTAGCTATCCAACACAAGGTCTATTTCTTTTTCTGTTATGTCACAGAGTTGAATCTGACGAAGAAAGCTTATCACTGTTGGTTACATGGAAATTTACATCTCTTCAAGGTAGTATGATGTTTCATACAGAATGACAAAAATCTGTTCAGAGATCATTCCATGCAGGAAGGAAGGATTTCTTCTTTTTATGATTATTTCCAAATTATGCAATACAGTTTTGTCACCCTGTCTATCTTTGAAATGTAGTGCATCTGTTCAACGAGATAACAATGAACCGTTGATGAAGCATTTCTGTCAGCGTATTCACATCATTGTAAACAAAAGATTTCTTGACAGATAGGTTGATGTGATGTCAGTGTTAGACGGTACTAGATGCATTATATCAAAATAGCCCGACGTGCAAAAACAATTAGTTACTTTTTCCTAATTACAGATTGCTCAAATAAACTTGTGAAGATTGAAAATAATAATGCTATGAAAGACAAAATCGAACTTTTCTATCATAGAGTTGAGCTTACGGATATATATATATATATATATAGTGCTCCTTTTCAAGTGAGAAGTATGGCTTTTAATTACACTATGAGACAATTTATAGGGTATGGAAATTCTAGTGTAGTTTAAGGTTACCTGAGGCTAATTCAGCTAAAAATGTTTTTTCTACGTGTATTTAATTTTCATGCGTTGCACTTTATAAGATTTGTAAGCAAGCCAGTAAGATTATCACAAAATATGCAAAACCAAATTAAATTAAAGTTGATTTGAATTGTAGAGCTATTTTTCATCATGATTTGTAAATAACTTTGTGAAATTTAATGAAATTATGCTCTGTATTTTAGTCAATATACTGATTACTATGCCAAACACTCAAGTCTAACTTATGAGTAATTAAGATGTATAATTTATTACTATTCCCATGCATCCCAACTGAAACAAAGAGCTTCAAGTGTGCATCTACATATGATTCTGTTCTCCGCAGCCTATAAGCTCTCATCTACCCCTCAAACAATTTCTCCCTGGACTGACGTTGAACTGGCCGGTTCATGTTCACATTTCGCTCGAGGGTCTGGCTGCTGCTTGATGTCAATCAATCGTCTTCCCAGCATACGTCCAAATATATCCTTAGTTTCTCCTGCACATTTACCGGGTTATAGATTTTTTGTTGCGTCACTGCCTTCTGCGTTGGTTATCCTTTCTGGGTGGCCATGTGGTATCTAGTATGGAGCCACTCATAAAAGTATCCAGTACTCTAATGAAAGTGTTTCAGTGGCTTGCCCACCAAAATTTGGAGTCCTATGGTAAAACTGACTTGCCAATTTTGTTGAGGATACAAAACTTACTTCTTATGCTGAGTCCAGCATGTCTGGATTTTCCAATTTTGGCTGCCTTTGACGTTTTGAACTGCATTGTCCTGATAAGAGGAAGAAGTGACTTCCTTCAAATTTCTCCGTTAATATTGATGCTTTTTGTTGTTAGTCAGTTATCTCCATTACCTCTCTGTTCTCTGTGTTCACTTAAAGTCCTGTCTTCGTTGCTATTTTTTCCGTCAGTATGTTCATTTTCGCCTGTAAGTCCTCGGATTTATCCGCCATTAGACGTAAATTGTCTGCGAAAGTGTACATCTATTGGAGTCTCTTTTGTCAGTCCAATGTATTCCTGTCTTCTCCGTCCACAGAGCTAGCCACATATTTCAGTTCATCAATATCAGGAATATCATTACTGCTGTTAGTCAGACCTATCTTACTTCTGTCTTCACTTCAGATGCTTCGCTGAGTTTTCCGTCCTGTGGTACTTGACATAAAGTATCACTACTTAAGTGCTGAATGCGGTTGATTGAGGTTTGAGGAAGTTTTCAAATAATTTTATCGTCAACTCTGTTGAAATCCTTTTGAAAGATGATAAATTTGAGGGTAAACAGCTGACTGCCAATTTATGCTCCATTTTAAATGAAACTGTCCTTCAGAAAGTTAATGATTTGTTCGCTTATAATGGTGCAGGGTTTATAGGCATTTATTAATATTCCATTTTCATGCTCAATGTGTAGTTATTAGCCGAATTTTACTTTAATTAACTTTAACTTGTGTTAGTTTCCTTATCTGTCTAAGTTGGTTTTTGCATAAACTGTTGTGAAATGTTTAATTTATACTTGAAGAAACGTTCTATCAATTGATGACTCAATTGCATGTAACAGATTAAAACGCTTTTGGATAGTTTCAAAAATTGCAATTTTAAAATAAATTTAGTATCCAGTTCATCGCACAGTTCTATTCAACTTCATCATAGATGTGTTAATGGACTTAACCTAGGTGACTTCAGCGACTCAGGAATTGACTTGCTACCGAGGAGTAATCTCGTTGACTTGGAATATGCAGACGATATAGCCCTTCTAGGCGAAGACGCTGACGAAATGCAGAGTCTTCTAAACACCTTGAGCCGCAATCTACGAATGTTTGGCATGCGATTCGCTCCCGCCAAATGCAAGATGATGTTACAGGACTGGACTACATCGACGCCTAGTTTAAAAATAGGAAGTGAAGTGGTAGAGCACGTTGACCGCTTCACTTATTTGGGAAATACCCTCAGCCCCAACGGGCTGATCTCTGACGAAATCTCAGCACGAATACAAGGGGCTCGTTTCGCATTTGCCAGTTTACGCCGACTCTGGCGTAAACGAGATGTTCGACTATCGACCAAAGGGCGGGTGTACTGCTCATCAATCCGCTCCGTTCTCCTTTATGGTTGCGAGACCTGGCCACTGAGAGTGGAAGACATGAAAAGACTAGCTGTCTTTGATCATAGGTGCCTGCGTTCTATTTCCCGTGTAAAGTGGCATAATAAGGTGAGCAACATGGAGGTTAGGCGTAGAGTTCTATGTAAACAGGGGAAATCAATCGACGAAGTCATGAAGCTACAAAGACTGAGATGGTTAGGACATGTGTTACGTATGCCAAGCCATCGCCTCCCACGACGAGCAATGTTAGCGGATATAGAATCAGGCTGGATAAAAGCTAGCGGCGGTCAAACAAAAACTTGGCTTTACCAGTCAATGAAATCCACAACAGTTGGTCTAAGCCACGTAGAAAGGTGTAGACTGGCTTCCTGGTTGGGTTCCTCGGGACGGTAAAAATCTATGGTTGGAAACAATTGGTGACATGGCTCAAAGTCGTTCTCAGTGGCGCACATGCATCCACTCCCTGTGACTTATGATCTTCAATGAAACTGTTTTGTATTTCTTTATTACTCCTTTGTCTCACACCTCTGCTCACTGTTTCTATTATGCTTTTCTTGTACTTTCTTCTCTTGCTTCGCGTGCTACACGGAATGTGGCGACTTGAACTTCCGCACATTTGTGCAAAGTTCTATGTCGAAAACAGACAGACAGACAGTTCTGATATCTCAAACAGTATGAAATGAAATTTGGTTCGGTGACATTCAAAATAAAGAATTCAATACTGTTTTAAGCAGTTTAGGTTACTGCAGCAGCATTTAAGAAAGTTGTCATTATTATTATGAGTTATTATATGGGTTCGAGCCTCGGTGAGAATATCATCACTCATTGCGGAATGCAGGTGCATCCAGTCGACGAGTCCCAAGTAGGACGAAACACACATCCTGGATTTCACTGCTAGTTACCATCCACTAATTAACTTTTGAGTCTCTCCCGTTTGATTGAAACAACTCATGTGGTTTTTAGACTTCTTATTTTCTGTATGATAAGAAAATGTGCCTACTGTGTATTCGTTTTACTAACTAATCACTCATTCATGAACTGTTTTCAATGTTCTCATACCTAAATGAAACTATGATTTCGCCTTCTCATTTGTTACTGTTGGTTAAATTTAGCGAGTAATGAAATGTCATTGTGGCTTAAAATGTTAAGTCTTTCATCAACTTCAGCATTCCGCTTAATTTTACTGCTGCTATAGTTATATAGTTATCAATTCGTAATACAGAATTGTTTGTGACTGTTAAAATCGGTTTATTTTTATTTCAGTTGTTATTTGTTTATCAAGTTAAACAACGGGTGTATTCAACTGGTTGAATTTTCCTTTTTCGCCTACTATTTTCAATGCGTGCTCACATGCATCACTTGGCATAAATATTTTTTAATGAGAAAGTGCAAGTTTACTTTAGAGAGCATTCGCTAAAAGAGGCAAAGATGTACTACGTCTTTTGATCACCCTTCACACTACAATATATTAAATCATGATTTACTTTGTGGCGATCAGTGATTCGCTTGTTTGACTGAATGAAGTCAACAGAATCGTTAGTTCTGAAATGTTTCGGTTCGAGTTTAGCTGTATTCAACTCGAAAAAATATGAATTAAGTAGGCATACAGAGAAATTCATAATAGACTGGCAAATGTGACGTTATGTCAGTTAGAAAAAGGACTCCAGAGTTAATAAATAATGCTCAGGTGTAACATCTATATAACTTATACATGGAAGGTTCAAACTAAATCAAGAAAATATTTGGATACATTGAAAAAGCAGATGTGTCACAGAGAAAATAGATGGATAAGCTGGTGATGAGTAGCTAACAAGTTATATATAGTATGGTGAGTTTGACTCAAATAAAACAGCCGGAAAGTAAGAGCGAGATTCTTATATACCAAGAGGTAAGATACTAAAGTAGAGGACTGTTCAACCATATAAAACGAAGAGTTAATAAATTTCGTTTCTTGAACAAGCAGAGACGGTTTACCATTTTTTTCTGAAGCGCATAACTGGATTTTAAACGGCTGATAGTAATTGCGTAGATAAGCTTTTGGTGAATTGTATTATATTGTTATTAACTTATGATCCTAAATATCCCCATGATATTTGTCTGTCCAGCTGTAATAAAGGGACTTCCGACAATAGTACGACTGGAACAGTTAGTTTACTTGCCTTGTTTTTCTTCCTGTTTCTATTATTTGAATTTGTTTCTCTGAAGTAAAAGGCAGCTTATTAGTTGCTTGCCGTCTACTTATTAATGTCTTGTCTTTATGACACAAATGCTTTTTCAATGTATCTAAACATTCCTGTGTTTAGACTTGAACCCTCTACGTATAAGTTACATTAGTGTCGGTGCGTTGGTGGTACAGCAGTAAGAACTCTCGTTGACCATGCCCATGGTCTGGAGTTCGATTGCCTGCACACACACACCTGATATCACTGGTCTGCCTGCAAAATTCGGGCTACCAATATCACATACTGAGAATTCCGTAACTGTACAAAATATACGGTGTGGAGTCAAGCTATAATAAAAAGAGGTTTTTTTTAGTTTTTATGTCTCCTGTTAAGTGATATCATGTGACGTCTACAGATACATTAAAACATTCTCTGTCAATAAACTTAATACATATTTTCAAAGTTGTATGCATCTGAAGAGGAATGGACAAAGAGAAATAACATCGCCTTATTCTGTTCAAACTGTTCTTTTTCACCTCACTTAAATTCTTGAAGACGAGTAAACATATGAAATAAGGCACTTATTTACCAGAAAAGTATAAAAAATATCTTCTATGTGTTAGTTTAACTAAGGTAGGTGTATAAAATTAGTTAGAGCTTAAAAACTGCATTTATTTCTAAGTTTTGTAGATGCGCCTCTGATGATCATTTGACTCGCTGGATTCCGTGCCTTTTAATCACCCCAGCTATGCATTCATGACACATTTCAATGGTGTCTTAACTATTTTATCACGAAGTAAATAACGATGCTGACAATATCCACACAAAACTACTTCAATTTTTAATGATAATCGATGAGATTCACTGACATGTGTAAGACTTTTTTTCCTTCACGTTCCCAGTGGAACATACGGCCTCAAGCTAGTGGCTTGAAGTTTCTGTAGCAGTGTTTATTTTACAGGATGGGGTTGCTAGCCTTATGCCCAACCTTTCCTCTTTACCACCATTACTTCTGGTTTAGCGAGGTTAAGGAGTGTGTCGGTCGGGGATCGAACCCGGACCATATGCATGATCGGCGAGCGTCCTAACCACTATGTCATCGACGCACTGTGTAAGATTAATTCAATGGAAATGATTATATTGGCAGAATAGTGGTTTTATGATAAACATTACCCAGTAACTTTAATTGGAACGATTTTGTTACATATTCAATTTTATTTTCTTGCCGATATTTATATTTCGTTTGAGGCATATAGTTTAAGACAACAAAAAGTAGATAGAAACAAAACCAACTCATTTGAAATTTATTATTCCGGAATAAGAATTAATAAAACTACTGTTGGACATAACTTTACGTAGATTTCTTGTTGAACATAGCTTATTCTTGTACATTACTGGTGCATGCTAATTAGTGCTGGTATTCGTCAACACGTGTGCTAACTAAACCCTGAGTAAAGCAAGAAAACAGTCGGTGCAGAGTAAAATGGCGCTATCACTTATTTTGTTAGCTTCTCATCAGCTGTTTACAGCCTAAAGACATTATTAAGTTTATGTGAAAAACATTAAATCAGTATATGAGCAGAGTGTTAATAATCAAACGCTTTATTCCAAACAAAAATAATCATACACAATGGAATTTTTCGCCGTTACGCAATCAAATGGAAGAGAGGTTGAGAACATCCAGTTACCTGGGTAAGTAAAGACTGATAACCAATTCTTCCTGAACATATAAATCAGGTTTCAGTCGCCTGATGGAGATCCCTTCGGCAAACTTGAGTGTAATTGAACTTTTTAACTATTAAAAGTTTTGAACGATCTTAAGGCGTACACCTCATGACCTGTGTCAAGGAGATGTTTACCTATAGCAACGTTGAAAGCATTTGTCCCCTTTCGACTTAAGCTTTTGGGTACATGTTGATAAAATCGGAGGTATCCCCTTCTTTCAGTTCTGCCAATGTAACTGCTCCCGCAGATACATGTAAATTTTTATACGCAGTTGGAGTTAACATAAGAAAGGTATCTGTTGACTTTTGATGACACTTAAGAGCATGTTGTCTGGTAGACGGAAATTAGCTTAGGTGTTTTCATAAATAAACTTAATAGTCTCTTTGAACTGGAAGAAACTGATGAGAAGCCGACGAAATAGGCGAAGATGGTTCCATTTTATTCTACACAAACTGTTGTTCTTGTATTATTCAAGTTCATAAAGGGGAATAAACGGATGAAATTATCGGAAGCTATTGATCTGCTGTTCAGGATGGTCACATAACTAATAATTTTGTTGAAGACGTTCATAAATGTTACCAGTTCGTCTTAAAGCTGATTATCATACAGTATGTTGACTAACGAGTCCTCATTCTCTTCAATGATAATGTTTACAGTTGGACGTATTTTATAGCAAGGTGATTGCTTCTGTGAGGTTAATAATTAGGTATATATATATATATATATAATATATATATATAAAGTTAATATTACACTCTGTCAAATTTATTTTAATGGTTGGGTAACTGGAACAGAAAATGTAACTAATTCGGTCTAGTTAAATCTGATATCAGAAATCAAATTCCCTTGGGAATACATAAAGTTACTTGTTAATTTTTTAAATACACTGTTTGATAATTATTAAGAAGTATATTGAGCAAATCTTTTGAAGAATAAACTGGTACAATGACTTCACTTTTGTTCTGACTTTCAGTGATCTGGATTTTACCAAGTGTTTATCTCTAGACTGTGTGAAGTAATTTTACATAATTATATATGTTCTTTGTACTCATAACTTCCTACATATTTTTAGATGAATTGTTCTGATACACTCTTGTCTTTATTATAGTACTCATTGATACGTCATTATGTCCTGTCACACTTTCATGTTCGCATAATTCATTAGTTTTTTCCATTTCACTGGATTTTGACGTGGAACATAGAAATTAAAATTCAAATTTCAGAACTAGTGATGTTATTTTCATGGAGTGGGGTCGTTGGCCTTACGCTAACATTTACTGTTTTCTAGGACTAAAACGGACTAGACGAAGTTTAAGTGTGTATTGGTTGGGAGTCGAAGTCGAATGGTCAGTGTGTAGCTGGTGAGCACACCACCAACGCATTCCACGTGTAAATCGCCTCTTACCTCTATAATACTTGATCAAATTATAGTCATAAAAAACGTGTTCTTGCTTTGTCTAAAATTCGTTGATTGGTTTGATAATATTGTAAGCGAAATGCAAGTTTGTTTCTTGTCCTATCATCCAAATGTTACCACAAGTGTATTTTAAATAAATTAATGAAAGTACTTCCAGATAACCTTTCTCAGGCAACAGTTTAATGAATCCTCGGGTGATAAAAGAAAGTCAAAGTTCTTTGTATATCTCATATCCTTATAAAGATTTCACCCAAATTTTTGTGTTAATTATACTCAAAAAAAAGAAATGAAATAATCAGATGCAAAGCTTAAGAAATCTGTTTCTTGGTTAAAAAAGGAGTCTCATTTCAACACGACCTCATTAAATGCACACAGGATTAATTAATAAAGCATAATGAATTGTGGTATATATACTAATCACAAGTTTTGTGATGTCTTTTTTCATTCACTAGAGAATTAGAGTTCTTATATACGTGTAATTAAAAATGAATTACTAAGTAAGGGATATACAGAAATATGTTAGAGCAGTTGAACTTCTAATTTCGAAGTCTTTGTGACATGATGATTGTGAAAGTAAGGAAACAGGGGAATAACTTATTTTCTTGGAGCACATCAATGGAACTCAGCTTTGATTTTCCAATTAATATTTTGTACTGAAACATTCGGCTTATGCTGATAAATGGGCTCCTATTACGGACACTTTGACGATTTCTAAGTAATAATGTGAAGTAATTTAGTAGGTGGTGACTATCAGTGGAATCTAGGATGCGTATTCAATTCTATTAGGTGGTTGCTCTCGCAGTTCAAGAGGGAGCTATTGGGTAACTATTTGGCGTTTGAAAAGAAAGACTGATGGGTTACAGTCTCAGTGAAAACATCTTCACTCACTGGTAACTGCTGGTATGTCCAGTTGACGAGTCCATATAGAGGAGGATGTGCATCATGATTCCACTGCCAGTCAAAATCTACCAAATTACTGCTTGAACTGAAACTTAGTTTCATGAGCACCCGATGCACTGAATTAACCAATACTTTAGTTAATCAGGTTATTTATAATGTGCGATCAATACATGAAAAATTCTGTTTCAGCAAAAATGAATGATTATAAATATAACATCGCCTACGTTACAAAGAGACAAGCGAAGTGAAACGCAATTTATTAAAAATCTACTCTTCCACCTATTCGTATTAGCATGAATTATGTTGGTGTTTGTAAGTGAAAACAGTCATTCTATTTTAAAGAAAAAGCACACAGAGACATTATTACTTCATCTTTCGAATACTGTTTCGCAAGCAAAACACGCTTCAATATTAGAAAAATGCATACATTTCAGTTAACAAGACATATTACTAAAACGGATTAGTAGTATGTCGATCGCCACACATAAACCCAACTGTATGGTTCGTAAAAAATGCAATTTTGTTCAAAAATATATCTTAGTTTCTAAAATTAAATCTGAAGCACCAACATCCTGTCTGACCCAATCCTGGACCTTTCTTAGTTAACCAGACGACAGAAAGCCCGGAAAATGAGGAGAAAATAGGTTTGAGACTAGCAACCGCACTGTGATTAACACTTTAGAATTTAAATCGAATGTTCCACTTGGAACGCAAGTGAATTAGAAAAAAGACTTCTAGCACAATTATTTGCACACTTCATAATGCAGTTTCTAGATGGATGAACTTTAAAATGTTATACTGTGGATAATGAATAATTACAGTCAGTTATTAATCGCATATAATAAAGAAGCAAAGATTCACAGTTAGTGACTGTCATCCCTTTTGCGTAAGCCCGAAAGAAATCTATATTACTTAAGACAATATTGAAAATTACTCAAGCTTTATATGTACTTTCCATTTTATCCGTATTATACTAAAACTATTATGTGGTTTTGTAATACAGAAATGATTACTAACAAGAATTTCATGACCTGCGTTATCCTGTTGTACAAGAGGGTGTATAAAATTTAAATGAGTACCCTTCCTAAAGTATTTCTAGTGTCATAAAAAGAATTGAATTAATGGAAGTCAACCATTTGGATTCATTCACCTCCCAAGTAGAACTAAAAGCTTCAATTTAAGCCTCTGAAGGTTTCAGAAGAAGTGGTGTCGATTTTCTTTATGAAGTGGGATTGCTAGTCTCACGGCTAATTTTTCCCTTTTTACCAGGCTTACTGCCGGAGAAGCTAGGTTTAAGAGTTTCTTAACCAAGAATTAAAAGCGGACCACGCGCGTCGTTTATATCTAGAGGTCTTGGGGGGAGGAGTATTCTCCTAGTGAACCGACAACACACAGACGAATATATTACTAACAGAAGCTGTTTTCTATGCATTTTGTTTTTAAAATCGCGAACATGTTTATTTTTTTCCATTTAAACAAAACAATTTATGCCAGTATTTAATAAATGTTCAATAAATAAATAAAAGTCAAAACAGTAATAGAAGAGACATATTTTATATAGTGTTTACTCTGCATTTATACAATATTTATACTGTGTATAACTGATACTGATTTATCGTCAACATTAGTAAGTGAACGCCGTATCCACCTGGTCTTTTGTTCAACTATTTAACAATAGCAAAGATTTGTTTATCATTATTAGTAGTATATATATATATATATATGTAACTATTAATGCAACATTGTTTTCTGTACTGAGTCTGTCAAAATACTACAAACTAATGCATATATATATATGTATATACGTGTATTTGTAGCCCGAAACAAATTGGAAATCTGTGTACAGTATGATAATTACTGTTATATGAGTAAAGAGCTGAACAATAAAAGAAATGGAGTAAAAGTCACTCTCTATACCAACAATCAAATTTTAATACATATGCATATTGTTGAAAGAAAGGAAGGCACCAACATTTCTACTCTTTCAATACACAAACAGACATCAGAGTTGGTCCATTCATAATGAACAATGATAATAATATTAGTAATAATGATAAAACAAAAACAGGCCTGCTTAATTTTCATTTCATATCATTATTATTAGTAGTAGTACTAGGAGTATTCTTATTAGCTTCGTTAGTGAACTTAATTGTTAAATGTGACGGTGAAAAACGCAATGCTAAAAGATGTGCAAACTGCATTCTGTAGACGAACTTTAACTATTCAATAGGCAAAAGATTAGATGAATACAAAACCAGAACTCAATCGAGTTAATTTTATCCACAAGTCTCATATACTTGGTTTAAATATAAATATAAACCTTATCGCTTATTTCTTCCGCGCCCCCCGCCCCACCCCACTAATAATAATTGAGTTACTTTCAATAGCGTTGTAGAGGACTATTGCGGTAGAGAATAAAACGTTAATTTCTATTCTCTGTCATGATTGTTATTGTTGTTGTTGCTGTTATCATCGTTGAACTGATCAATTCTTGCATACTTGTGTACATACTTAATGGTTTCGCATGAAGTAGCAGCAGACATTGATTTAAAAAAGGCAGAAAATCGAGCTGCTTAACTAATGGTGAATAAATTAGGGAATATTGTGTAATGCTTTATATATATATATATTCTACGCAATTAGTCGTCAGACATTAAAAGGATACTAATTATAATTTCAGAGATTGTCATGAAAGCAACTGATAAATCTTCAAATTCAAAATATTTATGACCATAAATAGGAAATATAAAGATAAATTAGTAATAATAATAATAATATTATTATTATAGCAGAAGTAATTATGGGGGAACAGAAATCAGTAACTGTATGTATGAGAATAGAAAAAAAAGATTGTAAAAAATGATTTTCTGATGTTTATATTATACACTTTTGCACATTAGTTCAATATTCAGTGTTTATGAAAGCTTATAAACACAAAGAGTTCTCTACTAAAAGCGTTTATTCTATTTGTCTAATTTATAATATTTCCATGAGATAATATACATTCGATGTTGGTTGATATTATTTTTGTTTTCTGTAAACACATGCTCACAAACACACACACACGCAAGGATAATTATTTGTCTAACAATAATGCAGAGCATTGGAAGTTGGATCGCGGATTGATATCAATTAGAGAACCATTGAAAATCAAAGAGTACTAGAGGGCTGTTTTGTCTTAGTCCATCGATAGTATGCACTCAGGAGCTTCTGGTTACAAGTCACGGTTGTAGATCATTCAGCCACTGGGACTTTTCTCATCAGCCCGTGAATTCTAGCCTATACTATTTAGTGATTTTAGCGCGCACTCTAACCGGGTGGAGTCCACTGATCTGAGTGAGTGAATGTTTCACGAGCCCTGATGGGTGTGGACTGCTGAAAATTCCAAGAGTAAGGCGAAGCAATTTTCCAGTGTTTTATCGTTTTCAGCGATTCTCTAATGGATATCAGCCTGTGGTTAAACTGTACACTGACCAAAATCTCCACCAACTAACTTTTGAAAATTCAGAGCATCTTAAAACACTCCTCTAATAAGACTGGATAATCAAGAAACAACTACTGTCAGGATTTATTGTGCACTGATTGTAGTCTCTGATGTACTCTCATAAGTAGTCCATAATTACAAACAGTGTAGGAAAACTTCAGTTTGTGGTAGTCCATGTAAAAAGAATCGGGGTTGAAAACTGATTAGTCGTTGGAAAACTTACTATGAAAACGATTATCATCTGTCGAAACGGATTGATTATAGTGATTTCATTACTGAAAGCTCAGGTTCTACAAGTGATACGAAAAACTGCAAATATCAAAGGCAAGAACTGACTCGTTAAATTTCCGGCATTTGTATTAAGTCGTAAGTGCATGAGCTTGGTGATAAAATTTGTGAAATCAAGCCTGTTGGTTCACTTAGGTTTAGACTGATTAAAGGAACTTTCTTCATAATCTGAATTTTACAACTTGTCGTTTTTATGCAGTTTTGGCAGTCGCTTACAGTTTTAAATTTAACGGCAAATTACTTTGTAGGCACATGTAACATTCATCATATTCATGAGATACATGGCAGAACCGAAAACTGAGTTTGTGTTCCACAAAATACTGTAATAGAATGTAGTAACATTTGAACAGTAACGATTTTCAGGCGTAAGAGTTAATCACTTTTTTAATTTAAAGTCACGTTCTTCTTAACAGATAATCCCAGCTTCAGAGAACTAACTGGTGTGTGGAATAAATTAGCCAATTTGATAAACATAGATGTTTTACCTTTAACAATATGGAAAGTGATAATTTCGAATGTATTCGTGTGTCATCCAAGTTATTTAATGTGACAGACGTTACTTACCAAATAATAAATTTACAATGATCATTTCAAGCTTATCGAAAAGGGTAATAAACTATTTTATGTAAATATTCATAATTTTTCAGTTAAATTGTGTAATGTAAGAGATTGAAAAGGATTTTTATGCTCTCCTATTGAAATTACTCGAAGTTCCAAAGTAAGTTATATGATGGATTATGTATTAAAAATTGTGCGTCGTGGCACAGTGGTTAGGACGCTCGCCGCTCATGCACATGGTCAGGGTTCGATCCCCGACTGACTCACTTCTTTACCTCGCTAAACCAGAAATAATGCTGATAAAGAGGAAAAGTCGGGCATGTAACTAGCAACCCCATCCTGTAAAATAAACACTGCTACAAGAAATTCAAGTCACTAGCTTGAGGCTGTATGTTCCACTGGGAACGTGAATAAAGAAAATGTAGTAAAAGAAAATGTAAATAGCTAGCGATTCTAAAAGCGAAACGTAAATTTCAGTAAATTTTTGAACATTTTAACGTTAAACTGGTGAATTCGAATCGTATTATTCAGCATTCAAGGAACTCTGTCTGGTAGCGAAATGACTAAGGAAATTCGGTTCAACAAACATGCACAGAAGATGCAGACAGATTGAACATACGCTGAGGAGACGGTTGAATGATGTCACACACAAGGCAGACTGTTGAGTAGAACTTAAATATGGAAATACGAATTGGTCTGTGGTCTGAAGGCAACATAAAGAAGGTCATGTGATGAGTTATATGAAAGCATATGGGCGATCGTAAAGCCAGCTGGAGAACACCTTATAGAATACATGGAATTAGTTTTTTGCTACGGAAGACGTATTCTACGCATGGAACCCAAGGGAATAATTAGAATAAGTCTCCTAAGTACTTAAAAATACTTATTTAATTTTAGATCATTTATTGCCTCTTTTCCTATAAATAACTATTACAGTTAGATAAAGTAGAGTAATCTTCATTATTACCATTAGCGCGACTATGATGATTTTTTATGTGTTATTCATGCTGTAACGTCGCAATAATAAACGCTATTAACCAAAACCTAAAACACATATTATGAATACATATGTACGACTATGTAGGTTTATTTTTGTAAAGTGTCATGCTACAGCAGGTTTTATGAATGCTATAATACAAAAATCCAAAGAAACATGCTTGACACACAGTGAAGTACACTGTTATATACATTTAAACCGATCGAAATTGTAGTTTGTAGAGGATTAGGAGTTTTAAAACACATTTAAAGGAAAGCTGAATAATAAGATAGACTATGTACGTTTTGTACCTCTGAAAAGTTATTTCAGTAAACTGAAAATTTATTTTGAATGTGTTGAAGTTCGCCACACAGAGGTGGAAATAACTTCAGTTATCTATAACTTACATTACTATTTCTTTTTATTAAATTCCTTTACTTTCCCAGTAGAACATAGGGCTTCAAACTAAAGCTCTCAAGATTCGCTAGCCATTATATTATTTTAACGGGGTGGGGTAGTTGGCCATGCACCATCTTACCTCTTTACCAGCTTTATTACTGGCTTAGTGAGGTAAAGGAGCGCGTTACCGAGGATAGAATCCCGAACCACCTGCGTGGTTGGCGAGTATTCTACCGCTGTACCACCCAGGCACAAGTTGCTTTACTTTGTACACCATTGTTTAACATCTGCAAGCAAAACTGGCTCAGTTCAATGGTTTACTAATATGGTATAATTTTCTAACTTTTTTTTATCTATCACTGGGCAGTTCATGGTAAAGTGATGTTTTTCAACTGAAGTTTCCACACTTTTTTTCAGACTTCTGTATTTAGAACTGAAAATTATGAAAATGGTAGATGCGTGAAAGGTATTTGTACAGCAATTAACGCAGCGAATGTTTTACTGAGTCGAATACCTGATAAGACGTAGGCCAAATTCTGCTACATTTATGACAGGACTAATAATAATAATGATTTACTTTATTCCAAACTAGTACTTGTGACACAGAATGGAATTTTCACATTAATCACAAAATTGCATATAATTTCCTCAAATTACAAAAAATTAATCACACCGAAAATTTTCCGCATTTACAACAGGGGTAATGTCAAAAACATACAGCATATAAAATGAAAATAACAATGATAACAGCTGAGGTTTATAATACAAGTGATATTGTCGTGAACTTTTTTCACACAGTATTGACGATGCGGTATAGAAAACCTAGCATGTTTAAAAATATTGAATATAAAGTTCTTTTTACATGAGATCACTTTAAGACAGGTTTTTTTAAAGCGTAACATTGAACATGAACATGGCTAATACTGATATTAAGATGCCATATTTTCTCGACAGCATAGAATTCATTTAGATTACGTGTGTTTTTGTTCGTTGATAAACAAAGCGATTTATACGAATAAACTAGAAAAAGTCAGCATAAAGATGTGAGGAATAAATATGAAAATCATCAGGTAATTGAGAAGAGTTTAAAAGAACATTTAGGCCGATTTTTATTTGAATGACCTGTAAAGTTTACTAAGTATTGTGTTTATTAAAGTGAACCAAAAAAGGCCTAAACATGAACCTTTATTCATTATTCAGTAAACTTAATCAGCATTTGAAATTAAGTTATAAACTTTGCTTCACAGAAAATATCTTCAAACAAGAAAAATTATCACAATAAATAAACCTACTTACGGATGTTCATATAAATGAATGTTTTTTTATAGAATTTTAGAGGAAATGAATAAGCTTCATCCAGTGTATTACTATTATTATTAATAATATTATTAAGATATAATCCTAATCTTATCATTTAAAAAAATCATTTATTTTGTGTTTTATTTGTTTCAATAAAATGTTTTAAAACTTGAAAGGTAACTACTTATTCACTAAGTGAAGTTGAGTTAGAAGTGCTGGTACGAATACATTTACAAGCATTCAAATCGGATTAATGTATAAAGGTATACAAATTTTAAAAATCTCTGAGATATGAATGTAAACGGATACTTATGCTTGTATGAAGGCAGAAAAACGGATTAAACAAAAGAGGAGACTTAAATTAAGTAATTTTGTCTTGAGAATAACATGTATATTCAGGTATTACTGGTGACATAAATGCTATTGAGAAAGAAATTTCATTCCACACATTGATATCATGGTGAATAAAATGATTGTTTTTCAGTTTCTACCTCTTATATAATACATTTAGATACAAGCCTTGACACTATATGAAGAATTAGGTTACATTTCATACTATAAATCAGTTTATAAGATTACATCCATAGCTTTCAACTTGAGCGTGGGACAACAACAAGTATACTCACATAATTACAAAGTCAAATAAACTTTGAAATCTCGATAAACTCCGGTTGCAGACTACCATTATTATTGTGTTCATATCAAAACAGATTTAACTGATGTGAGTCGCGAAACTGGTATTGAATCAGCTTTCATGATTATTTATAAAAAACATTTAAGGGGTACCTCCTAAAATACTCTGAAGCGAAACCTTTCCTTAAAATGAAGTCCCTCCCTTTAAGTATACAAATCAGTTTATTGTTACCCTTACTCTTATTCGCCATTTTACTATTCATACAAATTTATTTGACAAGAAAATGTGTGATAAAATTCTGACAAGGGAATTTCTCCTGCAAACATTACACATTCGAAGCGTTTGTAAAGACGAGTATTAAGTTTTGAAATAGGAGAATAAAAAGAATAAATTCGAGTATATATGTTCAAACTCTTGATTAAATGCCTTGTACAAAGTGTAACTAAATATAACAAGAGGTGAGCAATATTACAATGTGCTTCTCAACGTCAAAATAAAGGTCTTCAACGCGGATTTTCACAAAGACACTTAATGTTTATTTTGAAAAGCTGCAACCTGTTATCAGGTATACACTTCTGTCAACCTTCAAGAAGTACTGGGATACTCGATGAAACACACTATTCGAGTAGATACTTGTGCACAAGTACGGGGTAAGAAGAAAAATTATGAGGCAGTCAAAGAAACAATTATAAAATGCATAATTTTTTTAAAACAAAGCCCCTACAAATATTGCAGTTGTAAAATGAACAAATAACCAACTTACTGTTTTTCTATGAAAGAAACTTATCACTGAAATTGACAATTTCAAAACATTACTTTTGTCCGTAATTTTTGTAATGCAATTAAATGTAATTACTCAAATAAATATATGTTCAATGTGTTCCAGAATGAATTAGTGCATATATTTATATATAAGTATAGTAAATTACACTTTTTATAACGCCCACAAATATTTTAAAAAATCTTGGAATAGAATGAATAATTCAAATGGACCAATCGGATTGCAGCTGTTATTTTAATTAATTCACGAAATAGAATTTCAGCGAGTAAAAACGTAATGAATGACAGAACATTTTCAAAATTCGTACTTTTTTGAAAAGATTTGTTTACATGTTTTGAAATTTTTCTGATGAAAAAAAAACTACTCAAAATAATTAGACTGTTTTTAAAAAGAAGCTAAAGTTAAAAGCTATTTTACCGATGGCGGGTTTTCTAAATTTGTCAACTGATATTAGCAGTTCACTTTGTCTTTTCTAAAAATAGCCATAATAATGCGCAATGTCAATGAACGGTCTTCTCAGTGTGAGCCCAATCTATCCCAATTTTCTTCCCTATGTTTGATGGGCAATAGGTTGTTGGAGGATTCATCACCAGATTTCCTTAATGCTTTTTTTCCGGTTGTTGATGAAGGTCTGCTGCAGGCTGTTGAGAATACTTTTTGTGACGGGCCAAGTCACAGAGCCATATAGAAGAAGTGAACTGATACCAGCGTGTGTGATGCCACACACAGACTTCCGCACTGGTTGTTATTATATATTACTGCGAATTCGACACAGGCTTCTTCATGTCTTGAGTGAAACCCTAAATCACATTGAAATATTTTCTATGAATTGATATAAGAATAAAACTTGTGCACTGTGGTAGAGTGTAGTTCCATTATGGGTAAATTTTGTTTTGATAAAGTCTCACAGTGTTATACAGTATTGTTTACTGATGACGTTTCGAGCACAATTTATTGCTCATAATCATATCAAGGTGATTATGAGCAATAAATTGTGCTCGGAACGTCATCAGTAAACAATACTGTATAACACTGTGAGACTTTATCAAAACAAAATTTACCCATAATGGAATTTTCTATGAAATTTTGAAATTCTAATACCCAGTTAATTAATTTGGACTAAATTTCCATCAGTGGTTATTTACATAGCAAGATGGTTATTTTTCTCTATTATACCTGTATGTGCTTTTTTCAGAACATATTCTCTTGACAGCATAGCCGTGTATTATAGCCTTCAGATTTCATGTAAATTAACATAATGCGCAACATAAAATTTATCACATGATACCCAGAATACTTAAAAATAATTTTCTACATTATTATTTCATTCAGCGAGAAAAAATTGAATAAGGCTCTTATTTATAAGCAATACCAAATATTTTACGTGATATTTATTTGAAGCAATGCCTAATTGTGAGGCTCTGAATGATGGTTAAAGTGAAGAACCAGTCCACTTGTCATTACACTCATAGTTTAATACAGGGAGAAGTTATGTAACAAACGAAAGTGATTATTTTAAGAGCTGTGTATTTACTATTTCCGTGTGTTCGTGGCACAGTGCTAGAATGTTCTCCAACCACGTTACAGGTGAATTTCGAGGTTCAATCCGCTGACGAGTCATTCATTTACATCATCAAGTGTTTAATAAGAATCGTAACTAGGGAAGGCTGGGCATGAGGCTAGCAACCCCACTACTACCGAAACTTCAAGCCTTATGTTCTACTGGGAACGTAAAGGAATGAAAACAAAATTAACTAATTGCAATTTTGCTATTGCAAGCAGAGTAATTCTAACGCTTTAATACTATTTCCCATGTTCACAGCATCTGACGATAAAGTGTTGTCTGTCAGTTTGCATTCTACATGAAACTTGAAGGTTACATGACTCATCACTAGCTGATATAAGTTAGTGAACCATTGGAAAACCTGCGAGTACCTGACTGCTGTTATTTCCTAGTATGGGACTCTCCATTAGTGCGCAACTACCGGGGCCTAGGACCTTCTCGTCAGAAGGCGAGCCCGTAGATCGTTCAGCCTCTAGGACCTGGTCCAATAGCCTGTGGGTTTTAACTTCTTTCATATTGCTACAATTAGCTTAACTGCCAGACAATGGCTTAACATAGTGGTTCCCACAAATTAAATCTCGACAAAATGGTAATTGATAATTAAAGTGTAAACAGTTAGGTGAAACGTGTCTTCTGGTAATTTGTACGAACGACTGGGAATTAATTCATAGGCATTTGTAGTTGAAAAACAGATATACACTACAATGGTAATTATCTTCTAATTCAAGGCAATCACTGTCAACAACAAAAAGCAACACAAATTCCAGTCTCTGAAAGATGAAGATCAAAGGAGACAATTACAATAATTTGTCAGAAGAAATTCAAACGAAGTATTTGTTTTGAGTAATTCAGTCATATGCACATGTAGATTCTGGTTAACACTAATCCAGAAACCACAAAATGGTTGGTGACATCCATATTTATTCTCCTTCGTTTCAATTTGTCTTCCTCCATGTTTTTTTGAGTTCTGAGATTTTGAAAAGAGATTGAAAATAGCTAGTGTTTGAGCATATTTTAGTACAGCAAAACAAGGAATAGAAAATATAGCGTTGTTATCTTTTATGCTTCGTGTACCTGAAGTTATAGTCCCAATGAAGTTAGAATAAAAAAACACTCAATATAGCAAAACTGTCTTAAGGTAGACAGTATTGACATTGAAGATTTTATAGATTTCAGCTTGTAAGCACCGTTGTTCATCAGAGTCCCTGTATTATTTTCTGTCTAACTTGTCATCATCATTATCCGATTATGTTATAGTTCGCCAAAACCAAGAGAGTGAAATTTTTTATTTATTATTATTGTTCCCTTGGGTTCCTAGCGAAACGTACAGCTTCAACTGCACGTCTCCACTTGCCACTGTCTTTTGCTGTACTTTTCACCTGCATCCATGTTAGTCCATACCGTTTCAACTCCTCTTCACACGATCTCCTCCATGGAACCCTTGCACTGACGACCCACTCGCCGCTTCCTTTTCGGGTTCCACTCGAGCGATGGCCTGACGCGCGATGTCACCCAGCGGCCTCCTCAGCGAGTGTCCAATCCATCTCCACTTCCTACTGCATATTTGTTGGGCGATTGGTTTGTTCCTGCTTTGTGTGTTCCCATAGTTTCTTGTTGGTGATTCTTTTCGGCCCGGCCATCTGATCTTCAGTTGAAATGTAGTATTTAGTTTCTTGCATTTATGTTTGGTTTTTCGAATACTGTTTATGGCATCAAGCAGATCACATATTGTGATTTGAATGATTTCGTTTTCCAGAAGCTTGTGAAGCTTTCTTTGTCCTTATAAACATTTCTAAGTTTAACTTCACACTGAAATGTGCTTTTGAATTCTCATTCAATAAAATCATCAGTTTTTCTGCGAAGTTGGATCTGCAAATGTTGTCTGTGAGGGAAATAAAAACTTTTTATTTACACATACCAGTCCAGAATACACAGAAGCGCGTTAAAAATCAGCTTAGCTGTTAAAATTCTCCTAAACTTTAAATACTTTACTTACTTATAACAATAGTACAGCACTGCTTGCCATGAACCCATACTAACTGGAAAAATTAAAACTTCAGAAGTACTGAGAAGAAAATTAGCGACTATCGGTAGTGACTGTGATGAATTTCCCACAAATTACAATACAAATATTAAACAAATAAAGATTGTTGTTAATTACAATAGCTTCACCATATTCTCTTACAATTATGATTTCACCCATATATAATTTTATTTATTTTATTTTTATCTTTGATTACAGCTTGATTCCACAACGTATTTTTGGTACAAGTATGGAATTTTCAGCATGGATATCGGTAGCCCAAATTTCGCAGGCCGACCATAGATATCAGGTGTGCGTCGGCGTGGGCTCGAACCCCGGACCATGTGCATGGTCGGCGAGACTCCTAACCACTATGTCATTCTTTTATTGCTCAATTTGAAGATGATGATGGAAAGCGATTTTCAAAGCGATGACTGTCATGACAGTTTTAAAATTTGCAATAAATACAGAGAAAATGGAATGACATCCTCAAATTAAAAGAAAAATAAGAGCTGGGTGTTAGTTGCACACAATGTTACTGGCCGAAATAAAAGGATATACACAATTTAGGTTAATATAATAGGTGCCGAAAGGAAGTGGAAATACAGTAAGAAAACTTTTGAAGTGAAGTCTCATAATACGACAACAATTACTGAATTCCCTCTGACCATTGTAAAGATAACAATAGAAAAAAGGGCGACGATGACGATAACCAACGAGGCAACAATAACAAACATCAATCACTATCAACGCGAGAAATTTCATTAAGATCAATTCCTGCACTTGTCTAGGCAGCATCGTTTCAACTGCAGCTGACTCCATTGATGATGAGGTCAAAACAAGAATCAGAAAAACAAGACAAACGTTCATCACTTTGAAATTAGTTTGGAAATCATCTTCACTCAGAATAATGGCAACAACAGAATTCAGATTCGGTCCCTTTATATCGTTCAGGAGAACTTGGCAGAAGTACCACCAAAAGCTGTCTGTCTGTCTGTCTGTTTTCGACATAGAACTTTGCACAAATGTGCGGAAGTGCAAGTCGCCACACTCCGTGTAGCACGCGAAGCAAGAGAAGAAAGTACAAGAAAAGCATAATAGAAACAGTGAGCAGAGGTGTGAGACAAAGGAGTAATAAAGAAATACAAAACAGTTTCATTGAAGATCATAAGTCACAGGGAGTGGATGCATCTGCGCCACTGAGAACGACTTTGAGCCATGTCACCAATTGTTTCCAACCATAGATTTTTACCGTCCCGAGGACCCCAACCAGGAAGCCAGTCTACACCTTTCTACGTGGCTTAGACCAACTGTTGTGGATTTCATTGACTGGTGCCAAGTTATTTTTGACCGCCGCTAGCTTTTTTTCCAGCCTGACCCTATATCCGCTAACATTGCTCGTCGAGGGAGGCGATGGCTTGGCATACGTAACACATGTCCTAACCATCTCAGTCTTTGTAGCTTCACGACTTCGTCGATTGATTTCCCCTGTTTACCTAGAACTCTACGCCTAACCTCCATGTTGCTCACCTTATTATGCCACTTTACACGGGAAATAGAACGCAGGCACCTATGATCAAAGGCAGCTAGTCTTTTCATGTCTTCCACTCTCAGTGGCCAGGTCTCACAGACAGCCATAAAGGAGGACGGAGCGGACTGATGAGCAGTACACCCGCCCTTTGGTCGATAGTCGAACATCTCGTCTACGCCAGAGTCGGCGTAAACTAACAAATGCGAAACGAGCCCCTTGTATTCGTGCTGAGATTTCGTCAGAGATCAGCCCGTTGGGGCTGATGGTACTTCCCAAATAAGTGAAGCGGTCAACGTGCTCTACCACCTCACTTCCTATTTTTAAACTAGGCGTCGATGTAGTCCAGTCCTGTAACATCATCTTGCATTTGGCGGGAGCGAATCGCATGCCAAACATTCGTAGATTGCGGCTCAAGGTGTTTAGCCGCCACCACCAAAAGCAGTTCAAACAGGCTACTTCAAACTTTTATTACCAGCTGGCTTCATATTGAAGATAAGATGACCAACCGGAAATAATCAGCAACAAGCAATTTTGAGGAAAAACCCCATCAAGAACCTACTGCTTAACAAATATGTTGAAAGAAATGGAGATGGATCATTAGATTGAAAAGAACAAGAAGTTCAGCAAAAATGTCTTCTCAAAGATTTCATCCTCAAAAGCTGTACAATCGCATTTATATAGATTAGTTTACATGGTCACAAATATTATTTAATTCATTCCACATAATAACGAAGGTGATATTAATTTTCAACTTGATATGAAAGTTTGAACGTACCAATATAGGTTACAAGGGGCTTAGAGACAAGATTGCATAGGACTAGAAAGCAGTTACAACGTATGCAAAATTAATATTTGATAGCTGGAGAAATAATTTTAAAAGGCGAATAAAACGTGATAATTCTTTTCAACTTGATATAAGTTACAAGAGGCTTAGAGACGCAGGGATAGAACGAATTACAGGTGTGAACAAAATGAGCATTGAAACAAACTGAAATGAAAATTTTCAACTTGAAATGTAAGTTAGGAGGTGTGAATACAGACAGATTACAAGAGGCATAGAAACAAAAAATTACTCAGGATTAGAATATAATTGTAAAGTGGTTATTGTAAACGGATTACAAGTATGATCAAGAGGAGCATGGAAACAAACTTAAAATAACTGATTTTATGACTGAAAAAATTGGGTGAACTGAATGAAGACAATGAGAGAAAATCACACACACACACACAAAGAAAGAAACAACTGAAGCATAATGGAACAAATCGAACCAGGTTCATGATACTTTTAAAGGCAGGACTAGTTTCTTTTCAATACTTATGGCGAGAGCTTCCTCAGTACAAAGAAGTCGGAAATACGCTACTTTTCGTAGATTTTTGCTTACTTTGTAAATGACTCTGAATGATGAGTCAGTTGAGATTATCTTCTTCGTTACTATGTGGAATTAAACAGATAACGATTGTATCCATGTAAACTAATCTATATAAAAGCGACTGTATACGTTTTGAGAATGAAATCGGCGAAAAGATATCTTTGCTGAACTTCTTGTTCTTTTCAATCTAATGTCCGGATGGGAAATGGATCAGACACACGCTGAGGATACCGTTATATGACACCTCGCCATTGCTGGAGGAAAACACAAACAATGGACGACAAGTTGAGCTGTGATTCGAGAATGACATGGAGGATATCGTGTAAGGGTTGCATGAGAAGCTATGGGTGATTTATGAACCAACTTAAGAGGAGTTCGGAAAACATGACAAGGTGGAGATTTATTGGTGAAACCCTATTTTTTACATTCGCAACCCAATGAGATAACTAATAATAAAAACATATTAATTGTAAAGATAGACGTTATTAGGACTTCCTTTAGCTGTGATGACTGATGCTTAGCTTCAGAAATTTGTATATGAGGTGAAGCAAGTATTTAGAGGACTTACCTTAAACACGATAGCCCATTTTAAAGTTTCGTTTGTCACCATGACTAAAAAGACTATGTTCTGTTCCGATGGTTAATGATTGAATGTTTCAGCGATGTTACCGTACTAAAGAAGAGAGTAAAGACATCCGTGAAAGCAGTGTTCCAGCCTGAAACGTTAATTTTAAGTTGTAATAAATCTGAATTTTAATATTATTCTTGTTTTAACTGTTGTAAGAAATATTGTGTTCATAAATTGCCACATTGTGATTACTAGTTTACAACGGGAATATATGTTCACTGTTTTCATAATCGTTTACAACTTCATGTGGGTTCATAGTGAAAAAAAGTACTATAACAATTATCTAAAGTCTTTTAGACGCAGTTCTAATAATAAGCGGATTGCTTACAAGTAATTGTGCATACAATGGTTAAAACTAGACATTGTCTGTTGATAGACTGGTTGCAGCTCAGAAATATACTGTATTCCACCTTCATTTACATACGTATAGTACAAGGATATGACAGAATATGAATTTGATGGGGATAAAACTAGAATGCGAGAGATTTTGAGGAAAATTCTTTCTCCACTGGGGTTCTATTCTGGACACTGTTTACTGACATTTATATGCATTTTCGTAAACATTTGTATGCCTAACACATTTTTACACCCTGGTAACCAAGAAAACATCACTTTCAAAAGAAAAAACTTCCACTGATCAAGGATAGGGAAAGAATACGGAAACCAGCCTTGTGGATTTCATTAAGTGACATCTTATATTTGTGATATCTTTATTATGACTGTGGGGAACAGACTGTTTGGCTGAAAGGTTGCACAGTAAGTAGTGTAAACGGTATAAGACAAAAGACATATAGAAATGTTAATTTGACATCTCCATTCAGGAAAATTATGTACACCATATATGGAACTAGTTGTTTGCATAGATCTTCCCTGTTTTGCTACTTCTGCCCTTTGTATAGTATTTCTTTGTCTTCTCTTCGTGTCCCCCATGTTTATCAGTAACACTGGCTCTTTTCCTCTCATTGATATCAAATCTATCTCTCCAAAATATGATTTGCTTCATGCCGATGAAAGTCTCTGTATACACTACTGATAAATACTGTCAGTAGCACACTCCAAAGTAGAACTGTATTAGTCAGCATTTATAATAATAATAATAGTAATCTAAAATAAGCTTAAACAAAACAAGGAGATTGAAATTTTTCACTTCACTATTTCTGCTTGCAAGATAAATATTCTTATAGGAAATTTAAATGCATAAAGTCATAAATAAAATTAATAGTGAAGCTTTTTACCTTAAATAGTGTTTAAAATCCAATTTAAATTCTAAAACTAACCTACCAAGTGCCAAAGAAACATCGAATCTATGCCGTAGGAAGATGATTCATTTGTTTAAGAGATCATATCTTATAGATGCTAATGTTAAAGACGGATGAGAGGCAATAGCCTATCGAAGTAAAATTAGTTAACTGGCTGGTTTTAAGCTATATTTTCGAGTGTTAGTGTGCAGAGATTTGACTGGTTGCAGATTTGATAAAGAGGTGACATCACTTAAACAACCTTTAGAAAACCAGAGGATATTGATTAGCTATTTCACCTCTCTTCTGTGGAAATCACTAGGGTTGGAATCCAAGACCTTCTGGTTACAAAGTCGGCTGTTAAACAATTTAGCTAACGGGACCCGGTAGAATGATTTGTGAGTTCTAACTTCTACAAATTTGTGACATGCAGAGCAGCCGTCATCAAGTTTCATAGGCTAGTGACGGTCCTCGTGCATGACTTGGTTGACCATGAGCTGGTTACGACTTCTTACTAGAACTATTTGTAGCTTTCTGCATATAGGCATTCGCAAGTGAGTATATGATTGATTTTTAAGTGTTGGTCTGCAGAAATATTATAGCTAACTCAAGCATCTAGAATATCGCGAAATAATTTGATTTTACTTATGTGTGAATGTCTTTGAACAATAGAGCAATTGCAATACAGTTTCCTATTAAATTCCCTATTTCTACTAATAGTACATCAAGCAGTTTTCCATCTTATAAAATGAAGACATGAAATTTATTCTACACTGTGGATGTGGACTTGTGAGGCTAGTAACCTCACCCCGTTGAATGGCAACACTGCCGCTGAAATTCCGAAGCTTAAGCTTAAGGCCCTATGTTTCACTCGGATGGTTGAAGGGGCAGTAAAACAAAAGAAACAGAAGGAAGATTTACTTTCTCAACTGATTGTTAGGCGTCATTTTTATACAGAAAGTTAAAATGAAGTACGATACACAGTTAGATAACTCAAGTCATTACGGAAGTTATCAACTGGTGTCTCTCTTAAAGAAGTTTTTATCACACCATAAAGAATGAAGTAAAACTGATAATGAACGTTTCATGCTTATGGAATTGACTACATAGAGAGAGTATTTTTTTCTGTCGGTATTTTAAATTGGCATTTTTAGGCATTCAACTCGAATCAGACATGGACATTGCGTTTCATTTGACACAATGGCTTCTATGCAGAAATATATATATATATATATATATGCACGCAAATGTCTCTTCATCATTATCTAGTGAGATAATGAAGTATGCTATTTTTAGTATCTTTATATTGTCTCACTTATGTTTCATGTGGTGTCGTGCATATATCCGTCTAAATTGAATTTTGCAATACAGATTAGTTGAATCATAAATAGATTGTATAAATTACGTCCTCAAGTTTTTTTAGATTCATTGTATAGGACTCTTATTTTAAATGCAGAATCAAAAATTCCTGTTACTATAAATGGTTTAGATATACACGGTTACATATAAGGTGTAAACGGTTTATTCATTTTGATTGAGTAATTAGGAAATCATAGGAGGAAGTTATTAGGATTTTATTCATTTACTTAGAGAAATCAAGGATGAACGTAGTGCATTCTTATTCAAGCTCAAAATTCAAAATTGAGCAAACTCAGAATATATTTTTAATCCCATCTTGTTCCAAAGTTTCATACTTTGCAAGTTAAGTAGAGTTAATGTTATTTCTTCGGACTTACTACTGGTCATGCGAGGTTCAAGAGTACGTTAATCCATGATAGAATTTTCTAAATAACGGCGAACATTCAGTCATAGTAAAAGAAAGTTTAAATTGGTACCTTTTTTAAAAATCTGCATCATTAAATATATGAACTGCTTAATTCACACACCTGATCATTCTTTTTTAAATACTGCAAATTAGCTCCCCAGTAAAGTGTTCAAATGTCTTATGACTTTCTTTAAAATAGAAAGTGATGTAATCAACAGACTAAAAACGCGATGCATGCATGAATAATGTCAGTGGATGCTCCAAAGACATTGGTGGTGGTTGAGAAACAGCAAGGTGGACGTCTCAAGGTGATACGGATTAGACCGCTTCCGAAGGAAATAAAATTTTATTGGCAATCTTCGGGACAACTATAGAGGACTACAGAGAACAGAGTGAACTGAGGATGTGCTGTTAAAGCCTTATGTCTAACACTCAGAACCTAAGGAAATAATAATGATGATAACAATAGTCGTACCTGCTGTGGTTAAACTTCACCCAGGACTGATAGGTTACATGATAAAGGCATCATTTCTCCAATGTTACTTTATTTTCACTAGCTTACTATTCGGTTAAGGTTCAAAATTTGTGGTAGTTATACATTGCAGCGGTTCACTGTGGTAGAATTCTCGCCAACCACACAACTGGTCAGGAGTTCGACCCCCGGCAGTCTCACTCCTAAACTTCACTAAGGCCGGTAGTAAACCCCATAAATAAGGAAGGTCGGCTGTGTACCTTTCAACCGTATCCCGTAAAAAAGACACAATTACTACTGAGAATTTAAAGCTCAAACATGAGGTCCTACGTTCCAATTGGAACTCAATAGAATAAAATAAGTAGTATAACAGGAATATTTACTTTCTGCTTTAATATTACTTGTCACTTTTGTAGAGTTTTTATTTATCTATCATGCCAGGAAAGTAATGGAATCACGTTTCTCACATCAACAGAAATACATACTAATAATTAGGGTGTACAGTATTGACATTATCTGAAAATTGTTATTACAATTTCGTTGAATCTATACTATCTTGATTAATCATTTGAAATGTTGTGATTAAGATGAATAACTGTCTATCAAGGTTCTGTAATGCTTTGACATTGTTGACAGTTTAATGACTCAATAATAAATACTATAGTAATCAATTAGGCCGGCGATAAGTTACAAAGTTGTGACTGTTGGATTGTTTATTTTGGATATAAGGTGTGATTAAACTTAATTAATTGCATGGAACATACCAAAATTGCTAAATGATGCTAACAGTTTAGTCAAGTACATAACTATCCTGGCGGAAAAGTAAATATGCTCATATTTATTGACGATAATTTATTACTTGTTTGATAGATATTTTTTTTATTCTCATCATAACATACTACTTGTTATCTACGATTAACAAACTACGATTATTCTTCTCCACTATACTTATCAGTGGTATGAACGTGAAGGATAAGCTATCACTGCTGGCCTCATCGATGTGTATCTATGCTATGTTGCTAAATTATTGTTATGTACTGGTCGAGAATTTAATAGTCCTGACGCAAGAAGGCGGAAATCAGAAGACCACTAGGCTGCGATGATACTTCTATATTCCAACACAAGGAGAATCAATAAGTGGTATCACACCAAAGTGTCACACAAGATTGTGAGAGCGAAATATATATGAATGTCCAGACAAGTGTGTGAACAAATCAATAGACAGTCTTAACATGAATGGCTAATTATAATGGAGTATCGATCCATATATACATAGCAAAATATAGCAGACATGTCAACAACCACACATATAATATGGATATCTGTCACCAAGCAACGGACTGTCAACAAACACTCATATTATATATAATATAAGGGGAATATACATTGTTAAAGGAGACAGGTTCATCAAAGTGAAATGGTCACAGACTAAACGAGCAAACAGAAAGAGAGACCACCATATATATATATATATATATATATATATATATATATATATATATATATATATATATATATATATGGATACATATCAATCTACCGATCCACCTGCTCGCGTTGAGCCAGATATGTCGGCCGTATTCAGCGTTCGCTTTACAAACGTATCACCGAACACTTACCACCATGGTTTTACAAAGGAGAAAAATGATGCCCCCACAGCTCTATCTTAGAACATATGGTAGATTCCTGACATTCAGCTACACCCAAAACAAACTTCAAAGTCGTCTCAAGAATACAAAGCAGTTTTCCTAAAAGTGTACGAGTCAAACTATTTCAATTTACAGTGGCCATGGCATTTCAATTGCTAACTTCTGAACTCTGTTTATAGAAGAAGTTCATTCAATCACTACCTTTGCGAGAGAGGTAATCTATCTTAATACCCGACAGGTAAATTCTATTTCTTTCTTTCTATTCATAAGTATTATTTTGTCTTTACAGTTGTAATATTTTACATTTTCAACTCACCTTTTCTCTACCCCCACCCAATCTAATTTCTACACCTAATTACCGCTTATACTGACTTGACCAACGCTCAATTTCCAGTTTCGTCATCAGATTCATTTGCTTAATTTTAGTCCTAATTTAAATGACATTATTCTCAATCTGTAATTACCTCTATTGCTATCCTAAACTATGTGGAAACATTTTAGTCAATTATATTACGTCAAGTAACTTACTAACTCAATCTTACTTTAGTTGCCATCTAATTAACGTAATTTCTATATTAGATCATTCTTATATTACCTAATTAACTATATAAAATTGACAAATCTCATGTACACACACAAATAAGTATATATAAATGCGATTTGTGCGGCTATGTGAATGAATTCACCGAAAAGAGTCTCTTCACCGGACGTCTTCTCCTTTCTCTTTGGTAAAAAGCTGAATAATACACTGTCTGATATCTCTCTTACAATTTTCGCAGTCGACCAATCAAAAAATATGTATGTATGCATTGTATACAGCATTCGTATTTCAAAATAGGAAGTTTGCACGCCGATAACACTGACTGTTAGTTACGAAATAGATTGCAAATTGACAGTAATTAGAACTGATGCACTAAGGAACTTTGTCTATGTAACTGAATGATCAAAAAGTTCATCTCGTAATCTAGACGCCCTGGGTTCGATTCTTAGTGGGGTCACAGGTGATGATTGATGAGCAGTCTCAAAGAAAGACTAAACTCCTTTCCGGCAATCTCTGTTTTTCAACAGTTCCTCAGTTGAAGTCCGTTAGTGATCAATTTTGAAAGAACTACAGATCAAACAGTGTGAAGTATACATAATGTTATTCTCACTATTTGTATCAGCGTTTATCAGTAACTTAAAATAAGGTCTCACTTGACCAATTATATTCACTGCCTCTGCATGAGGGGCATCTTTTTGAAACCAGTCATGATAACTGATCAGAAATGATTATGATTAAATTTAATACCAGAAGAATTATCAACTGATTTCACTTATAACTACGTTTAGAATCACAGGTTACCTTATATTTTATTTTTGGAAAAGACCTTGAATTTTTGATTGCTTCACTTATGGCTTATAAAAACCACATTACCCCACTGATTTTAATGATATGACTACCATGTATTCTTAAATTTCAAACAGATAAACTATCATGGATATACTTACTGATACTGTGATGTATGCTACTAAAGAGATTTTACAAGTGGTATACTGTGTGTGACATCTGCGAGAATGTTGATTAGCGGAGTGGTCGATTAAATTGGAAAGGGAAGAAATTGTTGTTAAGCAGTATAGAAGGCATGGATTTAAAGAAAAGACGGCAGTGAAAAATTAAAAACAAATACAGTGTGAAAATTGTACACACCTTGCCGTAACCTTACATCACTCTGCTAAATAAAGAATTTACTCTTTGGTTCTAACATCATACAGTTTCATTTTGTGTATACAGAGTATAATGTGATATATATGCCGAAAAAACCTTTTTGAGAAATCAAGATCAAAGGAGCGCATATTTGACTCTCAAGAAATTCAATGGAACTAGGAAGACGTGAGAACTTTTCAACCATGTGTCTATGTGACGTAGATATAGACCATAGAATTGATTTTTACAATACTGGAATCGCTCGTAAAAAATTCAAACATTCCCACTTCACATAAGAAAAGGATTCAAATTTTCCACACAAAAATGTCCGACTGAGGCAGAAATTTGACCCAGATCCAATGTCCTGACATGGGCATGTCAAATCTTTGCATATTTTGTTATAACTTCTAATTCATTCACTTGAAAACTTAGAATTACCTCAGAGGAAATATGGTCAGTTTGAGGAATGTAAGCTAGGAACTTGTAAATTCTTGTCTACCGAAATAACTCTATAAAAGCATTATCATTAATAAAGGAAACATCCATGAAAACAATGCTAATTTATTATTCAAGTATTAGTTTGTAGGGACTTAACTGGTTGGTTACGGAATTTCATCATTAGCTGACATCAATTAGAGAACCATTGGAAAGCCTGGGAGTACTGGACAGCTGTTTCTTCCTACTCCGGGACTCTTCAGAAGTACATACTCACTGAGGTTTGAACCCACGACCTTCTGGTTGCAAGGTGAGCTAGCTCGTATACCATTTAGCCACTGGGATCCAATCCAATGGCCAATGAATTGCAACTTCTGCCAATTCACGATATAGCGCGACCACTAGACAATGTCTTTGGCAAGTATTTGTCCCCACACCCGACCTGTAATGAATCAAATCCCTACAAACCAACACATTGATGTGAATGAGATGCTCACTATTGACTTGCCCTTTTCAGGTAGGTAGTCACCTGGGGTTCTAGTGAGAAGTCATGACCAGTAGAATGCAGCAGGTCGGGTGTGCGGACAAATTATTATTATTGTTCCCTTGGGTTCCTAGTGGAACATAGGGCTTCAACTGCACGTCTCCATTTCCTTCTGTCTTCTGCTGTACTTCTCACATGCATCCACGGTAGTCCATATTCTTTCAACTCCTCTTCACACGACCTCCTCCATGTCACCCTTGGACGTCCCACACGCCGCTTCCTTTTAGGGTTCCACTCGAGCGATGGCCTGACGCGCGCGCGATGTCACCCAGCGGGGTGTTTAATCCATCTCCACTTTCTCCTGCATATTTGTTGGGCGATTGGTTCTTGTTTTGTTTGTTCCCATAGTTTCTTGTTGGTGATTCTTTCCGGCCCGGCCATCTGATTTTCAGTATGTAGCCGCCCAAGACAGCTGTTGATAAAGCTCTGCGACAAGCTGTTGGAAATATTCTTTGTGACCCGCCCGCCAAGTTTCTGATCCGTATAGAAGAACTGACTGACTTTACGTTTGTATTGAAAATCCGAATTTTGTTGGTGATGCTGAGTGATGAAGATTTCCAGATTGGTTTCAGGTTGATGAATGTGTTTCTCGCCTTCCCGATTCTCGATTTGACATCCTCGTCCGTTCCACCTGTAGTTGAGACAATGCTCCCTAGATAAGTGAATGAAGTAACCTCTTTCAAATCCCTCCCGTTGATGGTGATTGGTGGATGTTGTTGTTGTTGTTGGTTGGTTATTTTCATAACCTCCGTCTTGTCTATGTTTACCTGGAGTCCTGTCTTCCGCTTCTTCGAACAGTTTGTCGGTTTTCACTCGCAGGTCTTCGATTGTGTGTGACATCAAACATAAATCTCTTCTAGGTTCTTCACGTCGGTCCAGGATATTCCTGTCTTCTCGTTTCCCACTGTCTGACGCATAATCCAGTCCACCACAATTAGGAATATCATTGGTGATAATAAGCACCCTTGTCTGACTCCTGTGTTTACTCCAAACGCCTCGCTGAGTTTTCCGTTGTGGATCACTTGACATGTGCCGTTGTCGTACAGCTGTTGAATAAGGTTGATGAATATTTGGGGTACGCCATAGTACTCGAGTAATTTCCAAATTACTTCACGATCAACGCTGTCGAAGGCCTTCTCAAAGTCTATAAAGTTGAGGTAGAGGTTTGATTGCCATTCCATGCTTTGTTCGATGATGATGCGTAGAGTTGCAATTTGGTCAGTACATGATTTGCCTTTCCTGAATCCAGCTTGTTCTGGTCGGAGTTCTGTCTCCAGTGCGTCCTTTAATCTCTCCAGGATGATGCGACTCAGGATTTTACTTGGCGTCGATAGGAGCATGATTCCTCGCCAGTTCTTGCAGAGTGAGCCTAAGTCGCCCTTCTTTGGTAGTTTCACGAGGTAACCTTTCCTCCAGTCAGTAGGCACCTTTCCCTCCTTCCAGACCTTTTGCAATAATGGAGTCAGCATGTCTGCTGTCGTCTCTGGGTCTGCTTTCAGTGCTTCAGGGGTTATTCCATCTGGTCCGGCTGCTTTTCCAGCTTTCAGAAGCTTGATTGCGTTCAAGACTTCAGCTCTCGTTGGAGGATTGGTGTCAACTTGCAGTTTGTGTGCGCTGTTGTTGGTATTTCTGGACGGGTTGCAGGTGATGGTCGGTTCAAGAGTCCTTTGAAGTGATCCGCCCATTGTTTAATCTGTTTTTCTTCCTTGGTAATTGGGTTCCCTTGGCTGTCTTTTATAGGTTTCGCTTGTGTTGGTCTCTTCCCGGATAGAGATTTGGTTATCTGATATAGTGTCCTCAGGTCCCTTTTGCCTGCTGCCTTCTCAGCTTCAGTGGCAGGTTGTCGTAGAATCGTCTTTTGTCCTTCCTAGCACTCTTCTTCACTTCTTTGTCCAGTGCTTTGTAAGTTGAGCTCATCGTCTCCTTCTCCTGTCCGTCCTTGCATTGAATCATTTTCTCTTTCACCATTCTCCTCTCTTCTATTAATTTCCAAGTGTCCGTTGAGAGCCATTCCTTGTCTTGTCTCTTCTTTCTTCCTAGAACCGTTGAACACGTTTCGTTGAGAATCGCCTTCAGAGACTTCCAATGTTCTTCCACGCATGATTCTTCAGTGATGTCGCGTAGTGTTTCCTGCTTTGCTCTGACAGTTGCAGTGAAAGTGTCTTTTGTGGTTGTGTCCTTCAGTAATTGAGTGTTGAACTTGCATTGTGGCCTATCCCCAGCTATCCTCGAGGCTTTTAGTTTCACCTTGAAAGTCCCTTCTACTAGATAGTGGTCTGAACCCACATCTGCTCCTCTCCTTGACCTTGTGTCCAGTAGGCTCCGTCTCCACTTTCTTGAAATTGAGATGAAGTCTATTTGGTTCTTGGTGTTTCCATCTGGTGAAATCCATGTCGTCTTGTGTATATCCTTGTGTTTGAACACACTACCACCAATCACCAAATCATTGAAGGCGCAGAAGTCTGAGAAGAGTTCACCATTGTCGTTCATTTCGCCGAGGGCCTCACGACCCATGGTGAGTTCTCTTCCTGTGTTGTCTCCTCCCAGCTTCGCATTCATGTCGCCCATCAGGATTTTGATATCGCCATTTGGGACGTTGTCCATTATTGCTTGTAGTTGTCTGTAGAACGCCTCCTTCTTCTCTTGTTCTGAGACGTTTGTAGGCGCATAGCATTGAATGACTGTAACTTTCCTTCCTTTTGAGTTGAACCTGGCTGTCATTATCCTGGAGGAGATTGGTTCCCACTGCATGAGAGCTTTGGTTGCTGTTGGTGACATCATGATGGCCACTCCCTCGGTGTGCTCATGGTTGTCCTCTAGGTGGCCGGAATAGATTACTGTCTCTCCAGTAGGTAGTTGGCACCTTCCAGTTCCGTTCCATCTGCTCTCGCAGATTCCCAACACTTCTATTCTGTACCTTCTCATTTCAGCGGCTATCTGGGCAGCCTTTCCAGTTTCGTACATTGTACGAACATTCCAGGTACCCATCCTTACTTTTGCTTTCATCGAAAGAAGGCACATCGGCTGACTGGCTTCCCGAAGGCTTTCACCAGCCTGCGTCATTTCACTTCCCCGATTCCAGCGAAAAGTAAGGCTATTGCTTATGTTTTTAGAATTTTTAATATATTTATTCGTTGAAGTTTCTGTAGCGATTTGGTTGTTTTACAGGGGTGGAGTTGCTAGCACCACGCCCCAACCCTCCCTCTTTACCCGGGCTTGGGACCGGCTAGAAAACTAGTAAGCTAGTAGCCTAGCAAGCTAGTATCTGGCGAGGTTGTGCGGACAAATACTCGCCGAAAATATTGTCTAGTGGTCGCGCTATGTCATGAATTGGCAGAAGTTAGAAATCATGGGCCATTTGATCAGGTCACAGTGGCTTAATGGTCTACCAGCTAGTTTGCCTTGTAACCAGAAGGTCTTGTGTTCGAATCCAGGTGGATGCATACTGATGAAGAGTTCCAAACTGGGACAAAACGGCTGTCCATTACTCATCGGTTTCCCAGTGGTTCTATAACTAATGTCAGCTCATGATAAAATCCTGTAACAGACTATTTATTTTGTGAATCGATCTTCAGTTGAACAATTTTCATAATTGTACCATTGAACATCATTAAGAAGATAGTATAACATAGTTTATAACATAATATATCCAACAAAATCTCTCCTGTAATCACGAACGCCTACAATTTTTTAACAAGTTCAGTATAGAGATGAACCCAATATGAGACAAGCCTTAATTTCTTCTTTTCCTTCGTTATTTATTTATTTATATATTCAATTTCTTATTTCATTCTTGTTAAACAGTGTTCATTGTCACACTACTGTATGAAAGAAATATATGATTATTATTGTTATTACTATTATTATTATTCAATAAATGAAGCGAAACATTTCATGCTATATTAATTTGACTACTTTACACTTGTTTTAACTGATTAATAATACAAGGAGGGTAAGAAAAAATAACAAAATGTGTGTATTACGCACATCATTTTAAAGAAAACAACTTTTGGCATTAAGTTAATTTAAATTGCAAAAAGAGATTTTTAAATTCCCCCAAAATTGTAATGAATAAATTTCAAGTTACATATGGGAATAATTTATGTATACATATTTCATATATTTATAGAGTTTGAATATCTTGTTTTGTATGTAAAATGGATTTGTGTTTTTTACTCGTATACGTTATATAATCCCCTTTGAAAGACTGTGATAATCCTATTTCAACAGTGTAGACTGGATATAAATATGATTATATATTAACCATGGTTTTAATCAATGTAATTCTTCCCCTTTCCAACAGTACGTATTTATCAGATGATGGAGTCAGTCCTAATAACTTTGATTGAAAAGTTAATTTCAGAAATCATCAGCTGACATTGGTGAGAAAACCATTGGAAAACCTGTGAGGATTGTACAGCTGCTTCGCCCTAGTCTGAGACTCTCCAGCAGTACGCACCTACCGGAGTTTGAAACCAGGGCATCCGGGTTACAAGGTTATCATGTCATGATGAAATACTCCAACCAAACAGACGAAATCCCTACAAAACCATTACTTTAAAATGGATCTAATGCTCACTAGTGACTGGCTCTACTCAGATAGATAGTTACCTGGAGTTCTAGTGGGAATTCGTGACCAGTAGGGTACAGAAGGTTGAAGGTGAGGACAGTTACTCAAAGAAGAAATCGCTAATTGTTCACACCACGTCATGAATTGGCTGAAGTTAGAATTCATGAGATGGCCATTAGATCGCATCCCAGTAGCTTAATGGTCTTCGAGCTCGCTAGCCTTGTAACCAGAAGGTACTGGGTTCGAACCCAGTTGGAATGGGCGCATACTTCTGAAAAATCCTAAACTAGGATCAAACAGCCCTCCAGTGCTCTCAGCTGGTCATCCAATGCTTCTCTAACCGATGTCAGCTCATAATAATATTCTGCAACCAATCAAACAAAGTCCTTATACAAACCAATACTTAAAAAATAATTTCAGAAACTTTGTACACTTTCCCCCCTTATGAGCGAAAAAACAGTTTATGCAGAACAAGATATTACTCTCGTTTGTTTCATCGACTTCTTATCAGCTGAGTACGACCTAAATAAATTATTGAGTATGTGAACAGAAAAGATTTCGTATAGTTGAAAGTGTTACATAACCTCAGTTGAAAGAAGACTGCAAGCCTAGTAAACAGAAAATTACACTTTTATAGTTTATACCCAAAAAGTTCAAGTTTAAACAAAAATAAATGTTTGCTCACAGTAGCAAAATAGTTACGTAATAATGGCAAAAGGGGATTAAAATGATAAGTAAACAATAGTTTTGTGAGTTTAACCTTAATCACTAGATTAAGAGACAAGCAAAGTTACACTATATCAAAGAAAGAGAAATTAAATCTGAAGGTCATGTAATCGATTCAAAAAGAGAGGATAGAGATAATCAGTTATAAGGGCAAGGAAAGAATGATGACTTCTTTCAGGTGTTTAATACAAATTGCTTCAGAAAACTTGAGGAGAATTGAACTTTTCTGTCTGTTGGAAATATTAAAGGATTTCGTGATGTTCATCACATTAGGCTGTACGCATCTGACGCTAACCCGACAAATTAAATGGTGGCACCATACTATTCTGCATAAATCTCTGTTTTTGCCACATTCGAAGTTAATTTCGTATTGAAATTGAGTGATATAATTTTTAACGGCAAAATATATAAGCCGAGTAATCACTAATTATTATTATTATTACATGGAGGATTTAATCGTGAGCTGACATCAGTTAGAGAACCACTGGAAAATCTGGGAGTACTGGACAGCTGCTTCGTCCTATTTTTCGTCCTAGCTGTCCAGTACTCTCAGGATTTTCAGTGGTTCTCTAACTGATATCAGCTCATGATTAAATCCTCCATGCAATCAAACAAAATCCCTACAAAACGAATACCTGAAAATTATTATTATTGCTAAACCTTTAGGTTCCAAATAGAGCAAAAGGATTCTGCAGAACACCGCTATTTCATCATGTTCTATGCCGGTATTTTTCAGCTGGCGCTGTGACTGCCGCTTTGATTTTTCCCACACATGATCCCCTCCATATCTCCGTCGAACCCACACTCGAGTCGTCGTTTCGTATTCGGTTCTCACTTGTGAGCCTGAAGCGTAATGTCACTTAACACTCTCCTGAGTAGAAGAAGCTAAAAATATGCTCCACTGTAAACCTCAAAAGTGCACAAGTGATTATATCACACCCCACGCAATTTACCAATTTTTATGTGTGTGTGGACATGCATACATAGGCAGGAGTAATTGCGCTTTGCACGTGAGGGTGGGAGAGCATATCCCAAAATGGTTAGAAAAACAGATGAATTGTGACAAGCTAATAGATGCAGGTGGCAGACTACCAACTTCGTCTATAGCTAAACATCTAGTCGAGATAAGCCATAAGATTGATGTTAACTCAGCCTTTAAGGTCATCTATAAAAACGGTCAAGGGCGTTTACTGAAATATGCTGAGGCTATATCTGTTCATAGACTTAAGCCCCCCTTATGTATTCAAAAACAGTTTGTTATTACCCTTAACCTACCTTGGTAATCCTTATTTGATTGGATTACCAAACGTTTGTGTTAATTATTCTTCATTCCTTTTTCTCTCGCTTTGTTTAATTTAACCTTTCTATATATATTGACTTGACAAGTAAATGTGTGATCAGATTGTTCGAAATGTATAGCGCTAATACATCACATTTTTTTCAGATAGTCTCCGTCTTCTAATAACGCTATCAAAAAAACTCTCCTGAGAATTGGTCGAATCTATCTCGATTTCCTTCTGCATATCTGTTGGACAATAGGCTGCTGTCCAGTTTGATGTCTGACAGAGTTGTTTGCTGTTTATCGCTACTGGCCAACCATCTAATCTAAATTATGGAACCAACAAAGTCAGCTATTGACAAAATTATGATGTAGGCTGCTGGAAATGCCTTTGGTGTTACACCAAGTCACTGAACCATATAGCCCTGCTACATTCTTTTTCATGCCTGTTTTAGCCTGAGTTTGTAACATCAATCTCTCTGTATCATTTAAGGTGCTTGTTTGCCTACCTTTCTGTTTTTGTGTATTATTATATTTACGTTCTATGCATCAAAAGTTACACTTAAAAAAGAATAATGTAGTTTCAGAAACAGTTACGTTTGTAGAAGGCGGAGTATAGCTATGCTGATAAATTTTCCTTGAATTAGGATATGAAAGCGATGAGACTGGAGAGAGAATAGCTAGATAATTGAAAGACTCAATGTGAAAGGTGTTTGCAATCCCAGAACTTTACTTCATGTCTAAAGCAACCTTTGCATTTATAAAGTTTAAACTAGACCAATTTGCGGTTTCTCTTAACTCAAACCGTGTTTATGAGTTTAAATGCACTTATGGTAACAACTGTGGAGGAAGAATAGAAAAATATTTGTCCACCAGGATTACTGAAAACTATATCAATAGTCTAAGTATTATAGGTTGAGATTCGTATAACAGCTTCATAGCTCGACACCTGGTTGAAGTAGAACACCAGATTGGCTTATAAGAATCTTTTAATTTGGTGAACAGTCTAATTCACAACTACTTTGAATTGCTGAAAGGTGAAGTTTGAATCATGTGTGCAAAAGAGATTTTCACTAACTTATTACTACATTGGTAAGAACTGGCTCTTTCACATTATCTCACTGAAATTTCTTCAATTTCTATGATTAAAACTGATATTTGCATTCACTTGCATGGTAACTAATTTTATAAACACCTTCGTAATCTTTGACGTATTTCATTTTGCTTGAATAAAGCCTCATGTGATCATGTAAATATCTTCACTTGCATATTTATTATCCCTGAACTCCAGAATATTATTCCCTTAACAATATTAAGTGTCTTTATTGTGACCGTAATGGATTATTGCAACTTCCTGAATGGGTTTTAAATTACGCATTTTTTTCGCATACTATGAACTTTGTGTTTAATATTTCTGTCTGCAGGTTCAAAAGCAAATGAAACAATGAATATAATCAATAACAGAATCGTGGTTGGATTAATTTATCATATTAATGAATTAGTCTTCGAATAATGAGTGGAACATAAGACTTCGATAACATATCTTCATTTTGCTCTCTTCCCTGTAATCTATTTTAGCTACCTTCTCCATTTTTCACAATCTCTGAAATTTTCTTCACACGACCTCCTCTATGCCACCTTTGGATACGCGAATGGCTGATTCACATCCAGCTTCAGTTCAAAGACCTGATGAGCAATTTCACTCAACAGTCCTTATAGTCTGTTTTAGAACTATTTTTATTTTCTTCTGCTAATTTTTGGGAAACAGTTTTTGGCCAGTTCACCATTAGTAGTCTTTGTAGCTTATCCTTTATCACTGGCCACCGGATATTTAGTAATGAGTGAGGTGGTCTGTTGGAAATATTTTTGGTGAAACGCTACGTTGGATCAATAGAATTCGGGTTATTCTTCTTTATACCAACTGATTTATCTCTCCAAACTGATTTCAATGGAATAAACGCTTTTCTTGCTAATCCAGTTATAGGTGGCTTTGATATCGTCATCCTCGAGGCATGTTTCCCATTTTCCCCTGATCATTTAAAGAAGTGGTCACCATTTAATTGTTCATGGAAAACACGTTCACGTCTCAGTAACTAATTTAATAAGTCCAGCTATGTATCAAGTTTTCGTTTTACCTTAAATTATTAAGTTTCAAAGCATTAATAAATAAGAAGTAACTTCATTATATTTTCCAATGAATGAAAAACAAAACGATATTGTTTTTACTGACGTTTCGCTATTATATATAATTATTATTATAAAATACTTGATAAAGCTACCAGCATTAAATAGCGAAACGTCAGTAAAAACAATATGGTTTTGTTTTTCATTCATTGGGATATACAAAAACCTTTATTATAATGAATATACCTAATGCCAAATTTTTTCAAACCGTTAAAAAGTGAACTTGGTTTGGACATATATGGAGAAGTAACTTCAGTGAACTGATGCATCAGTAGTTCAGTGTTGGGATACCTGTCAACTACGCACGTCGTTTAGGGTTCAATCCTCAGCCGCCGTACACCTAAATCTTGCTCAGTCGGTTGTTGGCCTGGTAAGAATTGAGAAGGTTGGATGTGAGGCTAGAAACCTCCCTCAGCAAGAAAAATAACATTTGTATAACGGGAGAACATAAGACACTACGTAAAGGACCTCCATACGGCAAAAACATTATATCCATGATATCTGTTTCGTTCTAACTTCAGTAGTACGCACCCAGTGGGGTTCAAACCCAAGACACATATAAGTAGTTACCTTGGTCCTGGTGAAAATTCGTAACCAGTGGGGTACAGAAGATCGGGTGTGAGGACAAATACTCACCAGTGACATTGGCTTTTGGTCATGCTACATCGTGAATTGACAGAAGTCGGAATTCATAGTCCTAATGACTGGATGGTTTGAGAGCTTGCCTTGTAACTGAAATGTTCGGGGTGTGAACATCAGTATTTGCGTAGTGCTGAAAAGCCCCGAACTGGGACAAAACAGCTTCCCAGTGCTCCCAAGTTTCTTAATGCTTCTCTAACCGATGTCAGCTCATGATGAAATTCAAAAACACTATATTTATGCATTCTTAGCCACATTAAGTTTCGGTCAGGTAAAAGAAGATAAATTGTTCTGATTGTTTGGTAATTGGCTCAAGGTTGAAACAGCCGCCCAATGAGATTGTTTCATGTTCACGACGTAAAGAAAATCCAGACTTTTAGGAATAAACGCTTCTAACTTTGCTGCCATTGACTGCTTCCTGTTAATCTTCATCACGCTAGAACACCAAGTGCCAGTGAAACATCAAAGCTCAAAGCGTGAAGCAAAGTGTTCAATCGGTATGCAAAGAAATAAAAGAACAAAAATAAGAAAAATAATGAATTAACATTCGTGCGTGAAACAAACCACAACAAAAATTATCCATAATTCTTCATGTACATGTAAAAAAGTGGCCTAGACATTGACTTCAATCAGTAATCTTTAATAAATACGAGTCATCAGGATTCTTTAAAAAATACATCAGAGATGTAACAAAGTGTACAAACCTGACTAGTGTGCATTTTAGCAACAGTTACAACTTACTTTAATATTTGTTGTATTGATTTATTAATAGGTGCTCATTTTGAACAACAACAACAACACCAAAATGCTAGTTTTTGCTATTCATTTACCCATTTTGTGTTTTTGCCCCATTTAACGAAGTACAGGAGAGAATTTCTCCCCAATTTTAACAATACAATATTTCCCCTAAGTCTTAAAGACTACCTATTTCTTTTAAATACAAACGTATAAGCAGAGTAGAAATTGGTGGTCAAATAAAGCTTAAATGCAAAAAACAGCCTAATGTATATGTACTTCAAGGGAAATAGGCATTGATTTCTCCTGGTTATCGCAAAATAATGCAGAAGTGATGTGGCGATTGAACAAAATAAGGTTTTACAACACATCATGTAACTTTCAGTTCATCGTTTCTTCGTTTTTTTCCTCTCTTCTTTTGACTGTAACAACATTATTAAGAATGCTGTTTTCTAATGTATACTCTTTCATGTTTTCATCTATCTTAACAATGATCGTTCTTTTCATTTGGATTCTGTTGTACTGAATAAGTTTTGAGCTTGAAAATGTTTGAAATATAGGTGCCTAGAAATTTGTACCAATCTTCTTGGTTTATTTGATATACTGAGTTTAAGTGTTAAAAACATCATTCTCTAGGACTTTAGTTTCATACATTCCTGTTAATGTCACATGTTAAATGATGTGAAGCTGAAAAATCAGAGAAGCCTTTAAGGTGAAGGTAGAAGTAAAACAAGGATTCCCGCTGTCACTGATGATAGACTGGGTCATGCTGCAAGCCGTGGCGAGAGATATGTCAGGAATAAGCTGGAGTAATAACAAGAGTATAGAAGGATTTTGAGGACGATTTGTGTCCAGTGTCAAGAAACCAGACGACTTACTGAACAAGTTGGAAGAAATAACATACATCGAAGTCAAGACTTCAAATGATCGTAGGAAAAATGGAAGTGGTGAAGATACCCAGTAACCAACAAAACCAAACACTAATGAATATCGACAAAAGACATTCAAAAAAATATCCTTTCTTTCACTTGTCTCTGTAGCACCGTTTCAACTACAGACAGACTGCATGGATCATGATTTTAAAAGGCAGGATTATAAACGCAAAAAAAACGTTCATCACTCAAGAAACAGTTTGGAAGTTTTCTGAACTCAGAGTAGGGAGCAAAATCTCGATTTTTGAAAATAATGTTACGTCAGTTCTTCTGCATTGGTCTGGGAGTTGACTAGCACTTCACTGAGAGCACTTTCAGCAGGTGACTCCAGACTTTTATAAACAGTTGCCTCGACAGATGACCAGCCAGGAAGAAATAGCAACAAGAAACTTTGGGAACGATCTAACCAAGAACCTATAGCCCATAAAATACCCCAAAGTAAATGGAAATAGATCCGACGCACACTGATGAAACCATTGTATGACATCACGTGCATTCCCTAGAGTGGGAACTCAAATAGGAGACGATAAGATGAGCGTCCAAGTGTGACAGTGAGGAGGTTGTTTTAGGATTAGATGAGAATCTACGAGAAACCATCGTACAGCCAGCTGAAAAAGACTGCAGAGGATGCGGTGAAATAAGGATGTATTTTGAAGCCCTATGTTCTACTCAGAACAAAGTTAAACTGTTGGTAAAGTATTTCACCAAATGATTCTAGTCAGTCACTGCTGATCATATTTTCCTTTTAACTATCAGATTAGGCCATCTTCCTACATTTTAGGTTATACTCCACTCAATGTTTACAAATGCTAGACACCATGTTTCATTTGGGTTATGATTCAACAAACAGAAACTAGAAGAAAACCTGAAACGTGCTGAACAATATTATCTCTGGCATTATTATCATCTATCCTCCGGTTGAAATACACCACATTCTTCGCTCGTCTGTAGTTGACTTAATTCTGTCTCTGTCCAGACTCTCCTTTTTTCAAATCTAAACAGCATTTTATTATTCTCCATTAGCGTCTCAATTTTAGTTTTTCCCTAGACAAGCTATTAGGTAGTTAGACGCTGTATTCGTGTCACTCTGCGAGTGACGTTTATCGGTCAGACGGGGAATATTTGAGATACTTAGCAGATTGAGAAACAGTCACCGAAAGTCTCAACTATTCTTTTTTTACTCCAGGGACTTTGTATATTAGTTTTCACTGAATGATTGGCATTCTCAGTTGTTTTCTAAATCCCGAGATAATTTCAGTCGTTAACCAACTCAATAAATTTATTGATGGTACAGATAGTAAATCTTAATATCAATTATATCATACTGTGTATCAGTAGGTCCTGTGCTCAGAGCCTGGTAGGAACAAACTATTGAATAGTCCAGATCTAGGATGAAACAGTTGTCCAGTACTCCAGAATTTTCGAATAGTTCTCTAGCCGATCTCAGCTGATGATGAAATCCTCTAACTAATCAATCAAATCAAATCCACGTAAGACAACACTTGGATAATGAATTATTCGTCGAGAGTATATAAAATAATTCAGAACTTATGTTAAAAAAAGATAAAATAAGTTAACAGCATTCTCTGTATGATCTAAAGAAACTATCAAGATGAGCTGAGTATTTAATTGGAGAAAAACATTCATGTGACACAGAGAGAATTGCAAAGATAATCCTTTTGCAATTAATAGTGTTCTCTGAGCTGATTGGTTTAGTTGCGGAGTTTTCGTCGTCTTTCTGGACGACATATTCAGCGCAGTATTTAGCATAGAGTCAAATGATTTAAAATCTCCATGAATGATGATACAATTACGTCTCCTGGTGACCAACCGTCTTTACATATGTATTGACCGTTTTCTATTGATCGGGATTTTAAACTTTCTTGTCACCTGATTTACTTTTATTAGTTGACATATTTCATCTATATTAACGGGTTTATTAATGGCATTTTCGTTCGAGGTAAAATAGGTCCGTTAGATCTCATTCGCTTGATATTGTTCTGTAATTTGTCCTGATTTCGTTAGTTTACTTAAAGTTGTTTGATTTTGTATCGAATATTTGTATAGGGTTTTTTGTCAACTGTTGATATACATTATTATCTTTGAGTAGATCCTCTGCTTTCTTCATGTAGTCTTCTATGTCCAGGATTACTGTTGTTCTTCCTTTATCAGCCGGTAGAATCACTTTATCTTTTCTATTCTTTAGTTTCTTCAATGCATTTTGCTCTTCAGTGCTAAGTTGGGAATTATGTCTTTTCTGTTTGTGTATAGGTATGATACATTGACGTATTTCTTGTTGTACTTCCTCATTCAGTTTTGATAATTTGAATGATGCTTCTGATGAAGCACAAAAATCTGTTACTAATTTTCAGCAGTATTGTAATTGAGTCCTTCTGAAATTCTTCTTCGGCTTTCGATAATGGCTGTTTCGATAGATTTACTACGCAGTCATTTAGAGTTTCTTCAGATGGTACGTTACGTCGATGATACATTTGTAATAATTAAGAGGAATGATTTAGAATATACCCATAAATTAATAAACAACATATTTGAAGACATCAAATTCACAAGAGAAGAAGAATTACATAACAAAATCCCATTTTTAGATGTCTTAATCAGGAGAACCAACACAGGAAATTTAGAAACACAAGTATATAGAAAATCAACGCACACAGATCAAATACTGAACTATTCTAGCAATAATCCAATTATTCACAAAAGAACTTTGTGCAGACATTGTTTAGAAGACTTCAAAAACATTGTAGCACACCAGAGTTGAAAGGAATGGAAGAAAAATACCTACAAACGGTCTTCAAGAAGAATGGTTATCCAAAAAATTTCATCAAAAAGTGTTCAAAGTCGAATCAAAGCACCAACAAAGAACCATCACCAAAGACCAAAAAGAAACTCATCCTACCATATCTCTGAAATGATGGCTAGAATACTGAAACCGTTTGATATAGATGTAGCACACAAACCAGCCGAATCACTTAATTCGATCTTATGCAAACCAAAAGATCCGATAGAAAAAGGAGATAAAATTAACACCATTTACAAAATAAATTGTACGAACTGTAACAAACATTACATCGGCCAAAGTGGGCGTCCCCTTCGAATAAGAACCAAGAACACAAATCAGCCGTGAAAAGACGTGATATAAATTCTTTAGTATCGATGCATACAGACAATTACGGACATTAGTTTGATTGGGATAATGTCAAAATCTTAAACAGAGGAAACACCAAATGTGCCAGGGAATTCCTAGAAGCCTGGTACTCAAACGAAAATGCCATTAATAAACCCGTTAATATAGATGAAATATGTCAACTAATAAAAAGTAAATCAGGTGACAAGAAAGTTTAAAATCCCGATCAATAGAAAACGGTCAATACATATGTAAAGATGGTTGGTCACCAGGAGACGTAATTGTATCATCATTCATGGAGATTTTAAATCATTTGACTCTATGCTAAATACTGCGCTGAATATGTCGTCCAGAAAGACGACGAAAACTCCGCAACTAACCAATCAGCTCAGAGAACACTATTAATAGCAATTCATCCATCTGAATTACAAATCTTTTCTATTATTTCAAAGAATATACCTTTCAAAATTTCTATTCAAACCTGTTCCGTTACACAGTGTTCTTTTATTTTTGATAAAGTCTCACAGTGCACAAATACTATTCTTATATCAGTTTTCTTAAAGATCATAAAAATAACAACAATGGTCAGTTGTTGATATGAGTTTGTAACTAAACATGTGAGATTATATATCAGAAGGAGACAAATGAATAAACTACGAAATTCCGCCCCATGGTGCTACACAATCCTATTTTTCAAGTCTCTAAAGTCTTGCTAATAGTCATTTCTGAGCGTTATTCATCGCCTAATGTTTTTATATTCTGTAAGACCACTTAATCAAGTTTTAGAATTCCTCCATTCTCTTTTTCTTCTTGATGTGTAATTTCACATGCCTGGTTAGTGACTGATAATATTAATTCACGACGTCCTTTATAACAGCAATAACAGCATATAATGTAGGATTAAGTGGTTCCAGGTTCCTCTCAGCTGTGTATAACCTGAATAATAAAAGTTAGTGGTTTTATTGCAAATTTAAAGTACTTAGTCCCAAGTTTGATCACAAGCTGGAATCAGTTACAGAGTCATTAGAAAATCAGGAAGTACCGATCAGCTGGCTGGTCTTAGTGTGGCACTCCTCAGCATTACACACCAACCAGAGTTCAAGCGCAGGACACTCTGGCCACTGGAACCAGTCCCGATGGCCCATGTTTTTTCAGCCTTTGCCAATTCGTGACATATATAGCGCAATCACCACCTAATGTTATTGACAAGTAACTGTTCCTTTACCTAACGTGGTGGACTACGCAGGCTATGACCTATCACTAGATCTCCAGGAGGAACCAAATTTCCAGCACTCTCTGGTTTTCTGATGGTTCTTAATTGATGTCAGCTTGTACTCAAGCCTGTAATCAATCAAGTTGCTGCAGTTCGACACTTGTTACTTTAATTCATTATAGATAAAATTTAGAACAATAGTTAAAAACAATGATCATTTCAAATAGGTGAGTCGAAATGTTTAGTTAAAAAAAATATAAAAATACTGCTGTGACTATAAACTGATCATAAATTCTCGAGTGAAATATAAAAGGTGAGAACCAAAGGCTGAAACAGGACACCTTGTTATTGCTTGATTTAAATTGATTGGTTGACATTTTTGTCGTGATTTAACTGTATAGCTCTGAAGAGAACATTATTACTGATCTGTCTTTCTGAAAATTACATTCCTTCGCGTAGTGGTAACATTAACAACCAGAAAAGAGTCTACGAGAAGGGTTATTTTGTATTTTAAAATATCTCACCTATTTCATGAAGCAATTGTTTGGCGTCAAATTTGTCGAGCTCTGGTAAAATGTGCCAACTTTGCATTGATATGCATCGTCAAAATAAGGTTAACTAGTTATTGCTGGCTACAAGGGAATACAGAACGCTAGTTTGTTGAGACCTGAACAATTAATTCATTTAATGTTTGCTAAATCTTAAATATGAACACATTCTGCATACTTTTTTCTTAATTATTTTTTATTTTTTTATTTTTGATTACAGCTTGATTCCACATCGTATTTCTGGTACAAGTATGGAATTTTCAGCATGGATATCGGTAGCCCAAAATTCGCAGGCCGACCATAGATATCAGGTGTGCGTCAGCGTGGGCTCGAACCCCGGACCATGTGCATGGTCGGCGAGAGTCCTAACCACTGTGCCACCGACGCACTTTTAAAGGGAGGACCGTGAGGCCTCCGCACTGACAAAAACTACACGCCCGAGCGCACCCGATTAGGGTCCGTCGCGAGTTTCAACCCACCGAGGTGCAATGGTGAGCCTCCACCCGAGTCAGAGCATTCTTGATCACCCTGAACCCGGCGCCAGGTAAGTTACTTGACCGTCCCTCTTGTATATGGGATGACTTTATCCTAGATAAGTGGCGGAAATGATCTCTCTGAAATTTCTGTCGATGCTGATTATTGCTTAATGTTGTTGACAGCTGTTGGTTGTCTTCATCACCTCCGTCTTCCGCATGTTCACTTAAAGTCCTGTTTTTGCTGCTTCTTCTACCAACTTGTTGTTTTCTGCATGTAGATCTTCAAGTCTGTGTAACATTAGACATAAACTATCCGCAAAATTCAGATCTCCAAGAGTCAGTCTTTTTGTCACAGTCTACTGTAAAATCTGATCCACCACAATCAGGAATGACGTTGGTAACAGCCTTGTCTCTACCACTGTCTTCACTTCAATATCATCTATAAGTTTTCCACTATGAATCACCTGAAATATGACATCATCATTTAGCTGTCGAATGAGTTTGATTAAAGTTTTAGTCAACGCTGTCAAAAACGTTTTCAAAGTCAATGGAATTGAAGTATGGTGAAAACTGGCATTCTACGCTCTATTTGACTATATTGATGTATAGTGTAGCAATTTGATCAGCACATGATTCGGTTGTTTTTTCTGAATCCGTCTGTCTCCAAATGGATTCTTGCATTCATAAGCTGTTTTAGCCTATCCAGAATGTTATGAATGTAATTTAATGAAAAAAGATTTTCAGCAAATTAATAAAACACAGAAATTTAAACTCTGAGGTGAACATTCAAAATCGAAGGTTTAACATTTAGACGATATGACTTGATGATATTAGATGGTTGGAGGCGATCGACCACAGAAAGCCTTACTTGACCTAGGTTTCCTGCTTGTTAGCACTCACTAGTCAGCATGGCGCATCTGCAACCTTGAAGGAGCTCATGTCCCTTCTGAGATTCGAACCGACGTCACATAGTGGTGCAGTCCAAGGCGTTACCACTGAGCTATTTGGCCTCGCGATTGACCTCCTGTAGGACTGTAGTGGGTATTTTCATCAATTCAATACTCACCGTGATGCCAAGCTACCTGGAATGGTGACCATATTGCCAACCTGACTGAGAGAATTCAGTCTGCACCAAAGAGAAAGGACTAAACACATCATACTAGTTACTAGTGTTCAATGTAAAAAGACGATATGACTGTTGAATTTCTAACAGTCTCTGTTGTATAAATTTCGATAGAAACGAATGGATATTCCAAATAGACTGTACATGTAGTATACTTATTAATAAATCATCCATTTGTTTCAAGGTTTTTTATAGGCCACAAAAGTAGGCAAATATCGAACATCCAAAATTCGACCAATACATACATAGCAAAATTGAACAAGGCATTCAGGAGACAAATATTACAAGATAATATCACATTGAAGTTACTCTAATACAGCATCATAACTAGTATGTTCGACAATCATAAAATATTAGGCAATTAATTATTTATATGACGTAGTTATGCTTTAATAAGCCATATAGTCCAGGGTAGTAGAAAAAATTCAAGTTCATGACTTTTTTCTGCACACATAAACTGGAATGCATGTGATTAATCCAAAATACTTTCATCACCTTCAGTAGGAAATATTGTGAAATAGCTTAAAATCAGTATTGAATATTGATTTTGGTGATCAGAGAATAGTAGATGTTTCGTGATGGGTAATGCTTGATTAAATGCATTCAGATTTTCTATGAGATTATTATTATTATTGCTCCCTTGAGTTCCTAGTGGAACATAGGGCTTCAACTGCCCGTCTCTAATTGCCACTTCTGTCTTCTGCTGTACTTCTCACATGTATCCACGGTAGTCCATATTCTTTCAACTCCTCTTCACACGATCTCCTCCATGTCACCCTTGCACTGACGTCCCACACGCCGCTTCCCTTTCGGGTTCCACTCGAGCGATGGCCTGACGCGCGTGCGATGTCACCCAGCGGCCTCCTCAGAGAGTATCGAATCCATCTCAACTTTCTCCTGCATATTTGTTGGGCGATTGGTTCTTGTTTTGGTTGTTCCCATAGTTTCTTGTTGGTGATTCTTTCCGGCCCGGCCGGCCATCTGATCTTCAGTATGTAGCCGCCAAAGACAGCTGTTGATAAAGGTCTGCAATAGCCTGTTGGAAATATTCTTCGTGACCCACCCGCCAACTTTCCGATCCGTATCGAAGAGCTAGACTGACTTGACGTTTGTATAGAAAATCCAACCGAATTTTGTTCTTGATGCTGAGTGACGAAGATTTCCAGATCGATTTCAGGTTGATTGATGTGTTTCTCGCCTTCCCGATTCTCGCTCGATTTGACATCCTCGTCCGCTCCTCCTGTAGTTGAGACAATGCTCCTAAATAAGTGAATGAAGTAACCTCTTTCAAATCCCTCCCGTTGATGGTGATTAGTGGGGATGTTCCTGATGTTGTTGTTGTTGGTTGGTTATTTTAACCTCCGTCTTGCTATGTTCACTTGGAGTCCTATCTTCGCCGGCTGCTTCTTCGACCAATTTGTCGGTTTTCGCTTGTCAGTCTTCGAATTTGTGACATCAAACATAAATCATCCACGCGCGAAATCCAGGTCTTCTAGGTTCTTCACGTCGGTCCAGGATATTCCTGTCTTCTCGTTTCCCACTGTCTGACGCATAATCCAGTGGATGAGATTAAATGACAACTTAAGGAGATGTTCTTTCTCACAACATTAGAACACTCTCCTGGGTCCACCAGTACATGCGTCCACGCATATTAGCACGAAACATTTTGAATAAAATATAAATACAGTAGAATTTCCATATTTATTCGTTTCCATTGGAAATAGAACTGTCTGACAGGTTGTGGAAAGAAAGATGGTATAGTACGCTCAATTGATAGATGGCTGTAGGTGCTAACTGCTGAAAAGTCTCAAAAAGTAACGAAACGACTGTGTAGTTCTCATTGGTATTCATTGGTTCATCAACTGAATTTATTTCATGATCTAATCAAAAGAGACAATTGGGCTGCGTAGAGTGAAACTTTAGCAAAAATTCTATGTCAGCTCATAAACGTGACTTTTTCTTTGATATTCATGGTAGCAACAATATAAATTATTTCAATTGGACATTCATGGAATATTTCGGTAAATCCATCTATCTGTATGATCTGAACCTGGTGATTTGTTCGCTTTTCAACGCGAATACACCATTTTGAAGTCATGTAGAAAACCTATTTTTCTCACTATTGTCTGCCTTGGATTTGGACTAATCCTCGAAAGGATAAACATTGATTTTAAGATGGAAACCATGAAATACTTTCTCCAGCAGTACGCACCCATGATCCTACTGAGGATCAAACTAAGGAGCTTTAGGTTACGGGATGAGCCACTCAGGTATCTAACCAGTGGAACAGAATCTAGTAGCTGATGAGTTCTAACTTATGCCGTGGCTAAAAATGTTGTAGATGATTATTTTTTGTCACACCCACGTTGGTGAACCCCACTGGTTATGATTTCTCACTACATCTACAGGCAACTTCAACCGGTTGTTAGTCAGTACTGAAACTCAAATGTTCGTTTGCAGGGATTCAGTTAGTTTCAAATTAGACTATGGATTCATCTATAACTTAAGGAACCATCGAAACTATGAAGCGTCATGGGTGTGTACTAATAAAGACTTCGGAACTAGAAAGAAATAGTTGTCCAGTAATCCTTGGGTTTTAGAGGTTCTCTAATTTATGTCAACTGGTGTTCTAACATGAAACTAATCCAATTCCTGCAAACCAGCACTGGAAGAGAAATCCTTTTTTCCTTATCATCTGAGATTTACACTAGCAAGTATTCTAATATCAACAAAGTTAGTGTAACGCAGTCTGCTGATAAACTCAATAAGTCTCACTTTTAAACCAAAGTTGTTTACAAACTACTTAATATTTAGATGGCAAAAGGATTGAGAAAAAAAATTTACTTTTCAATTAGATTTCCATCGCTGGCTCTACTCTAATTTACATGTACAGATGGTTTACGAGTTGATCAGGGATTGATATCAATTAGAGAACCATTGAAAGCCAGCACAGGAGTGGTGGGCAGCTGTTTCATCCTAGTTTGGGAATCATCGGTAGTACGCGCCCACTCCCAGAGTTCAAACCCAGGACCTTCCGAGTACAAGGCAAGCTCGTATACCATTCAGCCACTGGGACCCGATTCAATGGCTCGTAGTTGAGAGATTCATCCTCACACGTGACATCTGGATGAACCTCACTGGTCAGGACTTCTCACTAGAACTCCAGAAAACTTCATCCTGTAGCAAGTCACTAGCAAGCATCAGATTAATTTTCTATTGTTTGGTTTGTAAGAGTCACAAACAATGGCTGGGGTCGCGCTAAATCACGAATTGGTAGAAGTTAGAATTCATGAGTTGGTCATAGAATCGGTTCCCAGTGGCTGAATGGTATACGAGCTTGCCTTGTACCCGGAAGGTCCTGGGTTCGAACCCTGGAAGTGTGCGCGTACTACCGATGATTCTCAAACTAGGATGAAACAGATGTCCAGTACTCCCTCGTTTTCAATAGTTCTCTAACTGATATCAATCAACTGATCACTGATCAACTCGTAAAAACAAAACTAATCCTTACAAACCAAACGACCGAGTTTCTAATAGAATAGAATGCAAACGATTTTACCAATCTAGTGGTAATACATTTTTTTAACAATAATTAGACAACATCAACACTCGACGCGGGAAGGCGGCAGGAAATTAACCAAGAAAATGAGTACAGACAATTAAAGGTTGAAAAAGGTTTCAGAAAGTGGATTGAGGCTGCAAAACCATTTACATTGAGGGTACAATTAGGCAGTCTCATCATCGTATTTCCGAGCATCATCATCCTGCGCGGTCGGGCAGCGGATAAACAAGATTCCTTCTTAGCTCTGTTTTAGCACATTCGTCCTAGGGTTGATGTGAATATGGAATTTAAAGTTACTTGTCGTATTCCTGCTCATCTTAATTTTGCTTTGCAGATTCGTCTTCTGCACACAGCTGAAGCTATAGGAATCTAACTGATAAAGAAGAAATTTTTACAGCCATTTCCCTTACCTTGATCATAGTTAAATGACTGTGAAAACCTTACTACTTCGCCCTTTTGAAAGGTCTTTTAAAAAATTATCATTGTCCAAACTATTTTATTTTTTCTGACTCATTCATCTTGAATTGTCTAATACCTAATCAACTTGAATACTTGATTATTTCTTCATTACTCTTCATTCTTCCAAAATTATGCATTATACAATCCACTTGTTGTAACCACTTCAGTTTTTTAACTGCCAGTACTAATTTTTTTAATCATCCTTCCTCACCCACTAGTGAAATGTTGATATTGACTAATAACTGTTGTTAACAAACATATCGCGACTAGAAATACTGAAGATTTATATCTTAAACGGATGATTTCAAATTAACTGTGTTCTCCGAGTTGGTTGATTTAACTGTGAAGCTTTCGTCATCCTTCTAGACATCATCTTCAGTGCAGGTGTTGTCCAAATGGACAACAAAAGCTTTACAATTAAATAAACGAGCTCAGAGAACACAACTTATTCAAAATATTACCACTAGATTGGTAAATCCATTTTCGTACCGTTTTAAAATCGCTATATATATATATATATATATATATATATATATACATATATATTTCCATTAGAGCAGAGCTAGCTATGAAAATATGGTTATACAACGGGTTTTTGATTCCCGGTACCGCTGTAGCTACGGCCCAGCTATATCTCTATTTCGGTACCGTGGGTGCGTACTGCTGAAGAGTCCCAAACTAGGACGAAACAGCTGTCCAGTACTCCCAGGTTTTCCAGTGGTTCTCTAACTGATGTCAGCTCATGATTAAATCCTCCATACAATCAAACAAAATCCCTACAAAACCAATACTTGAAAATATAATTAAAAAGTAAATATTTCTTCACTCTTTTCCTTTTATGCATTCTGATCATCTAAGTAGGGATTTTATTTTTCTGCATTGAAACTACTTATTAAGTAATCATAAGGTTTTTGAGCTTTATTTTTATGGATACTTTCACCTGTTCTTTGTTCTTATCAAGACAATAAATAAGCTTATAAGATTATACTGGAGCAAACACTTAAGTGAATATGGAACAAATATGATTACCGTTTTGAATTACCTTTTTATAATCATAAAAATAAAACCACTTTACATGAGTCTTTGTAATGTTAGGCGCCCACGCAAGATTCTGTTTCATTGACGTAGTAATTGTCTTTTCAGATGATGAATGGAGTATACATAAATAGTTGTGATTTAGTTCAAAATAGGAAACTAGTTCTCTTGATTCTAAGACAAAATAATAAACTAAAACAACAATGATGAATTTGATTATTCAATCAAACAAAATTACTATTAAAATAGCAGGCTTTATGTCTGTGTGACCTGAGATACTTAATATAAATTAAATGAAGTTTCATGAATAGGTTAGTTATACGCTTGACTTTAAACCGGCACGTACCGAGTTCGTATCCTGCTTCATATTGTTTAGTAGCAGTTCATATACAAAATAATTTTTAAATCGTAGTCTGGTATAGTGAATGCTAGAACAACAAATGTAATAGTGAACAGTATTGTTTTCGATCAGAACTCATCAAGCTTTACTCCAATACACATAAAAAATAAATACTAAATATAGAACAGACATGATTATATGTCAAAAGAATGATAAGATTGTGCGTTCAGGTTGTGTAATTAGTCATAATAATTCAGCCATCAACAGAGATGAAAAAGTGTAACAATTTGCAATATCAATGGTAATGTAGAAAAGGAGTGATTAGACAAACTTATGTTCATACAGATGTAGTAGATAAAGGCTAAAAAAATTAAAACGTCAGACTAAATAGTGCTATACTATAAGGGAAGCAGCAATAAAGATTGATAAGAAGGCGCTGAATGCATTATTATTTATTCACTTGGGTTCCAAGTAAAAAAGACTTCAACAGCACAATTTCATTTCATCCAGTTACCCTTCTAGATGGCTCAACGATTGCCCATAACATTTCATCATTTTTTCTATTCCTTCACCTTCCCAATAGAACATAGGGTTTCAAACTAGGTCTTTGAAGATTCGGCAGTTGGGGGTACTTATTTTACGGGATTGGGTTGATAGCCTCATGTCCAGCCTTCCCTTTTTTAACAGTCTTATTATTGGCATAGTGAGGTAAAGTAGTGCGTTGGCCAGGGATCGAAACTCGGACCACCTGTGTAGTGGTTGTCGAGCATTCTACCACCGTGTCACCGATGCACAAGGTGATCTCCTCCATGTGACTCTCGTACTAAGCTTGACTATTTGGTCCCTACTCGGGTTGTACTCGAGTACTGCCCTGGCCGTCGATGTCAGCCAGTGGACTCCTCAGTGTGTATCAGATCCATCTCCAAATCCATCGCCATATTTGTTGAGCAATAGGTTCTTGATTGGTTCGTTTCCATTATATCTTGTTGCTTATTCCTTTTGACCATCCGATTTTCTGTATATAAAGAAGGCAGCTGTAGATGAAAGTCTGAAACTTGTTCAAAATACTTTCGGTGAAGCACCAAGTCTCTGAAGTATGTGAAAGAACTGATTTAACATCAGTCTTGAAAATCTGAATCTTGCTTTTAATGTTTATTACAGTAATTTTCCACAGTGATTTTGGAATAATGATGGTTTGCGTTGCCTTTACAATCCCGCAGTTCTTTGATATCCTCATCCGTTTCACCTGTAGTTGAAAAGATGCTGCCTAAATAAATGAATGAAATGACTGCTATATTGACCTAATTTTCCTAAAATAACACATTTATCCTTATTTTACTGTCTGTATTCCTCCACGTGCACTTATTACCTTGGAACCCTATTGGTTGTGAATTGATTTATGTAACTGGTGCCGCTCAGGGTCATTCAAAGTAAATTTACTTATACGCGATCGCTGTCAAACATTTTCTTTATTGATACGAGACACTGAAAGCTCTCTACGTCAACGGTCTGTCTTCTAACGTTGTGGTCTCCGTGATATCGTATTGTGTCGTTGTTTTGACCAACTTTGATTAAAATAGTAGGCTGGGGAATCGCCTAGGTAGGAAATTTTTCAGCACAAACTATCAAGTATGTTAACTGTCATATCAGTAACATCCTATAAATCCCCCCCTTGTAAGTGATTTATGCTTGATATTGTTAAATTGGTTTTCTTCGTCACACTAGTCTTCTCTAGGTTCTCCTGAAGTACTGTCTTCGCTGCCCGCCTCTTCTGCTAACTTATGTTGTCTTCACCTGTAGACCTCCGAGTTTGTGTGACATTAGACATAAATCGTCCGTGAAGTTCAAATCTTCGAATTCTTCTCAAGTTTTTATCTGAAAATACAGTTTCGACTTATTATGTCGAATATCAATCGCCTCAGCTGTATACAGTAGACAAATATGAGTCTACTAGACAGATTTGCTGGGATGTAATGAATTATCTGGAATACTTCCGTTGTATTTTTGCATTAGATAACCACTGTTCAATAAATGCAACAAAACGTTGCTTCAAATGGTTTCCACCTTTCCTTTATGAAACCGCGATGATTGATTTTCAGTAACACTGGCTAAACTATTTAGTAGTACGCCAAACATAATTTTTTCAACAGGAGCAGATGAATTGATAAACAGATGCAGATGGGTCAAAACTATCTAGCTTATTCTTCATTTTAGTCACAGTCGTTCATTGACTAGAAAATTACAAACAGGTTGGCTAAGTACAACATTCTTCACACACGTCTGGCTAGTGTCTGAGACGAAATTTCACATGACAAGGGAATCCTAAGCAACTGTAGATTAAATGGAGTCTATTTTAAGGATGTCTATAACATACATGCCACACTACTACTAAGATATATGACGATTATTCACTGTGATATACTTTATAAAGCAGCAATTTTATTCTTAACAAAACGTCTTCACGACATCACAAAATTAAATTTCTCTACCATTTGGTTTCTATCGTCTAAGCCTTTTGGTTTTTACTATAAAATATCCTCTAAATTATAAGTGATACTGATAAAAATAGGCAGTTCCACAATGTTTCTTTTGGAGAGATGAAAAATGTAGATATGACACTCACTTATTCAACTGTAAACTACATTATAATTATTGTATATATTATTATTGTCTATATTATCAACTCATTACGCTTAATTCCCCTGATGAAGATACTACTCTTTACCAAAAATAATGAGGATATAGTGAATTTTTTAATGCTTACATCTAACTTTTTGAATTTTTATTTCAGATTTAGAGGAAAAAAATAAAAACATTTGCAAGTACTCAACAAGAATTTTGTTTGCAAAGCCCCTTCTGAACAATCTGTTTTTGAAATATTGACTCTTATTTAAATATTTTAACTCCTTTCTCCTAGGATATCTATCATTCTTCTAACGTTTGCATATCACCTGTTGTTTTAATGGCTCATTATTTGCCTTTTTCGCGTTTTATCCCTAATTAAGGTGTTTCTCTTCGAAATTCTGTGATTACGTTATTTTATGGTGGTGATTCTGTCGAAATAAAGTCGAGGTTATTCCTTAAGGACCTTTACCTTGAACTTTCAGCTGGAAGCGTCTGGCGGGTTTGATTCTTGCAGATAGAGTTTTGATCCCATCTCCTCAGGAATATTATATTTGATTCTCAAGTACATCCTGTGGTTGCTTTTCAGTTAATTGATTTTGTTGTACAGCGCTTCTCTTGTACTGCAGAAAATCTTGGACTGTATAGCTGTTCAACGGTAGTATTGAGGTAAATTCGCATTCTTGATATGTTATTATCGTTTGATGTGCGTCGATGACACAGAGGTAGAACACTCGCCAACCACACATATCGTCCGGGGTTTGAATTCCCGATCGACGCACTCCTTTACCTTGCTACGCCATCAATAAGATTGGTAAAGAGGAAGGTTGGGCATGAGGCCTAGTGACCCCAGCCCGTAAAAGTTAACACCATTGCTACCGATCTTCAAAGCTCTAGATTGGGGTTTTATGTTCCACTGGGAAAGGAACAGGAATTAAAGATTTTTTTGATGTTATCACACACTTTATAGCATATAATTGTCTTTTTGAATGTCATTGGGACATTTTAGGACTGTGAGTTACTCGAGGAAGAAGTTTAGTTAGCTTTACAGAAGAAAGTATCGATTAATTGCTCATGTTCAGAAAAGAAATCTGGTTTTGGTTGTTACAAGAAGTACTCAATATAATTTTAACTTATGTCAGACTTTTTACTGAATTATTTTAGGTGAACAGGTGTACAGATAAAAGGAAATAAGACTGTCATAAGGTAATACACATTTATGTTCCGTGACTACTATGGTTTACAACAGAAACGTTAGGTTATTGATATTAGGTCGGTAAAAATATGTAGAAAGTGCGAGTTATTTTTAGTAACCGGACAATAAAGGAAAAAAATGTAATGATAAAAATATGCAAATCATTTTTGTAAAAGATATTTTTCCAATTACACATAGATTAAAATGGGAAAGATTTTTCTAGATTTGTTTTAAAATATTCTGATTACTTAAAAACTCTCGATAACCTTTCAGTTCAACTGAAAAGAATACAAATGTTTATATGCATATCTACCTTCAAAATATACTTTTATTAACGAAACGGCTCATCGGCGTACGATTAAACCGAAAGTGAGTTGAAATTGAAGTATCAAGCATTCACGAGACGTTCACATACCACAGTGGACTTATGTGATAACAATTTTTGAAATTAGAAACTTTCAGGAGTAAAGTATGAAATTAAGAAAACAAACATTTGATTTAATCCTATATGTATATATTTATGCATTTCAAGTATTGGTTTTGTCGCGAATTTGTTTGATTGGTTGAAGCATTTTTCATGAGCTGACATCAGTTAGAGAACCATTGGAAAACTGAGGAGTACTGGACAGCAGAAGTGATAATTCATGAGCCAATGGATCGGGTTCCAGTGGCTTAATGGTATACGAGCTAGCTCGCCTCGTAACCGGAAAGTCATGCGTTCGAGCCTCAGTGGTGAGTGCGTACTGACGAAGAGTCCCAAACTAGGAAACAGCTGTCCAGTACTTCCAGGTTTTCCAGTGGTTCTGTCTCTCTAATGTCAGCTCATGATGGAACCCTCCAGCCGATATTTATGTATTATGTATTTATGTATTTTTCTCATTTAAGGAAACCTCTGAAAATCTACGAATATTACAAAATCTCTGTAGGTGTTGCCTTAGTTTACAACTTTCGATTCATTCTCACATTGATTTCTATTTTTATAAAATTTAAGTATTTTTTCTCTTAAGAAAGTATGCATGCACTTATCCTCAGGCTATCTTTCCGATTTAATCAGTGTAGGATAATGATAAGTCACAAATTATTGTTGTTATTATTATTAATACTAGCAGTAATAATAATAGTATTAGCTTTAAGCATAAAAACTATATAATAATTATCTTACAAAATATGATCAGTGTTTAGCCTAACATAAGAAAACAGTTTTTTTAAAATTATCAGAATTTAGACATGAAATTAAAGATTTTAGTACTGAAAGGGAACAAGCTATTTTTCTGTGTGGATTTCACTGTGCCAGTCAACGTTAGTTGAAGAATCATTGTTGAATGCCAAGGAACACTGGACAGTTGTTTCGACCCTGTTTGACATTTTGCAGGTGCGCTTACTTGTGACTCCAGTAGAATGCGAACCCAGGAGCCTCTCAGGTTATGAGGCTAGCCAACTGACTGTTTGGTCAGTCAACTGGAGTTTGACTCACGCGTGAATTTTAATTTTTTTTTCGTCAGGTGTTAAACAGCTATCACTAACTGAAGCCGTTGATGAGCATTCACTTCAATCTAACATATTGAAGTTAGACAGAAAAGGATTCTTCGTAATAGCTGTATATATCCATGTTGAGATAAATTAGATGTGAATAAGTTGATCAGTTAATGTTAAGTATGCAGTCAATGTCGCGTTTGACAGATAGTATTAGTAATGTTAACAATGCCATATGATTCACATCACATGATAGGAAAAGTTTAATCAAATCCGCTGAAGTGGATAAGGATTCATTCTGTCCTGCCTGAATTAACGGATTATTGGATTATTCAGAAGTGTACTACTTAACATACAGTTGTGAATATGAAACAAAGTAAGGTGGTTAACCGTTTTCTTGTCTGTTATCCCTTGTGCCTTGATATATCCAAATAAAGACAATCAAGTGGAAAAACGAAAGACAATACGTCTTAAAACTTCATTCAAGCTAAGTTTTTTTTCCACTATACCCGCGTTGTACTTTTCCTCAGTTTATTGTGGCGAAAAGAAGTGAACAACGGTGAGTATTTTTTTTGCTTCAAAATGAGGAAATCGATTGAATACATTTAATTAACACGAATTAAATGTAGAATCATTTTTGAATTGGTCATGTCCTCTGAGATGGTTGATTTATTTGCAAAGCTTCCATCGTCCTTCTAGACAACATTTTCAGCACAAGCTCTAATAGGAAGGGAACTTCTTTGAGTTCTTCATGAATGGTATGATTGTGTTACCTGACAATCATTGTTGTAATTGACTGTTAATTCACATATTTATTGATTGTTTTTAGTAACTTGGAATTTGAAAATGGTTTTCATTTGATTTATTTCTTATTATTTGGCAACGGCACATGACAAGTAATCTACAACGGAAAACTCACTGAGGTGTTTGGAGTGAACACAGGAGTCAGACAATGGTGCTTATTATCACCAATGATAATCCTAATTGTGGTGGACTGGATTATGCGTCAGACAGTGGGTGGGAAACGAGAAAAAAGGATATCCTGGACCGACGTGAAGAACCTAGAAGACCTGGATTTCGCGGATGATTTATGTTTGATGTCACTGTCACAAAATCGAAGACTTACAAGCGAAAACCGACGAACTGGTCGAAGAAGCAGTCGGTGAAGACAGGACTCCAAGTGAACATAGACAAGACGGAGGTTATGAAAATAACCAACCAACAACAACAACAACAACAGCAGCAGGAACATCCACCACTAATCACCATCAACGGGAGGAATTTGAAAGAGGTTACTTCATTCACTTATTTAGGGAGCATTGTCTCAACTACAGGAGGAGGGAGGAGGATGTCAAATCGAGCGAGAATCGGGAAGGCGAGAAACACATTCATCAACCTGAAATCAATCTGGAAATCTTCGTCACTCAGCATCAACAACAAAATTCGGTCGGATTTTCAATACAAACGTCAAGTCAGTCAGCTCTTCTATACGGATCAGAAAGTTGGCGGGCGGGTCACAAAGAATATTTCCAACAGCTTGTCGCAGACCTTTATCAACAGCTGTCTTTGGCGGCTACATACTGAAGATCAGATGGCCGGCCGGGCCGGAAAGAATCACCAACAAGAAACTATGGGAACAAACAAACAAAACAAGAACCAATCGCCCAACAAATATGCAGGAGAAAGTGGAGATGGATTGGACACTCACTGAGGAGACCGCTGGGTGACATCGCGCGTCAGGCCATTGCTCGAGTGGAGCCCGAAAGGTAAATGGCGAGTGGGTTGTCGGTGCAAGGGTGACATGGAGGAGATCGTGTGAAGAGGAGTTCAAAGAGTATGGACTACCATGGATGCATGTGGGAAGTACAGCAGAAGACAGAAGCCAATGGAGACGTGCAGTTGAAGCCCTATGTTCCACTAGGAACTCAAGGGAGCAATAATAATATAGTTTAACTATTCAGTTAATTAAGGTGTGAGCCCAGATAAATTGAAACACACTATTCTATCTTTTACTTAGCAGATTTCGTTTAGAAAAATAATCAATGCCGACTAAACCATTTAGCTTAAAGAAAGCAGCAAAAGAAAAATACTGTTCTATGGCATGTGAAAACTTCCAACTATTCTTACAAGAACTGAAGCGTCAACTTATTTAAATTCCGTGAACCTATACACCATGAATTTCATAGATACGTTGGTGGATCTGTTAGGTGTGTTTTGATGTCAGTAACTTTCTGCCTAAGCTCGATATAAGCTGTTTTCGTCAGTCATTCAGAAATAAATCTACTTAATCCACGACAGTTTAATTCAAATCTGTCTTTGATCGTTGGTTGGAGTAGACAAGGAATCGCTACTTTCAGGTTTATTCATTTCATCAAATTTACATCAGTTCTCAGCATTACTTCATATCAACAAAGACATTAAATTTCATATAAAATAGGTTAAATCTCAAGTTTCTAACAATCGAATTTATAATATATTTTAAAACACATGCGAAACACTACAAATACTACAAATCTTCTCTATAATATGCGAAACACTCTCTGTCTTCCTAAACAAGCAAAAGATATAAGTCTGCTTTTAGAAGTGTGCGGAAGAACAACACCAAGGCCTTGAAACTACAGGGTTTTTTATGATTTATAGAATGTTGAAGTTAATTTCCAACAGAATAGTTGAATTTTTAGTTATATGAAGGCCATTAAGATTTTTGATTCAATTAAGATCGTATTTAACATTATTACCATTCCCTTGAGTCCCGAATGGAAAACAGGGCTTCAGCAGTACACATCCACATCACCCTATTCTTCTAAGTCCCTTTTACCTGGTTCCATGATTGTTCATAAGCTTTCAACTCCACCCCATATGATCTGTCCCATTTCATCTTATGACTAACGCCCGACTCGTTGCTTATCATCCAGGTTCCAGTGGAGGCTGTCGATGTTACTTTACGGTGACTCCAGCATGTATTCCAGCCATATCCATTTCCCTCAACCTAGTCTACTAGTTCATTGGCTTACTAGCCAGTCCTAAGACACAAGAAGAATGGAAGAACTTCAAGCTACAGAAAAAAGTTTGCGTTTAGCATATTAGCTTTACTAACTTAACTGATTAAAAATGCCGATTAAAATTTTCAAAAGAATGGATACTGAACAAACAGTAATCTTTTCGATAACTCCATCATCAGCTTCTACAGTTACATATACATTATAGTGAATGAATGAATTAGTGTTATGAACAATATTAATGTTTTTTAAATAATATCAACAGATTATAGTTCAACAGTATCAACATAAAATAAGCTGAATGTCAGAAGAATTAGGAAAGATAATATTACAGATTCATGAATTTATAGTCTTTCCTGAAGGCCAGGGCAATAGTAGGGGCTGGACTTGCTTCTTTTGCACACAAAGCACTGGTTGTTTGAGACGAATCGCAATAGCCTCTGCTGTTTGAAGCATGCGGTGCTTCGATGTTTCTGATAATTTATTAGGCACCCGGTAGATTGTCGAGAAGGATTCTTCCACGCTGGCTGGCTTTGTGGCCGGTTTGCACCTGATGGTCTAATATTGAACTTTTAATGATTTTCATTGCACCTTTACTTAGCCATACAGGCAGATGTTCTCGAGCATGAAAAATCACTGGTAAGAGATATTTTCAAGCAGAGTAGACAGCTGTTCTTTTTCTGTGAATTTCAAAAAAGCGCCGCATAATAAAATTTTTATAAAAACGATCAGCAGTGATACAATTAAGGTAAAGGATGATATTATTTACATGACTATAAGAATTAGTCTAAACAGAATTGTCAGAAATTAACAAATCTAAGAGTTATAAATATCATAATGAGGGTCATTGGAACAGTGGAATAGTATAGGTGATAAGAAAGTCACTATAAAAGCAGCTGAACTACAGCAAAATGAAGTTTAGGAAGGAAGAAAGAAAGTATGTTTTCAGCTAATCAGTTGAATCTGATTTGACCGTAAAAGCAGTTGGAGTAAATTCATGAAGTGAAATGATATAACCAATACGTCACTGGTAATAATAATAGGATCAAAGGTGATATAACTGATAGTTCATAGAGATCATTTAATCATTTCCAACTGTTTAGTCTACTTCATCTTCCCTATCCTCATAACTCTACTGGAATTGATTTCCATATCCTTCTGAAATCACTCTACACCTGCAGCATAAACTTCATCTCGATGAAGAATCTAAATAGCTGACAATCAGATGCTGGCAAGCGGTTGGCGAGAAACTTTGCCTGATCTTGGTTTCTTTCTTGTTGACACTCGTCACTATCGCATATCTGCAGTCCCTTCTAAGATTAAAACCAGTATCACCCAGTGAAACAGTAAAGAGACTTTGCTGCTGAGCTATTCAGCCTCAAAACCGACTTACCGTAGGGTTGTATTGCATATTTTGATGGGACACTGCTTCAAACAGAAGACTGGACGCATGATACTACTTACTAACTAGTACACAATCGGAACAACCGTCAATAAAACCGTCAGTTGTAAGCGTACATGCACGTTATATATTTCCGTAGATGAATATATATATATATATATATATGGTACGTATCACCAGAAATTTTCAGTGTTGTGTTATGTCTCGTCAATTAAAAAAAATATATGACAGTCAGTCAACTGATGGTCACTTGGACTCTTCTGATGTAAGCTAAAACAAAGGTCATTTTTCTTTTGTTACACGAAGTGTCTCTACTTTTCACAGAAACTTCAAAACAACAAATAAAAGGTAGTCCTTCATCAATGCAGAAAGAAATTGTGCAGTCATTTTCTGATTATATCTGTCATGTTAAACTTCATCTTTATCTTTCTAGATCTTGTGTTTGTTCACAAGTAGAGGAAATAACAAAATTTCAACAACAAGAAGAACAACATTTCCAGTACTAAATGTGCACTTTTTATTTTGAGGCTTCAATAGCAGACAGAGTAGAGAAAAAACACACAGGATTAATTGAATAAGAATATTCATAGTTTTTTTTATTCTACTCAGCAGAAGTTGGGCATAAAGGTCGTGGCTTAATCAGACACTTGGAAATGAATCTGAAGGTTTGGCTGTTAAAAATAACACAAAAAAACTAGCTACTCATGATAAGTTTAGAAGAATGATTCCAGAGGTTTTTGGTAAATGGCTTAACATCAAAACACTATTTAAACAGAAGCATAGAGGAGGAAGATTACTGAATAGGAAGTATTTGTAATTGATTTGGAATCATTTAAGAGCGGTGGGTCAAAATTGGTAATGATGAAACAGAATACATTATTATTTAAACGACTGGATTAATTATTACCAAGGTTAACTGAGGTTAATCACAGTTTTCTTTCATGTTCACGGATTAGATTTGAGTCAGCAGATAGCAATAAATTTAACAAACCAAATTAGGGTTGGATTTTCTTTTTCGTCGATTGTGGTATATAGAGCTGACGTATCCACTCTGTGTCATAATTCCATTAAATATTCGTTAGTGATGTTGTTAAAGGAGTCTGAAGCTTTTTGGAATGAGTTCTGAGAAGCAAATCAATTCCCACCTTTCTCTAGTTCTATTGTACTTCCTCTGACACAACTGTGAATTTGTAAACACAGTTGGAGATGACTTCTGATAGGTAGCTCTAGACTTCCAATTGATAAAAATGTGTGACTAGTGTCACGGATGGGGGTAAATTTAGTAGTTGTATAAATTGTACCTAATGAAAAGTTAGTCTTTTGTTTGCTCGATGTGGTACATTATCTTTTTTCAAAGTTAGCTGGATAAACACAATCTTCTTCTAAAATGTAAAGCGGTTCTTTTCATTACCATAATTTTCCGCGTATAGTTTTATGAATTTCTTTGAATAATCATCGAAAGGCAGTTACCTTTCAAGGAAAGAAAACTTTCCATGTAATTTGCCTCCACAATACTGTCTCAAAAACCAAACAAATCAGTCCTTGTTTATATTTTTATTGGACAGAGTCTAGCATAGTGTAGGTGCTGTCCGGTCTAGATACTCTTAACTGTACCATTATTTCACCTCCTCTTTCATAAATCTAGAAAATGAAACTGATCTTTGTGTTCGTATTCCATTGTGAAACTGATGTTCATTTTTGGACCTGTGGAATGATACAAAAGCTTGATCTATTTCCCAGCATATCATTAACCTATCATCCTCACACTTTGCATAAAAGATGATTTCTTCAACGAAGAATTTCGCTAAATTCATATCTAAATATCCTACATAAATATCAACAATAATAGGTCCCAAATGATTTCTGATGACTCCACTATCAGTCTACCTTTGAAACGAAATCATACATCTTTTATGTATAAAATTATCATTTTCCTCATAGCTTTACACGGTCTGGAAAGCGATACGGATTGTCTGCATACAGTCTCTGTTGTCTCTTCAAGTGAGACATTGGTGAATAAGGAAGATGTAAAGGAACGTGAAAACTGGACGTTGGTTTATTGACATTGGTAGCCATTGGTTGGTAACTCGAAGGCGCGGATGGTTCAGTCATGTACAAGTTGGATGGAGACGAAAGAATACGAATGAAAGTACATTATATTTATTGTAAAATATTTATCTATAGACTTTGTAATGATATCGAATTTAACTACCGAAGAATATAATTTCTGATTGCGATTCCTGGTGTTTTGAAGTTAAAGTCGATAATCGTTCCTAGTAATTATCGATTCGGAGTGTCTTCACAAATAATAGGAACTTAGGGTTAAGTTCTTTGATAGAGGACATATTGAAATACTCCCCCCAATGTGACATTGATTAACTAGGTCAACCACCTTGAACTTACATCAGCTGCCAGTGTTGATTTCAGCTGGGAGAGTTGGTGATATACCTATGTGGTCACACGAAACTTGTAGTGTGAAAAGTGAAATATCAAGCAAAGAGACAAAGATTCAATTAAAAGTTTTTAATTTCAATACTTGATAGAGTTAGTATTCATCAGTCAAGTTAAATAAGAAAATTCTCTGTTCAGCTTCATATGGGTCTTACTTTTATAATCACCTTTTTTGGCCCGCTGATCTTAACTTATTTTACTGATTATAAGTCATTCAAAAATATTTTTATATGATATTGCATAATCTGTTTTTGTAAATTGCTGGTCAACCATTGTAATGATATTAGGCTATTTACTGAAAACTTCTTGCATCTTCTTTCAGACTCACAATAAATAACTGTTTTCTTCTTCTTTCGGTTGTAATGATGACGTCACTACATTTCTCTTATTTATATTTCCTTAAACTAAGACCTTCATGCCCGACTTCCCCTGAGCAGAATAAAAATTTATGTGTTCCTAATTAATCCTGCGTATATTTTAGCCTGCCTGCAGCTGAAGAGAAGCCTCAAAAATATTTTTTTAAATGCATATTTTAGACTGAGAATGTTATTCTTCATGCCTCAAAGAAGATGATGAAGGGAACATAATTTACGAAATTCTTAGTACCTCACGAAGGAAAAAGTCAATCTTTATAACGCGATATGCCCTTATCAGTCATCTATTTTCTGGAGAATTGATAAACTCCGATATCAATGTTTTCAATTATCCTGAGATGTTTGATAACTTCATTGCACGCTTCCAAGTAAATAAGCATTTCAAGAAGGTATGACAAAGCATTCAGGACGTTTATTCCATTTATTTCCAGTATACACATTGAATGATTGTTTACTACATTTTCAGAACAATTGCGTCATCTGTGTTTATTTGCAATGAGTACGCAGTGTATCACGTTTTTCTACAAGTGAATAATTCAGCCTAAATTATTCTGGTTTAGTGTATAGAAACTTTATCTTCATTCAGACGATTCTAGAGTATTTTCCTGATTAAATTAGTTCATGAAATAATAGAGAAGATTTGCAACTCAGGTAAACGATTTTGGTTTATTTGTGAATATGACTGTATAATACTGTGAGACTTTACCTAAATAAAATTTTCACCATTAAGAAAATATACCCACCACAGCGTTCGAGTTTCGAAACTTTTTAATTTAAGAAGACAATTGCAGCGAAGAAAATTTTCTTTTCGACGAAGTCATCATCTAGGCTGTACATTCGTGTATTTATATCAAATGGATGGAAAGTTCCAGAATAATATCCGGTCAAGGGTCAAATTAGTAAAAATTAAAATTAGGAATTAGAATGCCATAATAAACAGGGGGATGGATAAAACAAACAAAGTAGCATCATGATACTAAGAAGATTGACATTGTGCAATTAGGGTTAGAAATGTAGAAATAACAAAATAGACAGGATGTTTGGATAAAACTAATGTGATGAATAATTGTTTATGCAATCAGGGATTAAATGTGTGGAAATAGTAAAATGACAAAATAAACACGAAGTTCGGGTATGAAAATATGGTAGTGTAAACAGGGATTAAGAAAAACTTAAAATAACATGAATAAACAGGAAGTTTAGATAAGAAAGGCGATGGGATGGTCATTACTAAAAATTACCTGTTTATGATGGCCATGGCAGGGACAGGGGTTGGACGTATTTCTTTTGGATACAAAGGTGGGTTTGAGCTTTTGTATAGCTAGCGCTTCGGCTATGCCCAGATGTCTTGATTTACTCCCTTTGATAGGTTTGATTGAATCTTGTATACTATTTTGAAGGATTTTTCGAAAGGTGCTGAATGTCCTGAATTGACCAGATGTTCTGTCACTGAACTGTATACACGCTTTTGGTTTCCTTTTACTAACCAGGCTGGTAGTGTTCACGAGCGCGTTTTTCAAGTCGGCGCATGGTACGGCCAACGTACTCAGCTCCACAAGAGCAAGTAAACTGGTATATGCACGTTGAGGTGGCCCAATGCGACAGCTTGTCTTTCGCGTTCTCGAACAGTTTCTTGCAGGAAAACGTCAGTCGTAGGCTCGCGGCGAAGTATGTTTTCCTTAGCGATTTGGAGAGGCGTTTGCGAAGGATTTCTGCTTCAATATCACCTTTGAATTCTAGATTAAGCAGAAGTATTTTCTTTGGAACGGATGGACTTGTTCGGAAGTCTTCTTACATTGAGATTCTTTTCTATGAATCTGGCGGGAAACCGTTTTCCATCAGGGTTTTTCGAAGATTACGCAGTTCTTCTTCAACCACTTCCTCGCTGCATATCTTCCTAATCCTCGAGGAAAGAGCGTATATCAGGTTCCTCTTTCTACTCAGGGGCACGAAGCTTTGAAAGTTGATGAATTGTCCATTCCATGTAGGCTTTTTGTATATGGACCTTTTCAGGAGTTGTCGGCGTTTCTTGTCAGATGGACGTCGAGGAAGTGGAACATTCCGTCGGATTCAGTCTCAAGTGTAAAGTCGATGTTTGGGTGGGCATTATTGAAGATTTGAAGTAGTTTTTCTATCACAGTTCTCATCACAAATAATGAAAGTATCATCGATGTATCTTTGTAGAGATGGAGGTCGTTGATAGTCGGTGATAAGGCGTTGTTCTCTAAGCTAGCCATAAAGCAATCGGCTAGGAGGGGTCCAAGGGAGAACCCATTGCTACTCCATCTACTTGCCTGTATATTTCTTGTTGAAACTAAAGTATACGTTGAAGGTGCATCGAAGTAACAGTTCTTTCAGGTAATGGATCGGTATACCGACATCATGCTATTGGATTGAATGTAATCACAAAGGAAACATACGGTTTCTGTCAGTGGAACGTTGGTGAAGAGAGACACGACATCCAGGGAGACCATTTTCTTTTCTGCTACATTGACATTCTTAATTGAATCAACAAAGTCGAATGTGTCACGGAGGTTGTCTTGACAGCTTTTCTTTCACCGGCCCGAGAATTTCACCAGCCATTTTGCGATTGCATGATATGGGGAATCAATCATATCTAGTATTGGGCGGAGTGGGACGTTTGTTTGTGTACTTTAGGTAAGCCATACATGCGCGGTGTTGTAGAACCAGATGGGCGCAGTTGTTCATATAGTTTTGGACTGATAATGGATTCGTCTTTCATTTTCTTCAATATCTTTGTTAGCTGGAGCTCCGTCTGTTCGGTGGGATCTTTCTGTGGAGACTGTTTCTGAAACTTTTTATCATCAGATAGTATGACCGAGAGTTTGCTTAGGTAGTCTGATTTGTTCATCAAGACGATTCCGAACCTTTATCTGGTGTGGATGATCAAGTTTTCATTGTCCTTCAGTTCTTTCAGCTGCTTTCGATGTTCTTTGGAAAGTACGTTACGAAGGCTGGGTTTTTTGTGATGTAATCGAGGCAGCAATTTAAAACGGTTGATTTGAAAAGTTCTGCATTCTCATATGAGGTTGGGGCCAGATCTTTCGTCTGGTCTATTAAACTCAAATTGCACTTTCGTGTTCAGTTCATTCACTTTTGACGTTGCATCACAAGTGCTAGAATTTGCATTTGAATGGAGATAGTGGAACATCGGAATAATTGTAGACGATTTTTCTGGACAAGTAGGAAAGACGGTTTCTTTTGTAACGGACTTTAGCTTTGGTTTAGTTTCATTATAACATCATTGCTCTTTTCTTTGTAACGTATTGGAGTAGTTTTCGAATGATGTTCTCTGTCTTCAGATAACTCATAGAGACGTGGGAGCTTTTGAGATATTCTGTTCTAGCTCAGGTAGTCTTGATCTCACTGCATCGATGTGATTCAGAGTGTGTCGTTTCAGTGTACGTGAGTTAGGGGATATGTGATTTCGTCTGAGATGCTTCAAAACACTTTGGATATTCTGTTTCTCGAGACAATTCTTGAAGAAAAATTTTGCGTTCGCCTCAGCAAGCTTGACGGACAAACGTAGAAACTTGTTCAGTTCCTTACCGTCGAACTTTTTAATTTATTTTTCAACTACTTATGAGTAGCTTACGTTTTCTATATAAAACTTTCGGCGAAGTAACGGTCGTTAAATGCAATTTCATTGATTGTTCATGTTATTCAGTCAGTTTCAATCACTTTTATGTAATAAATGTGAAGATAATCATTTAAGGAATTATAAATAATGCGGTATTAATTTTTGTGAAGTCAATTTATAATAAATCTTTATGGTGCAAGCATTCTGCCTTCTGTCAACGTTACTAAGTTATTGGTTAACTTTATCCCTTCTGAAATAGTTGCGGAATAGTTGTTCTCATTAAGTGTTGGTTTGCAAGGATTTGACTGGTTACAGGTTTTAGCATGAGCTCACGTCAGTTAGAGAACTACTGCTAAACCTGGGAGCACTGAACTTTCTCGTTGTTCTAGTTTGGAACTCTTCAGTCGAATGCATCCATTAAGGTTCCGACGCACTTTTTCCCAGATACAAGGCGACCTCGTACACCATTCAGCCTCTGACACCTGACTCAGCAGCCCAGGAGTTTCAACTTCTGCTATTTTGCTGTGTGTAAACAAAACACCTTTCCATCAATGCCTAGGTGGGGATTACCCATGAATTCGCTGTATATACAGTGCAACCATCAGACAATGTCTTAAGTATTTGTCTGTAGTGATCGCAGTTTCGTTCTGATATCGAATGTCTTAGAATCTTTGTGCTACTTAGAAGTGAAAGCTGCAAAATAAATGTAACCTTTAGACAATAATACCAAAGTAATAACTACGCTTCTCCACTTCCATTAAAATCGTCGATGAAATGTCATACAGAACCGATGGTACTTGACTTTTTGAAATTTTATAAGCAGTAGATACTGGAATGACCAGTTTATAATATATCAAGATGCAGCATCACTTATCAACACTCTGATTTCCTCCCTTTACCGAAACTTGGATTTAAACTTTTCTCATTGCATACAAAGTTCAATGGCAAAATGTACTGCCAAAATGATGGAATGTTAATTGGTAGTCCATTTAGTCCTGTATCGCCAGATATTTTTATGGACAACCTTAAACAGATAAAGCTTATACGTGCAACTGATAAAACAATAGCCAACTACTGATTCACAAACGACACATTCATTGTATTTAGTGCATAGTACCTGCTTGGGTTATTCAGCAGCGTAAATGAGAGCATTATTTTCACAACGGGACACGAAGGTGATGAGAGTTTCCATTTCCTGGATATTAGCTTGGAGATAAACAAAATGGAACACTTGAGAGACCAGTTTATCTCAAGAACATGTAGAGCGGTCTTTACTTAAATTTCAACAGCTTCTGATGAGTCAGCTATAAACGAACGATGTTCTGAAAGACGAAACTAATATGTTTAGCAGACAAATTAGACGCTGAATTCATATCACCTTAAAATTACCTGACAAAAATGACTAGCCACGAAGTTTCATCAACAAATACAGCAAGAATTAATGAAAAAATCGTGAAATAATTACAACCATCAAGAAGCTGATTTTCATTCAATTTGACTTCAAAGGTAATGATATTATGAGAATGATAAATAAACGTCCGGGCACAGGGTTTACCAGAACGTAACCTGCAGCAGAACTAGTCGCTCTACACCAAACATCCCAATCCTTTGTAACGACAAGCAACCCTCATATGTCGTTTCTAATTGTGTAGCTGCAGGAGAAGTTACATTGTGAGAGCAGAAAGAAGGCCCTATATCAGATTTTTTAGACATTTACCAAAAAGCCTTGGATTAAAGGAACCAGATAGCTTGAACTCATCATTTACCAAACATTTTATACACACATGAAACTGAGTGGAGGCACTGGGAGTATTTAAAATAGTTAACAGGGAAAACAGCCCTAGTCTTCTTTGGTTTGCTGAAGCTACCGCAATAAAACGACTGACTGAGACGTGATCTACTTGTTCAAGAGAAATCAATCGTATGGCTTTGGTTGCCTTGGCAGCTGTTCTTCTTCTTATTATTATTTATTTCTCTCATGTCATTCAGCCATTGACTTTCACATTAGACTTAATTTTTGACCCTTTGAATTATGTTCACTGCAATCTGAGATAACCTCATCATCCTTGTGTCTTGTTTCAACATGACTTTCTTACAAGAATCTTCACTGGAGCACTGATTCATGATGATAAACAAACCACTGTTTTCAAATGATTAAATACCTAGTTTTATTAAGTATTATAGCTAACGAGAACCAAGAAAATGAAATGAATCCATATTATTCTGTACCAAGGTTTGTTCTATCTCTGTTCATAATCATAAGGGTAATTCATTTGTCTAGAAGTAACAATTGAAATATAATCAGTGTAATAATTTAGCATCTTATCAACTATGGTGAATCATTCTTAAAAAACTCTCCCTTTAGAGATATTTATTAAATGAAGGAATAACACCATTTACTTACCTTTCATACATGGTTTTAACTTTCTAATTAGAAAAGAAGCGGATTTTAACAAGGAAAAGTGAACAGCATATAACATTTCGAAATATCTTCGTATTTCTTGCATTCAGCTTATCTTTCCCTTAATGTTAACTTTTCTTTAAATCCCAGCACATCCTGGTACTAACACATTCACTATATGTGAAGTTTTGTTAAGAATTTCGTTACATTTATTCAATTTATTTTATATTTTGACCGAAACATACAAAAACTGCTTAAATCACAGAACTTTTAAATTCTGAAAATAAGTTTTCCGTTCTAATAGGTTGCACGAAAAACCAGTTTGTGTACATCAGAGTAAACACTGAACGTTGAGTATACTACAAATAAGTTTGATCACAGATTGATATCAGCCAGAGAACCATTGAAAACCAGGTGACATTCGACAGTTGCTTCATCCTTCCTCTGTAGTACGCACCAACTGGGTTCCGGGCCCAGCACCTTACGTTCGCAGAGGAAGCTCACAAACCATTCAGCCACCGAGACCTGACTAAATGGTCCAGAAATTATAACTTCCACCAATTCCTGATTTCAGCGCATTTACTAGCCAATGTCATCAGCGACTATTTGTTCTCACTACCGGCCTAGTGAACCCCGCCGGTTACGACTTCCCACGACAACTCCAGGCAACTTCATCCTGCGACCAGTCACTAGAAAGTATAAGGTTGTAAATAACTGAACAACTGTTACACATGAAACCTTAGAAATGAGTCTCTTCATTAAACCATTTCTTGTCTCCTTATAATCAAGTCCTTATGTAGGTGTTTTGGGAATCAACTCGTCGGTATTCTGTATGTTAAATTCCCATGAAATGAATGAATTTATTACCACTCTAAGATAACTGCCCGATTTACTGAACTCACTCACTTTATTATCATCTTTATTCAATCATAGGTATTCTGTAATCAGCTTTCTCATTTATAACATTTTAACAAACAGAATAAAATACCACAATTTGCTGAAATATAACTACATGTTGTAGATTATTTGTAAAGCAGAAATTACGGGTCACTGAATTCAGCTGATAAGTGTTGGCCATATTATTTTTTAGAAAAGCTCAATCTATAATTAAGAGATAGTAAATTTTGAAACTGGACATCCTACATCACAATGAAATGAATTACGCAGAGTCAATGTGCTAATCAGTGAAGGTTGCTGAAATTACTCCATAACAAATAAACAATTTTTCTGATTTTGATCGTCTGAAGATAAATCCAGTACAAACTTAGAAAGATGAATAAGGAATGTGAAGTACTAAAAGAGCCAGATTTATAACCAGTTCATTATCCGCATTTTTTTCAATGGTTTTATTCATGTGGCAGAGTAAAGAAGCTGAAGCCCCGTAACCACGACACATACATAGCTCCTTTGAGTAGCTGGTGGAATGTAGGGCTACATCTGCATATCTCCATTTCATCCTGTTCTGTGAAGACCATAGGCTGTCAAACGACCTCCTCCATACCATCTTCGAACTCCCAACACATCGTTTCACTTTCGACTTCTACTGCAGGGCCTGGTGGTAGATGTCACCCAACGGTCTCCTCACAGGGTGTCCAATCCATCTTCATTCCTCCTCCATATCTGTCACATGAAAGGTTCTTGAGTAGATAGTTCCAAGAGTTTCTAAATACTAGACCTTTGTGGCCATCTGCTCCTCAGTACGTAGCTGGAGAAGGAGGCAGCTGCTGATGACAGTTTGAAGCAGTCTACTGGAAATGCTTTTCGTGAGGCACCCAGTTTCTGACCAATATAGAAGAACTGGCTGACCTGAAATTGGTGTTAAAAACCCGAATGTTTTTCTCAATGCTTAGTACTGAGGACTTACACATTGATTAGATGTGAATTGGTTAAGAATGCGATACAAAGTAGCAAACAATCTATTCAGTAACTTTCCCCGAGGATGTACACCTATAGATTGATGAAATGAAATTTCTTGTCCAACACTAGCCCCAAAGACCAATCCACTGAATCGATCACAAAATGGGAACTGGATTTGTGATGCAATGGAATATTAACAAATTATGAAATACACATATTTACGTCATACTCCTTTAATAGAGTGAGAATCATCGAAAAATTAGGCGTTATTTAAGGAAAAGAACAGTAATTGTACATGAAATTGATATACACAGATCATTTTGGCACACGTTTTCGAAGTCCTAATGGAAATTTTATTGTTTAAACAAATATTTCATTTTTCTATAGTTTTGGTTTGTAAGGGTTAGTTATGTTTATACGAGTTGATCATGGATTGACATCAGTTAGAGAACCATTGAAAACCAGGGAGTACTGGACAGCTGCTGTGTCATCCTAGTTTGGGAATCATCGGCAGCACACACCCGCTGGGATTGGAACCCAGGACCTCCCGGTTACAACGACAATGGTTGGGGTCACGCTAAATCACGGATTGGTAGAAGTTAGAATTCATGGGCTGGCCACTGAATCGGGTCCCAGTGGCTGAATGGTATACGAGCTTGCCTTGTAACCGGAAGGCCTTGGGTTCTAACCCTGTTGGTGGGTGCGTACTGCCGATGATTCCCAAACCAGGATGAAACAGCAGCTGTCAAGTACTCCCAACTGGTTTTCAATGGTCCTCTAACTGATATCAATCCGTGATCAACTCGTAAAAAAATACTTCATTCTATTATTAGAACCAATAATGCTCGACACACCATATAGAGAAAAACTTTCACAAAATCGACCATTCTACTCACAATTTGTAAGTAAACAAAATTTCACTAAAAAGAGTAGGAACAATCACTTAATGGGGAAATTATTCAGCTCATCCCTATTTTAGAAGTAAAATGACACACTCAGGAGATAAATTTGTCCATGAAACCTTACTTTGCGTAATAGAAAGCTATTCCAGGAGCGTATTACCCATAAAGTTAAATTATTACCTAAATATAGTCAAATTATTCATGAAGTAAGTAAATTTAGACGATATGAATTAAAAGAAACTGTATATAACTATTAGAATGATGTAGGAACTCTTCCGAATAGTCTGCTCTTCACTTCAGTCCTGAAAATGACAAATTATCACATGCACCACATATGACAAGGTTTTTAATGTTCACTTACTTGCTATTTTTATACTTTATTGACACAATGAAACTGATTAGAAAATATTTAACAGCGAGTACAAGAAAGGTAATATATACTAATGATAAAGGCGTTAACATTACTGAAAATATTTCACCGTCTGAAGAAATTTGTAGTAAAGGTGACTGGCTTATTCACACTGAATCCAGTATAGGTTCAAATGATACAAATCAGCATGTATTAATTAGTTACAGTCATGAAGAGAAAGATGTGGCAATTAATTTGGTTCAATTACTACAAGAAAAAGGTTACAAGGTAAATTTAAATGTGTGTGCTTAAAAATTTTTTATCATCATTTTATTTAAATTGTAGATATTTCCATGAACTTTAAGAAACTTTTAAGACCAAATGTCCTTTAGTTATTGTGATTTAGAAATATTAGATGTCAGGTTACGTTGTGTAGTACAAACATGCAAATAACAACCTATTTTCGCTTGCTATTTACGACAGTCACTTGATTTTCGTCACGAACCAAAATCATTTAGAGAGATCATTAAAAGACAAAGACTAGTGAAGGCTAATTTGTCCCACTTGGGACTCACCATAAGTATATACTTTCAGACAAGCCCGGGATCGAACCCACGACCTCCAGTTCTCTTTGATTTTTCATCATCTCAACTAATTTATGTCCGTTAATGAAGAAAATCTAACAGTTGAAATTAATTCAAAATTCTCACATATCCTACAGTCTGAATATCACTCGCCAACTCACTGATAGTTACTGGATGGATTTCCTGAAGCCATAGTAGGTAGTCATGACCAGAGGGATCCACCATGTCAAGGTTGATGTCAACGCCGAAAACACTGATACAAGCAGCCCCAGATTTCAGCACAAATGGCCGAATAATCAGCAAGCTTGGTGTCGTAACTTACCTAGAGGTCCTGGGTGAGGTAGTGGTTGCACCCTGTTAAGGAGTCTCAAAGTAAGACGAAATAGCTCTCCAGTACTCCTTGGCTTTAATTGACCTCTCTGAGTTACTCTGGTTCAGGATGGAAATCTAAGAGTGGATATTAATCCAAAATACCTTCAAATCATTTAGCCAGAATAATGTTAATCATTTGTTATCATACTTTACCTATGACATAATTAATTATTTATTCAGTAGAAACTAACTCACTGGAATCACGATACAACTGTAAAAATTACTAATGGCTTAGTTTTATTATAATCTAACACAATTCTCCACTTCAGCAAATTTGTTCTAATGTTACTTGGTCCCGCAGCTTAGATGGCTGTAGCAAGTTTTTTGATAATAAGGCTCTGACTAGCTTCCAGTTACCATGCATCAGTTGAATTTGGTGACTATGTCCATACAGGAATGCAACAACCATACTGGTTTATGAAACAAAGAGATACAAAGTTTTTTTAGTTTCCTTAAGAAAGCACACTTTGTTATGTTTAATTGAATTTTTGATTTTCCCGTCGATTGATTGGGACGAAGTGTTTGGTCTCAGGTTGACATGTCGGCTTCTTGTGCAGATGCTTCGACGATGTCTGGAGATTTGATTTGCATACAATTGGTGGATGGTGGCTAGCAGTGGAATCCAGGATGCGCATTTCGTCCTAATTGGGACTCGTCAGCTGGATGTACCTGCATTTCTCAGTGAGTGATGATGTTCCCACCGAGGCTCGAACCCAGTGCCCACAGTTTCAAATGCCAAAGCGTTATCCATTAGACCATTTGGGTCACGAGAAGTACCTCTTGTGCAACGGGCCATATTAATTTAATTGAATTTTTGCAGGCACATCCACCTGACGAGTCCCAAATAGGACGAAATACGCCTATTGGATTCCACTACTAGTCACCATCCACCAATTAAATGCTTTGTTATACTTTGAGGAAAATACTTCTTCACTCGCGTAATTTCAGTATTATTTCATCTTAAATGATTACAGTTAAAACAAAAAATAGTAGAAATGGGTGAATTAATATTTTTCACTTGAATCTGTTTTGATGTTATACTCATACAGGTATGGGTTGACTATAAAGACATGCTACATGAAATTGACATCATGGATGGTATGGCTAAAGCTGTGGAGAATTCATTTGTGGTTTGCATTCTCTATTCAAAATCTTATAAAGAAAGCTTTAACACAAAATGTGGTAAGTTGAGTAATGATATCATAGATGTTTTTGAGAAGCGTCAGTGGTTCATAGGTGGAATGTTGACCAAACCCACTCGTTGTAATAAGTCCAGTAAAGAGAGAAGGTTGGACATGAAGCCAGCAACCCCACCTTGTAAAAACAACAGCACCACTACTAGAACTCCGAAGCTTGGAGCTTGAGGCTCTATGTTCCCCTTGAAAATGCAAAGGAATGAAAAATGAAGTTTCTGAGAAAACTAAATCAGTTGGAAGATCTCTGTTCATTCAATACTTCCTGTTTGACGCAAGCCAGAACTGTCAAATCCCATAAACAGTAACTAACTACTGCAGTGTTCTAGAAAGTTTCAACGCACTAGGGTGATAATGAAATGAAATGCATGAGTGATTCTGCACATAGACAAACTTTGATCGAAATTGTTCATTTCAGTGACTTATATCAAAGGCATTCATCCATGACCACTGACTAAATTATTATAACAGAGATTCTGTAGTAATTCCTGTATACGCGGATCGAAGTAATAATTGAATTAATGAAATGGTAAAGTCTACTAGACATTTCTGTAATCATTAGTATTTCCCTTTGCATGCTAAGACATTTTTTGAGCTAAACCTTAGAACTAGATTCATACACACAAGTCAAACATACAGTGAGTACAAATGGTCACTTAGTCAAAGTGTATTAGAGAATTTAGAAAATCTTAAAATATGTGTTGTTTTTTACTACATCTACAAGCAAATGTCTCACATATTTCGATATTTAATTAGCTTGATAAGCTTATACAAGACTGTGAAACAGAGCAAATTTCGCTTTACTTAAGAATTTTTATCCTCACACCCAACGGTGTGGACTCCACTGATCATAATTTCTCACCCGCAGACCAGACTTGGCCTTCTAGCCAGTCACTAGTGAGCATTAAATAATTTTTAAGAGTTAATTTTTAAGGATTTGATTTGTTTCAAGTTTGATCTTGGACTGATATGGTTTTTCTATAGTTTAGTTTGTAAGGGTTAGAGAATGCTCTATGAGCTTGTCTTGTAAAAGTGAGGTCCTGAGTTCTAACCTCATTGGGTGCGTACTAGTGAAGGGTCCCAAACTAGGACGAAACAGTTATCCCGGTACACCCTAGTTTTTAGAGTTTTTGTTTTGACAACAGCATACAATTTGAAAGAAATTACTGAGTGACAAAAATTGGGGGAAAAAAGGAGAAAAGCAGGTTTTTGGAAATAGTAACTGATGCTTTGACAAGGAAATTAGGATGTCACAAAGCAATAGACAGAGATACAATGAATTTTGTCAAATGTTTCACATGTATATAGAACTTATGTATTCATATTAAAACAAATTTCAGTCAGTCATTCTGGAGGGCAACACATTTATCAGGATATATGAGTATTGTAAGATAATGTCATAATCTTATGTTTACAGACAGGATTTATGATGTACACACTTTTTCGGGGCTATCTAAGCAACCACTAGATGACTTTTCAGCATTATGTAGACTAAAAATATCCTTAAGTTCTTCACACATATAATTTCAGTGGTAGATGAGATCCAATTCACTTTTAAGTTAGAAAATGAACAGGGTAATTTAGACTGTGGCAGACTGTAAACAGGATGGTGGGTTAGATACTAGTCTGGTGGTGTGATAAAGACAATGAGTTCCAACGAAATATTATTCTTACAGGGAGAATCATTGTATTTGTTGGTGTTAGCTTCTGCTGAACACTATTCCCACAGTTCAGTAGTGCATTAGCAACACAATATCATGTATATATTTGAACATTCGCTTTCATGCCACTGCATAAAATCAAAATCACACGCTCAGTGATTGGTTAAAGAATATCATACGTAAAGTTATAAGTAGCAGTTTGATCAATTGAAAATATACCTTAGCTTCGGTGTCTTGCCTTCTGATGTTAGACTAGTACCTACAGTAAACCAACACATTCTAATAAGTACTTCGAATTTCAATCCTGCCACCGAAAATAGGTAATAGTTAAAGTCAAGAATCTAACTTGTAGGTTAAAAGATGTAAAATAATGAAATCATACAAATAAAGGAAACATTACAAGGGAATGACCACCCACCAGATTTTATCCAAGATAAACGGAGACTCATAAGGAAAATAAGTACGATAATATAAATAATGGAAGTAATAAGGAACTTAGAGCTTCAGTAATACTGCCTTATAAAGAAGGAACATCAGAAGTCCTAAGTAGATTCTCAATGTCTCTGGAATTAGGGTGGCATTTACATCAACCAAATCACTCAGAGGAAACCTTTGTCGGCTTAATGATCCGATAAATTCAATTGAGAGAAATAATATAATTTACCAAATATCTTGCTATGACTATAAGGCCAATTACACAAGTCACACTAGTCGATGGGGATCAAGTAGATTATCAGGATACAGAAATCTAGCTAGACCTAGAATGGTCTCGCTTTTATAGGTTAAATACTTTAGATAAAAAACTCAGACCACACAATAGGATGGAATGGGATGACAGTATTAAAAAAAAGTTAATACAGTTAATTGGAGGTAGGGAGGTTAATCACTGAATCTTTGTTCATCGAATCAAAACCAAACACGTATAGTCGGAATGACGCAGTATCTATTCCGGATATATGGGAAATTTAAATGAATAACAAGAGAAAGAGAAGAAATAGACAGAGCAAATTATGACGTCATATGAATACATTGATACGATTTGGAGCAATAAATTGTTCTCAAAACGTAATCCAGTCATTTATACTGTATCCCAGCCGCTTAAATTACATTACATTATCTAATATAATACATTTCGTTGTAGCCTTAAATATTTCACAATTTATAATCATGGGTTTATCAAATCTCATTACTTGTTCTCTCCACTTTTAGAGGCTCAATATGCTTATCATGAAAAGAAACCGCTAATTTTTCTACGTGTAGAACGTGGATATGTTCCTAATGGTTGGTTAGGCTTTATGATGGGTACACGTTTGTATATCGACATATCTGGAAAATATCCATTTGAAGAGAAATTTATTGATTTATGCCAAAGAATCGATGAATATAAGCAGATTTCAGACGATCAAACAAATTATCAGTCTCAGGATAAAATGCTACAGACAGTATGTTCACACTTTCTTTGTTTGATCAATTATTCCGGTTGTATTTTGTTTGCATTTTTATTTTGTTTATTATTTTGGTTCGCATTTGCTTCGTAGGCTGTCTATCAATTTGTTTTTAAATAACCTAGTCAAGAAATAACGTGGGCGGAAACAAAATAAGTGGGACATGGAAAGTAGAACTGCTTGGGAAATGCTTATTTGGTTTTTTTTTTAATAGTGGGTTGTAGAATCTTGGTTTCGCCTCACTTAGGAAACATCAACTAGATGTGTTTAAACTTTATTCAGGTAGTTGATTACTTTTTCTACACTGGAGACTATCACATCTCATCTTAAATCTCTAGAATTTTATCCTACAAGCAACCTAGTCAGAAGATAGTGACCACTAAAATTTTCCCTTCTTTTGGTTTATTTGTTCAAAGTAATCAAATGGGCGAAATCCATTTTATCTGACTCACAACACCCTCTACATTCACAACTCTCCCCATGTATCTCTTCAGGGAAAACAAGAAGCCTATATAGGAAACTATATGCCCGCACTAGTAAGTACAAAAACTCATCCATACCCTACCTAGCTCGTGTTCTCTGCGATAAAGAAAGCATTAGGCGTGAAACCTTTAACTTATTAAATAGTCAGTAGAACCAATGGATCTCGTCTTTCCAACTCACATCATTTATAGGTACAACGTTTTCTCGCTCTTCATTCTGTATTTATTTTTGTTATGTGCTGTTTTGTTTCTCTCTTCCTTGCAAACTCTACTTAAAACATTCTTGTTCGTTCTTTCACACTCTGTATATCTCGACCATTTTGCTATCGCTTACGCCAGTAAATATGCTAGTAGTATCTACTTTTCTAACACCTTCAAACACTTTAATTTTGGCTTTGCTACCGACATACTAATATGTTGTTGTCAAAACTGACTGAGATAACTTTAATCTATGTAGAACTTTATTTATTGTTAATGTAAAAACTGGATGCAATATTGTAGTAAAATGCTGAGAATTCCATTCTGTATCACAAGTACTGATTTGGAATAAAGCTTATGTTATGTTATGTTAAAAATTGTAGAAATGTAAGTATAGCTTCTCATGATCGATTAAATGCTGATTAAATCTCAGTTTTGATTATGTTTTGGTAGATACTGAGTAACACTGGCAGTCACATTTCCTATTGATTTCTAAAAAAAAACTTTTGTTTGACATATTACATAAGGAAATTCAGGCTTTCTGGCCTAAATAAATCTCTCCTCTTACAGAGGTTAGGACGCTCGCCGACCATCCACAAGGTTCGGGGTTCGATCGCCGGCCGACGCACGACTAAAAGCATTGTTTGATCTGCTAGATTTGGGCTACCGATATCAGATGCTTATAATTCCATAGTTGTACCAAAATACTGTGTGGAATCAAGCTTAAATCAAAATAAAAAATTTTAGAAATAAAAAATAATAAATTCACGTATTCTACCAATTTTTCTTTATTATACCCTTCTTATTCTTCATTGGACTGTTCAAAAAAGACTATGTTATATAACGTAGGACTGTGGAATCTCTAAGCATATTTAGTGGTGTGCCTATGACCCCCAACTAACCTACATTGTCGTTGATAGTCATGTTAACTCATGTTGGCCGAAGTAGTATCGCTAAATATTGAAAATCCTCTTGATATTCGCAGCTTTATTCTTGTATCTTTCCATAGGTATTTATGCACTCACGGCCAAGTATACAAGAATTCAGCCACACCTGATTTAGGGCCGATGTCATGTTGGAAGACGTAAATGTTAGAAGACAGCTTATAAAGCTACTTAATAATAAGTATTAGTTCGTAGGGATTTAATGTGCTTCAAATTTGACCACAGATTGATGTCAGTTAGAGAAGCGCTTAAAATCAGGTAGTACTGGATAGCTGCTTCGTCTTATTCTGGGACCCTTGAAAATTAATCTGATGTTGTCTAGTGACCGGTTAAGGGACGAAGTTGCTTGAGGTTTTAGTGAGGATTCATAAACAGTAGAGGCCACCTAGTTGAGTTTGAGAACAAAAACTTGCCCATGACATTGGTTGGTGTTAGCATTAAATTGATGAACTGTCAGGAGTTGTAACTTATGGGCCACTCAGTTGGTTCTTTTTTCATTTCTTGACGTTCCCAGTGGAACATAGGGCTTCAAGCTAGATGATTGAAGTTTCTGTAACAGTGGTGACTATTTTTACAGGATGTGTTTACTAACCGCATGCTCAACTTCCCCTATTTACTAATCTTACTATCGGCTTAGCAAGGCGTGAAAGTGCGTCGTCCGGGGTCGAACCACGGACCACACGCATGGTCGGCGAGCGCTCTACCGCTGCGCCACCGTCGCACACATTGAGCCGGGTCCCAGAGGCTAAATGGTCAACGAGCTTGACTTATGGCCGGAAAGTGCTGAGTTCGAACTCCAGCAGGAGCCTGTTGCCGAAGAGCCCCGAACTAGGACGCAGCAACTGTCCGGTACTCCTTGATTTCCAGTGCTTCTCCAAATGGTATCAATCCATGGTCAAACTCAGGAAATAATTTATTTTTTACCGTTTTTATTATCATTACAGTCCTAATTATTTATTAATAAACAAAAATACATAAAAAGTTATAATATGTTTAATTCTGAAAATTCCATTTTAACACTTGTGAATTAATCACTTGTCTACCAGCGACTGACAACAGGATGAAGTTGCCTGGACTTCTGGGGAGAAGTCATAACCAATGAAGTCAACCAGGTTCAGTGTCAGGATAAATACTCCCTGACCACATTGTCTGGTGGTAGCCTTAAAAAACCCCTCAATTGACAGAAAGTAGAATTCATGCACCGGCCAAATTATTCCGGCCCGTAACCAGACGTTCTTGGTTTCACTCCCCAATAGTTTCATGGATATGTACTGTTGGACAGCTACAAACAAGGTTGGAATAACTGGCCAGTACTTCCTGACCTTGATTAGTTCTCTAACTGATCAATCCGTGATCAAACTTGAAACCAGTAAAATCCCTAGACACTGACACTCAAACATAAAACATTATTTTTTAGAATAAAGGTTTTACTACAACTGTTATTCAAAGAAATGAAAAATAGAAAATTACAGAATTTCCAATCACATTCTACTTCTATTTTATTATTTATTTATTTATATTTTATTGTAGCTTGATTTCACACAGTATTTTTGATACGAGTACGGAATTTTCAGCATGTGATATATATAGCCCGAATTTAGGAGGCCGACCACTGATATCAGGTGTGCTTCGGCCGAGGATTGATCCGGGGACCACGTGGATGATCGGTCAGTGTTCTAACCACCGTGTCACCGAATGTTATCTTGTGGAATTCGTAGATCACAACTCTTTCATTAGTTTTATGGTTAACATTCCGTGAAATCAGCGTTATTATTAAAATAGATATCAGGCACGCAAAATGCTTTACCTAGCACCAGTATTTCCCTAGGCGGCCTACTTAAATCACTGGGCTACTTGAATTCGCATCCAACACAACCCATCATATTCTCGCTAATTCATGTTGTTTTAATGACGCAACTATGTCTTTGAGTAGCAAATGTACCCTCATGCACTTTTTAATTGGCCTTAAAACTAGAGGTACGCATTTCTTGGAAATGAAGGGATTCATCTATGCCTCAGACAGAACAGTACTGAGTCACGTGGTATACTGTAGATTGCTACTTTTTTACTTGAAGGTTCAATATGAAGAGGAAATATTATGCAATAAATTAAGCTGACAATTCTGTACATAAAATTCACATCTGTTCAAATGAAAAGCATTTTCAGTTTTTTACATCAATCTTTGTTCTGTTGATAAAATATTCTTATGAAGATTTTAAATAATCTAATTTGTAATGGTGTTTGACTTTTTGGAGACTAAAAATAGCCCTAATTACTTGTTAATGCAATTTCTAGAAAAGAAGACTATAAAATGTGTATTTCTCAAAACAAAGTTAAAAATTCTAGAAAAGAAGCGCACATTATTGCATAACGAATAATCAAAGTTTACTGCTAAACGTACGTGACAATGGTAACTGTGAGAAGATCTTATCTTATCTTCTGTGTGACTAAATCACATCAACTGATGTTGTAACTGTCATTTAGGATTAACCATTTGAAATGTCAATTATAAATAAGCAACAACTTTATTCCGGACAAGAAGTTTTTACAGTTTACAGAATTCTCAACGTAATTTACTGTATAATATTTTCACGAGTTGATCACGGATTGATATCAGTTAAAGGACCATTGAAAACCAGTTGGGAGTACTGGACAGCTGCTGTTTCATCCTAGTTTGGGAACCAACGGGAGTACGCACCCAATGGGATTCGAAACCAGGACCTTCCGGTTATAAGGCAAGCAGCTGTCCAGTACACCCTGGTTTTCAATGGTTCTCCAACTTATATCAATCCGTGATCATTTCGTAAAAACATAACTAACCCTTATAAACCAAGCTATAATATTTTCACTTCGTCGAGAATCTTCAAGTAAAAATAGCGATCTGTGTTATATCATGTGACGTATCGCTGTTCAATTTTAACTACAGATTAATCCCCCATAAGATATTTTTTCTTCGCCTTCAAGGCATGCGTATCTGTAAGTTGAAGGGTAAATAAAAATACGCGTGACTTCATTTTGCGATTCAATCATATATTTGAATAGTTAAAACCATTTAGAATTATAAAAAATATGAAGCAGCTTATTGGATAGAAATTCAGGCAGCCTAGTGATTCAAACGGGCCGCCACTAAAAGTAATATTTTATATAGAAAGTTAAGAAAGACTAACTACGACCTGTGGTTTTTCTCCTGCAGTTTATTCTTCAAAATATTTTCGGGTACAAATTATTTTATTTCTATGTAGAGAAGTCATACTGAAGGGAAACTGCTGTAAAATGTCTCATGAATAGCAAGTATTTTACCGTTTTTTAGATAACGGCTTCTTCGAGTAGTTTTCAGTTAAGGATAACTGGAAAGTTCTAAAATAGGATGAAACTAACTTCTTCGATTTGACTGCAGATCGTAGTGGTTAAGTGAACCTCATATTATGTTACAATGCATTGATAGCAACTCTTCTTTTGTATGCTTCTTATAGAAATTGCGCCCTAGAATCCAAACCGTTACAACTACTTTAAGTCATTTGAGTAGACACTTTTGATGTTATTTGGGAAATTTACGGAGGCCTTCGAAGTGAGGACGGGAGTGAGGCAAGACTGTCTACTATCACGAATGATCTTCCTGATTGCAGTAGACTGGATAATGCAACAGACAACGGCAACCAACGAGGGAACGGGCATAAAATGGACTGACACAAAAGACTTGGAGGACCTGGATTTCGCCGATATATATGTCTGATTTCCCACAAACTGGAAGATATGCAAGTGAAAAGCAACAAGTTGGCGGAAGAAGCATCAAAGATAGGACTTCAAGTGAACATAGATAAAACAGAGGTGATGAAGATTCCTAGCGGACATCAACAGCAACAACAGACAACAATCAGCATAAATGGGAGGAACCTGAAAGAAACAGCCTCCTTCACCTACCTGAGAAGCATCGTTTCAACTACAGCGGAACTAACGAGGATATCGAAGCCAGAATCGGAAAAGCAAGACAAGCTTTCATTACTCTCAAATCTGTGTGTAGGTCAACAGCACTCACCATCAAAAATAAGATCCGGATTTTCAACTCCAATGTAAAGTCAGTGCAACTATACGGATCAGAGACTTGGCGAGTCAAAAGAACACCTCAAACAAACTTCAAACCTTCATTAACAGTTGTCTTCGCCAATACACAAGATCAGATGGCCAGAAAAGATCAACAACAGGGATCTCTGGGACCGAACCAACCAGGAACCGATTGTAAAACAAATAGGCAGGAAGAAATGGAGATGGATTGGCCATACTCTGAGGAAACCATCAAGTGACATCACTAGACAAGCCATCGCTCGAGTGGAAACCGAAAGGGAAGCGGCGAGTTGGTCGTCAGTGCTAGGGTGACTTGGAGGAGGTCATGCGAGGAGGAGATGAAAGCATGTGGACAGACTTGGAGCGGGGTGAAAAAGTTGGTAGAAAACCGAAGGCAATGGAGGTGTGCAGCTGAAGCCCTATGTTCTCTAGGAACTAAAGAATACAATAATAATAAATGCATTGCTTATTTTCCAGTATAGCTACATTAACTACTTCTCATTTTACTTCTTTCTTTTACTGCAGGGAGTTGTACAAGAATGTCAGTGTTTCAGTGGTTGACTTCTACTGCCCATTTGCAATTATAAAACAGGATGTCTTATGTGGTTGATGAAGCATTGAAGTTATAAAATAAATTTCATCACATAGAAAGACACTTGACATTATTATTAAACATTTTTTGTCATCTTTATGTCAACTAATGCAAGAAAGTCTTCTCTATGAGATGATTGCATTTTATTTATCATGATTTTCATTCGTTTCTTGTGGATTTACTTTAATCAATTAATTTTTCATCAAAATTTTCTCTTTTTAAATTACTGAACTACATGAATTTAACTGTATAATCTAAACTATTTATATTATTTGTATACAATTGGTGGATGGTGGCTAGCAGTGGAATCCAGGATGCGCATTTCGTCCTAATTGGGACTCGTCAACTGGATGTACCTGCATTTCTCAGTGAGTGATGATGTTCCCACCGAGGCTCGAGCCCAAGTGGTCTAGTGGATAACGCTTTGGCGTTAGAAACTATGGGCACTGGGTTCGAGCCTCGGTGGGAACATCATCACTCACTGAGAAATGCAGGTACATCCAGCTGACGAGTCCCAATTAGGACGAAATGCGCATCCTGGATTCCACTGCTAGCCACCATCCACCAATTGTATACAAATCAAATCCCCAGACATCGTCGAAGCATCTGCACAAGAAGCCGACATGTCAACCTGAGACCGAACACTTCGGTCCAATGAATCGACGGGAAAATCAAAAATTCAATTCAATAATTATTTATATCATTATTATTCCCTTGAGTTGCGAGTGGAAAATAGGGCTTCAACAACACATCTCCACTTCTTTCTATTTTCTGTTGTCCTCTACAGCTGGGCGGACGATTGACCATTATCTCTTATCTCCTTCTCACACGATCTCCTCGATGTCATCCTTGCACTGACCACCCACTCATCGCCTCTCATTTGTATTCCACTAAAACGATGGCCTGTATTGAGCGTGATGTCATTCGGCGGCCTTCTCAATGGCGTACGCTCTATCTATCTCCATTTTCTCCTACATATTTGCTGAGCAGTTGGCTCTTGGTTGGTTTGTTCCCACAGTTTCTTGTTGCTAATTCTCTCTGGCCAGCCTTTTGATCTTCACTGTGGAGCCAGCGAAGGGAATCTGGTGCTAATGAAAGTCCACAACCCATTGGAAATCCATTTCGTCACACACACACACAATGCAAGTATCTGACCAGTAGAGAAGGGCTGACTTGAAACTGATGTTGAAAATCCAAATCCTGTTCCTTATGGTCAATGAGAAAGATTTCCACAGTGGTTTTAGGTTGATGAAGGTTTATTCTGAGTTTCCCATTCTGTGACTTGCTTTGACATCTTCATCCGTTCTGACTGCCTGTAGTTGGAAGGATATTTCCTAGATAAATGAAAGAGGTAACCTCTGTTAAATCCCTCCCATTGACAGTGATTGGTACTGTATATCAAATAAAAAATGTTAAAACGCTTAAACTAAGTTGGTGAATACGCATTCATACAATCAAGTGGAGAATCGATCTATACTGATCAGTTTATATGATTTAAGCTTTTGAGTTTTATGGCTCTTGTCAACAATTTATATGCTTATTGTCGAGTAAACCGCAAACACGTTAACTAAAAGATTACCAACAGATTCAACTCTAATTTTGTAGGCATACACTGATAAGGATTGCCAACAAAAATCAAGTCCACATCAGGTTGGCCTGTCTGTTAACTAATGTCCCAGTGTAGTTAGTTACATGGCAAACGCGATAGAATGCTGCCAACCAGAATCTATGGGTTACTTGTGTGAAACCAGTGTCGTTCTTTTGGGGCATCACTGAACACTGGCAAATTTCATTTTGCTTAAAAGGCAAAATGTCGGTTAGTCCTGATTTATACAATAATCATCCAAAATCCTGACGTACCAGAAGCCTGAGTTAAAGTGAATACTAGTTGCATTCGAGTGAATAACTAATTGCTAAAGTAAAGCATAGCTATCCAGAATCCCAGACGCACTGATGATTTTGAACGCATAATGTACTATGGCCCCACAATGAGACCTGTGCACGACCTGGGACGCAGATTTCATCCTGATCTCGTTTTTAAGTAATGTTTCGATAATGGGTTGATAGCACGTTAGTATTACGGTTAGAATAAGGGACAGAGTTGGGACTAGAGTTAGTTTTGGAGTTACGATTACTAGTGGAATTAAGGTATCCATAATTATAATCTTTATTTTTCTGGCAATTAAACGGCATTTTCAGGTAAAACAAAAACACCGGTTTTTCTGATTGGTGGCTCCAAGGCCAGCCGTGCGTTCGCATTACTCGGATCGCTAATTAGTCGTCCAATTAAAATCTAACTGATAGAATCTGTGTAGTTTTTAAATACTGCTTACTTTTTAAGAATTCAGTGAGTTGATCATGTGAATTAACTTATGAATTATATGGATAAAGGTGAGTCATTCAGTTAAAAGGGCAATGACTAAGATAACAAATAGGAAAATGTTAGATAATAGTCGAATGGTAATCACTTGCCATTTAGTCGGCTAATATTCGTAATCAATCTAAGTGTGATCGTGACAAAAGGATTTATTACTTAAAAATATGGCTAATAAAATTGTAATTAGCAATAAATTGATGACAATATCTATGCCTGAAAGGTAGTTTGCAAAGTAATTAAAAATCTCATGCCAAGTGTTAAATAAATTGATTGAAATTTTTTATTAGGAGAAGCATAAGCTCATAAGGCTTGTTTCAACCATTGGTTACTTCAAGTTTAAAAGAAGGATGAACTCCTATGATACGTTTTGGAAAATTAGATCTCCCAGAAAGATTCTAGACTTAGTAATTATATTTCTCTTTATGTGAGTTTTTGAAATAACAGTTTTAAGACCTGATTCAGGACCTGTCAGCTAGACGTCTAACTTACGTCAAACTTTAAAACGTAAGCGTACCTACCACCTGACTTCATCAAACCATAGATCCTAATATTGTCTGCTGTTGAAAGTCACTCAATGTACATTTCATCCCTACTTACCCTATTTTTTATACTGGAAGAAGAGTTATTTTCGAAGTGACGTAAGAGGCAGATACGCTAAAATTCACTATTGATATTTGAAGACTTTGAATGTTAAACCATGGGATACAGGCTATCTGAATGAGTAATACAGTGCTGCCAAAATTACTAGCTGTATGGTATAATTGTTACTACTTAGAATCAATTATGGTAGCATAACGCCTTACACAACTTATCTTCACCTGATTCATTTACTGTTATTCAGTCCTTTCTTATCGTATGGCCTGATAATATTCCCTTAGTTAATCTTTACCAGAACCATTTCCTCCATTGGTGAACACATTCAGCATGTGTGATTTTGAATTTTAATGAGTAAATTCAAATGCTTCATCCTCAGAGATTTTGTAAATTAGCTTTTGTATACGAATATACCTATCCTTCATAGGAATTACATCACGGGGTAGAAATTTTGATTACTAATTCCTCTCTAACCATTGAATTCAAATTAAATTATTATTATTCCCTCAGCTTCTGAAAGAAACATAGGGATTCACCAGAACATCTCGTTTTCACCCTGTTCTCTGTGGTCCTCTGAAATTAGCTCCACGAATCCCCATTAGCTTTCATCCTCTCATTACGTGATCTCCTTCCCGTCAACCTCGAACCAACGCCCATCTTATCGTTTCCCATTCAGATCCCATTTAATTATTTGGCGTGAGATGTAACTCGACGATCTTCATAGTGTATTCCCAGTCCATCTCCATTTATTGCTGTTGGGCGAAAAGTTCTTATTTGTTTCCCTAGCAGATTTGCCTTTTGCTAAATCTTTCAGGGTATTTAATCTTCCCTATGGAGTGAAGGCGGTTGCTGATAAAAGTCGCCTGTTGAAAGTGCCTTGCGTGACACGCCAAGTCTGTGGATTACACAGAAACACTGATTCGAAATTAGTCTTGAAGATCCGAATCTTATTCTTTAAGCGGAAAGCGGCAGACAGAGATTTTACCTTCTTATATAAAAGTATGATCTCATTGTCTTGAATTTTTGTTCAGTTAAGCTAAAACTGTTTCGCAAACAAAGAAGTAGTATATGCATAGCATTAAAGCACTCCTTACCAACTAGACTGCTTCATAAAAATCAGTGAACGTATAAGATTCGACTGAAGTGAAATGATGGGAGTGTTGTACCCCTTAATAACTTGAGGAATTCTGTTCTGGAATGCGTTGGTATATAGATAATACAGAGACATGTAACTTTCATTTCAGTAAAGCCAACAAACATATTCAACACAATATCTTCTTAAGGTTACTTTTCTGATCGTGGATAGAATTGAAAACTCCTGAGGCATATTTCGTTCCCTATCAAAGCTCTGGTAATACTCAAGTAGATAAATCAACACGAAATTATAAGTTTAAATAGATAAAATGCCTTTTTATCACCCTAGATAAAAAGTCAGTCTTTCTATATGGGTCCGAAACTTATTATTATTATTGTATTATTGTATCCTTTAGTTCCTAGAGGAACATAGGGCTTCAGCTGCGCACCTCCATTGCCTTCGGTTTTCTGACAACTTTTTCACCCCGCTCCAGGTCTGTCCACATGCTTTCATCTCCTCCTCGCATGACCTCCTCCAAGTCACCCTTGCACTGACGACCAACTCGCCGCCTCCCTTTCGGGTTCCACTCGAGCGGCTTGTCTAGTGATGTCACTTGATGGTTTCCTCAGCGTATGGCCAATCCATCTCCATTTCTTCCTGCCTATTTGTTTCACAATCGGTTCCTGATTGGTTCGCTCCCAGAGATCCCTGTTGCTGATCTTTTCTGGCCATCTGATCTTGAGTATTGAGCGAAGACAGCTGTTAATGAAGGTTTGAAGTTTGTTTGAGATGCTCTTTATGACTCGCCAAGTCTCTGATCCGTATAGTAGCACTGACTTCACATTGGAGTTGAAAATCCGGATCTTATTTTTGATGCTGAGTGCTGTTGACCTCCACACAGATTTGAGAGTAATGAAAGCTTGTCTTGCTTTTCCGATTCTGGCTTTGATGTCCTCGTCAGTTCCGCCTGTAGTTGAGACGATGCTTCCCAGGTAGGTGAAGGAGGTTGTTTCTTTCAGGTTCTTCCCATTTATGCTGATTGTTGTCTGTTGTTGTTGCTGTTGATGTTGGCTAGGAATCTTCATCATCTCTGTTTTATCTATGTTCACGTGAAGTCCTATCTTTGATGCTTCTTCTGCCAACTTGTTACTTTTCACTTGCATATCTTCCAGTTTATGGGAAATCAGACATATATCATCGGCGAAATCCAGATCCTCCAAGTCTTTTGTGTCAGTCCATTTTATGCCTGTTCCCTCGTTGGTTGCCGTTGTCTGTCGCATTATCCAATCAATTGCAATCAGGAAGATCATTGGTGATAGTAGACAGCCTTGCCTCACTCCCGTCCTCACTTCGAAGGCTTCCGTAAGTTTCCCGTTGTGGATTACTTGGCATGCAGCATTGTCGTATAACTGTTGGATGAGATGTATAATTGTCGATGGGACCCCGTAGTAGCGAAGTAGTTTCCAAATGACCTCTCGATCGACGCTGTCGAAGGCCTTTTCAAAGTCGATGAAGTTGAGATAGAGAGGTGACTGCCATTCCAAGCTTTGTTCAATGATGATCCGTAGAGTGGCGATTTGATCAATACATGATTTGTTTCTCCTGAATCCAGCCTGTTCCGGACGAAGTTTTTCATCTAGGGCTTGTTTGATTCTCTCCAGGATGATGCGACTTAGTATCTTGCTTGGAATGGACAGAAGCATAATTCCACGCCAGTTTTTACATTGACTTAAGTCTCCTTTCTTTGGAAGTTTGAATAAGTATCCGTTCTTCCAATCCTCGGGTACTTTGCCCTCTTTCCACACCTTCTCCAGCAGTGGTGTCATCAAGTCCGCTGTTGTCTCTGGGTCTATTTTCAAAGCTTCTGCTGGGATTCCATCTGGTCCCGGTGTTTTCCCAGCTTTTAGCATCTTGATTGCATTCAGGACTTCTGATTTCGTCGGGGGTTCAGTGTTCACTGGTAGTTCTGCTTCCGTTGTTGGTATTGTTGGACGTGTTGTAGGTGGCGGACGATTTAGAAGTCTTTTGAAGTGTTCAACCCAGTGCTTTCTCTGTTCCACCTCTTTGGTGATTGACTTTCCATTGTCGTCCTTTATTGGCTTAATCTGTGTCGAACGTTTGCCCGAAAGGTTCCTAGTTGTTTGGTAGAGTGTGGCGAGGTCTCCTTTGCCTGCAGCTTGTTCTGCTTCGTTTGCCATGGTTTCATAATATTTTCTTTTGTCTTCCCTGGCACTCTTCTTCACTCTTTTGTTCAGTGTATTGTAGCTTGCATTCAGCTCCTGTTTTTGTTGCTCGTCAGTGCACTGGATAATCTTTTGCTTCACTGTCCTTCTCTCTTCTATTAGTTTCCAAGTGTCCGTAGTGAGCCACTGTTTGTCCTGTCTCTTTTTTCTGCCTAGAATTTCTATGCAGGTTTGGCTCCACACCGTTTTCAAGTTGTTCCAGTGCTTTTCGACGCTGACCTTTTCGCTGGTGTTGATTTGTGTCTCGGCTTTGTCCTTTATGCTTGCAATGAAGATGTCCTTTGTAGCCTGGTCCTTCAGCTTTTGAGTGTTGAACTTGGCTTGTGGTCTATCTGCAGCTCCTGATTCCCTGAAAGCTTTTAATTTGATTTGGATTGTCCCTTGTACGAGATAGTGGTCTGAGCCAACGTCTGCTCCTCTTCTTGCTTTTGTGTCCAGTAGGCTGCGCCTCCACTTCCTTGAGATTGAGATGAAGTCGATTTGGTTTTTGGTTTGCCCGTCTGGTGACACCCATGTAGCCTTGTGGATATCTTTGTGCTTGTATACACTGCCACCAATCACCAGTTCGTTGAAGGCGCAGAAGTCGGCGAAGAGTTCTCCGTTTTCATTCATTTCTCCTAGAGCTTCTCTACCCATGATGAGTTCCCTTCCCGTATTGTCTGGTCCCAGTTTGGCGTTCATGTCTCCCATTAGTATTTTCATGTCGCCAGCTGGAGTATTGTCCATTGTTGCCTGTAGTTGCCTGTAGAATTCTTCTTTCTTTTCGAGGTCTGCGTTGTTTGTGGGTGCATAACATTGTATGATTGACACTTTCCTTCCTTTGGAGTTGAACCTGGCGGTCATTATCCTGGACGAAATCGCCTCCCATTGTATCAGGGCTTTCGTTGCCGTTGGTGACATCATGATAGCCACGCCCTCGGTGTGCGTGTGGTTATCTTCTGGGTGACCGGAGTAGATCACTGACTCACCTGTTGACAATTTGGTGAGTCCACTCCCATTCCATCTGCTCTCACATATTCCCAGCACTTGTATTCCGTATCTTTTCATCTCGTTGGCGATCTGGGCAGCTTTCCCGGTCTCGTACATAGTTCGGACGTTCCATGTTCCTACACAGACTTTTTCTTTTGGTGCAAAGAGGTTCATCATACTGAAGTTTCTGTAGCAATTTTTTTTACAGGGTGGGGTTGCTAGCCTCACGCCTGAGAAAGGAATGATTACATTAAGTTAAAGTTTAGAGAGAAGCAACTTTTTGGGTTGCTCCCCTCAAAATCAGAAAATAACGGACAAACAATGAGAACAACATCAACAAAGGAAACAGTTCACAGAAAAAAGGGCAAAAAGCGACGACAACTATACAATAAAACAACATGCAATATAGTTCAGCACAGTTAACTAAAATGATATCTTAACCATAAACTCACTGACTTGGAGCAACTTGAACATATAAATCCAACAATATATACAATTATAGATGTGTTTATGTTTAAAAATTCCACAAATCCAATTAGTTAGTTATATGTGTTATCTGTCAGTAAGATTGTATCTTGGATTTAGTGTTCGAAAGGTAAATATTTGTGATAGTTTCCACAAACTCTTGGCATGAAATTTTACAGAAACGAGAGTTTTTATAAAACTTAAAGCGGCACGAAAAGAATTTTTAACAGGGTACAGACCTTCATCAACAGCTGCCTTCACTCCATATAGAATTCTGAATGACCAGAAAGAATTAACAGCAAGAAACTATAGAAGCAAACTAACCAAGCACCTATTGCTCAAGAGTTACGTAAAAGAAAATGGAGATAGATCCGAAGCACGATGAGGAGACCAATAAATGACATCGCGCACCAGCCATTCGGGTTCCATCCAAATGGGAAACGACAAGTGGGATGGCTGAGGGTCTTATAGATGAGATCATGTGAAGAGTAGATCGAAGATTATGGGCAGTCGTCAGTCATGCTAAAAGTGACAAGCAGAAAACAGGACACAGTGGAGGTGTGTTGTGGAAGCAGTGGGTTCCACTCGGAAGCAAAAGGAAAAGAAACCCTGAAATATATTGAAATAAAGTGAATATCTTGACCTATGCGGCGAGTCAAACAGTTACTTTGGTGATAATAACTCTTGGGTGAACAATACTTTCGAATTGCTGAATGTTTATCACATATTAACTGCTGGTGAAACTGTCTGGGACAGCCTTCAATTCACAAACCCAGATGCCAACCATGTGTCGCACAGCTGTAGGCCAGCATTTCAAAGACTGCTTTTGATCCAGACTTTTATTTCACCTCCACTCATCATCCTTTGCATTTACTTTGAATAACAGGTATATCACTTGCAGCAACGTTAATGATACTATTTTCATTATAATAAAGGATTTTTGTATTTTCCGATGAATGAAAAGCAAAACTATATTGTTTTTACTGTTGTTTCGCTATTTATTGCTGCTGTTAATAGCTTTATCAAAGTAGTGATATTAAACCAAAGTTTACAAAATCTCAGCTTGTATATAACAACTTAATCATTGTTTATCAGCATGGAGTAATTTTGCGTTGTCAAATTGGCCAAATGGTAAAGATAACAAAAGCAGGTGTAGATTGTTGGATATGATAAGTGTGTTTTCATTCATATAAAGATTCTGAATAAGTTCAGGTAATTTCGAAAAAAATTAGTCACCTTCAGTGTATAGTGGGGACTGGTTCACCCTATCTATGTCTGTCTAGTTGAGTAGAAGAAGTTAATGACCTGCTAATTACCTCTAACCATCTAATATCATCAAATCAATGTGCACCGTGATAGCAAGCTACCTATTACGGTGGTAGACACGCCTTGCTGACCGGTGAGCGCTGAAACCTAGATCGAAGGCTTCCTGTGGCCGAATACCTCCAACCATCTAATGACCAGTCTCTATGAAAGCACGGTCTGTTGATACAAGTCAATATGGTGAATATACTGGACGGCCTGTTTAGCTGTTCATTCTGTACCAGGAATAGCTAAACATTTGGTAGTAGGTGGATCCTATAGCTCGAATGGTAGACCCCCATTAATAGTGATTCTGAGGCTGTCGATTAATTTCACTTTTTTACTCAGATTTTGGTTCCACCTTTGATCCCCCCCCCCACGTTTCCTCAATAATAGCGTGTCAGCCTAAATCTACCTTAGACAGTTTTATTTTGAATTCATTTCGTTTTTGAGGAAATCTGTTAACCAAATAGTGAAAAAAGGAATAATTTCCCAAACTAAAATGTCTATCAGGTGCTAGTTACAACAAACAAAGAGATTAAGACGGTCACATGATCATTTTTTAAAACGAATACATTCTAACTTAATACATCTTATATTATATCATACACCTAAACAACCATTTGATTGGTTGATTTCACTTCGGCTGTCATCTATCCATTTTCATTTTATTGATCCATTTCGATAAAGTCTGTTGGGAGAAAATTAAAATTTCCCATAATCAATAACTTGTATACTTTAAAGCGATTTAGTTTGTTATAAAACATGAAAATCAACATAGTTTTATTTTTGTTGTAGTCAATAAGAAAGAATATCAATACAAAAAGTATTGAATGAAATCTGTAACAAGACTGTTTTGGTTGGACACTAGTAACTAGTGTGATGTGTCTAATCGTTTCTTTGGTCCAGACTGAATTCTATCAGTTAGGTTTGTAATGTGAACACCATGCCAGGTAGCTCACTATCACGGTGCACATTGATTTGATGATATTAGATGGCTGGAGACAATCGGACACAGGAAGCCTTCGACATAGGTTTCATGCAAGTTGGCACTCACCAACCAGCAAGGCATATCTGCAACCTTGAAGGAGTTCATGTCCCCTCTGAGATTCCAGCCGCGTCACCCAGCGAATACTGCAGTCAGAGATGTTACCACTGAGATATTAGGGCTCGTGATTGACCTCCTGTAGGACTCCACTGGATGCTTTTGATTGGACATTAGTAACTCGTGTGCTGTGTCTAGCCCTTTCTTTGGGGCAGAGTGAATTCTATCTTCTGTCTAAATAGGCATCCAATAACAGGAATCAAGGCGTTTCACATCAACTTTCATATATTTTCCAGGATTTTTTTGAGCTATGACCAGACCACAAGATTTCAAGCTGCAGCTTTGAAGTCATAGCCGAGGTAGTGACTTTTTATTTGGTGGTATCACTAGGCTCACGCCCAACATGACGTCTTTATCGAACCTACTATTGGCTAAGCGTGGTTTAGGAGTGTGTCAGCAGAGAATCGAACCCAAACTACACTTGCAATTAGCGAGCATTCTACCACTGAGATGCTCATGCCTTTCATCATCTAGCTAAATATAGCACAGATTATTCAGAAAGACTCGAGGCTTTTTATAGACAAAATTAGTCATTTTGTAGAAGTTGTTTAAAAGTTTTTGGTTAGTGAAATGGTATATTTTTACCTTCTATCACTTTTATGACAGACCAGTGATGATATTATTGCCACCAATAACTAATTATTGCGTTATATAAAATCACGATAACTCCCTAATCATATAAACACAGTGAAGTATGTCCTCTTGACAATTTGAAATAGGCCATTACTTCTTTTATACGTGCAAATGACTTCAGTGATTGGTTTTTCAAGTTTACTTTCAATAAGTTATCAAATGAAGTGTACAGTTTCTTTGTGCTCTAAAACCATTTTACTACAGGTTTTGGAGACACGAAACTAACCCACACATTCTGCTTACTAATAAACACTAATCGTTCCTAATTTTTGCAACACATTTTCAGCCATTTGACTAACTTAGCTAGTTAGAGTGCATATTGGATATATTTATTTGGAACTGGGACACTTCAGCTTTTAGACCACCTAGTCACTGGAATCCAAATCAGTAGCCAATGAATTCCAAGTTGCACTAATTCGTGAACTTACAGCAACCACCAGAGAATATCATCAGCTAGTGTTTGTCCTCAAGCCCAGCCTGATGGACCTCACTGGTCACAACTTCGCTCAGGAACTCTAGGAAACTTTTTTCTATAGTCAGTCGCTAATGAGCACCAGCAGCTGAATGGCTTAAGGCCTTGTCTTGCGACCGAGAGGTCCTGGGTTCGAACCTCGGTACGTAGGTACTTTCGATGAGTCCCGAACTAGGAAATCAGTACGTGATCAAACCTGATACAGATCGAATCCTTATAAAATAACTAAGGGAGAATATTATCCTGTGTGTTGATCAGCAGTGAAATGTGCAGATAGCTAAAATATGCCTATCAGTTTGGTCTAAAATCCGTAAAATGGCATTAAAATCAGTCAATAATATGGTTAAATCTGAGTATCTTCTTATTAGCGACATATCAAACAGTCTAACGTAAAACTCATCCTTAATTTCATCCAAAATGCAGAGAGTCAGAGTACAGGCGGAGATTATGAAGAGTCATGAACAATTTTGACAATCTTTCCTTATTCTTGCGTACTACCCATTCAGACCACACACGAAGGACTTTTCAGACTAATTCAGTCGTGTGGTTCGTATTCTGACATAAGATAGTCAAATACTAGTCAAACAATAAAGCTCTTCTCTCTACCATTCTGTTTGTTTGATACAATACTTTTTGAAATTATTAGGATCATTTCAGAATAGAAAAAATACTTCAGGATTTAAGGAAGTTATAAATGGAAAACCTGTACCTGAAATAGGTCGTGACTTCAGTTGACACTAGACAGTAACTAGTTTAATGTGCCTACTCATATGATTGGTGTAGATTGGATTCTATAAGTCAAATTTTGCAGTATGGCCACCATATTGGATGGCTTGTCATCACGCAGTACTCTGAGTTGCTGCAATTAAATGCGTCGGAAGCAATCAGTGGGGAGTCTTGAACCTAGGTTTTTAGCCTGTTGGCCATCGTCAACAAGGCATATCTGCTTTCTTGAAGAAACTCATTTCCTTAAGGAGATTTGAGCCCGTGTCACCCAGTGCTACTATCAGAGACGTTACCCCTAAGGTAATCGGGTTCGTTGGGATGAAACCTAGGTTGCAAGCTTCCTGCTGATCACCTCCAACCGTCTAACAGTTCATATTTACCAAAATGAACTAACACCAGTAAAGTCTTTGATGTAGTCAAATAAAATGACATCTTAAGTTCCTGGTAATAATGGGAATGTATATGTTTATTTTTCTTAGTAATTAAAAGCAAGCTAACTAGAAGGAAATATGATGTAAAGGCAAACGAGAGGACCAATCATAATCATGTAAAACTTTGTTAAATGTAGGCGATTTCGATCGATAAACATGCCTAATAATAGTAATAATAGTAATTATTATGAGTGACAGTCATTACAGAGATTGATAAAACAAATGTGATAACCGTCAACAGTAACTCTTGTAACAAAAATTAATATTTAATTTATTCTAAACAGAATATTCTTCAACTTATTTACATATGGATTATGATAATTCGCCAACTGGACAATCGATACCTGTTTGGGCTAATCAGTGGCTTAAAAACTCGCTATCACTACACACTCTTAAGAAAAACTAAGTATTTATCTGAAGACATGCTTATAACTAATGACATAAGTAGTAAATCTTAAATGTGGGTACTAATTCAGTCTCATCTCAGTATTATTGAATGAGAAGTTTCACACAGAAGAGCAGCCCGTACACTGAAGTTTAGAATATAGTCGCTAATAAATGCAACTACAGAAAATAAGAAATCAAAACACCCGTAGAAATTATCTTAACTACCAAGCTGAAAGGTCTTAGGCGAATTTGAACTATAACAGCCAAATTCAAGGACCATCAACACTTGACTTTCAACAGTCACTCAGATTGAGTGAACGTTAAGAAAAGTCATTCCAGATCAGATCATGTATGCTTTAATAGATTTGGTTGATAAGTCCCACGAAAACCGAGTATTTGGTTAATGTGTCAATAACAGATTGAGGAGAGTATGACAACAAGCCAACCCAGCCTTGCGATCTGTAAATACTGCTATAGATTCGGTTCATGTTATAAGAGAAAATCTGTTCGTAAGGGTTGGTACACTATTTTTCTTATTTCGTTGGAACTTTTTACTGTAAGTCTAAGCTGTCCTTGTCAGATATCCTATGGCTCATGTATTTTAGGTTTTTGCAAAGGCTTGTAAGGGCAGCAGCAGTGCAGACAGAAAGCATGCTGGTCTCAATGGTATCCAAATTGTAGAAACTCAGCATCATGGAAATTAGAGAGGATTACCGCTTGACTATGAAGAATAGAAGTTACTGTGCATACTGGTGAAACTTTCCCGACGAATAAAGGAGACAGAAGGCCTAATCAAGTTTGGGTGCTGGGACTTTGTGATACTTTTGTGGGAACAATGTCTGATAGAAATGCCTCCATATTTATTCCAATAATTCAGAGATTGATCATGCCGAAAATGATGATACATAAGGACAAATGGAAGGCATATAACGGGTTAACATCTTTAGTTTTTGTTCGTCACCATGTCAACCACTCCTCCGACTTCGTGAATCCAACCACAAGTACCCACACAAAGTCTATCGAGGGATTTTAGGATAGGTAGAAGAACAAAGTTAGGAATACCAATAGATCTCAAAGTACCATGATCTGCATTCAGCTACATGGTACGATTTCTCTATGGATTATCTATGAGGAATCTGAAAGACATTTTTACAACACATAAGAGGTCAGCAACCAGTGTATGTGGTGATTTTTAATACATTTTTAACGGTTTCGACTCTTTTTGCATCTGAATTCTGATTGTTTGCTTAAGGCTACTGAGATTGTGAGTGCCATACTTTGCCTTCTCTAGATTTCATTATTTGTCTCATAGAATCTTGATGGCTATTTACATCTAGTTTCATGGAAATATACAAAAGTGCTGCAGAAAACCTGTCAATGTCACCGACTCGACTCTGACGACCGGCTCATATGACTATTTATTTCGCCTCTCAGTGGTAATCTCAATTAACAGTTTTGAGTTTCATAAAGTTTCAAGTTAATCTATTAGTATTTATTATCAATTGAATAGTGATATTGGGCAGTCTTAAAGGAAACCAAATAAAAGTCAATATGATGTTATGTGTGAATGTCTTCATCTATATAAGAAATAAGTAGTATAACGTAATATAAGTAATATAGTTGGCCACTGGAAAAAAATTTGCCATATTTAAAAGAAAGATGGAAATTAATGTTAAAATTTGTTAAAATCTCTTTAAAACGTTTCTTTTTTCAAATATACAAGCATATCGAATAAAGAAGTAGAAATATGCAAAGTTATGCTCAGAGAAAATGACTATTTAACGTTCATGGTTTCAGAAAATATAAGTTTCCAGTGAGTACATATATAGGTAAAATGCTCCAAGCAAATTCTATAAATGCATAGGAACTGTCATACTTTGATTCCATTCGGAGTGTACATCAGTGGGTTATAACAAGAATTCACTCTTTGCTTTCACTCGCAGAAGAGGATTGTGTTGGAATGCAATCTGTTCCTAAAAATGAAATATTAACAACAAAATTGTCCAGTCATTATTTCCAGTAGGAAATTAACATTAAAATTTCATTTATATATTGGTCGACTTATCAAATATCAGAGCAAAACAATGAAGTTTGAGTTTTAAGTGACCTGACCTATTAAAAATAAAACAACTTTTTATTGAAAAACCGAAAGTCCTAGCAATTTGATTTTAGAGAATTTCATATGAAAAATAATTGCCTGAAATGGCATCTGTTAGAATTTCTACTTATTACTAGGTGCTTTTTGCTGTCGATATCCAGTAATACGGCAATATTCTGCTATTAAACTTCAAAAACATGTCAAGATCTACGGGCAAACCCAGCAAGTTGGCAGGAGAGACACGGCAGGACCTCAAGAGAATGCAGAGGTGGTTAAGATACCCGAATACAAACAATAAGCACCAATTATTATCAGTGTCAGAAATCTTAAGAAAGTCACCTATTTCACTTATCTAGGAAAAACATCGTTTCAGCCAGAGACGGAACAAATGAGAATATCATCAGCACTTCTGGAAAGGCAACACAGATTCTGATTCACCTGAAATCAGTATGCAAATCTATTCTATACCCAGCATAAGAAACAAGATCAGGATTATTGACACTAATGTCATCAAGTCACTTCTTCTACATGGTTCAGAAACTTGACTAGTGAGTCATCAAAAGCATCACTAACAGCCGGTTGGAGAGTTTCATCAACAGGTACCTCCTCTGCATACGGAGGAACAGATGACCAGCTAGATAGGTTAACTGACAAGAAACTCTGGCAATTCATCAACCAACAAATTTGCTGAAGTAAATTGTTGTAACGGAGTGTTGGTGTTTTGTTGTGAGTGACTCGATATGATTATGAGCAATAGTTTGCACTAGAAACCTTATATATAATGGAGATAACAGTGTTGTGTTGTCCGTCGTAACAGAAATTGAGATGAATCGGGCATACGCTGAGAAAACTGCTGAGTGACATCATGAGCCAAGCCCACACTGAAACGTGGATAGGAAATGACGAGATAGCCTGGAGTCTTAGGATGACACATAGGAGATTGTGTGAGGAACCAGCTTAAGAAGACTGCAGAAATTGGAATGTAATCGATGTAAACTTGAGGGAATATTAACGTATTTGTGGATTCCGTTAGACTACCAAACGTTTACACAATTTTCAGGAAATATCATCCGTAGAAGATGAAAACAGCTTGGTTTAACAAAAAATTGAGTTGTCAGTAATGCGCTAAAAGTATCTTCAAGTGGCTTCATTAAACTTTGAAAGTGCAAGCATCTCTTCTACATGACAGGAAAGGTGACTACTGAGTATTGGAGGAAACAGTATAATTTGAGAAAACAATGTTTGGAACTAAGATGTCAAGATGGAACAATGAAACCCGTGATGACAATATTCACCGAAATTCGATTCAATAGCATACCATAGTGGTTTTCTAATGGCCCAAAGTCAAGCTAAATAACAGTGACAATGAAAGCATAATCAAAGGACAGTCTACTTTAAAAAAATTATCATCAACTCGAAGAAAAGGCTTTATCATATGAGATAAGTGAAGGAAAATCAGTTAATCCAGCAAATTATTGAGAAGATGACATGCAACAATAAAAAACCAGCAATCATATCATCTTAGCAACAAAAAAAACATCCTAAATCTTAAGGAATAATTTGATATGAATGCTTCCTCCAAGGTGACATGCTACGACTAAAATGGGAACTATCGGTGGTAATGCTCCTTCTCTTAGTTGGATACTTTTCAATAAAACCTCTAACTTGAGGCATACCGTTATCTAATTATTTTCAGTTCACAGTTTTCACCGTTTCAAATATATATATCTGGTCAAATTCAGTTGAGAAGTTTATATAACTGCTGGAGAAACTGAATGAAAATTTATAAAAAACAAATAATTGAGCAAAGAATATTCTTCTCGATAATTTCCTATTTTGGCTCTACAATTATATAAATGTTTACATACGTAGAATATTCTAGAATAGTAGTCGATAACGATATTAGTGTTTTTTAAATAATATCGATTTGTAAACTATGACCAATGGAATTACAGTTCACTAAAGATGCATAAATTATAATAATAAAAATAGAATAGCAAATGGAATATCAACTAAAATTAGGAAATTTCCACAAAAATTGAGGATCATTTAAACCTAGATGGCCAAGGTGTGGATAATGCTGAACTAGCTTCTTTCAGATGCATAAATTAGGCTTGTTAATATGGATCTCAGCAGCCTCAGCAATATTTAGTAAACGAAATCTTAAGTGAAATTGAGATTTGTTGGTATGCGGTAAAGCCTGGTTAACACTAATCTTGTGTTCTGCATCCACAAGATGAGATAGAATATCGCTGTGAATAGATTTTGTTTGTCCTTTACCTAACCACGCAGGAGTTATGTTCGAAAAGCCAAAGAGAAACACGCCTAATTGTACGGCCTATGTAACTGGCTACACAAGAGCAGTTAAACTGATAGATACATATGGAAGAACCGAAATTATGTAGTTTGTCTTTTACTCTCGAATGGTAAATAGAGGTGGTTTTGAAGACAGAGTGTAATTCAGCTGCAGGAAATCCTCTTTTTACCACATTTCTAAAGCGCTGTGTGAGTATCTCGCTGTTGTATTCCCCCGAGAAACTGAATTAGTATGAATAAGGCGTGTTTAGGTACTGTTGGTACCTTGGGCTACCTTGATTTTTGAATCATATTCTTAACAATAAACTTCTCTGGACAACCGTTTGATATTATTAAGTTCTTCATTAAGACATTCATCCGAGCAATTGCTCTTGTTCTGTGAATCAAGCGCTTTATCCGATTACGCTTACATTTCAAGGGCACAAAGCTGAAAACATGGGTATACTGACCAGTTGATGTAAGTTTTTAATATACACTTCTTTTTATTGTGCCATCGTCTTTTCTGGTCATAAGGACGTCTAAAAATGAAATACTGGTGTCTTTTTCTTTCTCATAGTAAAATTTATTGCAGGACGAATCTCGTTAAATTTATCCAGGATGTTCTTTGCTTCATGCTCATTTCTCATAACCTTACTTAACAAATCGATATTATTTAAGAAACACTAATACTGTTATTGACTACTACTCTATAATATTCTGTGTAAATAAATATGTATTTAATTGTAGAGCCAGAAGAGGAAATTGTCAAAAAGGATATTCTTTGCTCAATTATTTTGTGTTTTATAGAAGTCTGAATGAATATTTTTCCTATATTGAATAAAAATGAACACATCAGAAATTTATGCATCATAACTACCTTAAATTACACTGTATGGATATACTACAAAGATTTTCTGACAAAATCAATACATCGTTGATGTATAGGAATATTTGTTCGTTAGGTGGATGATTTCAGCGTGGTTGTATTCTGTGAACTGGATAGTCAATTGTGACGTTTTCACCATCTGGATTACAGCCTGCAAATATAATATACTTCATACTGAAGTACACTGAATGTTTACATTTGCGTAAAGACATATAAAAAGCGATGATTTATACCAAACAAAATTAAAATTTATAAAATCTAAAACATTTTTGTATCATCCCACCTGTTTTTGGAAGATATTTGTCAAGTCTTCTGCACAAATCGCTAAAATACTTTTCAAAGGGATACTTTCCCGAGATATCGATATATACTTGTGTGCCTAACATAAGGCCTAACCAACTATCAGGTTTGTAATCTGGCTGAGCGCGTAGAAAAATTAACGGTTTGCCCAGTTTAAATGCATATTCTATTTCTAAAAAGAAATACAGCCTTTATAATAATAAGAAATATTTTAATGTGTGTATAAAAATTTACAATAAGATATGATGATGAGTAACTGTACCTCAGGATCTCAGATACTAATGTGAAAATATTGTGGAAGTTGGAAGTGCAATAGGAAATATCAGGAGCCTTCATTATTATCTGTTAATACACCGTTAGTTCTCAGTGGAACATAGGGATTCACCAGCAGATCTCTATTTCATTTATTCTCCCTAATCTCCTATAGCTGCCTCAACGATTGTCCATAAGATTTCGCTTCCACCTGATACTATCTCATTTGTGTCACTCATGGTAGACCAACTCGTCATTTCTCACTACAGCTTCCCTTCAGGTCACTCAAAGGTCTCCACAGACCTATCTACATTTTCTTCCAGACATTTGCTGGGTAACAGATTCTTGGCTCATTCCCAAAGTCTCTGGATGCTTATCCTATGCAACTGGTCATTTGGTCTTCAGTATGAAGAGAAGGCAGCTGTTGATGAAAGTCTGAGGCTTATTGAAAAAGCTTTAGATGACTCTCACGTCAGACTATACACAGGAAGTGAGTTAACATAAGCACTCCAAATCCGAAGCTTATTCTTCACTCTGACTGCAGCAGATTTACACACTGATTCCAGGGTGGTGAGAATCTGGCTTTCTTCTTCAATTGTTTCTGACTCTGACATACCCATATTTGCCACCTTTATCTGAAGTGATACTGCCTAGAACCTTCAGGATGGTTTGAATTCTGACTTGTATCAGTCAAAAAGTATAAAAAATCATTTTCTTTTATTCGCTTCACTCATTTATCAGCAATCAACAATATCTGAAACTAAACTCCTACGTTAAAATAAAAAAACCTACTTAGACGTTCACCCCTTGAATCACGACCTTTGTACTCACCACTAAGACTTCCTCAAACAGCTTGCAACATAAATGTAACAAATCTGTATATATCACTGCATGAGAGCAATAATAAAGCTTTAGTTGAAACCAACCGACCAAGCATATGATCCGGACTCGATACCCCGCAGACGCACTCCTAAATCTCCTTTAATAGGTATTAATCCTGGAAAAGAGGGTATTTAAGGCGTGCGGTTGGCAACTTCACCTCGGAAAAAAGCACAAGTGCTACTCGAACTTCAAAGTCTAAATCTTGAAGCCCTACTTTCCACTTGAAATGCAAGGGACTGAAAAACAAAATTCAAATCAACAACAGAAACTGAATCTAAACAGTTTCTTTTGTCTTAGCGTAAAATGTTTGTAGTAGAAAATATAATGTACACGCTTCAATGAAATTAGTGTTTAGAAATTGATTCCTAAGGCATGTTCAGATTGCTAAATTTGAATCAGCTCTGGTGACAAACTTTTCTTAATATAACAGAATAAACTGTAATTACTATCGTACATTGGTGGTAACCTTCGCATTTTATTTTAAACAATTCATAACTAATTAACTCAATTGGAGAGAATAAAGGAGCCAACGGATACAGACCGAAATAAGCTGGATTCAGGAAAGGCAAATTATGTGGTGATCAAATCGCAACTCTACGCACCGTCATCACCGAACAAAGCATAAAATGGCAGTTAAAACTCCACCTCAACTTCATGAACTTCGAAGAGGCTTTTGACAAACAGCACAGAGTTGATCGAAAAGTAATTTGGAGACTACTTGAACACTATGAGGTGTCCCAAATCTTTGTCAATCTCATTCAACAGCTTGCTATATGACAGAGCCACGTGTCAGGTGATCCACAACGGAAAGTCAGTCAGGCGTTCGAAGTGAATATGTTATTAAGACAAGGCTGCTTATCACCACCTATGACATTCCTGAGTTTAGTGAACATGATCACTCATCATGCTATTGGGAGTGAGAATACAGAAATATGCTGGAGGACTGATAAGAAGAATCTAGAAGATCGGGATTTCACAGACGATATGCCATACAAATTCGAAGACTTACAGGGGAAAACCAACAAACCAGCTGAAGAAGCAGAGAAGACAAGACCTATGTGAACATGTAGAAAACAGAGATGATAAAGATAACCAACCAACAGCGACAACAAACAGCACCAGTCACTACCAATTAGACAAACTTGAAAGAAGTGACTTCCTTCACTTCTCAGGAAGCATCGTTCAGTTACAGGCAGTGGCATAGATGATGATTTCAAAGGTAGGCAGAATTGAAAAGGCGAAATACGTCATCATCAATCTGAAATCAGTTTGGAAGTCTTCTGCACTCTACAGCACAGACGACGAGATTCTGATTTTCAACACAAGTGTCAAGTCAGTTACTTCTATAGGAGTCAGAAACTTGCACTACACGTCACGGAAAGCATTTCCAATAGGTTCCAGAACTTTATCAACAGCTACCTTCGCTCCATATTGAAGGCTAAATGACCAGAAAGAATTAGTAACAAGGAACTCTGGGGACAGACTAACCAAGACCCAATTGCTCAAGAAATATTTAGAAGAAAATGGAAATGGATTGGGTATACGCTGGGAAGGCCGTCGAATGACATCGTTCACAAGGCCACAGCTCAAGTGGAACCTGACTGAGTAGCAATGAGTAGATCTTCCAATTGTGATATAGGGAGATCATGTGGCTAGGAGGAGATGACAGATTATAAGCTATTTTGACCCAGCTGAAGAGGACGGAAGAAAATAGAACAAAGTGGAGATGTGTTGTTGAATCCCTATGTTCCACTCAGAACGCAAGGGAATAATGATAATAATAATTCTTGTGATTCTGTGAACACACACACACGAATAAGAAACTATAATTCTTCTATTGATTAGTCATGTAAATAATAACTAATGATTAAGTTACACCGTATAACCTTTTCATTTACACTGTATATATACTGAGTCACTTACCACGTTTTGTATAGGACTTCTTTTATAATTCTCAGAAAATAGAACACATACAACATAGGCTTTTTCCACTGCTTCAGCCATACCATCCAGTATATTATCAGTATTTTTCATATCATCTGCATCAATCCACACCTGAAGAAGAAGCAGAAAAAGACACTGGTTCATCAAAACGAGGAAAAAATCTTTTTCTTTTTTCAAAATTAACTTCATTCATTATTGTATTTACACATTGATGTGTGTAAATAGATTATATAGTCACCTTTGGGGGCAGTTGACTTTTATGCAAAAGACAGTGGATGTGCCTATTGAAAGTTTAGTTTTGAAACATGTTTTATTTATATAGACTGTGGAAATTATTTTATATAGAATTGAATGTTGATAACGGTCTAAATGATAGATCGTGGCAATCTTTTTGAAATGTAGATCGGGATAAGGTTGTCATACATATAAATATATACTGTCTGTCTGTCGGTTTCGACATAGAACTTTGCATTGATGTGCAGCAGTTTAAGTTGCCACACTCCATGTAGCACACAAAGCAAGAGAAGAAAGTACAATTTAATAATTTTTCCTTCACGTTCCCAGTGGAACATAGGGCTTCAAGCTGATGGCTTGAAGTTTCTGTAGCAGTGTTTATTTTTACAGATGGGGTTGCTAGCCTCATGCCCAACCTTTCCTCGGCATTATTTTTGGCTTAGCGAGGTAAAGGAGTCCGTTGGCCGGGGATCGAACCCCGGACCATGGTCGGCGAGCATGCTAACCTTGTGCCACCGACGCACGAAGAAGAAAGTAGAGACAGTAAACAGGGATATGAGACAAAAGGAATAGTAATAACGAAGGGCAATATAGTTTCATCGGAAACTATAAGTTACAAGGAATGAATGCATCTGCGCCATTGAGAACGATTTTGAGCCATATCACCAATTATTTCCAACCATTGGTTTTTACCGTCCCGAGGAACCCAACCAGATGGCAGTCTACACCCTTCTACGTGGCTTAAACTATCTATTGTGGACTTTACTGACTGATACCATGTTTTGGTTTGACCGCCGCTAACTCTTTCCAGCCTGACCCTATGTCAGCTAATATTGCCCGTCGAGTAAGGCGATGGCTAGGCATGCATGCGTAACACATGCCCCAGCCATCTCAGTCGATGTAACTTCACAGCCTCGCCGATTTCCCCTCCTTACCTAGAACTCGACGCCTAACTTCAGTATTGCCTACCCTGTTATACCACCTAACATGAGAGACAGAACGCAAACACCTATGATCAAAGACAGCTAGTCTTTCCATGTAAGATGTAACAGTTATTTCCAAAGCATTTTCTCTAATCTGTAACGCTCTTTAGTAACTTCGACTTACTAGTCAGTTATGGAACTATTTACTGACAAACGATTGTACGAACGTACGTACGTACGTACGAACAGCTTTTGAAAATATTTGGTCTAAAGAAAATTTTCTTGGTGAATATCTTTTGCCAGCTTGTATAAATCAATTCCCTAATAATTAACTGGTTTCAGTGATTTCAGCTAGTCGAAAATTTGATAGATTATTTCATTGTAAGAATTCGTAACAATCATCTTATTACTTACTTTTATTTAATGCGTCTTAAGTAGTACTTTGAAAAATAGAATTCTACAGTCAGGTATATACAGTTGTATAAATACTACTATTCTCTCTTGATAAATCCATAAAACGTGTATACCTGACAGTGTTACTTCTTATAAATAAAACCTACAGAGTTCATAAGGTATCAGCTGATGACATAATAAAAATTTTATGTAACATACACTAGAACATCAACAAAGACAGTTAATATTAACACATGCACAGAAATATATTTCTGGATTAAAAGAATTCAATGAATTTTGAATTTTCTTATGTCACCTTCTAGGATTTATGCTAACTCTAATTTTGTTTACATTTCTGGAGTCGTGTGAGTCGAACTGATACGCTTCTCTGAGAACTTCCACATTGTTATGCTCATCACACGTTAATCTGTTAGATTGCATCACTTAAAATGTCTTTTACAAATCTTGATGACATGAAATGAAATGTAGTGAATTTGATGTGGTTTACATTCTTTTCAATTTCATGTCTAGTCTTTGCATGGTGGTGTTGACTCACTTACCCATGAAATATTTAATAAAAACTAATAGTTACATATAAAATGGTCAAAATAATTTTCCTTACAGAGCTTGGCGTACTAAAATATACCTTAAAAATCGACTTATCTACAAGTATCTCGTGTGTTTTTGTTTGTTTTTTTTTAATATATATTTTTTTAATTACAGCTTGATTTCACACCGTATTTTTTTACAGATGTAAAATTTTCAGCATGTGATATCGGTAACCCAAATTTTGCAGGCCGACCATTGATATCAGGTGTGCGTCGGCAGAGGATCAAACCCCAGACCATGTGCATAATCGGCTAGAGTCATAACCGCTATGCCATTGACGCGAAGGATTTTTAAAATGAGCAAGGTATCAGCTTGGTGAAAAAGATAGAATTGAATTTCTACTTACCTTGTAACCTTTTTCTTTCAAATGCTTGATCAATTCTACGGCCATATCCTTCTCCTTATGACTATAGCTAACCATAATATGTTCATCAGGTGAAGCAAGGGAATTTACTTTGGGCATAGATTTTACAGAACTGTCATCTAAAATGCAGACATGGTAAAACGTCAGAAATAATATTTTAGTGTATTTCCTCTAGTATATATCACACTGCAGTTTTCATTAGACCTAAATAGGTGTGTTTGATTGTAAAGCATCTCCATATGGTAGTGAAATTTGTTTTCATGATTGCAATAGTTCACAATTAAGGGGAATTGGTAAACATTTAGGAAGTTAAAGAGATGTATACAAAAAGAAATCCCGGCAACTAAGACATCAATACTCAGTGTGTTTATAAATTCACTTGCTTCTGTCGAGCTCATATTTTTCAAGCACATCTCTGAAAAGCTATTTTGTATTCTTATCAATAGGACAGTGCAAGTCAATGACTAGCTGCATTATCACATAATCATTGAACTCAGGTTACAGTGATTTAATCAAGACTTGTTTTAAAATTATTTACAAGGTAAGGCTGAATAGTAAAAGCAGTGTTATGTTTCTATTCGCCAATATAACTCCAAGGTATGTGTGCGGGAGAAATTAGTCTGGTCTGTAATTCTACCAAAGTTTTAAACTCCTTTCTACTTTCTTGCTTCTTTCTCTAGTAAGTAACTTGCTGTTATCTCTCTAATATTTCCTTTTTGTGCGTTTAGTTAGTTTTTTTAATCTTCTTCAACCGCGTCAAGTGGACATTCAGCTATCTCATTTCTTATCGAATAATAATTTTGGCCTCATCCACTTTTAAACCCTTACTTCTATTGTGTCGCTGACTATTATGCAACCTCTTTAGAAACCACTTCTGAGTTATATCATAAATAATGTCAAACAACCCTGCTGCTTAATACTAGACTGCTTTACAATTTTAGTAAATGTAATGCGATTGTGCAGCTCTCGAAGATGACGTCATCGATAAATAAAGTTTTCTACCCTGAATCGCCTTTTATTTTCTTCATGACTACGGGGTATTTTCGATCTGTTTATGTCACAATTCAAAATTCACTACTGAAAGGATATTAATCAGGCTTAACACTCATATTTGTTAAAGCTTTTAAAATGATGGGTTTTGGCTCGTTGTTTTCAGTTAGCACCACGCATAGATATCAGTATTGGACAGCTGTTCCGTCCTAGAGCTTTTGACTCATCATCAGTATAGACCTACCGGAGTTCGAATCCAGGACTTCACGGTCACAAAACAATCCTGTAGACCACTCAGGCACTGGTAACAGTTGGGTCCATACTGTTGATAGAGAGAAAAATACTCACTGATAACACTGTATGTTGGTCGCGCTAAAATCACAAATTGGTAGAGGCTGATGCCTGGCCACTGAGTCGAGTCCCAGGGCTTAATAGTCGACGTGTCTACCTTGTAACCTGAAGGTCCTGTGTTCAAACTTCAGTGGGTGCGTAGTGCGGATAAGTTCCCAAATGGAACTTAAGAGCTGTCCAGCATTCCTTTAATTTTAATGGTTCTCTAACTGACATCAATCCATGGTCAAACCTGAGAAAAATCCGGTTTTGTTCAAATTTTACGTTACATTAGAATTAATTATGAGTAAATATTCTCCTGAATTGAGTGACTGTATCAAGATGATCTTGAGCATTAATTAATATTCCTTTATCTTGCTTTAAGAACTTAAAAGACATCATAAATATACTTTGTAGTTTGACCATATTTGTAGTTAGTTGTTACTGGAATTTTTATATTGTGAAAGGGACTAATCACGGATCTAGGCTGAAAATAATTTTTCTTCACCCAGTTGACATTTGAGTCAATGTAAAAACTGAAAACCAGATATCACAATATGTGTTATTGGTGAGTTACTGGGTTATGCAACTACTTTTTAAGTAACAATAACTTTATTTTTTCACAGAGACAAAGCCACGCGTAAAGGGATCCACAGTGCAAAACCTAGCTAAGCCATTGAAGTGAAGACAGCGGTAAGACAAGGCTGTCTATCACCACCAGTGATATTCCTGAATACAATGGACTGGATCATGCGTTAGACTGTGGAGAGTGAGAATAGAGGAAGAGAATCTCGAAGATTTGGATTTTACAGATGATTTATATCTAATGTCACACAAACTGGGTGAGGAGGCTGGCAGCAAAGACAGAACATCAAGTGAACGTAGAGAAGACAGAGGTGATAAAGATGACCAACCAACAGTGGCAACAATTAGCATCAATCACTACCAATGGGACATACTTGAAAGAGATAACCTCCTTCACTTCTCCAGGAAGTTACAGACAGTGACTCGGATGGTGATTTCAAAGACGGCCAGAATTGAAAGGCAAAGTACGTCTATACCTCTGAAATCAGTTTGAAAATCCTGGGCACCCTACAACGCAAACAAAGAGATTCGGATTTTCAACAAAGGTATCAAGTCAGTCACTTCTTCTATGCCAGTGAGAAAAATGGCACATCACGAAAAACACTTTCAACAGGTTTTAGAATTTTATCAACAGCTACCTTCTTTCCACATCGAAGACTTGATGGCCGGGAAAAATCAGCAACAGGAAACTCTGGCTGGCAACAAACGAATCAATACCCGATTGCTCGACATACATTTAGAAGAAAATGGAGATGGATCGGACGCAGAGTTAAAAGACCATTAAATGACATCGCGCCCCAAGTCCTCGAGTGGAATTCAAGTGAGGACCATCGAGTGGGTCATTCAAGGGTGACATTAATGATTTCGTGCGAGGAGGAGATGAGAGATTATGGGTAATCGTAGACAGAGCTGAAGAGGACGGTAGAAGATATAACAAAGGGGAGATGTGTTGCTGACTCCCTATGTTCCACATAGAACCAAGAGAACAATAATACTCTATCATTATTTCACGAAAAAGTCTTGGTCTGTTTTTGAGTGTGTACAGGTAAGTTGAAAAGACCCTCATCGTTGCTCTGATAATCTTTGTCTTCCTTGATTTTCATATTATTCTGCATTAGAGTGTATTAGTCAGCAGGATTGTCTTTTGCTAATCGTTGATAATTATTGGGTAAGTCCAAAATTTGTATTTAGAAAATATCTACGGTTTATTGAGCGAATGTAGTTTAATGTGAAGTCATTAAGTGGCCCGTATAACCACAATGAAATAATTCATATGTACACAGTATGTTCCATTGTAAACTAACCTTCTTTTAACTGCCATAAAAGTCCATAAATTGCTTTCAGCAATTCTATAGAATATTCAGACTGCTTCTGTTTCATAAACACGGCTAGATTTTTTATGTCATCTTTAAATTCTTTGTTTATTTTATTTTTAATGCCAGGACTGAATGATAAAATCCATAGGATGAGTATAGTTTCTTCTAATGCTTTCCCTTGAAAGATTTCAGAAACAATCTCAGGTATTTCAGGGCTGTATAATAGGATGAGGACTCCAGGTTTTTTTCATTTGATGCCAAAAGCCTTAAACCTTTGAAAAATATTTTTGGAAAAAGAGATATCTCAAATGTTATTTTGTGCATTCCTGGAGTACAAATGATATGGCAAAATAATAGTAAATGTGCCTAAGATATTGCACAATTCTATTTTTAAAATAAAGAAATATAAATAATCATAACTTTCATTTATAAAATCACCGGTACTGCTAATTCAAACAGTTCAGTAAATATTTATGACTGTATTAAATTTAACTCACTACAGTGATAAAAAATAAAGGTCAGAGTCTAAATCAATTAAGTGATTAGCTTCCGAAACAAACGATACAAACAGCTTTAATACACACAAAAGGGGAGTTTATATAATAACGATGAATAGGGGCAAGTAGTTAAGGGCGGAAAGACACAAAAGTATTGTTGCTAATTCATTGTAAAAAGTAATCCAGAGTTACCGAAAGGTCAACCCTATTCTCATAGTATTACCGCTTAGATGTATGAGCAGTCCATTTTCAAAATGAACATCTGAAGTTAATCAATAATAACTGAAAGCAGCAGTCTCAGTGGTTCTAACTTACCCTTGAATTTGCGAAAATATATCTGTATAAACCGCAGAAGAATTTCAAACCAGTTCGTCAGAAAAATGTTGGAATATCATTTTTATCAGTCTCCTTAGACTTGTAAAAATATAATTTATACGTATGCCTACATTTTACAGGATTCCATCATGAGCTGAAATTGGTTAGAGAACCATTGGAAAATCTGTGAATACTAGACAGCTGTTTCGTCCTGGTTTGAGACTCTTCATCAGTACGCACCCACTGGTATACAAACTTGCCTTGTGACCAGAAGGTCCGGCGTTTGAGCCTCGGTGGGTGCGCACTGATGAAGAGTCCCAAAATAGGACGAAACAGTTGTCCAGTACTCCCAAGTTTTACAATGATTCTCTAACCAATATTAGCTCATGATGAAATCCTGTAACCAATCAAATCCCTACAAACCAACGCTTAAATTTTACTTGGAGCCCTACGTTTTTCAAAAGGTTTAATCAAATCTTGATCACATTTCGTATACATTATTTTGTATCTTTACAATAGCTAAATAAATTCCTACCCAGAGATAAAAAAATCCGAGTGTAACCAGCTGAGTTCGCACTACCACATTTTGTACACGTGACATAAATTTTGTGGTACTGTATTGGATAAACATACTTGAAAGAAAGTAATTTGATAGAGATTGGTAATGTTCATAATCTTAAAGAGTGAACTTATTTGCATTACTGTAAAATATTTTGTCAACTACCTTAGACAACTTATTTCCAACATCTTCAGGAACCTAACCAGATATCTTATGTTTTCCGTATAAAGCTATCAATAGGATCCACATTTTAATTCTAACACATCTAACTAAACTTTGACTTCTTCATGTCTTCTGACATATGGAACAGTCAAATATACAAGCTGCTAAAGGTGGAGAGGTATGTAACATCTGAAATGATGAGTTATTTATTGTTAGAAATTATATTTTCTATAATCAGTGCCTGCCATTTATATTCAGTTCTAGAATAAAGAAGACACTAGCACAGTGATAACTTTAAAGAATGGAAAAGTTATTAAAACACAGTTTTTCAGTTCTTAAGTCCTATAACAACTGAAAAGTAAAAGAAAAATATTTAATAATAATAGTTTCAAGATTAGGCGAAATTTCTCCGTCAGTTAAGTCCGAAGACATTATTTGCTAACATCCAATATTGATCATTTGTTATAAAGCATGACTTAACTGACTCAGAAACCTGAGTGGTGAGTCTATAAATTTCCTCACCTACTGTGGGAGAGATTCAGTAAATCAATTTCAGGACCCACGATAAAATCTTTTGGAGTTACGAAACATATTCATTTACTTTTCCAAAATAAACATCTACAGTAAGCACACTAGTTTCTTTTAAATTGGTTGTTCAAATTTCCCATCTTTTCGACATACACGCAAATAATAAAATGCTATTAATTGAAGCGTTAGCACATATTTTTGTGTTAAGTACTACAGAAGTAACTAGATCTTTCAAAAAACCTAAAGAAAGTGTGACTTCTGTCCTTTCAGGACAATTCTTTCCATGGAAAAAGAAACATTCAGTAATATAAGCATGTATCAACCTATGCGAAAACAATTCTTCTGTTGAACAGTAACCTTTGTTAATTGATGCACTAATAATTATTCTGTATATTGTGAATAAACAAAAGGGTTTCGGTTTCAGATAAAATATAAGGCTACTTGCAAGCTTTCTGAAAAAAGCAGTCATTGAGTAAGGACCTACAGGGTTCACTAGTAACGTACCTACAATTTTCGCTGACGCAGAATTATAAGCTTTTTGATGAATCATTTATCTTCCTGCACACAGTTACACATTTGATAGACGCACATATATGTATAGCTATTAACTACCGTTAAAATGTGATGAATTTCAAAATAAACCAGTGTAAGTGGCTGAATGGATCAGTGTTAATTGTAATTCACACTCTCATATGTGCCTGCACTCCACATATTATAAATAGAAAAAAGGACCACTGCATTCACGCATTTTTAACAAAATAAAATTCAAACATACCGGTATCATCAACAATTATTTTATAGATCCCATAGTTGCGGTGGTGGTAGTAATTTACAACCCATAATTTGCTGTCAAATTAAACAGCTGACAATCTTTTACGGGAATGTCTGTCTATTTTTGTCCATCTTACGATTAGCTTAGAAGGTGTGCACAGCTAGCTTATAAACTTTAGAAGTAAGAGAGTCTTTAATATCTATAGCTTGACTGAATAAAATTTGTTTGTTTACATTAATCATCAATATCATGGTAAACCACATTATCATTTCACCAGTGAAGGAATGCTACTAGGGCATTTAATTTTAAATTAAAATGGAGATGCATCTGATAAAAATGAATAGTATGTGACCAGCACACACACTTAGCAAGTTAATCAAAAGCCATAGGATCAATAACAATAAGGACAGTCTATGATATGTAAGATTGTAATGGTTTCTTTTCCCAAGCATATAAGTGGAACTCAAATTTCCGCTCTTTTTGGAAGTTGTCCTGCCATTCAGGAAAAGACTTGGCTCCAAAAAATATGTTATTTAACGAATTAATGCCTCATTTGTTGTTACTAATCTGAAATTTACCGGTAAAGTGCAAAGCTCTCATTCTCCAAAACTTAGTTCAATGGAAGGAATAAATTGGTACCTAAAATAATAAGTTGGAATGGGTTAATTAAGTAGTCGTAATAAAATAGAAAATGAAGTCACATACTTGTCATTTATGCTGACAGAAACGATGTACACTGACAATGCTTACCTTTAAGGATTTCTTCGCATTTGTATCCACACACTCTGTCTGAATGTACTGTAATGTTTGGCAGTAGAGAGAGTGTAAAAAATTCTACTACATATGTACTTTGATCAGCTTCTCCATAAATATATGCCAAGAACATGTAGGATGCTGTCTAGAAAAATATCAACTCTAAAAGCTTCATACTTGCAAATCCGTATTTTTACTAAAAGTAAAATTTAATACTAAGTCAGTCAAATGCAGATTTCGGAAGGCATTCAGTACCAGAATGCTATCGTGGCATGAGAAGTTGTACAAACTCTTTATAATCACTTCAGCTATGAATGTAATTTTCTAGAAGAAAAAGTTAGAATTTAAATCCCTCACTCTCTCCAACTCGCTGCCAATATACTTTTCACAGACTGACAATACGCGTGATATTTCCCCAACATAAGCCCTCTGAACACATATCGCTTCTGCTAAGGTTATGCTCAACTCAACATAGTTGCATAGTGTTGACTGCAGACTGGATAAGAGAGCAACATATTTTTCATCGATTGATGGACGTCCATCGTGTTGAGGACAAAGAGCCAGATTTCCCAAGTCCACAAATATCTTCACTATTCCACAAGAGTATTTTTCACTAGACAACACGTTGCATGCAATCCACAGCCTATAACTATCTGCAACATGTTTCGGGCTTTCAATGGCAAAGTAGCTCTTAACGAAAAGTTTTGTCAGTTCTTTGAAGTCATCAGATGCATAGTCAGTTCTTGATGAATATTTTAACATGTGGTCAAGTATTCGGACTGTTGCATTTATAGCACTCTCTACAGTATTTTCCATGAATCAATGTGTTGTCAGCTTTACATTAGATATAAAAGTGGACGATTCCAAATTCTTCCCTTCTCAATATTCTTCATTTACGGTATTATCTGAGTTACATTTTAATTTCTCGATTTTATGACACTGAATTTCAGTTAAGAAAATCTTCACTAGAATGTAGGGGACGAATTGCGATAACTACTTACACTTTTTGAATATTGAGCGTCTACTTCGTTCTCTATTTCAATATCCAATATCGTTTTTACGAGCTAGTATAAACAAATTTGATTTCTTTGTGCTCGCCTCTTGATTATGAGGTATAGATTCCTGATCTCCGGTGAACTTCTGCGTAGCTCGTCCCGTCACTCGACTGTCGTAGCTTTGGTTGACTACAAAAGTACTGGGATTAATTATATGTTCTTTGTAGTATGAGGTATGATATAACTGTTACTACTGTGAATGGAGTTGATCCTCTCACCAGTTAGTCCTCCGGTATCGTCCTCAAAAGAAAAGAGATAATAATAATATATATAATCAGTGAAGTTATTTAGACTAACAGACAGGAAAAGAAATAAGAAAACGAAACAACAGTCAGCTGATTACATTTGAAGAACAGTATATATATATATATATATATATATATATATCGGTAATAATGATATTATTAGTTAAAGTAGTGTAGTTAAAGTCGTCAAAACAGTAAGACAGGAGAAAATGTAAAGAAGTAAAACGACAAGCTTAATTGTCTACCCCTGAATGGTGTATGAGATTTTAGGGGAATAGGCGATTTGAATGCAGTCCTTGTGTCTCTGCATGGTTGTCCAGCCTTCGCTTAAAGGCGTCCACAGACGGTGCCATAGCTATATCTTCCGGTAAGGATGGCAAACACGCAGTGAAAAGAAGTGGGAGCGCACCCGGGTCCTTGCCATCTGGTGAGCTATCCTTCTGGGATTACCACGAGAGAATGTATACCTACTCAATGGCAGGACACCTTTGTTTGGGTGATTCTGGTCATTTGTTATTTTGTAGGCAGTAATTAAATCCCTCCTGAGACGACGGTAGCTAAGTGTGAGTAGGCCTAATTTCTTTCATCATATGGTTTATTTCGGAGACCAACCACCCCTTTTGTTGTCCGTCGTTGGACTGTTTCCAAGAGGTTGGCGTCTCTTCTAAGCAGTGCGGGTGCAATAATATTATGCACTTCAAGGTGTGGTCTAACGTGTGTTTTTTACAACCTTAGAAAGAGCTCAGGAGCGAGTGCACGTAACTATCTATGTGTAAAGTCTACGACCAGATATACCCTCGCTACATCCCCCATGAAATTTACGCTTGTGTCAATTTTCCCGTTAGAACTAGACCTAAGTCGCTTTCCGACGTTGTGCAGGAAAAGCTTTCATTGCACAGGGTGTGACTTGCATTCTACAGTCTACAGGTGCGCAACTTCACCACTTTGCACTTACTCAGGTTGAAAATCATGCCACTGGCCACCGCCCAGTCTTCCAGAATGTTTAGGTCTTCCCGCAGCCTATCTGAGTCCGCCGGATACTTTATCGCCCTCCATATCTTTACGTAGCCAAAGTATGGAAGAGCCGGGCTGCTTGTATGGCGTGGTAGATCACTGATAAAAATCAAAATTGTCAATGGTCTTAGAATAGAACCTTGCGATACTCCTGATGACGAGCTGTGCCAAGATGATGGGACTCGATTGACCCTAGTGCGAAATTGCCTTTCAGCTAAGAAGTCGTTTAACCATGACAGAGGTGGCTTACTTATACTTGCCTGACTTATTCTGTGCATGAGAAGGTCATGGTAAACAGTATCAAATACCTCCTCAAAGTCTAGGAAGACCACACGGACTGGAACATTTACATCCTAGGATGATGTCCAATCGTCCAATCTGATTGTAGGTTAGTAACGCAGGATCTGCCTTTCCTGAAACCGTGTTGGGCTTCATGGATTATATTAGACCTACCTAGGTGTTCCCTGATGTGATCGTCAATAATACTTTCCAGTACTTTTGATACCACTGGTAGTAGACCTATCGGTCCATAACAAGTGGCATTTTGCCTATCCCCACACCTGAAGATCGGAGAAAGGATGGCTCTTTTTCACGCCTTGGCAGTTTCCCGAATCCACTGAGTGTTGGAGCAAGTCGCACAAGGGCCTACACAGAGCTTCGGCGCCGAGTTTTAGAGCAGAGGGCCTGATGTCGTCACATCATCGGGACTGCCCAGGTGTGGGTCGCTGTAGCCTGCCTAGTACTATTGCGGGGCTTATTTGAGGAGTATCCACTAGGTCTGCCTCTTGTGAAATAGTAGTACCACTATTTTGGTCCGTAACGGTGATATCGATGTTGCTGTTTAGCTGTTTGGCGAAGGGTAAACTGAATGTTTCATCCATCTCCAGACTAGTGAGGTATGGACCGTTTGGGCTTGAAAAGGCGAATGTCAACTGGTTGACTGGTATAATTTCCTATATGCATAGGCACAGGTCTTCGGGGATTCCTAAGTGTTTTAAGCATGGATAGCCTGGAATAACCTCCTGTCCCTCCTGGAAATTGCACTGCACCTGTCAATGAAGTTGAAGACTGAACGATCAATTCATGGTTGTTTGCTCAAACCCAACTCTATATCTTTCGCAGGAGTCATCATTACGGCAGTCGTCGTCTCATCGTTCGCTGTTCGTTGGAAGAGAGAAAACCATCAGAAGTATTATTGTGATTTATTGTTATAACATTTATTCTTAGAACTTGTGTGTTGGTCAACCTCATTGTTGGTTACATATTGGCGTAATAATAAAGGATTCTCGAATCGCCAATCTGTGTTCTGGTTTTTCGCGTTGGTTATAACACATTGTTGCTGAAAGTCCTCCAAGGACAGCGTGAGGTCCAGTGTTTCTGTTCGTCTTTCCTCGTGTCTGCCCGTCTTCTTTGGACAAGTGTTATCCGGAACTTTTCTGGATTGTTTGGTCAAGTTCGGTAATGCCTGGGTCAAAGAGAGGAGAAAGCGTCTCGGAAGCAGACAGGAAAGTAAGTAATGCTGAGTTGCCTGTTATATGTAATGACGTGTGTGATGTTAAGCATGATAAGATTGATGTCCATGTTTCGCCATCTAGTGATAATAGAAGTTTTAAAATTCCTAAATATGAACCTCGGTGTTTCGATGGAAACCCAGCTGACCATCCACAGTTTGTAAGGGAGTTTGAAGTCATGTTGAGTGGGCTTGCAATAAATGATGAAATGAAGTTGCTGTATTTGTTGAGGTATTGCACTGGAGTTGCTTCAAGAGCTATAGAGTGCTGTAAGTTTATGAAGCCGAACGAAGGATATGCTGAGGCGATGTGTATCCTGCGTTAAAGGTTTGGAAGACCTTCAATGATTGTAAGGAACGTATTCGAGTCTGTTGAAGGTAATGGTAGTCAATTACAAGATGACTCCAAGGCACTCATTGAGTATCTGGATGATCCGTTGAACAACTAGAATATGCTGATTTCGATGAATTGCATGGGCTATCTGAACTCAAGTTCCGTCTGAGAGGTAATAGCGAGACGCCTACCTACTCGACTGCAAAGGAAGTGGATGAAGATAAGCTCTCGTATAGAGGATGAAGGTATTGAGCCAAAGCTCGATGATATTCTGAAACTGGTAAAAGATAGTGTCAATCAATCTACGAGCAAGTTTGCCAGTATATTGCATCCCACCCCTAGAATAGAGAAGTCTGAGAGCAAAACGCATTCATTTATGACGAAGGGGTCCCAGGGAGGTGGATATCGAGAAGGCTCCATGGTGTCTAGTAATCCAGATAAACTTAGTGAGTGTGTCAGCCTTCGTTGGATATCCCCAACAGATAAGTTACAATTTGCAAGACAAACACGGTTGTCGAAAATTGCAGTGTAAAATGATATCATTCTATTTCACAGGTTCTCATCAGCTGCAGACTACCTGAAATTACAACGGTTTTATAGATGATAATAACATACTTTAATGTTCGAGTGGTGGTAGAAGAGAGATACTATAAAATTGACGCATCTAAATGAAAGCATTACAATGTTTTTAGTTTAAGTTTTCATCATCAATTTATACGCTGTAAAAGTTGAAAAGAGGGGGAGGGGTAAGAGAGAAAACAGAAAAAATTGATTAACAGAATAGTGTTAGCTTTTAGGTTCACATAGCAACTCAAGAAACAAAAACGGTTACAGTTTATGAGATTAAGATTTGTTCAGTGAGTTGAGATCACTAAATTAGATGACTAATCAAAATCAAAATTCTGTTACCAAGGAGTGAGAGATTAAGCAGACTCTCTTTCTGTACGCATAAGTCTGGTTTAAGTCTTTTGATTGCGATTGCTTCGGTAAATCGTAGTAAATTTGCTGTCCTTTGTCTATTTAATATTTTGAAGGACTTAGAAATCTCTACCAGATGTCCGGTATCAATAATGTGTCTGGTAAATGCACTCTGGGAAAATCTGCTTCATTCCAGGCACAGATAGTTTGGAATATGTTCGGAAAACCGGATAGAAGCCCTTCTTTCTGTCCTTCCAATGTACTTGCTACCGCAAGTGCACGTGAATTTATAAACGCAGTTGTATGTGACATCAGCAGGGTATTTATCCAGTTTTGAGTGGATTAAAGAAGGAGTGGTTCCGTATAATGTTATGAGTTTTGCTGCTGGGAAGCTTCTATTTATTGCACCTTTCAGTCTTTTGTCAACCTTTTGTGACACTGCATCTTCTTTGTATGGTAGACAGATAAACACTTTCTCTTTTCTACAGTTGGATGCTTTTCTTTCTCATCTTTTTCTCTGCTGTACTTCTGAATAAATCCCTTAGGGTATCCATTTTCCCTTAGGCATTTCTCGACGAAAACTAATTCCTCTTCGACCCTGTTTGGTGAACATAGCTTTCTGACTCTGTCATTCAAAGTCCTCACTAACCCACGTTTATAGCTTATGGGACAAAAGCAGTTAAAGTGAAGATATTGTCCAGTCCGGGTTTCTTTTCTATAGATAGGCTTTTCGACCGTGCCTTCGTTTGTTCTTTTTACATTTAGATTCGTCAATTTTATAGTGTCTCTTTTCTACCACCACTCGAACATTAAAGTATGTTATTATCATCTATATAACCATTGTAATTTCAGGTAGTCTGCAGCTGATGAGAACCTGTGAAATAGAATGACATCATTTTATACTGCAAATTTCGTCTTCCTTTTTTTATAGGAATTTATCAAGGGAACCAAATGTATTAAACACGGTTGTGTTTTACACGTTTGCAAGAAGTGCATACGAAGTCAAACTGTGAAGCAGTTAGCAAGTTTAGTGGTAGGCTAATTGTGAAGTCAGCATCATCAAGGTGTGACTCCAAATTACGTGACGATAATAGTGCGGTGAAGAAGCCTGTAGTTGCTACCCGTAAGCCATTGTTGAACAGAGTGTCACAGACGACAACGCAGTTTGTGCAGAAGAAGGCAGCTACAGTTTCAGAGTCTAGTTCTGACTTCACGAGTTTTCAAGGCATTACTAGTAAAAGTAAAGGTATAAAACATTTAAGGATTTATGAGGAAGAACCCAAATAGTCTACTGCTGTTATTAAAGAGTTTGAAAATGATGAAGTCGTCCATACAAACGGCAGTAAAGTGGATATTTGTGACAATGATCATGGTAGTGCACATTTGTCTTTGGCTGATCATGATGAGACGAGCGGAATGCCTACTTCTACTGAATTGAACACCCCATTTCAATAGTTATGAATCCAGTGGAGACGCAATCTGTTGGGCACGAAGTGGAGAATTGGAGCGGATGTGGGCTCAGACCATCATCTAGTTCAGGAAACGGTCAAGGTGAAGCTGAAATCCATGAAAACAAATAATGACAGACCACAATTCAAGTTCAACCTCAGATCCTGAAGAACAAGACTACAATGGGCGCCTTCTATGCAGATTAGATCAGAGTAAATTCGGAGACATTAAGTGGAATCACTAAGGAAACCTGTGTGGGAGAACATTGGAACACTCCGAAAGAGATATTTGAGGACACATTTACCACTATTTTAGGAAGAAGGAAGAGGCAAGGCAAGGAATGGCTGTCAACGGATACCCGAAAGCTAATCGAGGAGAAGAGGATGGCAAAGGGAATGGTGATCACTTATTGCAAAGATAGACAACAGGAGGAGAAGCTGAGTTCAAATTACATCTCATGAATAAAGTAGTGAAGAAGAGTGCTAGGAAAGGCAAAAGAAAACTCTACATCACAACGGCTGGCAAGTGAAGCACAACAGGCAGGCAGACTGTTGGCAAAAGAGACCTCAAGACATTTTATCAGGTAACTAGGCATCTATCTGGGATAATATCAACCCAGATGATGGAACCAATAAAATTTACTCGGGTGAACCTGATTGCCAAGGGAGAGAAACAAACAACAGCTGATCACTCCAAGGGGCTTTGGAATCAACCATCACATTCAAATCGCCTAGAAATACACCACCATCAGCAGTACACACAGAACTGTCTGCTATTGGATGCCAACTCTTCAGTGAAATCAGAACTCCTGAATGGGGGTGAGCTGCCGAACGACAGCCATGAAGTTAGCAATGCAGGTGGAATTCCTCCCGTAGCACTGAAAACTAGCCCAGAGACTTCAGCACAAACACTGATACCATTATTGCAAAAGGTTTGGAAAGAAGGAAAGGCACCTGACGACTGGAAGAAAGACTGACTGCCTCGTCAAGTTTCCAAAATAATGGCGACTCACGCCGCACTCAGCAGAAACTGACGTGGAATATTGCTTGGTCACACCACCCAGGAGAGAATAAAAGGCGCACTGGGTGTAGAACTTCGCCCGCCAGAACGAGCCGGATTCAGGAAAGGCATATCATGTGCTGACCAAATCGCAACTCTACGCATCGTCTTTAGACAAACCACAGAATGGCAGTCGAATCTACAACTCAGCTTCATGTACTTGAAATAGGCCTTCAATAGGGTTGACCAAAAAGTGATTTGAAGACTACTTGAACACAACGTGGTGCTCCAAATCTTTGTCAACCTCATTAGACAGCCACATAACAATGCTACGTGTTAGGCGATTAACAACGGGAAACTCAGCATAGACTTCGAAATGAATATATGAGTAAGACAACGCTGCCTACCTATCGTCATTGGCAATATTCCTTTTTCGTGGTGAACTGGGTGATGCATAAAACTCTTCACGGAGAGTGAGGGAATAGGAATATGCTGAACCAATTAGAAGACTCTAGAACATCTGGATTTCACTGTTGATTTATGCCTTATGTCATACAAACTCCAGGACTTGCAGGTGGAAATCAACAAACTGACTGAAGAAGCGAGTGGGGAAGACAGGACTTCACGTCAACATAGAGAAGACAGAGGTGACAAATATGACCAACTTACAGAACCAATCATCATCAACGATAGAGAATAGACAGACTTTATTTCCTTCGCTTATCTGAGATGTACTGTTTTGGCCACAGGCCGGCGGAACGGATGAATATATCTTAATATATATATATATTTATTTCTGTTTATGCAGGAACATACCAATTGTACAGGCATGGATAAGTTATTATATAAATTACACATAATTTGATGTATGGTGAATTTACAGTTTGGTTGTTCTTTCTGACATTAGAGCTAGTCGGAACAGTATGCTATAAAGTCTGTTTGTGTAGCACATAAAAAGATATAGAAATATTGTCTTCGCATCAACAAAATACCCAGACATCACATGAATGTAATACAAATATCTGGGAAAAAAGCTTGAAGTCAACTCTCCCATATAACTTTGTTGTGAACAGCACCTTTGGCTTAAAGATTATTGATGAATTATGTTGAGATCAGTGATATATTTATTACATTTTTCAGCAGTCTTATCGTAATTTTATAACAGGAAAGAAATTTTATCGTGGAGGCGAAAACTAGATAAGGTCATGTTGGGTTGTTTTACTGCATCAAGTGGTGCCGAGGTCATTTCCAGAATTCTCCATTTGCGCCATTTGTGTCTGCATGGCGGACTGTACTCGTAAGTTGAGTAAAGTGTTGAAAACTGTTTGAAAACCAGTTGCTTCTTCAATGAATAATAATATATATTTCTTCCTGTTTATGCAGGAACATACCAATTGTACAGGCATGGATAAGTTATTATATAAATTACACAAATTGATGTATGATGAATTTACAGTTTGGTTGTTCTTTCTGACATTAGAGTCAGACGGAACAGTCTGCTATAAAGTCTGTTTGTGTAGCACATAAAGAGATATAGAGATATTGTCTTCGCATTAAAAAAAACCCAGACATCAGATGAATGTAATACAAATATCTGGGAAAAAAAGCTTGAAGTCAATCCTCTTACATAACTTTGTTGTGAACAGCACCCTCGGCTCAAAGTTTATTGATGTATTATGTTGAGATCAGTGATATATTTATTCCATTTTTTCAGTAGTCTTATCGTAGTTTTATAACAGGAAAGAAATTTGATCGGGGATGCGAAAACTAGATGAGGTCATGTGAAGTTGTTTTACTGCATCAAATGGTGCTGAGGTCGGTTCCAGAATTCTCCATTTGCTCCATTTGTGTCTGCATGGCGGACTGCATTCGTAAGTTCAGAAAAATGTTGAAAACTGTTTGAAAACCAGTTGCTTCTTCATTTCAGATCATGAATACTCATTTACAGCATGTTCGCCAGCGTCTTCAAATGGTAGAATTGGATCGTTCATGGAATTTGTGTGGTTATGAGGTAGATGGTTTGGAATTAATCCTCATTTCAGTTTAGATGCAGGGTTGTTCGACCTCGACCAGAAGATGAATAGGAGTATCAGAGTACCAAAAAGAGAAAGTATGTGAACATTAAAAGGACATTAATGTATATATATATATTGTTTATGTCAACTGTATAATAAACTATTAAGAAATTATTTTTAGTTAGTTCTTTTTACGAATTTATGCGAAGTCTTAGAGTCTATTTAGTGTCATGATGTGTATTAATGAGTCTGAGCGTTTTAGTGTTCTAATGACTGATGCGTTTTAGAAGTAAGTAATGAGTTCTGGTAGGGATAGACTTTGGGATAAAACAGTTTATATAGCAAGCGTTTGAAGGTTACAATAAAGTGACACGTCCTATTTCTAGGGGTAAACTATTCCTGTATGTTCCGTACTAAGTCTTTATGCATCCATGCTGCTAGTTTATTTATGGTTTTTAGATTGTTAAGGGTGTTGAAGTGCGTTTTTTAGGTGCTGTAGTAGATTAGTAGTTGATTCGTTTTAGGAGTAAATAGTTTATTGATATAATCAGTAGAGTGAAACAGTCTATGCAGAGAGCGTTTGAAACTTGTAACCGAAGAGCAAGTTCTGACATCTAGGGGAAGGCTATTCCATATTTTAGAATACATGACTGTGAAGAAGTTTTCACGGAGTGTTGACCTAAAAGAATGAGTTGTCACTGTGGAAGTTTGGTTACGCAGATCGTAAGAACCTTCCTGTGCGAATTGTATGTCCCTGTTACCTGAGAATGATATTTTGTGAAGGACCTTAAAGAAGAATATTAGGTTTATAATAAGTCGCCTTGTCCAAAGTGGGTCAAGTTTTAGGATCATGCACCGTGAGATGTAGTCTTTCTTACAATCATAGCCAAGTAGTTTTGAGGTAAAATATCGTTGGATACTTTCCATCCTTAGCTTATCACGTGTGCGAGTGCTGCTTATAATAAATGGACAGTATTCTAGTAGTGGTCTGACACATGTTTTGTACAGAATTAGCTTGGCTTCATTGTCGTGGAAGTTCCTGAGTATGCATCCTAAGAGCATCCTCGATTTTCTAGTCTGTGATGCTACTTGCTCAGAGAATGTCAAGTCACTAGAGTACCTCAGGCCTAGGTCAACGACACTTCGGAGTCTGGTTAGGTTAGCGGATTGAAGCGTTAATTTCAGGTCAATTGAGGGTGCACCGAAGCAGATCCAGCCACATTTGTTCAGATTGAATTGGAGATTCCATAGGGACGACCAAGCAGTCATTTTATCTAATTCCTTCTGCACTACATTCTCGAAGTTCCCTAAGTCATCACTTTGGAATGTATAAGCTACTTTTAGGTCATCTGCAAAGATGAATGGTTTCCCGTGCGTGAAGCAAGCGCATATGTCATTGATGTATAGTGTAAATAGGAGGGGTCCAATGACACTACCTTGTACTACACCAGAAGTGATAGGGCTAGGTTTGGAGGTTGCAGACCCGAGTTTAACTATTTGGGACCTATTGTTAAGGAATGATTTAAGCCATCCTAATAATGGGTCACGTATTCCTAAGGAGTTCAGCTTATTTGTTAGCAGTAAATGGTCAACACGGTCAAATGCCTTAGAAATGTCAAAGTAGATGACAAGTACTAGTTGCCGTCTGTCACGACTGCTGGTTACAAAATTGAAGAAGTCTAGGTGACATGTTAAACATGATCTGGATTTCAGGAATCCATGTTGGTTTGGACTTATAATATTGCAGCTAAGCATATGTTTGATTAGGTTATCTTTGACTAGTCTCTCCATGATTCTAGATGCTATAGGTGTGATATTGATCGGCCGGTAGTTACTGACTTCAGTTTTCGAGCCAGATTTGTGTTTAGGCATAATGAATGTTGTCTTCCATATGTCAGGGTAAGTTTGGGTTTCTAGGGACATTGTGAATATTTTAAGAAGCAGTAGAGGAATGTCAGGGCCACCATATTTATAGAAGTAAGATGATATACCGTCGGTACCGAAACCTTTTGAACTTTTGAGGGTTCTTATAGTTTGGTTAATATTAGCGTAAGTGAATTGAACAGTGCTGATTTTATTTGGTGTGAGTGGAGATGGAGTTTGTGCCATATTAGTAGTAGGGTGTATATCGAGTAGCTGGACTGAGGGCTTAAGGTAGTTACCTGCAAACGTTTTGTTGAATAGTTCACATATGTCTGCAGAGTTAGTGCATAGCCTACCTTTGTCTATGAGGAGAGAAATGCTGTGATTTTTGCGATTCATTCGCTTCCTTAAGATTTCTGTGAGTGCATACACTCTAGCAGGACTGGCTACTGCAGTGCGTTCTTCCTTTCTCATACGGTGATCTCGAGCTTGTGAGATGGAGCTAAGGGTGTTAAGTATTAGACCTAGAGTGCCAAAGTCGTGGTGTTTGAAGTAACTTGTTGAGAGTCTCTTCAGTTTCGTACGATCCTTTGGTTTTATGAATGACTTTCTGTGTGGGGAAACCTTTAGTGTTTGGAGTGGAATGACAGCATCTAAGCATGTGTTAGTGTTATGGTAGAAGATGGTTAGGGCTCTCGATAGGTCATCAGTAGTGAAGTATTCATCCCATTTGGAGGATCTTAGCATTGATTCTACTAAGGCCCAGTTTGCCTTACTATAGTTCCTATATATTACTTGTTGTGAAGTGGAGGTATGAGATGCATTGCTACTCAGCGGAAGTGGCAGTGCACATACCACTGTTTTGTGGTCGCTCCCTGGAAACTCAGAACCTACTAGCGTTGAAAGGGGGCTTATATTGTGGCAGAAGATTAAGTCTAGTACGTTATTACCTCTTGTGGGAGTAGTGACAGTTTGTTTCCAGCCAAGTATATCCAGTGTGCCTAAAAACTTATCAAATTTAGTTGGGCCTGTGGGTATATCCCAGTTGATTTCAGGTAAGTTAAAGTCCCCACATAGGATCTTATGGTCGTATTGTAAGTCGGATAATTGCTCCAGAGTATTAATAAGTTGGGTCTCGTAATTACTAAAGGTGCCAGGTGCTCTGTAGGTGCATCCAATTAATGCTGTTACGTTATTTAGGTGTACATTAACCCATAGAGTCTCAGGCATGTTAAGTGTACTACTTTCTAGCTGTGATACAGTAAGTGCATTCAGAAAGTACATGAGACAACCCCCTCCCTTACCACCTTCCCTGTCACACCGAAAGTGTGTGTAGTTATCTAAGCTTATTTCTTCATCCAAGATGTTCGAATGACACCAAGATTCAGTGATGACAATTACAGGGGGTTTGTATATTACTGTGAGTGCTCTGAGCATCGGCAATTTATTTAGAACAGATCTAGCATTTATGAGGATTAGGTAAAGATGAGAGTTGAAGTAGCATTTGAAGTATTTAAGTTCGTTAGTCAGCCCCGAATATGGTTCAGCACCCAGTAGTTCTGCTTGACATGATGATCCTATGTTAAGAGGAGTTTCAGCATCATGCTCACCTATGTCTATCGAGTTGGTGTGTGCTGTTTTCGGTGAAGAATTAGGAGTTGGAGTACTGGATGTGCTATAGACCGAGGAATTTTTATTTTTAGTCAGGTTACAGAAGTGGGTAGGGTTCTTTATTTGACCTATATTTGTGCAGGTGTCAAGTGTGCCTAATGGATACGGGTGCACTAGACCGTTCCTGTTTTCATGCAAGGAGGGAGCCAGCTCTAGTGGTTTAGGAGTGTTAACATCCCTACCAGCTGTTTTTTCAACGCTGACAGGGACGCGGGGGATAAAAAATGATTGGATCCTTTGATGACCATGGCTTATTATTCCACCTATTGTTTGATGCTAGTTGTGTCCTTGTGTGGGTTTCGTGTGTACTGCATTGTGGGTTAGTTCCCAGCAGACTTGTACCATATATCCGGTCAAAATTTGTTTGTGTGCCATACTCTGAAGACCCTAAGTTGTTGATAGCCGAGTTCTGACTATTACCACTTGTACTATTGAGGGTGACATTGTTGTGACATTGGATATCAGTGTGTGCCATGGTGCGATTTAGCACGTTGTGGGTGCTAGTACTATTGACCGTGGGAAGTGTGGGTTTATTTAAGCTGCCACTGTTTTTGTTTGTATGGTTTAGGGGCATATTTTCCTTACCTTTAGCAATGAAGTTATGGCTAGGAGAAGACAAAGTCGAATTTCGGGGGTTTTGGCTTTTTTTCTGGGGTTATTTAATGGCATTTTAGATTCTGCGGTGATAGGTGGTATGGTTTTGTTATTTATTTGGTTACAGTCTAGTGGCCTTTCGGCTGGTGTTGCACTCTGATGGGATATTTCTGTGTGTTTTGAGAGGGGTGATGCGGTGGGGTCTACTGTATCTTTCACAGGGTTGGGAATAATGGCTGCTTGCAATGTCCTATTACCTATTTCACAATTAGTCTTAGCAAGATAGTTGTATGCGCGCCTTTCTATGACTGTTTTGTCCACCCCGACCTTTATATGTTTGTAGTTTCTGGCTTGCGATAGGGTGTGTTGGGAGTGGATGAATTTTCTGGTCTCTGCCGGTGTTTCGAACTGAAAACGAATAGGACAACACTTCTCATGTTGACTCTTCTTCAGCCTATAGCACTTAGTCTTGGAGTTAGGCATTTTCGCTTCACTAAGTAAGATGCGCTGTACCTTTTTTAGTGCCTCATTGTCCGGAACGTTGTAGACAATAGCACTCAGTTTTGCGTCGAGTCGTTTTGTTACTTCTGTGGTAACAAAATTAATGAGGTTATCTACCTTAGTTACCGATTCTGTGTCAAGCTTGTTAAGGTTTACAGTTTTCATGAGGATAGTTAGAGGTGTCAATTCACAGACCTGCGATCTGATATCGCTGATCTGATCTGATAATTTGGATATCTCGGTATCGGTTTCGATGTTTCCAGCATTTACTGACTTGCTGTTTTTTATTTCCCTTAACTCAGCCTTAAGTTCACCTATAGACAACTTTAGAAGTTCTATTTCTGAAGATAGTACTGAAGAAGAGCTTGATGGCTGGAGTTTTTCGATAAGCACATAAGGTGAAGGGAGGGGTTCTGTATGAGCAGAGGGTACTGAATTTTTAGGAGTAGTGCTAATACTAGCTGTCAGTACAGTTTTATCCTCAGTTCAGCTCGACGCTTACGGCATACAAGTGAGTTATGTGACTCATTATAGCCGTTTGTAGGGGGTGTGTTGCTTGATGTAGCAATCAAGGACGTTAAATTAGACACCAGTTTTACAGGGGATGGGTTCGTTGCTTTTTACTTTGATTAACCATAACTATTAGAAATGGAAGTTAGTGGTTACAAGTATGGAGGTAGTATAGTACTTGTGCAAGTACTACAACAAGATAAATTTTATGTAACGAATCACGTAAAAATGTAACGCAAACGTTGAACGTACCGCGATCATGAATACTCATTTGCAGCATGTTCGCCAGCTTCTTCAAATGGTAGAATTAGATCGTTCCTGGAATTTGAGTGATTATGAGATAGACGGTTTGGGATTAATCCTCATTTCAGTTAAGATGCAGGGTTGTTCGACCTCGACCAGAGGTTGAATAGGAGCAGCAGAACACCAGAAAGAGAAAGTATGTGAACATGAAAAGGACATTTAATATTTCATGCATATGTAAATGTTTATGTCAATTGCATATTATACTTTAGTAAATACTTGTCTATATTGTAGTTGTGTTTTCATGTATTTATGCGAAGTCTTAGAGTTTATTAAGTGTCATAATGTGTATTAATGAGTCTAAGCGTTTAGTGTTCTAATGACTGATGCGCTTTAGAAATAAGTGATGGGTTCTGGTGGGGATATTCGTTGGGATAAAAGTTTATATAGCAAGCGTTTGAAGGTTACAATAAAGTGACACGTCCTATTTCTAAGGGTAAATTATTTCTGTATGTTCCGTACTAAGTCTTTATGCATCCATGCTGCTAGTTTATTTATAGTTTAAGGATTGCTAAGGGTGTTGAAGTGCGCCTTTCAGGTGCTGTAGAAGATTAGTAGCTGATTCTTTCTAGGGGTAAATAGTTTATTAATATAATCAGTACAGTGAAACACTCTGCATTGAGAGAGTTTGAAGCTTGTAACCGAAGAGCAAGTTCTGACAACTAGGAGTGGGCTATTCCACATTTAAGAATACATGACTGTCAGCCACGCCTCGTAAACAGACAATGCCCAGCTCTTGCTACGCTCGGGCTCACGCTGTCGCTTGAAGTTTCTCAGAAACGCTTAGTAATAACGGACGAAAACACCAAAACACCAAGAGTTGACCCAAGGATTCTTTATTGTTACACCAACATATAAAAAATATTTCTTTTAAGGTCTGTGAACAAATATTACAATAATAAATCACGAGATTACTTCTGACGGTGTTTTACTCTTCTTTCTGAACAGCGACCGATGAGACGATGACTGTCGTATTGATTCCTCCGCGAAAATTGGGGAAGTTGATTTTGAGCAAACAACCAAGAATTGATCGTTCAATCTTCAACTCCATTGACACTCCCCGGCAAAAAAGGGATCCAACCCGTTTTTCCATCACGACCATCACACGTTGACTTGGATGCCATTGCGAGAACCTGGGTCACACGGACAGAGCTGAAATGGAAAACAAACAGAAAAGCCAACACACCACAAGCATACCCACAGCACAATCTCACACATCAATGACGACCTGCGCCTCCAGACAGAGATCTCCTCTTGACATCTTGCAACACAATCGCCACTTGCTAGAATGACTCTTGCAGAATGCAACGTGACCATAGCACCAACTCACGATACTCTACGCTCATCCTCTTATCTACTCACTACCAATTACCACTGCAATCGCTTGTCACTCATTCTGCCTCAGTTCTAGTAACGATGACGTATGCGATCCTCAGTCGTTTACACTCTTTCTCCCCGGCGAGTGGGACCACAGCTAATAATTATCTACGTGTGCATTTCATTCTCATCAATAGCCTCCCCGGCGTATACGACCCATCTGCTGTCCTTAACATCAATCAATTCATTCATGGATGTAGAAGAGTGGACACAACTTCAGAAGTATTCACGACGAAAATTTTAACAAAATTATGTAATAACAACGAGGTACGAAAACGACAAGTAAACACAGTGAATCCAAAATCACCAACTGATATGACACACCACACGTATGTACAAACAGTACACACAATCTCACAGTTCGTGTCTTGATGGAATTCCTTTGAAGAATCGCAGGACTTACACCAGTACGCCTACAACCCTTCTCACGTTGACGATTGTAAGTTGTGGAATGTCCGGACACAAACAAAATTAACCAACAATTACAATAATTGGAACTCGCGCAACTATTTAACACAAACATATGTACAATCAACAGATCAAAATGTTATGGATTCGGCCATGAAGAACTACCCTTGAAGAACTGTAGGACTTACACCAGTACGCCTAACTTTCTTCTCAGGTTGATGATTCAAGTGGAAGTCGTCCAGACACAAACAAAATTACCAACATCTAGATGATAAATGATACCAATTCAGTATATACAATATGAACTTATGTACAAAATCACACACCAAGCACATTTGACTGCTCATTGATGCGCTACCCTTTGAAGAATTGTAGGACCTAGAGCAGTACGCCTACAACCCTTCTCAGGTTGACGCTCTAGGTTGAAAAATCGTTGCAGAGTTCATTTGCTGACTTCACTCTATCAGCTATATCCTCAAATCTGAACGGTAACACGCCCATGTCATTGTATCGTGGAATATAGATGACGAACAAACACACGACGTAGCTGGTCAGCCAAGCGTAGGCACAGATTAATTTACACCAAAGATAATAGCATTCAATTAGTAACTTGAAACTAGAAATGCCTTTATTCGTTCACGTCAATTTAACAATTACTCTCTCGTTTACACTTGGCTTATCCTCTCTAAACTGAGCTATATGTTTCATCCATTCAAACTCACCAATACTATCATAGTCATTGCACAAGATACTTGAGTTGATGGGCGACTGTTTCATTGTGGATGACAACACCAACGACGACTGAGTGACACAAGGTGATGAACTTATCGGTGGATCAGAAGCTGTTGTTGCTCAACTTTCAGAAATTTCTCTACCTGCAAGACCACCACCACTGCTGTCTATTACTATCAGCTCAGGTTTAACATTAGCATCTGATGGTAGGTGGGCTACATGATGTTCAATCACACTGACGGATTGACAAGTATGCATGCCTTCTGCAAATGCATCTGCAATTATTTCCACTTCACGTTCAAGTTGCACAGAACTTTTATTCAACTCAGCAGTGGCAGGCATATCTATCATCTAATCACGATCAACCAAGGACAACTGTGAAGTATCATTATCATTATCACGAATATTCACCGATGAATCGCATGAGTGACCTCAACTCGAGTTTTATACTAGAAGTAATAGCAAGACGCCTACCTACTCGACTGCAAAGGAAGTGGGTGAAGATAAGCTCCCGTATGGAGGATGAGGGTATCGAGCCAAAATTTGATGATGTCCTGAAACTGGTAAATACTAGTGTCAATCAATCTATGAGCAAGTTCGCCAGTATATTGAATCTCACCCCTAGAATAGAGCAGTCTGAGGGTAAAACGCAATCATTGATGACGAAAGGGCCTGAGAGAGGTGGATATCGAGAAGGCTCGATGATGTCTAGTAATGCATATAGACCTAGTGAGTGTAACAGGATACGTAGTACATCCTCAACAGATAAGTTACAAGATGCAAGAGAAACACGGTTGTGTTTCACACGTTTGCAAGAAGTGCGTAAAAAGGTGAACTGTGAACCAGTGAGCAAGTTCAGTGATAAGCTAGATGTAAACTCCAGGCCTTACTCCGAATTGTGGATTTGCGAGGAGGAATCAAAATTGTCTACTTCTGTTATTAAAGAGTTTGAAAATGATGAAGTTGACGGTAAAGTGAATATTCGTGATAATGATCATGATACTTCACAGTTGTCCTTGTTTGATCATGATGAGATGAGGGATATGCCTACTACTGCTAAGTTGAACAAAGTTTCTGTACAACTTGAACGTGAAATAGAAATAAATGCAGGTTCAGTTGAAGAAGGCACGCATACTTGTGAGACTGTCAGTGTGATTGATGAGCATGTAGCCCACCTATCATCAGATGCCAGTGCTAAGCCTGAGCTGATAGTAAAAGACGGCAGTGGTGGTGGTCTTGCAGGTAGATAAATTTCTGACAGTCGAGCAACAACAGCTTTTGATTCACCGCTAACTTCATCAACTGATATCAATCAGTCTTCAAAGGAATTCCATCAAGATGTGATGCGGGAGATTGTCTGTACAGTTTGTATATGTGTGTGATGTGTCATATCAATTGGTGTTTTTTGGATTCATTGTGTTTACTCATTGTTTTCGTATCTTGTTGTTATTGCGTAATTCTGTTCAAATTTTCGTCGTGATTACTTCTGAAGTTGTGTCCACTCTTCTACATCCATGAATGAATTGATTGATGTTAAGGACAGCAGATGGGTCGTATACGCCGGGGAGGCTATTGATGAGAATGAAATGCACACGGAGATAATTGTTAGCTGCGGTCCCACACGCCGGGGAGAAAGAGTGTAAACGACTGAGGATCGCATACGTCATCGTTACTAGAACTGAGGCAGAATGAGTGACAAGCGATTGCAGTGGTAATTGGTAGTGAGTAGATAAGAGGATGAGCGTAGAGTATCGTGAGTTGGTGCTATGGTCACGTTGCATTCTGCAAGAGTCATTCTAGCAAGTGGCGATTGTGTTGCAAGATGTCAAGAGGAGATCTCTGTCTGGAGGCGCAGGTCGTCATTGATGTGTGAGATTGTGCTGTGGGTATGCTTGTGGTGTGTTGGCTTTTCTGTTTGTTTTCCATTTCAGCTCTGTCCGTGTGACCCAGGTTCTCGCAATGGCATCCAAGTCAACGTGTGATGGTCGTGATGGAAAAACGGGTTGGATCCCTTTTTTGCCGGGGAGTGTCAATGGAGTTGAAGATTGAACGATCAATTCTTGGTTGTTTGCTCAAAATCAACTTCCCCAATTTTCGCGGAGGAATCAATACGACAGTCATCGTCTCATCGGTCGCTGTTCAGAAAGAAGAGTAAAACACCGTCAGAAGTAATCTCGTGATTTATTATTGTAATATTTGTTCACAGACCTTAAAAGAAATATTTTTTATATGTTCGTGTAACAATAAAGAATTCCCAAGCGGCCAATCGTTGTTTTGGTTTTCGCGTCCGTTACTATTAGGCGTTTCTGAAAAACTGCAAGGAACAGCGTGGGCCCGAGCGTAGCAAGAGCTGGGAATCGACGGTTTATTGTACGATGATTGATATTCACTTTACCGTCAACTTCATCATTTTCAAACTCTTTAATAACAGAAGTAGACAATTTTGGTTCCTCCTCACAAATCCTTAAAGGTTTTAAAACTTCACTCTGACTAGTTATACCTTGTAAACTTGTGGAGTCAGAACTGCACTCTGAAGCAGTAACTCTATTCTGTGACACTCTATTCAACAATGGCTTACCAGTTGCAACTACAGACTTCCTGACCAAACCGTTATCGTCACACAATTCGGAGTAAGGCCTGGAGTTTACATTTAGCTTATCACTGAACTTGCTCACTGGTTCACAGTTCACTTCTTTATGCACCTCTTGCACACGTGTGAAACACAACCGTGTTTGTCTTGCATCTTGTAACTTATCTGTTGAGGATGTACTACGAAACCTGTTACACTCACTAGGTCTATATGCATTACTAGACATCATGGAGCCTTCTCGATATCCACCTCTCTGAGGCCTACTCGTCATCAATGATTGCATTTTACCCTCAGACTGCTCTATTCTAGGGGTGAGATTCAATATACTGGCGAACTTGCTCATAGATTGATTGACACTATTCTTTACCAGTTTCAGGATATCATCAAACTTTGGCTCGATACCCTCATCCTCCATACGGGAGCTTATCTTCACCCACTTCCTTTGCAGTCGAGTAGGTAGGCGTCTTGCTATTACTTCTAGTATAAAACTCGAGTTGAGGTCACTCATGCGATTCATCGAAATCATTCCATTCTTGTAAATTAGCAAATTATCTAAAAACTCAGTGAGTGCCTGGGAGTCATCCTGTAATTGACCACCATTACCCTTAACAGCCTCGAATATTTTCCCTGCAATCATCGAAGGTCTTCCAAACCTTTGACGTAATATGCTCATAGCCTCAGCGTATCCCTCATTAGGAGGCATGAGCTTACAGCACTGTATAGCTCTTGCAGCATCTCCAGTGCAATATCTCATCAAATACATTAATTTCAATTCATCACTTAATAAAAAACTACTCAACATGATCTCAAACTCCTTTACAAATTGTAAATAATCAGCCGGGTTTCCATCAAAACACCGTGGTTCAAATTTAGGGAGTTTGATGTTCCTATTATCCCTGAACGGCGAAACAGTAACATCAACCATGTCATGCTTAACATCAGACACATCGTTACAATTAACAGACAAGTCACCATGACTTACTTTCCTGTTTGCATCCAAGACACTCTGTCCCTTCTTTGACCCAGGCATTGTTGAACTTGACCCAATTCCAAAAATGTTCCAGATATTGCTTGTTCAAAGAGGACTTGACCGGCACCAGGAAAGATGAACGGTGACTATCCAAACTTTCACCAACTGTCTGAATCCGCCAGATCTGTTTCTATCGTCAGAAACTGTCAGTCACGTCTCATAAACCGTTAATGCCCAGCTCTTGCTACGCTCGGGCTCACGCTGTCGCTTGAAGTTTCTCAGAAACGCTTAGTAATAACGGACGCAAAAACCAAAACACCGATTGGACTCGAGAATTCTTTATTGTTACACCAACATATAAATCACGTATGACTAAGGTCTGTGAACAAATATTACAATAATAAATCACAATATTACTTCTGACGGTGTTTCACTCTTCTTTCTGAACAGCGACCGATGAGACGATGACTGTCGTATTGATGCCTCCGCGAAAATTGGGGAAGTTGGTTTTGAGCAAACAACCATGAATTGATCGTTCAATCTTCAACTTCATTGACAATGGCCGTGAAGAAATTTTAACGGGCTGTTGACTTGAAAGAGTGTGTTGTCACTTTGGAAGTTTGGTTATGCAGATCGTAAGAACTTTTCTATGCGAATTATATGTCCCTGTTTCCTGAGAATGATATTTTGTGTAGGACCTTAAAGAAGAATATTAGGTTTATAATAAGTCGCCTTGTCCAAAGTGGGTCGAGTTTTAGGATCATGCAGCGTGAGATGTAGTCTTTCTTACAATCGTAGCTAAGTAGTTTTGAGGTAACATATCGTTGGATACTTTCCATCCTTAGCTTTTCACGTGTGCGAATGCTGCTTACAATAAATGGACAGTATTCTAGTAGTGGTCTGACACATGTTTTGTACAGAATTAGCTTGACTTCGTTGTCGTGAATGTTCCTGAGTATGCATCCTAAGAGCATCCTCGATTTTCTAGTCTGTGATGCTACTTGCTAAGAGAATGTCAAGTCACTAGAGTACCTCAGGCCTAAGTCAACGACACTTCGGAGTCTTGTTAGGTTAGCAGATTGGAGCGTTAATTTCAGGTCAGTTGAGGGTGCACCGAAGCAGATCCAGCCACATTTGTTCAGATTAAATTGGAGATTCCACAAGGACGACCAAGCAGTCATTTTGTCTAATTCTTTCTGCACTACATTCATGAAGTACCCAAAGTCATCACATTGGAATGTATAAGCTACTTTTAGGTCATCTGCATAGATGAATGGTTTCCCGTGCGTGAAGCAAGCGCATATGTCATTGATGTATAGTGTAAATAGGAGGGGTCCAATGACACTACCTTGTACTACACCAGAAGTGATAGGGCTAGGTTTAGAGGTTGCAGACCCGAGTTTAACTGTTTGGGACCTATTTTTAAGGAATGATTTAAGCCATCTTAATAATGGGTCACGTATTCCTAAGGAGTTCAGCTTAGTTGTTATCAGTAAGTGGTCAACACGGTCAAATGCTTTAGAAATGTCAAAGTAGACGACAAGTACTAGTTGCCGTCTGTCACGACTGCTGGTTACAAAATTGAAGAAGTCTAGGTGACATGTTAAACATGATCTGGATTTCAGAAATCCATTTTGGTTTGGACTTATAATACTGCAGCTAAGCATATGTATGGTCAAGTTATCTTCAACTAGTCTCTCCATAATTCTAGATGCCATAGGTGTGATTTGATCGGCCGGTAGTTACTGACTTCATTTTTCGAGCCAGAATTGTGTTTAGGCATAATGAATGTTGTCTTCCATATGTCAGGGTAAGTTTGAGTTTCTAGGGACACTGTGAATATTTTAAGCAGCAGCAGAGGGCCACCATATTTATAGAAATAAGATGATATACCGTCGGCACCGAAACCTTTTGAACTTTGAGGGTTCTTATATAAGTCAATCGGAACTTACGCAGTACGTTCGAATCTGGTGAAACTTTTGCACGTGTTTTCGCTGATATTCATTTTTCTGTTCTGCTATATTATCACCAATAATAATGGGCAAAAGCTATAAAAAACATGTTATTAGAAACACTAGTAATTTAGAAAATAGCTTAAGCTTATCGAGTAACGCATTATCACCCCTTAAATCAGCTGCAGTTAGTAGTTCACCCAATATAAACGGTTCCAACATAATGCTAACCCCTGTAATTCAGGTGGAAGATATCCTGTCACAAAAGGCAGAGATTACTAACTTAGTCTGCATCATAAATGACATGCAGCTACAAATAAATGAACTCAGGACGAAACTAAATCAACTTGACCTGGTACCAGAAACAATCCTCCATCTCAAAAAGGAACTGGGGGATCTCACTTTCCTAAAACTCTTTAAGCTCAGGACTAAACCAACCGATGCTGAATTGGAACATGCTAAGGAGCTAGAAAACGTTATGGACTATTTGTCGAGCGAAGTTGTTAAGAGACTTGCTTCTAAACAGAACGCCATAGTGTACAACATACCTGACAAAGAGCCCATAAAATCGGTTCAGCACTCCTTGTTAAGAGCTAACAACCTTCTAAGTACACCCTGTCAGTGTATTAGACTAAATAAAAAAGAGACAAACCGCACATGTCCCATACTTTTCAGGTTTGACAGCTGTATTATAGCCGAACAATTCAGGAAATCTGAGGATATTTTGGCTTCCACTACTAAATTCAAAAATCTTAAAATAGTCCCGAACAAAACCCCCAACCAACGACAAGTAGCTAAGAACACCGTAGATACGAACACGATTATACCACAAATCGTGAATAGCGTCAGTACCGAAGTGTCAAAGGACACTGTAGCACAAAGTGACTCTTGCACTGTAGTAGGTGAACAAACGACACGCGAAGGTGAAGGGAAACCCAAAAGGGGCAGTAACACTGTAATGGGTCTCGAAGTTCGTGAGAACACTCCTAGTAAATCCACTGACCACACCCATGAAGTAGATGTAGATGCTCCTACTACTGATAACCTGCAAATATCGGCAGATCACACTGCGCCCAGCGCCAAACAAGATAATCCCACTGTAAACGCCGTAAAGAAGTCCCCTAAAATCAAGGTTTCTCCTCATGCATCCATATACCTCCCTTGTGACAAGCCCAACAAGCAGCATATAAGCCTAAAAAAGAACCATGCACGCATTGCGGCAGGTCCCATAAAGGAGATGGAAGACGTGAATGGAAGTGCTCCTCGTCGAACTAAGAGTAGTAGACGAATTGAGGACGACAGACTGCACAAGGTGAGAACTAACGGCAAAAATAGCTTTACCCACACAAAATCACACGCCAGCAGATATGCAAGGGGCACCGAGCTGATCAAACAGCAGAGTGATACCCACGATTTCCGCAACAGCCGAGGTTGTAATATGCCTGTAGGCACATATAACCTGAGGACGGGACCCATAATCAATAATGAAAATACATGGGTTACCAGACGGGACACAACTAGGTACCATATCAACGGAAATGTATACTCGAACCCCCGGCATAACGGGTATAGATTGGCCCCTGGTCCTTCTAGGTACACTCACGAGATGAGTCAGCAAATGTACAACTACGTAAAACCTAGCACGCACTATCCTCAAAACAACCTAAAAACAGGGTACTATGGCCCTGTAAATTACAATGTGAACAGTGAAACAGACTATTTTATGCAGAGAAATGATCCTAGATACCCACGTAATGAGGCCAGAAACCATTATATGCAACAGGATTATTTTCGGTTGCAGCAAACAATAGCCCCTCTCACAGCACAATTTATTCAGGGAATAGTAAACACGCTGACAATGTCTCATATGAGGATCCCTCCGAACATAACATAGGCAACCAGGAGTTAGGGATAGTAACAAGAAAACCTACTAACTATGCCAACAACCCTGGTTTTCTGAAAATTATGCTTTTAAATGCTCGATCTCTCCTTAACAAAATAACTTCCCTTCGCAGCTTGGCATACATGGAGCAGCCAACACTGATTCTGGTAACTGAAACTTGGCTTACTACTGATATACCTGACACAAAGCTGATAATTGATAACTATAACATCCACAGGAATGACAGAGTGGACAAGAGAGGAGGCGGCTGTCTAATATATGCCTCTAAATCCACTGACTCCAATACCTTTGCAAACCTAACTATCGACAAACTCCCAGAATCCAAGTGGATAAGCATCCATGCGAATGAAAATAACATTCTTGTGGGATGTATATACAGAGCCCCTAACAGCCCTATAACGACTGATACGGTTATGGGAGAAATACTAGAGGTTGTACCTAAGCTGGAATTCGACTACAAACTAGTTTGTGGCGATTTCAACCTCCCTGGAGTGAACTGGGATACCTGCACTGGACCGAGAACCTACGAGGTGATCCTAGAAGCCATAGATGTAGGAGGATGGAAGCAGTGCGTACGCCTCCCAACACGACACAACAATATTCTCGACTTAATCCCCTGCCACAAAATAGAGCCGATCTCGATAGAGGTGGGGGATAAACTCGACAACAGTGACCACAACATACTGTACTGCACCATACCCTTACAACTAACAGCTAAACACACACCAAAGAGTTCCCCGGTTTACTATCAATATAGGGACTATCGAAATGCCGACTGGGAATTCCTACCAACGCTCTTGAGAAGCTCAGACTGGGGTGAATACTTCACCAATAATAACTTAGAAGTAATACTAAATACCTTCTACAAGACAATCAGTTCGGTAAGAGACACAATCGCACCCCTGAAATCTGCCCTAAAGACACCAACTCTATTCATAGACCGCAAAACGCGAATAAAACTAAGGAAACTAAAAAGGAAATTTTATTTATACAAAGAATTTAGCGCATTACACCAGATACACGAAACATTTAAAAATTTAGATGAGAGACATAAAATGAAGGCACAAGTCGAGGAAAATAAAGCCCTAGAGGGCACCTCTAACACACGAGAACTCTGCAAGATCATGCAAAAACGGCTGAAGAAGGGTGAAGACAACATTATCAGTCATTTAGAACACGAAGGTATAATTTATGATGATCCCCAGATCATCAGTGAACTCCTGAGTGAGTGGTTCTCCAATAACACCAAAGCACATCTGTCAATGGAGTTGAAGATTGAACGATCAATTCTTGGTTGTTTGCTCAAAATCAACTTCCCCGATTTTCGCGGAGGAATCAATACGACAGTCATCGTCTCATCGGTCGCTGTTCAGAAAGAAGAGTGAAACATCGTCAGAAATCTTAGTTTGCTTAGTTCGTTTATTCCTTTTATATGTTGGTGTAACAATAAAGAAATAACAAGCAGATCGGTGTTTTGGTTTTTGCGTCCGTTACAACTAAGCGTTTCTGAAAAACTCAAAGGAACAGCGTGGGCCCGAGCGTAGCAAGAGCTGGGCATTAACGGTTTATGAGACGAGACTGACAGTTTCTGACGATAGAAACAGATCTGGCGGATTCAAACAGTTGGTGAAAGTTTGGATAGTCGCTGTTCATTTTTCCTGGTGCCGGTCAAGTCCTCTTTGAACAAGCAATATCTGGAACGTTTTCGGTATTGGGTCAAGTTCAACAATGCCTGGGTCAAAGAAGGGACAGAGTGTCTTGGATGCAAACAGGAAAGTAAGTCATTGTGACTTGTCTGTTAATTGTAACGATGTGTCTGATGTTAAGCATGACATGGTTGATGTTACTGTTTCGCCGTTCAGGGATAATAGGAAAATGAAACTCCCTAAATTAGAACCACGATGTTTCGATGGAAACCCAGCTGATTATTTACAATTTGTAAAGGAGTTTGAGATCATGTTGAGTGGTTATCTATTAACTGATGAAATGAAGTTAATGTATTTGATGAGATATTGCACTGGAGATGCTGCAAGAGCTATACAGTGCTGTACGTTTATGAAGCCAAAAGAGGGCTACTACGAGGCTATGAGCATATTACGTCAAAGGTTTGGAAGACCTTCGATGATTGCAGGGAAATTATTCGACGCTGTTAAGGATAATGGTGGTCAATTACGGGATCACTCTCAGGCACTCACTGAGTTTTTAGATAATTTGCTAATTTACAAGGATGGAATGATTTCGATGAATCGCGTGAGTGACCTCAACTCGAGTTTTATACTAGAAGTAATAGCAAGACGCCTACCTACTCGACTGCAAAGGAAGTGGGTGAAGATAAGCTCCCGTATGGAGGATGAGGGTATCGAGCCAAAATTTGATGATATCCTGAAACTGGTAAATACTAGTGTCAATCAATCTATGAGCAAGTTCGCCAGTCTGTTAGATCTCACCCATAGAATAGAGCAGTCTGATGGTAAAACGCAATCATTGATGACGAAAGGGCCTGAGAGAGGTGGATATCGAGAAGGCTCGATGATGTCTAGTAATGCATATAGATCTAGTGAGTGTAACAGGATACGTAGTACATCCTTAACAGATAAGTTGCAAGATGCAAGACAAACACGGTCTTGTTTTACACGTGTGCAAGAGGTGCATACAGAAGTGAACTGTGAACCGGTGAGCAAGTTCAGTGATAAGCTAAATGTAAACTCCAGGTCTGACTCCGAATTGTGTGACGATAACGGTGTGGTGAAGAAGTCTGTAGTTGCAACTGGTAAGCCGTTGTTGAATAGAGTGTCACAGAATAGAGTTGCTGCTTCAGAGTCCAGTTCTGACCCTACAAGTTTACAAGGTATTCCTAGTCAGAGTGGAGGTATAAAACATTTAATGGTTTGTGAGGAGGAACCAAAATTGTCTACTTCTGTTATTAAAGAGTTTGAAAATGATGAAGTTGACGGTAAATTGAATATTTGTGGTAATGATCATCATAGTGCAGATTTGTCTTTGGTTGATCATGATGAGATGATAGATATGGCCACTACTGCTAAGTTAAATAAAGGTTCTGTACAACTACAACGTGAATTAGAATTGAACGCAGATGCAGTTCCAGAAGGTGTGCATACTTGTGAGACAGTCAGTGTAATTGATCAGCGTGTAGCCCACCTATCATCAGATGCTATTGCTAAACCAGAGCTGATAGTAAAAGACAGCAGTGGTGGTAATCTTGCAGTTAGACAAATTTCTGAAAGCCGAAAAAGAACAGCTTCTGATCCACCGATAAGTTCATCACCTTGTGTCACTCAGTCATCGTTGGTGTTTTCATCCTCAATGAAATTGACGTCCATGAACTCACGTGCCTTATGCAATGACTATGATAGTATTGGTGAGTTTGAAAAGACGAAAGATATTGCTCAGTTTAGTGTGGATAAGCCAAGTGTAAAGGAGAGAGTAATTGTTAAATTGACTTGCACGAATAAAGGCATTTCTAGTTTCAAGTTACTAATTGAATGCTATTATCTTTGGTGTAAATTAATCTGTGCCTACGCTTGGCTGACCAGCTACGTCGTGTGTTTGTTCGTCATCTATATTCCACGATACAATGACATGGGCGTGTTACCGTTCAGATTTGAGGATATAGCTGATAGAGTGAAGTCAGCAAATGAACTCTGCAACGATTTTCCAACCTAGAGCGTCAACCTGAGAAGGGTTGTAGGCGTACTGCTGTAAGCCCTACAATTCTTCAAAGGGTAGCGCATCAATGAGCAGTCAAATGTGCTTGGTGTGTGATTTTGTACATAAGTTCATATTGTATATACTGAACTGATATCATCTGTCATCTAGCTGTTGGTAATTCTGATTGTGTCCGGACGACTTCCACTTGGATCATCAACCTGAGAAGGAATGTAGGCGTACTGGTGTAAGTCCTGCGATTCTTCAAAGGAATTCCATCAAGACATGATCCGCGAGTTTTTGTGTACAGTTTGTATATACGTGTGGTGTGTCATATCAATTGGTGATTTTGGATTCACTGTGTTTACTTGTCGTTTTCGTACCTCGTTGTTATTACATAATTTTGTTAAAATTTTCGTCGTGAATACTTCTGAAGTTGTGTCCACTCTTCTACATCCATGAATGAATTGATTGATGTTAAGGACAGCAGATGGGTCGTATACGCCGGGGAGGCTATTGATGAGAATGAAATGCACACGTAGATAATTATTAGCTGTGGTCCCACTCGCCGGGGAGAAAGAGTGTAAACGACTGAGGCTCGCATGCGTCACCGTTACTGGAACTGAGGCAGAATGAGTGACAAGCGATTGCAGTGGTAATTGGTAGTGAGTAGATAAGAGGATGAGCGTAGAGTATCATGAGTTGGTGCTATGGTCACGTTGCATTCTGCAAGAGTCATTCTAGCAAGTGGCGATTGTGTTGCAAGATGTCAAGAGAAGATCTCTGTCTGGAGGCGCAGGTCGTCATTGATGTGTGAGATTGTGCTGTGGGTATGCTTGTGGTGTGTTGGCTTTTCTGTTTGTTTTCCATTTCAGCTCTGTCCGTGTAACCCAGGTTCTCGCAATGGCATCCAAGTCAATGTGTGTTGGTCGTGATGGAAAACAGGGTTGGATCCCTTTTTTGCCGGGGAGTGTCAATGGAGTTGAAGATTGAACGATCAATTCTTGGTTGTTTGCTCAAAATCAACTTCCCCAATTTTCGCGGAGGAATCAATACGACAGTCATCGTCTCATCGGTCGCTGTTCAGAAAAAAGTCAGTAGCAAACCATCAGAAATATTCTCGTGATTTATCGTTGTAATATTTGTTCACAGACCCTAGTAAAAACATTATTTTTATATGTTGGTGTAACAATAAAGAATTCTCGAGTGGCCAATCGGTCTTTTGGTTTTTCGTCCGTTATTACTAAGCGTTTCTGAAAAACTGCAAGGAACAGCGTGGGCCCGAGCGTAGCAAGAGCTGGGCATTAACGGTTTATGAGACGTGGCTGACAAGAGTTGCTGCTTCAGAGTGCAGTTCTGACCCTACAAGTTAACAAGGTATTACTAGTCAGAGTGAAGATATAAAACCTTTAAGGATTTGCGAGGAGGAATCAAAATTGTCTACTTCTGTTATTAAAGAGTTTGAAAATGATGAATTTGGCGGTAAAGTGAATATTCGTGATAATGATCATGATACTTCACAGTTGTCCTTGTTTGATCATGATGAGATGATAGATATGGCCACTACTGCTAAGTTAATTAAAGGTTCTGTACAACTACAACGTGAATTAGAATTGAACGCAGATGCAGTTCCAGAAGGTGTGCATACTTGTGAGACAGTCAGTGTAATTGATCAGCGTGTAGCCCACCTATCATCAGATGATAGTGCTAAACCAGAGCTGATAGTAAAAGACAGCAGTGGTGGTAATCTTGCAGTTAGACAAATTTCTGAAAGCCGAAAAAGAACAGCTTCTGATCCACCGATAAGTTCATCACCTTGTGTCACTCAGTCATCGTTGGTGTTTTCATCCTCAATGAAATTGACGTCCATGAACTCACGTGCCTTATGCAATGACTATGATAGTATTGGTGAGTTTGAAAAGACGAAAGATATTGCTCAGTTTAGTGTGGATAAGCCAAGTGTAAAGGAGAGAGTAATTGTTAAATTGACTTGCACGAATAAAGGCATTTCTAGTTTCAAGTTACTAATTGAATGCTATTATCTTTGGTGTAAATTAATCTGTGCCTACGCTTGGCTGACCAGCTACGTCGTGTGTTTGTTCGTCATCTATATTCCACGATACAATGACATGGGCGTGTTACCGTTCAGATTTGAGGATATAGCTGATAGAGTGAAGTCAGCAAATGAACTCTGCAACGATTTTCCAACCTAGAGCGTCAACCTGAGAAGGGTTGTAGGCGTACTGCTGTAAGCCCTACAATTCTTCAAAGGGTAGCGCATCAATGAGCAGTCAAATGTGCTTGGTGTGTGATTTTGTACATAAGTTCATATTGTATATACTGAACTGATATCATCTGTCATCTAGCTGTTGGTAATTCTGATTGTGTCCGGACGACTTCCACTTGGATCATCAACCTGAGAAGGAATGTAGGCGTACTGGTGTAAGTCCTGCGATTCTTCAAAGGAATTCCATCAAGACATGATCCGCGAGTTTTTGTGTACAGTTTGTATATACGTGTGGTGTGTCATATCAATTGGTGATTTTGGATTCACTGTGTTTACTTGTCGTTTTCGTACCTCGTTGTTATTACATAATTTTGTTAAAATTTTCGTCGTGAATACTTCTGAAGTTGTGTCCACTCTTCTACATCCATGAATGAATTGATTGATGTTAAGGACAGCAGATGGGTCGTATACGCCGGGGAGGCTATTGATGAGAATGAAATGCACACGTAGATAATTATTAGCTGTGGTCCCACTCGCCGGGGAGAAAGAGTGTAAACGACTGAGGCTCGCATGCGTCACCGTTACTGGAACTGAGGCAGAATGAGTGACAAGCGATTGCAGTGGTAATTGGTAGTGAGTAGATAAGAGGATGAGCGTAGAGTATCATGAGTTGGTGCTATGGTCACGTTGCATTCTGCAAGAGTCATTCTAGCAAGTGGCGATTGTGTTGCAAGATGTCAAGAGGAGATCTCTGTCTGGAGGCGCAGGTCGTCATTGATGTGTGAGATTGTGCTGTGGGTATGCTTGTGGTGTGTTGGCTTTTCTGTTTGTTTTCCATTTCAGCTCTGTCCGTGTGACCCAGGTTCTCGCAATGGCATCCAAGTCAATGTGTGTTGGTCGTGATGGAAAATAGGGTTGGATCCCTTTTTTGCCGGGGAGTGTCAATGGAGTTGAAGATTGAACGATCAATTCTTGCTTGTTTGCTCTACTTTCCTAAAGTTCTCTACCTGCAAGACGACCATCACTGCTGTCTTTTACTATCAGCTCAGATTTAGCACTAGCCTCTGATGATAGTTGGGCTGCATGCTGATCACTCACACTGACGGTCTGAGAATTATTCATGCCTTCTTCAACTGCATCTGCATTTACTTCCATTTCACGTTCAAGTTGTACAGAACTTTTGTTCAACTCAGCAGTAGTAGCCATATCTATCATCCCATCATGATCAACCAAGGACAACTGTGAAGTATCATGATCATTATCACAAATATTCACTTTACCGTCAACTTCATCATTTTCAAGCTCTTTAATAACAGAAGTAGTCAATTTTGATTCCTCCTCGCAAATCGTCAGCGTATCCTTCTTTAGGGGGTGTGAGCTTACAGCGCTGTATATCTCTTGAAGCATCTCCAGTGGAATATCTCGTCAAATACATGAATTTCAAATAATCACTTAATAAAAATCTATTCAGCATGATCTCAATCTCCTTTACAAATTGTAAAAATCAGCTGGGTTTCCATCGAAACATCGTGGTTCTAATTTAGGGAGTTTCATTTTCCTATTATCCTTGAACGGCGAAACAGTAACATCAACCATGTCATGCTTAACATCAGACACATCGTTACAATTAACAGACAAGTCAACATGACTTACTTTCCTGTTTGCATCCAAGACACTCTGTCCCTTCTTTGACCCAGGCATTGTTGAACTTGACCCAATTCCGAAAATGTTCCAGATATTGCTTGTTCAAAGAGGACTTGACTGGCACCAGGAGAGATGAACGGTGACTATCCAAAACGGTTACCAGCTATCTCAATCCGCCAGAATCTGTTTCTACCATCAAAAACTGTCAGTCACGTCTCGTAAACCGTCAATGCCCAGCTCTTTCTACGCTCGGGCTCACGCTGTCGCTTGAAGTTTCTCAGAAACGCTTAGTAATAACGGACGAAAATCCAAAACACCAATTGTCGACTCGAGGATTCTTTATTGTTACACCAACATATAAATCACGTATGACCAAGGTCTGTGAACAAATATTACAATAATAAATCACAATGTTACATCTGATGGTTTACTGCTGACTTCTCTTTGAAAAGCGACCGATGAGACGATGACCGTGGTATTGATGCCTCCGCGAAAATTGGGGAAGTTGGTTTTGAGCGAACAACCATGAATTGATCGTTCAATCTTCAACTACATTGACATAAGTTTTCTATTACAGTACCCTGAATTGTCATAAGTACGGTCTGTGCAGACTGTTGCAGCTTGGATAAGAAGAGTTCTCTAAACAGTCCTTCGTCGAACTGACTTTGGCCAACAATTTCTTTCATTCTTGTCAGCATGCTCACGGCTGACTGATCTCTGACTCGATGTTACGAAATAACTCACCTAGACGTTGTTGGTCCGTGAGAACTTTTCTCCTGAGGAGGGATGCTTTGAGCAACTCGTACGAGTTACTTTCCTCGGGACTGAACATCTGTGATGTTACGTACTTGCTGAATTCCCGCGGTAGGGCGTGAATAAGTGCAAGTAACTGTGAACGGTGATTAGTTATCTCATGCTCAAAAAAATCTGCTTCAGTTAGGAGAAACCACGTTTCAGCATTATCTGGCCAGTATAGTACGAGCTGAATGGTTTTAGGAGTTGAGCGGATACGAATGACCTAAGATCACTCATGACGAAAATTATGCCGAATAATATATGGTACAATAACAAATACAAAATGGAACGAACTCACCGGGGTTATCTGCGGATTTATCGTGGATGAAGTTAGCGGTTGGGCTCACCAGTTTATAGGTTTGATGGAATTGTTTAACACAGCCTCTAAATTATTCTTGCGTACCAACAAACGCTTAGCTAGCTGGTAATCGTGCACGTGACACGACGGGGTACCAAATGGCGGGGATGCTTGACCGGAAGCCTTCAGATAAACAAGTCGACTTAAACAGTGGTGGTCAGTATCCAATGAGTGATTGCTGTGGTCAATAATTTTGGGGAATTATTTACCGCTACAAAAGCAATCGATTTAAAGCATATGTAGACTTCACATGGACACGGAGACTCTCTGCGGAATACGTCATAATCCAAATCACTGCTTATACAGCGCCGATAAACCTGGATATCTATGACATAACGAAAACATGCTGAAAGCTGCATCTCAGATCAAGTTGATTCTCTCGATGGTAATGATCTGCCCCTGCATGCCTTAATCGATATATTGAATGGAATGGTTCGCGGCTATTCTGGTACCAGATCGAAAAGAATAAAAAATTCACCGGTTGCTGAATCAAAAGTACTTCTCTGCGTGTTTAACTGGATTCTAACTGCTATGATTAATTCCAAACCATTTATCTCATAATCACTAAAATTCCAGGAACGATCTAATTCTACCATTTGAAGAAGCTGGCGAACATGCTGCAAATGAGTATTCATGATCTGAAATGAAGAAGCAACTGGTTTTCAAACAGTTTTCAACATTTTACTCAACTTACGAGTACAGTCCGCCATGCAGACACAAATGGCACAGATGGAGAATTCTGGAAACGACCTCGGCACCATTTGATGCAGTAAAACAACTTAGCATGACCTTATCTAGTTTTCGCCTCCACGATAAAATTTCTTTCCTGTTATAAAATTACGATAAGACTGCTGAAAAATGTAATAAATATATCACTGATCTCAACATAATACATCAATAATCTTTAAGCCAAGGGTGCTGTTCACAACAAAGTTATATAGGAGAGTTGACTTCAAGCATTTTTTCCCAGATATTTGTATTACATTCATGTGATGTCTGGGTATTTTGTTGATGCGAGGACAATATTTCTATATCTTTTTATGTGCTACACAAACAGACTTTATAGCAGACTGTTCTGACTAGCTCTAATGTCAGAAAGAACAACCAAACTGTAAATTCACCATACATCAAATTATGTGTAATTTATTTAATAACTTATCCATGCCTGTACAATTGGTATGTTCCTGCATAAACAGGGACAAATATATTATTATTATTAAAACAATATTTATGCATGCCTATACAATTGGTTCATCCTTCATAGCTAGGACAAAAGTGTACCTTATTATATTATCTTTACTAAATATGCTTATTAATCTTATGTGTAACCTATCGAATTGATGATGCCTGTAAACTGGCGTCCCTCATGTAAAGAATGAGAATATATATTGTTATTATTATTATAGTTTGGTTAATATTAGCGTAAGTGAATTCAACAGTGCTAATTTGGTTTGGTGTTAGTGGAGATGGAGTTTGTGCCATATTAGTAACAGGGTGTATATCGAGTAGCTGGACTGAGGGCTTAAGGTAGTTACCTGCAAACGTTTTGTTGAATAGTTCACATATGTCTGCAGAGTTAGTGCATAGCCTACCTTTGTCTATGAGGAGAGAAATGCTGTGATTTTTGCGATTCATTCGCTTCCTTAAGATTTCTGTGAGTGCATACACTCTAGCAGGACTGGCTACTGCGATGCGTTCTTCCTTTCTCATACGGAAATCTCGAGCTTGTGAGATGGAGCTAAGGGTGTTAAGTATTAGACCTAGAGTGCCAAAGTCGTGGTGTTTGAAGTAACTTGTTGAGAGTCTCTTCAGTTTCGTACGATCCTTTGGTTTTATGAATGACTTTCTGTGTGGGGAAACCTTTAGTGTTTGGAGTGGAATGACAGCATCTAAGCATGTGTTTGAGTTATGGTAGAAGATGGTTAGGGCTCTCGATAGGTCATCAGTAGTGAAGTATTCATCCCATTCGGAGGATCTTAGCGTTGATTCTACTAAGGCCCAGTTTGCCTTACTATAGTTCCTATATATTACTTGTTGTGAAGTGGAGGTATGAGATGCATTGCTACTCAGCGGAATTGGCAGTGCACACATCACTGTTTTGTGGTCGCTCCCTGGAAACTCAGAACCTACTAGCGTTGAAAGGGGGCTTATATTGTGGCAGAAGATTAAGTCTAGTACGTTATTACCTCTTGTGGGAGTAGTGACAGTTTGTTTCCAGCCAAGTATATCCAGTGTGTCTAAGAACTTATCAAATTTAGTTGGGCCTGTGGGTATATCCCAGTTGATTTCAGGTAAGTTAAAGTCCCCACATAGGATCTTATGATCGTATTGTAAGTCGGATAATTGCTCCAGAGTATTAATAAGTTGGGTCTCGTAATTACTAAAGGTGCCAGGTGCTCTGTAGGTGCATCCAATTAATGCTGTTACGTTATTTAAGTGTACATTAACCCATAGAGTCTCAGGCATGTTAAGTGTACTACTTTCTAGCTGTGATACAGTAAGTGCATTCAGAAAGTACATGAGACAACCCCCTCCCTTACCACCTTCCCTGTCACACCGAAAGTGTGTGTAGTTATCTAAGCTTATTTCTTCATCCAGGATGTTCGAATGACACCAAGATTCAGTGATGACAATTACAGGGGGTTTGTATATTACTGTGAGTGCTCTGAGCATCGGCAATTTATTTAGAACAGATCTAGCATTTATGAGGATTAGGTAAAGATGAGAGTTGAAGTAGCATTTGAAGTATTTAAGTTCGTTAGTCAGCCCCGAATATGGTTCAGCACCCAGTAGTTCTGCTGACATGACGATCCTATGTTAAGAGGAGTTTCAGCATCATGCTCACCTATGTCTATCGAGTTGTGTGTGCTGTTTTCGGTGAAGAATTAGGAGTTGGAGTACTGGATTTGCTATAGACTAAGGAATTTTTATTTTTAGTTAGGTTACAGAAGTGGGTAGGGTTCTTTATTTGACCTATACTTGTGCAAGTGTCAAGTGTGTCCAATGGATACGGGTGCACTAGACCGTTCCTGTTTTCATGCAAGGAGGGAGCCAGCACTAGTGGTTTAGGAGTGTTAACATCCCTACCAGCTGTTTTTTCAACGCTGACAGGGACGCGGGGGATAAAAAATGATTGGATCCTTGTGATGACCATGGCTTATTATTCCACCTATTGTTTGATGCTAGTTGTGTCCTTGTGTGGGTTTCGTGTGTACTGCATTGTGGGTTAGTTCCCAGCAGACTTGTACCATATATCCGGTCAAAATTTGTTTGTGTGCCATACTCTGAAGACCCTGAGTTGTTGGTAGCCGAGTTCTGACTATTACCACTTGTACTATTGAGGGTGACATTGTTGTGACATTGGATATTAGTGTGTGCCATGGTGCGATTTAGCACGTTGTGAGTGCTAATACTATTGACCGTGGGAGTGTGGGCTTATTTAAGCTGCCACTGTTTTTGTTGGTATGATTTAGGGGCATATTTTCCTTATCTTTACCAATGGAGTTATGGCTAGGAGAGGACAAAGTCGAATTTCGGGGGTTTTGACTTTTTTCTGGGGTTATTTAGTGGCATTTTAGATTCTGCGGTGATGGTGGTATGGTTTTATTATTTATTTGGTTACAGTCTAGTGGCCTTTCGGCTGGTGTTGCACTCTGATGGGATAATTCTGTGTGTTTTGAGAGGGGTGATGCGGTGGGGTCTACTGTATCTTTCACAGGGTTGGGAATAATGGCTGCTTGCAATGTCCTATTACCTATTTCACAATTAGTCTTAGTGAGATAGTTGTATGCGCGCCTTTCTATGACTGTTTTGTCCACCCCGACCTTTATATGTTTGTAGTTTCTGGCTTGCGATAGGGTGTGTTGGGAGTGGATGAATTTTCTGGTCTCTGCCGGTGTTTCGAACTGAAAACGAATAGGACAACACTTTTCATGTTGACTCTTCTTCAGCCTATAGCACTTAGTCTTGGAGTTAGGCATTTTCGCTTCACTAAGTAAGATGCGCTGTACCTTTTTTAGTGCCTCATTGTCCGGAACGTTGTAGACAATAGCACTCAGTTTTGCGTCGAGTCGTTTTGTTACTTCTGTGGTAACAAAGTTAATGAGGTTATCTACCTTAGTTACCGATTCTGTGTCAAGCTTGTTAAGGTTTACAGTTTTCATGAGGATAGTTAGAGGTGTCAGTTCACAGACCTGCGATCTGATATCGCTGATCTGATCTGATAATTTGGATATCTCGGTATTGGTTTCGATGTTTCCAGCATTTACTGACTTACTGTTTTTTATTTCCCTTAACTCAGCCTTAAGTTCTCCTATAGACAACTTTAGAAGTTCTATTTCTGAAGATAGTACTGAAAAAGAGCTTGATGGCTGGAGTTTTTCGATAAGCACATAAGGTGAAGGGAGGAGTTCTGTATGAGCAGAGGGTACTGAATTTTTAGGAGTAGTGCTAATACTAGCTGTCAGTACAGTTTTATCCTCAGTTCCAGCTCGACGCTTACGGCATACAAGTGAGTTATGTGACTCACTATAGCCGTTTGTAGGGGGTGTGTTGCTTGATGTAGCAATCAAGGACGTTAAATTAGACACCAGTTTTACAGGGGATTGGGTTCGTTGCTTTTTACTTTGATTAACCATAACTATTAGAAATGAGAGTTAGTGGTTACAAGTATGGAAGTAGTATAGTACTTGTGCAAGCATTACAACAAGATAAATTTTATGTAACGAATCATGCAAAAATGTAACGCAAACGTTGAACGTACCACGATATAGAAACTGATTGAAGTGTGTGAAATGCTGTTATATTATCTAAATCGATAAAAACACGATAAACAGGTATGAATGTATAAAATACAAACTAAAAATAGACTATTATCAAACGACCTCCACTTCCCCACTTCGTGCCCAACAGATTGCGTCTCCACTGGATTCATAACTATTGAAATGGGGTGTTCAATTCAGTAGAAGTAGGCGTTCCGCTCGTCTCATCATGATCAGCCAAAGACAAATGTGCACTACCATGATCATTGTCACAAATATCCACTTTACTGCCGTTTGTATGACGACTTCATCATTTTCAAACTCTTTAATAACAGCAGTAGACTATTTGGGTTCTTCCTCATAAATCCTTAAATGTTTTATACCTTTACTTTTACTAGTAATGCCTTGAAAACTCGTGAAGTCAGAACTAGACTCTGAAACTGTAGCTGCCTTCTTCTGCACAAACTGCGTTGTCGTCTGTGACACTCTGTTCAACAATGGCTTACGGGTAGCAACTACAGGCTTCTTCACCGCACTATTATCGTCACGTAATTTGGAGTCACACCTTGATGACGCTGACTTCACAATTAGCTTACCACTAAACTTGCTAACTGCTTCACAGTTTGACTTCGTATGCACTTCCTGCAAACGTGTAAAACACAACCGTGTTTTCTTGCAAAATGTAACTTATCTGTTGGGGATATCCAACGAAGGCTGACACACTCACTAAGTTTATCTGGATTACTAGACACCATGGAGCCTTCTCGATATCCACCTCCCTGGGACCCCTTCGTCATAAATGAATGCGTTTTGCTCTCAGACTTCTCTATTCTAGGGGTGGGATGCAATATACTGGCAAACTTGCTCGTAGATTGATTGACACTATCTTTTACCAGTTTCAGAATATCATCGAGCTTTGGCTCAATACCTTCATCCTCTATACGAGAGCTTATCTTCATCCACTTCCTTTGCAGTCGAGTAGGTAGGCGTCTCGCTATTACCTCTCAGACGGAACTTGAGTTCAGATAGCCCATGCAATTCATCGAAATCAGCATATTCTAGTTGTTCAACGGATCATCCAGATACTCAATGAGTGCCTTGGAGTCATCTTGTAATTGACTACCATTACCTTCAACAGACTCGAATACGTTCCTTACAATCATTGAAGGTCTTCCAAACCTTTAACGCAGGATACACATCGCCTCAGCATATCCTTCGTTCGGCTTCATAAACTTACAGCACTCTATAGCTCTTGAAGCAACTCCAGTGCAATACCTCAACAAATACAGCAACTTCATTTCATCATTTATTGCAAGCCCACTCAACATGACTTCAAACTCCCTTACAAACTGTGGATGGTCAGCTGGGTTTCCATCGAAACACCGAGGTTCATATTTAGGAATTTTAAAACTTCTATTATCACTAGATGGCGAAACATGGACATCAATCTTATCATGCTTAACATCACACACGTCATTACATATAACAGGCAACTCAGCATTACTTACTTTCCTGTCTGCTTCCGAGACGCTTTCTCCTCTCTTTGACCCAGGCATTACCGAACTTGACCAAACAATCCAGAAAAGTTCCGGATAACACTTGTCCAAAGAAGACGGCAGACACGAGGAAAGACGAACAGAAACACTGGACCTCACGCTGTCCTTGGAGGACTTTCAGCAACAATGTGTTATAACCAACGCGAAAAACCAGAACACAGATTGGCGATTCGAGAATCCTTTATTATTACGCCAATATGTAACCAACAATGAGGTTGACCAACACACAAGTTCTAAGAATAAATGTTATAACAATAAATCACAATAATACTTCTGATGGTTTTCTCTCTTCCAACGAACAGCGAACGATGAGACGACGACTGCCGTAATGATGACTCCTGCGAAAGATATAGAGTTGGGTTTGAGCAAACAACCATGAATTGATCGTTCAGTCTTCAACTACATAGACAGTAAGCGAGATTGCTCTATGAGTGATCTTTTAGGCCATTTCCCAGTGTTCATCCACAGATAGGTCGTCCCATGCTAAGTGCCAGTCTGCGTCGGAAACGAGCCTCCGCATTTCAGCATATTCATCCTTTCTGTAACACGGACATAGTCACGGAACGTCCCACTGCAAAACCCTTACGGAGAACGAGATCCAAATCCATGACTTCATGGTCACTGCATCCTAGAGGAGTCATGATCGGGACCTTTTCGAGGGGTAGTTGGACACTAGTTAAAATGTAGTCTACTTTTGATGACTTTCCAGCAATTCCCCACCTAGTGTCGTCTCCAACATTCTCAGTGTCAATGTAGTTGAAGATTGAAGGGTCAATTCATGGTTGTTTGCTCAACCCAACACATTCAACTCTTAGGAATAGTTGGCCCTGGTACTTCACCGGTGATACAAGACCGAGGGGAATGTGGGAGGACACGTCCGATTCTGCAAAAGCAGACCTCGAACCATAAGGAGGCAGCAAACTTGGCCTCAATACATCCCTTAGCCTAGAGCGACGCGTTACTGAGAACAACAGTCAGTGTCGTCCATGATCCTTACCTAAATCCCAGGGAAAAAGCGACAATGAGCCGGTTCTATCGGTATCTGCCGACTAGTTAAAACATTAAGTCCCCTACCAGCAGACAGCTTCACGTCAGCTACCTTACAACACGCTGAGGTTGAGAATCACTGTCAGCTGCATATGTAGCAATGTAAGAGGGCTGAGAGGGAAAGCAGGTGAATTCAGAAATCTCCAGTAACACCCAAACCTTAAAATAATAACCTTCACTAAAACATGGCTAACCCCCACTGTCGCCGACAACGAAATCAGTATAAGTGGTCTGGTGCTGGTCTGAGGAGACAGGGATAATGAAGAAGGAAGTATTTGTCATATACTTTGACAAGCAACTTAAATGTATACGTGCAATGGACCCATCACTTATTGAACTCACAGACTCCATATGGTGTCATTTCACCGTAGGCCACAACAAGCATTTACTAGGCAGCATCTACAGACCATTCCCTGTGGGGCAGAGCACAACCAGCGACTGCTCAGCACCATCATGGGGTTACGAGACTTGGGATATGATCAAATCAACATATCTGGAGATTTCGATTCCTCGTCAGTGAGCCTTGACTCGTGGTCTGCTCAGGTAGAATTTGGTCGAAATCTACAACAAAACTTTTGGAATACAGGACTGATTGAGAATGTTGGGGACTACACTAAGTGGGGCTTTATTGAAAAGTAATCGAAACTAAATTATATTCTAACCAGTGACCAGCTTCAAAGGTCCGGATCATGACCACCCTAGACAGTAGTGACCACTCAGAGTTTGATATTATTCTTCATGAGCGCTTACATTGGGACACTAGGCAACCATGTCTGTGCTATATCAAGGCGGACTATCCTGAAATACGGAGGCTTTTGCTCGGCGCAGAATGACCCTTAGAATGGGCTGAGCTATCTGCAGATGAGCGCTGTGGAGTGGTAAGGGAGATTGTTCACACGGAAATCTCGGATACCGTCCGTTTATTCACATTGCAGCCGAAGAACATGTTGTCATAACTGAAGGTACACAATGTATTCTGCAAACAAAGTGGAATGCTCAGTCTATGTGGCGAAAATCAAAGGGTCAGACCAACCACAATGCATGCCTGGAACTCAAGAACCGGTGCAGGCTAAGACTCAGGAGTGTCAGGAGTCAGCCTAACCTTGCCAAAAATCCCCTGGCGAACATCAAAAGGCTGTACCGATTCATGTCGGAGACAAACTACTCAGGAGTTCACCAAGGACCAGGAACCTTCACCTCACAATCAAGAAGTCAGCATAAGGAAATCAAAATGGTTTATACTAGGTCGCAAAATCGGCATTGGATATTGGATACTCTCATGGTTGTAGCACATTGGGTAGCGACAAATAGTAACCCGATAATTTGAATCTTTAGTCATGAACTCTCCCCTTACATTTGTGGGCAGAAAAAGTAAATATTACAGGGACCACTATTATCCTCGTGAAAGTAAGAGATATCCTTTGAGTTTACTCATCTAGCTAATCATGCTTTCGAAACACTGCATGATGCTCTTCAAAGTGTGAAACGATCTCAAGATGACAAAACTAAAATTTTGCTATCACCGTAAAATTATCTTAAAACTATATCGAGTTTTAGGAGTGGGAGTTACAGAATATGTGGCAAAATAATGGCTGCAGCCTATTCTCAACTGTGTCCAGAAAAGATGTAAGCAGATGCATATGTTACATTCAAGATATTGTTTCAGAAAACGTATATTTATTTTGGAAGACAGAGTAATTTTATGCCATATAAATGCGGTCTATCTGATTTTGACCACCTGGAAACCCCTTTAGGCAGAATTATGGTCGACAAAAGTGGTAAGAGATTATAGTTTCACCTGAATAAACTTGCTTTATATTGTAATACGCCTAGCTTTGAGATAGCTAGAAGTTAACTATCATGGATTGATTAAGCTGTTTCGATGTCGTCTCACAGGATCTCAAAAAAGTCAGTTAAAATAAGATTAGGTTACGAGATGATTTGGTACAGTAAGTAAAGGTGTATCATTAATCCTTAATTCTAATACCACTAGCCCAAGACATACAGAAAAGTGTGATACAGCAGACTGTAATCCTAAAAGTTTCAGAAAATACAGATTCGAAAGGCCTGTTGCTGTTTTCATAATGGTCAAAATATATTTGCACTTTATTATTTAATTCCTGAAATTTCTTTCTCATTCTGTGTAAGTTATTTTTTTTCAAACAAATGAGTCGACGTTAGTGATAAAGCGACTGCGTTTTTGCTTTATTCATACAATGCATTGAAGTATGACAATGTAGGCTTTTCTGATTCTGTGAAAAGTTGTAGTCTCGTTTATCACAGTTTCAGTTACGAAGTTCTATTTGGACACGCTTCCTTAACTGTAGACCAAAGATAGGTTGTTGCAGAAACAAATTTAAAAGCATAAACACTTCATCCCTCTTAGCAGGTAATAACTACGAATGTACAACTTACTTAAAACTTTTCAACTTTTTTCATGTTTGACGAATTTTCACTTATTTCCTGGCCATGAGAATAGGTGGAATTATTTTACTAGTAAAATATGACAAGCAGCAGTTTAGCACTATGGCTTTCTGAATTTTTAGTGTATTTTACTAAAATTGTTCACACTCATTAGCTACTGAGTACCACAGACGACAGGTTCTACGCGCTTCCGATTCAGAATGAATATGCTGTTTTCTTCACTACGCTTTCAATAAACCAGCTGGCTATTCCAAAGAAAAAGATAATTCGTAGGCTTTCATTGAAAAGTGCGTTACTCAATAATATATTTTTGAAGCAACTTAGTAATACATATGAGCATTTAGGCGAGGTATCTTGGGATCCCTGAAAATTCAGGTTATTTAGTGTACTAGTGAACGATAGCTTACTTTTCTGCACTAACCCACCAAAGCAACGACAGTGTATCGCAGAAATTTAGATTTTAAAATCTAACCTGGGGTTTCGATTCTCATGAGCTTTTGTTCTGTGATTATTTTAATGGATCCAAATGGATTCATTACCTACTTTAATGTAACAGCATTTTTTTCACAAAATGCTCTATTTTATCGTTTCTAAGAAAATTAACAATCTTGCCATTTAGTGAGTTGCTCTCTGAAAACAAACTCACCCATTGATTCTTATCATTTTTGCACTTGATTATTTATATTACAGAATAATGGTCAAACGTTCGTGCATTTGTTTTGTTTGTGACCTTGGTGAACAAACATCTCCTTAACTTAGTGAGCTGCAACCAGATATTTCCCAGTACAGCCATCCTTTAGCAAATATTAAATTCTATTCATTATGCCACAAATAGATCAGTCTGACAAATTATATTAAAAATGCGTATCTTAAACTGTTGAATGTTACTAACAATTTTAGTTTGGGCGTTCTGGAAGGCTAACCATAGTACTGGTAATAAACATAGACTCATAAGTAGAAAAGAATGATCTTAGAAATGGATAAAGATACAAAATCCACACAAAGAAAGCAAAAGTGAAAATACCGTCGACACATATGAAATGCAAATTTCACCAAAAATTATCCTGTATACTGATTGGTTGAGGAAATAGATAAAACGCTTATTCTACCTCCTATAATACTTTTGAATTTGGAAAGTAGTGATAACTATTTTATTCTCAGGATCTATTTTATGTATGTGACATAATTTGAGTGAATCTAAGAAAACGTGATCTGGGGAGACGAAAAAACCAATTGTCGTGAAACACACAGACAAGAGAAGTTCGTGAAACCCGATGAAAGGCAGTGTATTCATGAAAAATATTGAAAAAGTGTAATAATAGCAAAAGAGATGTCTTTCTACTTTAGAGTTAGGTTTAGTTTAATTATAGGCAACAGGAAGATCGGAAGATTTAAGGAAAGATTGCGGTTAGGATTGAGTTAGAGACTTGAACTTTTGTCTTTTCAAAATCTTTCATGTGTTCATTCCCTTGAGTCTCTGTTCTTTAGACTTTTCTAACAAGCATGGTGTTATTTACTACATCTCACTGTCTTGACCTGATTGTACGTTTAGAGGAAATTGGTGAGTTTGTTCTCTCAAATGGCCATCCTTTAACGTCACCTTAATTTGCTCAAATTTTCGGTTGAAACAAAAGAAAAAAAGATTGTCCAAATTGTTTTCTTTGGACGCATACACAAAGATTAATTCTACAGCAGCCCACAAAGTTTCTAATTGATAATTATGCCAATTTTCGCAATTTTGACTAAAAATGAGCTGATTTTTCAACACAGTTATAGAAGATTTAAATGCCTAATCATGTTTATGGTCCATAATTAGACCTTTAGAGTCAGTGCATAGGTGGCTGTTTACACTCACATCAATAAAATAGAATTTGAAGTCGTAATCCATTAGACGAACTTCTACTTTACAGATTAACCAGTCACGGACGCAATAAAATAAATCAAGAATTAGATATGAAATGATTGTCAAAACTAAGTGTTATTCAATTAAAACAAAATTGGCTTCATTTAATTATTCTGTGTTTTCTTCTTTCGTTCTAGTAAATCAGAAACTGCTAAAAAGTGACGATTTCAGACTAATTGAATCAAACAATGATCTTAAAGAACAGTTTATTGAAATGCAATTACCGTTTATAGCAAAAATAATGGAAAAGTAAAAATATTGTATATAAGACACTTTGTTTAAGTTAATTTTGTATTTCCTTTTGATTGATTACATTGGGCTGAAATTTTCTATCCGTGTTGACATGTTGGCTCCCAGTACGGATGCACTGACAATGTCTGCGGATTAGCATAATGTTGTTTCTGATGGATAGTGACTAGCAGTGGAATTCAGGCTGTGTTATTCGTCTTTATCTGGGACACATGCAGGCACATTCAGATGATAAGCTCCGAATGGGAAGAAGTGCTCATTCTGGATTCCATGGCGAGTCATCATCCACCAAATTATCGTCTATTTTACTTTGTTTAAATCAAATTCTTTCTTACATATAATTTTATATTGCAGTCGAAAGTATCTATACACAGTTGTGCCAGTCTATATTGGTGCATTATCACATGAACAACAAAGATTTATAGCAAAGCATTTTTTACCCTATCTAAATGATCCATCCAATGTATTTATCTTTTCTGTTAGTCTTATTCATTGGGGTAAGTTAAAAGAAGCATCTACAATATTTTAATGTTTGAATTATATCCACTTTATGTTTCCTCGTCAATCTGTAAAATAAAGGTAGAAGAAAATAAGCGAAACATTGAAGCTATTCAGTTTATGCTACAGTCTGTTTTCAGTCACGAGTAGTTTTAAATCAGTGTAGACTTGAGATAAAAGGTAGAATATTTAGCTTAGTTATTTATACTTGCTGAGGGACAGTTAATCTGTGCAAGATAAGAGGTAAAGTAGAACTGTTAAACAACTGAATAAATTTCTTTTGTATTTTTAAATCTGATATAATTTGATGAAAATATTTTGTTGAATGATGTATAAACTGGTTTATTCTAATCAATTTTCTCTGGATTTCTCAAAATATGACTACCATCATATTAGTAGGTCTTTGAAAACTATAAGCACGGCTAGCGATGTATCTTTTACCTGAATGACTGACTGGTTTCAAAATATAACTTTGCAACGATGTACAGCAGTGCGAATCGCCACACTCCCTCTTTGTAGCACAGGGACGAAAGTAAGAAGAAGTGCAAAATAGAGACAGTAAACAGAGATATGAGGCAAAACATAGTTAAATTGAAGATCAACATAGTTTTGTTGGGTATTATAAGTCACAAGAAGTGGATGCATTTGCACGAATGAGAACGATTTTGGGCCATATCACCGACTGTCTCCAGCCATTGGTTTCTACCGTCCAGACGACCCCAACCGGGAGGTCTACGCTATCCTACGTGGCTAGCTTAAACTAACTATTGTGGATTTCATTGACTGGTGAAGCCATGGTTTTGTTTGACTACCACTAGCTCTTTTCGAACCTTAGCCATCCTATGTAAGCTAACACTATCCTTCAAGGAAGGCGATGGCTAGGCATGCACGCGTAACACATGTCCTAACCATCTCAGTCTATGTAGCTTCACAGCCTCGTCGATTGTTTTCACTCGTTATCTAGCATTCGACGCCTAACCTCAATATTACTCACCCTATTATACCACTTCACACGGGAGACCGAGTACAGGCACCTATGATCAAAGACATCTAGCATTTTCATGCCCTCTACTCTCAATGACCAGGTCTCACAGCCATAAAGGAGGACCGAGTGGAATTCTGGGTAGTACACACGCCTTTTGGTGGATAGCCAGCTGGATATCACGTCTACGCCAGAGACGGTGTAAACTGAAATATGCAAAACTAGCCTTTTACCTTTACTCATATTGTTGTGGACTAGCATTTTACTGCTTGAAAGAAATTTGCTAAGGTCATTTTGAAGTTCGCTGAACATCCATCCTCTTTCCACTTGCAACTTTCTTCCTGTATCTCTTCGAGAAGAAATAAAAGATACTTCATAAGAATTTATGCACATATGGCTAAATATACAAAAATTTAGCCACAACATATTTAGTGTGGGTGTTGTGTGAAAAGATAAATGTCAGGAGAGAATTAATAAACTGACTTTTGGTTTGCAAATAAAAAACAAATTTTTTCTAGTATTATTATTATTATTATACACATATTATTTTTCCACTAAATTCAGATCCTCCGGCTTCATTCGGTCTATTGTTTTATTTGTTTAATTATCTGTAACAGGAGACAAATTGCTGTAGTATGTAGACTGCAATAAAAATTATTGTTTGGGTATTATTAGTGTTATATATTTACTAATGCTATCTTGGGTCCAGAGGGGAAAACTGGCTCCAATAGTAAATCATTCACTTTGTCCTATTTTCTGCATTCCACATAAGATGGCTTCTTGACTACCCATAGTCTCTGATCTCTTCCTCGTACGATCTCCTCCGTGTCATCCTCGGACGCGCAACTAGTCTTTCCCAATTTGGGTCCCACTAGATTTCATTCGACGGTATTCTCAGAGAGTTTCCGATCCATTTCCATTTTATCCTGAATATTTGTTGAGCAGTAGGTTTTTGATTGGCTGATTCCCAGAGTTTCTTATTTCTAATTGTTTCGAGCCATTCGATCTTAAGCATGGAGCCAGCGAAGGCATCCCTTGATGAAAGTCTTTGGCAGTGTGCTGGAAATGCTTTTCATGATACGCTAGTCAAGTTTCTGACCCATACTGAGGAACTGAATTAACATTGCTGTTGTAGAAATCAAATGTCAAGTTAGTTTGAGACAAGGCGATAGTTATTACTGTCATATTATCACTATTATCCCCATGGATTACAAGTGAAACATAGAGCTTCTCCAGGACATCTCCATTGCAGCTCCAGTAGTGTCCACAAGCTTTTATTCCCTCGTCAGACGATCTCCTCTATGGCACTATCAGGCCCTGGGCTAACACGTCGTTTTGCATTAGTGTTTTGCTCTCGAGCCTGGCGCATATACCTAATCTATGTCTGTTTCCTTTGGAATATTTGTTGATCAATAATTCATGGGTTGGTCTATCACCACAGGTCCTAGTTGCTGATTCTTCAGATTTTCTGAAAGCAGAGAAGGAAGCACCTGCTGGTGAAGTTTTCAGCAGGCTACTGGAAATATTTCTGGTGACATGCTAAGTCTGCGAACCACATAGTGGCAGTGAATCGACATTGCAGTCCTAATGCTTATGGTGAATGCATCGGATTTCCACATTATTTTCAAATATATTATTAATTGACTAGTTATTTTGCGTGAGCTTTACTAAAATGAAACATTTTTACTATTTTTATTCATATACATACATTTAAACAGGTGAAATATATGGCATGAATACAATCCATCCAGAGACGACTACAGTTTTAGAGACAATTAAAAAACTCGATGATTTAGCCATCACTGCATTGTCTTCATTACGGTTTAAATCATTTGATGAATTTCTTTTGGATACAAAATCATGTGTATATGATTATCAAGTGTATAATATATGCTTATGGATTATACAACAATTTCTTGATGAAGATTTATATTACCTCAGGAATTTAGATGAAGAGAAAGCTAAGAAAGCAATGAGAAAGACAGCCAGTTTTTGTTTGCAAGGACAAACATGGTCATTTCCATCTGTAACAAAAGATGATAGTTGTATATCATTTATCTCAGCAAGTATAATATTCGATGAAGAAAAGTATATTCCAGATGAACCCTTACCATTGAATCCTTTAGATAAATGTGTTTGAAAGTTGTTGACGCAAAGTCCGCTTTTTCAAATCTTTTTCAACTTTTTTTTAACAAATCCAAATAACTTTCATTTTGTGTGTATAAAAAAACAATAATTCATGTGATCATACAGAGATCACTGAATATTTGTTTCTTTCTTTTGCAAATATTTTTTTTAGTTTAAATAAATGATATATATGTCCAAACCAAGTTCACTTTTAACGGTTTGAAAAAATTTGGGCATTGGGTAAATGATATTCATTATAGGTCCCGGAAGGTCCTGGGTTCGAACCGTGGTGGTGGGTGCGTACTGATGAAGAGTCCCAAACTAGGACGAAACAGCCGTCCAGTACTCCCAGGTTTTCCAATGGTTCTCTAACTAATGACAGCTCATGATGAAATCCTGAAAGCAATCAAATCCCTACAAACCATCACTTGAATATTCATTATAATAAAGGTTTTTTGTATTTCCCAATGAATGAAAAACAAATCGATATTGTTTTTACTGACGTTTCCCTATTTAATGCTAATAGCTTTCTCAAAGTATTATTAAACCGGAATTTACAAAATCTCAGCATATATATAACAAAGAGTTAAAGGGTGACAAAAAATATAGACTTAGATCAACTTAAAAGGACATATTGAAAGTCAAAATAACAATGAAGATCGTTCAAACTAAATATCAAAGGTAATAGTATATCTGTTATTATATCAAAACAAGGTTTACTAACTTGATCATCGTTCGTTAGTTTGGGGTCATTTTTGGTTGTCAAGTTGGCGAATTGGTAAACATAACAAAATCGAGTGTAGATTGTAGGATTTTATCAGTGTGTAGAATTATGAAAGTAGTGTGTGTTTACATAGTGAACTTGCTTATCCAATTGAACTAGAAAAACTTCAAAAATCATCATGGTATAGAAGCAACACAAATGTGATAAGCAAGTTCACTATGTAAACACACACTACTTTCATAATTCTACACACTGATAAAATCCTACAATCTACACTCGATTTTGTTATGTTTACCAATTCGCCAACTTGACAACCAAAAATGACCCCAAACTAACGAACGATGATCAAGTTAGTAAACTTTGTTTTGATATAATAACAGATATACTATTACCTTTGATATTTAGTTTGAACGATCTTCATTGTTATTTTGACTTTCAATATGTCCTTTTAAGTTGATCTAAGTCTATATTTTTTTGTCACCCTTTAACTCTTTGTTATATATATGCTGAGATTTTGTAAATTCCGGTTTAATAATACTTTGAGAAAGCTATTAGCATTAAATAGGGAAACGTCATTAAAAACAATATCGTTTTGTTTTTCATTCATTGGGAAATACAAAAAACCTTTATTATAATAAATGAATGCTAAATAATAAGCTCTGTAGTTCTCCATGATTCGGGAGGGAATTGTGAGTATTTATCTATTGAGATATGGCCCCTATTGAGCACGATCTCTCTTACTGTCATGCTTATACTACTATTACTACTATTATTTACTTGGGTTCTGAATGGAAAATACGGCTTGCACCCTCATTTTTAAACATATTTGTTAGACACAAGGTTCTTGATTGGTTTATTCTTAGAATTTCTTATTGTTAATTATTTCCTATCCGCCATCAGATCTTCAGTATACAGACAGCAATAGCAGCTGTTGATAAGAGCTAGTAATTTATGAAGTTTTGAAATTACTTTTTCTTAACTATTTGTTTCTTTTGCACATCTTAGATTCTTTGACAAATCAAGAGATGAGGAATTAGAAATAATTTTATAAAAGTTATACAAACCATAAGAATGAAAAATCTATAATGAGAAGCGGATATGATAGTTAAAATATATAGAATAAAGATATAAAATTAGTAAGATACTATTCCGACTAATGATAAAATTGTGTAAATTCAAAGTTGTATACACTGATGTAGGTAGTGTGAAATGATTAAAAATGAATCCATTGATTATTATTATTTATTTTTGTTTCCTTTAATTCCCAGAGAAATATAGGGATTCATTTGCACGTCTCCTTTGCGTTTGGTTCTCTGCCGACGTTTTCACTTGACTCCACGTCTGTTCACATGCTTTCGTCTTCTCTTCACATGACCTCCTTCAAGTCACTCTCGCACTGACGATCAACTAGCCGCCTTCCATTTGGGTTCCACTCTAGCAATGGCCTGCCAAGTGGTGTCACTTGATGGACTCTTCAGAGCTTGGCCAATCCATCCTGCATATTTGTTGCACAATTGGTTCCTGATAGGTTGGTTTGCTCCCAAAGATCCCTGTTGCTGATCTTTTCTGGTTGGCCATCTGATCTTGAGTATTGAGCGAAGACAGCTATTGATGAAGGTGCCGTTTGCGACGCGGCGCCAAGTTTCTGCTCCGTATAGTAGCCCTAACTTCACATTGGAGTTGAAAATTCGGATCTTATTTTCATTTTCATGCTGAATGCTGCTGACCTTCACACAGACATGAGAGTAATGAAAGCTTGCACTACTTTCCCCATCCTCGTTTTGATATCGTCATCAGTTCCGTCCTTCTGTAGTTGAAACTATGCTTCCAGCTAGGTAGTTAGGTATATAGGCAAAGGAGGTTGCTTCTTTCATATTTCCGCCATTTATGCCGATTGTTGTCTGTTGTCGGTTGTTGCTGTTTCTGTTGGCCAGGAATCCTCATCATCTCTGTTTCTCTATGTCCACCTGAAGTGAATTCCTATCTTTGATGCTTCTTCTGCCAACTTGTTGCTTTCCACTTGCATATTTTTCAGTTTGTAGGAAATCAGATATATATCATATGCGAAGTCCAGATCCTCCAAGTTTTTTGTGTGGGTCCATTTTATGCCTGTCTCCTCATTACCCACTGTCTGTCGCATTATACAGTGTATCGCAGTCAGGAAACCATTGGAGATGGTAGACAGCCTTGTCTTACTTCCGAATCCGTTGACAAATTAATTAATTAAAATCACTGTTAGGATGGATAACCTATAGTTCTTAGCAGTTAATTTACGATTGATGCATGCACTGACATGACAGCCTGTTCGGGCAGTTTTTGATTTGTTAGTCTATTTATGGAGGATCTTCAGGGTCATGATGTCTGTCAGATATTGATTATCTATTTATGGTCTAAATTTCTATGGTTGTGTAAACGATATATATATATATATATATATATAACCTGTATTCTGAGTAATAAAGTTGTTGTGGTTGCAGTTAAATCAGACTTTTGTGTCTCACTCATTGCGGAGAACGTCTACGAGTAATTATAGTGTTGTGTCTGGAGACGCATTCAAGTCAACTTGCAACACTCCGTTACAACAACAGTATATGCCCTCGTCAATTAAATTATTATTATTGTATCCTTTAGTTCCTAGAGGAACATAGGGCTTCAGCTGCGCACCTCCATTGCCTTCTGTTTTCTGACAATTTCTTCACCCCGCTCCAGGTCTGTCCACATGCTTTCATCTCCTCTTCACATGACCTCCTCCAAGTCACCGTTGCATCGACAACCAACTCGCCGCTTCCCTTTCGGGTTCCACTCGAGCAATGGCTTGTCTAGTGATGTCACTTGATGGTTTCCTCATCGTATGGCCAATCCATCTCCATTTCTTTCTGCCTATTTGTTGCACAGTCGGTTCCTGCTTGGTTCGCTCCCAGAGATCCTTGTTGGTGATCTTTTCTGGCCATCTGATCTTGAGTATTGAGCGAAGACAGCTGTTAATGAAGGTCTGAAGTTTGTTTGAGATGCTCTTTATGACTCGCCAAGTCTCTGATCCGTATAGTAGCACTGACTTTACATTGGAGTTGAAAATCCGGATCTTATTTTTGATGGTGAGTGCTGTTGACCTCCACACAGATTTGAGAGTAATGAAAGCTTGTCTTGCTTTTCCGATTCTGGCTTTGATATCCTCGTCAGTTCCACCTGTAGTTGAAACGATGCTACCCAGGTAAGTGAAGGAGGTTGATTCTTTCAGGTTCCTCCCATTTATGTTCTTATTGTGGTCTGTTGTTGTTGTTGTTCTGTCATCGTTGGCCAGGAATCTTCATCACCTCTGTTTTCTATATGTTCACCTGAAGTTTCATCTTCGGTGCTTCTGCTGCCAACTTGTTGCCTTTCACTTGCATATCTTCCAGTTTGTGGGAAATCAGACATATATCATCGGCGAAATCCAGATCCTCCAAGTCTTTTGTGTCAGTCCATTTTATGCCTGTTCCCTCATCTCCTGCCGTTGTCTGTCGCATTATCCAATCAATTGCAATCAGGAAGATCATTGGTGATAGTAGACAGCCTTGCCTCACTCCCGTCCTCACTTCGAAGGCTTCCGTAAGTTTCCCGTTGTGGATTACTTGGCATGCAGCATTGTCGTATAACTGTTGGATGAGATGTATAATTGTCGATGGGACCCCGTAGTAGCGAAGTAGTTTCCAAATGACCTCTCGATCGACGCTGTCGAAGGCCTTTTCAAAGTCGATGAAGTTGAGATAGAGAGGTGACTGCCATTCCAAGCTTTGTTCAATGATGATCCGTAGAGTGGCGATTTGATCAATACATGATTTGTTTCTCCTGAATCCAGCCTGTTCCGGACGAAGTTTTTCATCTAGGGCTTGTTTGATTCTCTCCAGGATGATGCGACTTAGTATCTTGCTTGGAATGGACAGAAGCATAATTCCACGCCAGTTTTTACATTGACTTAAGTCTCCTTTCTTTGGAAGTTTGAATAAGTATCCGTTCTTCCAATCCTCGGGTACTTTGCCCTCTTTCCACACCTTCTCCAGTAGTGGTGTCATCAAGTCCGCTGTTGTCTCTGGGTCTATTTTCAAAGCCTCTGCTGGGATTCCATCTGGTCCCGGTGTTTTCCCAGTTTTAAGCATCTTGATTGCATTCAGGACTTCTGATTTCGTCGGGGGGTCAGTGTTCACTGGTAGTTCTGCTTCCGTTGTTGGTATTGCTGGACGTGTTGTAGGTGGCGGACGATTTAGAAGTCTTTTGAAGTGTTCAACCCAGTGCTTTCTCTGTTCCACCTCTTTGGTGATTGACTTTCCATTGTCGTCCTTTATTGGCTTAATCTGTGTCGAACGTTTGCCCGAAAGGTTCCTAGTTGTTTGGTAGAGTGTGGCGAGGTCTCCTTTGCCTGCAGCTTGTTCTGCTTCGTTTGCCATGGTTTCATAATATTTTCTTTTGTCTTCCCTGGCACTCTTCTTCACTCTTTTGTTCAGTGTATTGTAGCTTGCATTCAGCTCCTGTTTTTGTTGCTCGTCAGTGCACTGGATAATCTTTTGCTTCACTGTCCTTCTCTCTTCTATTAGTTTCCAAGTGTCCGTAGTGAGCCACTGTTTGTCCTGTCTCTTTTTTCTGCCTAGAATTTCTATGCAGGTTTGGCTCCACACCGTTTTCAAGTTGTTCCAGTGCTTTTCGACGCTGACCTTTCGCTGGTGTTGATTTGTGTCTCGGCTTTGTCCTTTATGCTTGCAATGAAGATGTCCTTTGTAGCCTGGTCCTTCAGCTTTTGAGTGTTGAACTTGGCTTGTGGTCTATCTGCAGCTCCTGATTCCCTGAAAGCTTTTAATTTGATTTGGATTGTCCCTTGTACGAGATAGTGGTCTGAGCCAACGTCTGCTCCTCTTCTTGCTTTTGTGTCCAGTAGGCTGCGCCTCCACTTCCTTGAGATTGAGATGAAGTCGATTTGGTTTTTGGTTTGCCCGTCTGGTGACACCCATGTAGCCTTGTGGATATCTTTGTGCTTGTATACACTGCCACCAATCACCAGTTCGTTGAAGGCGCAGAAGTCGGCGAAGAGTTCTCCGTTTTCATTCATTTCTCCTAGAGCTTCTCTACCCATGATGAGTTCCCTTCCTGTATTGTCTGGTCCCAGTTTGGCGTTCATGTCTCCCATTAGTATTTTCATGTCGCCAGCTGGAGTATTGTCCATTGTTGCCTGTAGTTGCCTGTAGAATTCTTCTTTCTTTTCGAGGTCTGCGTTGTTTGTGGGTGCATAACATTGTATGATTGACACTTTCCTTCCTTTGGAGTTGAATCTGGCGGTCATTATCCTGGACGAAATCGCCTCCCATTGTATCAGGGCTTTCGTTGCCGTTGGTGACATCATGATAGCCACGCCCTCGGTGTGCGTGTGGTTATCTTCTGGGTGACCGGAGTAGATCACTGACTCACCCGTTGACAATTTGGTGAGTCCACTCCCATTCCATCTGCTTTCACATATTCCCAGCACTTGTATTCCGTATCTTTTCATCTCGTTGGCGATCTGGGCAGCTTTCCAGTCTCGTACATAGTTCGGACGTTCCATGTTCCCACACAGACTTTTTCTTTTGGTGCAAAGAGGTTCATTTGCTGAAGTTTCTGTAGCAATTTTGTTTACAGGGTGGGGTTGCTAGCCTCACGCCTGAGAAAGGAATGATTACATTAAGTTAAAGTTTAGAGAGAAGCAACTTTTTGGGTTGCTCCCCTCAAAATCAGAAAATAACGGACAAACAATGAGAACAACATCAACAAAGGAAACAGTTCACAGAAAAAAGGGCAAAAAGCGACAACAACTATACAATAAAACAACATGCAATATAGTTCAGCACAGTTAACTAAAATGATATCTCAACCATAAACTCACTGACTTGGAGCAACTTGAACATGTAAATCCAACAATATATACAATTATAGATGTGTTTATGTTTAAAAATTCCACAAATCCAAATAGTTAGTTATATGTATTATCTGTCAATAAGATTGTATTCTTGGATTCAGTGTTCGAAAGGTAAATAATTGTGATAGTTTCCACAAACTCTTCGCATAAAATTTTACAGAAACGAGAGTTTTTATTAATAAGCAAAGTGTAACGCAGTAGTCGAAAAGATTAAGACCTATATTATTAGTGAAATTATATCGAAGATGTGAACGCGCACGGGTTTTTCTTGTTTTTCAAACGTGTCTTACATATTTACATGCTAATTAAAGGTGAGTATATGTTGTGAATAAACCGTTCAAACATTTTTTAACTGAAGCGAGGCATCGCAAACTTTCCATACTTTTCAAATCAACAGTCGGATGTTATATGAGTCCATTGTCTTTTTGCTAGGCCAGCCTTAACTTTTCTTAAACTTCTATAAGTTTAAAAAGCAAAGCACGTCAAGAAAGTTGATGAATAAGTACGTGTAATAAATGTCTCAGACACCTTATCTGTTTCAAGTCGATAACCTCACTAACCGAATTCTGTTGTAGGTGATCTAGGTTACACCGCTACACCATCATTCTGTCGCTGTGTAAAACATGAGCTGTGATGAGACCTGTCTACTTCTCATCAGCAATTTACAAAGCTTTCATATTTTGTTTGTATGTATCTCACAAAAAATGGATCAAGATAAAACATACAACTACATTCTAGATGTTCCATCAGCAATTAGTATCTTCACTTCAACTTCATCAATAACTCGACCACAATAAGGTTGATCGGATAAGTGTCTTAAACCTCTTTCAGTGATGATAATCTTCTTTTACTTAATATTTTGTCTATTTACTCCGTACAGTATCTTTCTGTAATAAGCTTCAGACCACATTACAGAACATGTATCACTTCAAAGACATCTAGACAATCAGCTGAATGAGAAGAGTCAGAAATATGAATAAGCTTATTTCTCTATCAATCACCTTCATATATTTACTTTACCATAATAGTCGTGTTCACTTTTCCTATGTGCTTTGAATTGTCTATTAACTCGGAGTGAAATGTAGAAACGCATCGTGCCTAAACAGCATGATCTGGATCCAGAACCCCACCGCAAACAAGCTGCATTCATGGAAAGCGAATCAAGTACAGATAAAATCGCAACTTTATGCATCATCATGAAATAGAAAATGAAATAGCAGCCAACCCTCTACCTCAACTTCATCGAATTTTAAAAAGATTTATATGTTGTCGTCAGGTGCCAAGTTATTCAGGAACTACACTAAATTTTTATCAACTTTATTCAACACCTGACGATATGAATATGCCATTTGCAGCGCGATCACAACGGTAGGCTCAGCAGCGCATCTGAAGTGAAGACCAGAATAAGAAAAGGATCCTTACTGTCACCGATAATATTCCTGATCGCGGTCAACTAGGTCATGCTACAGACAATGAGAAACTAGGAGACGAGGATACGTTGGACCAACTAGAAGACTCTAAAAGATTTGGACTCCACAGACGATTTATATCTAGTGTCACATAGACTCACGGATGTACAGCCGGGAACCAACAGGTTGGCAGAAGAGGTAGGTTGTGAAGACTGGACTTCAAGTGAACCCATACAAGACGGATTTGATAAAGATAACCAACCGAAAATAACAACAAGTACCAATCACTATCAACGGAAATATTTGAATGAATTCACTTATATAGGTACGTCGTTTCAACTACAGGGGACACCAATAAGGATTTCAAAGGCAGGATTGGAAGATCAAAAAAGACCTTCATTAATCTGAAAACAGAGTAGAGATCTACCACACTCAAGAAAAGAGACAATATTCGGAGCTTCAACACTTATTTCAAATCACTGATTCTACACAGTTCTGAGACTTGACGCGTTACGGAAAGCATTTCCAAAAGGCTACTGAAGGCTTTCATCAACACGTGCCCTTATTAGCTCTATACCAAAGGTCAGGTGGACAGAAAGGATCCGCAATACGGAACTCTGCCAACGAACCAACAAAGAACTAATCACCTTACAAATATGTAGAAGGAAACGGAGATGGACTGGATGTACACTAAAGTGGCTATCGAATGACACGACGCTCCAGTTCCTGAAATAGAACTCGAACGGGAAACCACAAGTTCTACGAAGGTGACATGGAGGAGAATGTGTCAGCAGAAGCCAGCTTAAAATGACTTTAGAGAGAAGAGTGCATTGTAGATGTTTTCGTGAAGACGTATTTTCTGCTCAAAACCCATAGGATTGATAAATAACTAAATAATTGACAGCAAACTATCTGGACGCTGAGTACACATAACAAACGTTTTATTAGAAATGTGATCATGAAAATCTTTCAGTTTTAAAGCTTTTCTTTACTTTCAAAATAATGGACACTGAACAAAGAATACTCTTCCCGATAACTTCATCATCAGGCTCTACAGTTATATATACATTATAGTGAATGAATGAATTAGTGTTATGAACAACATTAATGTTGTTTAAATAACATTGAATCTATAATATTGATGGATTACAGCTCAAAAAGACCAACATAGAATAGGCTGCATGTCAGAAAAATTAGGAAAGATAATATTACTAACTCATGAATTTACAGTCTCTACTGAAGGCCAGGGCAGTAGTAGTTGCTGGACTTACTTCTTTTGAACACAGAGCACTGGTTGTTTGAGACGAACTGCAATCGCATTTGCTGTTTGGAGCATGCTGTGTTTCGATGTTTTTGGCAATTTATTTGGCACCTGATAGATGATAGAGAAGGATTCTTCCACGCTGGCTGGCTTTGTGGGTGGTTTGTACCAGATGGTCCAATATCGGCTGCTACACATTTACTTAGCCATGCTGGGAGATGTTCACCAGCACGAAAAATCAAGTTCCTACAGCAGCGGCCAATATAACTTGCTCCACAAGCGCAGTTGAATTGGTAGATACAATTTGAAGTGGCTAGTCTATGTACTTTATCTTTCAATCAAAGAATCACCATCAGTCGTGTAGTAAACATGACTTGTAGTTTTCCAACATTCAAAGTTCTTTGAACTGACTTTCTTAACTTCTTCGTAATAATTTCTCTAAGTATATCGCCCTTGATTCGCAGTCGTATATATAAAGGCTTCTTGTTTACGGATAGCAAGTAGACCTTTTCCGCTTTCTTTGTCACGTGTTTCTTGATAAATTTGTCGGGATAGCCATTTTCAGTCAAGGTATCATATACAGTTCTTTGTATATCTTCAGTTATCTCTTCTGAGCATACAGCTCTAACCCTGTGGTTGAGGGTCTTCACTAAATTTCTTTTGTGCTGGGGAGGAACGAAGCTGTGAAAAGGTGTATATTGTTCTGTCTATATACGCTTCCTATGTGAATTTCTCTTTATGCTATCATCCAGCTTTCTCGTCAGGAGGACATTTAGGAAGGTAATTCTGTTTTAGGATTCCTCTTCACACATGAATTTCATAACAGAATGCACTTCATTGAATTCAGTTATTATTGTGTTACTATTCCAATCATTATCACAAAGAATGAAGGTGTCACTCATATACTGGCAATAAAATAAGAATTTCCGATGAGGTTTTTCAAAAGTACATTTTCTAGTTTACTTAGGAATGAATTTGCCAAAATAGGACCCAATGGGGAGCCCATCGCCAACCCACCCACTTGTCTGTAAAGTGTGCCATCAAATTTGAAATTTACATTCATGGTGCACCTTAATAACAATTCTTTTAGGATTCCAGTACGTATGCCAATATTTATCGACTGGCTATTATCCACTTGTTCACATATGTAGTTAACTGTTTCTACTGGAGGTACATTTGTGAATAAAGATGTTATGTCCAGAGATATCATGGTTTTGTGCTTGATATTAACAACTTTGATTTTGTCTACGAATTTAAATACATCTTTGACGCTATATTTCACTATCTTCTCATGCAAAGGTTTGAGAATATTTACTAACCATCTAGCTAAAGTATGGTAGGGCGAATTTAGCATATCAAGTATTGGTCTTAATGGTAACCTCGATTTATGCACTTCACTCTGGCCTTTGTTAGTAAAACAAAACAACGACAAGCAATACACGGAAAAGATGTTATTTAAATAAAATGATTAAAATCAAATGCAGTTTGGGGAAAAAATGTCTCACAGATTTAAATGAAAGTTCCCTGTCTTTTTCAAGAAAGGAGTTTCCGTTTTATTTTAAATAAAGTAATAAGTAAAATTAAAGTCAAACAATTTTGCCGTTTTCTCTTTTTGGAGAAAAAACTTCCAAACAGCTGAATGTATTCTGTATGATAATAGAAAGAACAGGTTAGAAAGATTATCACGACTCAGTCATTGACACATATTTGTATAGAACTGGAGATGATTATACATGTAAATATATATATATATATATGCATAAATAGAAAGAGAGAACGAGTCCATGGTTTCATTTGTTACGTAAGTAAGCTACGGAGTTGATTGTCTATTTCATCTTTAACTTCTGAGTAGTTTATCTGTGAGATCAGAAAGAGAAATGTAAAAACATAAACTTCAGTAGATCACAGATTATGTATAAAGTAATATACTTGTAATTCCATATTAGTTTGTTTATTAGATGTATCATACAGTGAAACAGTATTGTATACTGGATGACGTTTCGAACACAATTTATTGTTAGGTAATAAACACAGTTTTTGTTCAGCGAAGAAATTTTTTTTCAAAGACTTCATTTTCAAGCTGTACAGTCGTATTTATATTACAGAGAAAGGTTATTAAGTGGCACTAAATAATTGCTCAGTCAGTGTACGTATATATGTGATAAAAGTTATAAGGGGTAGAGTTGAAGTGGATAAATTACAAAAATATTAAAGATTGTTCTATAACAAAAATGTCAAATGTTGTCTAAAAATTTCGAAAATTAGGAGTACCCCTTATAACTTTTATCTCATATATACGTACATTGACTGAGCAATTATTTAGCGCCATTTGATAACCTTTTTCTGTAATATAAATACGACTGTACAGCTTGAAAATGAAGTCGTTGAAAAGAAATTTCTTCGCTGAACAAAAACTGTGTTCTCACTTATGAACAATTTATTGTTCATAATCATATCAATTGTGGTCACACGACTTCGAGATTTGAATTTTATAGTTTTCTTTGTTTTCTCCTATTTGTCGTATGGGTAGTAGAATTTTTCATAAACCTGGGACAGGTGTTGAATCATTCCTATTACAAGTATTCTATTCAGCTGATTCTATAAACAAAGCTTCCGTTATAAATCTCTCCCTCCACCCTGCGACATCATATTTTGAAACTGTCATCCTATCCCATTCTGTCGCATGATTGTGTGTAATTGTATGTAGTGCTGTAGCTGAACTATTTTCTGGATTTCTTATCTCATTTCGAGTCAACCAATCTTGATTTTGCTATGTTTTTATGTTCGGCTGGTCTGACTGCCCCTGTTCTACTAGTTTGTCCTATGTATTTGACCTGACAATCATTGCAGGCAGGGTATTAAATAAACAAAACTGTTTTGTTTTAAAGGCTCCACAGGATTGATCCTTTAACCGGCAAAGCTTGTTTCTAATTAGAAATTAGGGACAGATTGATAACAGAAGCTTTGTTTATCGAATCAACTGCAAATACATGTAATAGAAACGATTCAACACCTGTCCCAGATATATGAAAAATTCTACTGCCCATACGACAAATAGGAGAAAACAAAGAAAACTATAAAACTCAAATCTCGAAGTCGTGTGACCACAGTTGATATGATTATGAACAATAAATTGTGTTCGAAACGTCATCCAGTATACAATACTGTTTCACTGTATGATTTATCTAATAAACAAACTAATATGGAATTACTTACTACCACAGTGCCCAAGTTTTACACATATAGTAATATACTTGTAACGGGAGAAGATAAGAGATGCGGTAACGGACCATTTTTAAGGAAAAAAAATCATATTATTACATTCCTAGCCACATTATTATTTGGCTAGGTCAGAGAAGAATAAACTATTCTAATTGGTCGGCTATTGGATTAAGGTTGAATAAGTTGTCCAATGCGGTTATTTCATGTTCACAACGTAAACTAAATGCAGACTTGAGGAATAAATACTTAAGTCTCTGTAGCTAACCACTTGAAATGTTGATTTCAGTTTTGGCAGCTTTTTATTAATCCGCATTACGCTACACACTAAGAAACACTGGTGCAAAGAAGTGACTGCTATCTACTCGTTCGTTGTTTTATACACAAAGTCACCTTGTTTCCATACATAACTCTAAGCCAATCAAAAACACAAAGTTTTGAATGCTTTTAGTTTTAAGAGAAAAAAATGTGTTTGAAAATAAGTTGTCTATTAAGTGAAACATGATATTGCAAGATTTCTTTATGTATCAGAATTTAAACATTTATTTACTGATACGCATTTAAAAAAAGAAACAAAAGTTAATAAAGCAGGATTTAATTCATTCATCAAATTTCGGTGAAACTCTTCAGCTTGATACTCTACATACAGGGGCATAAAGTTAACATACAATGCATTAGGGTTCAATTTCATCACTTTACTAAACAATTAGTTATCAGTAAGTGAAAGGACTTCACTTAGCTTGGAGTTTGTATTGGCTATAAAAGAAAGGTATTTTGCTGACAGGATTAATGAAGCTCATTACGGATTCGTCAAATTTTTATCGTCAGTGGTGCAGACATGACATACAGATACTAATCTAAAGGGTGAATGTGCTGCGCAGGAATTACTGCTGTCTTAATGGCATTGACGAAAGACTAATGAATAGTGAAGTTATGAAAATATTGAGGAGTCTTTGATTACAAATGCCCTTCTCGTGTTAGGGGGAGCAGAATCATTGTTGTGAAAAGGTCAGTTAAGCTAGATGAACAGGTTAACTAACAAACATGCAAAACTACTGGCTTTCTTGACAAGAATACTACCTAAAGTATAATTAATTCCGAAAAAACTTAAAGGTGGTCAGACCCCAAAATGACATCAGTTGATGCGGTTATTCACTACTGGTCTAAACCAATATGAGAAAGAATTAATTTCCTGGTTGGGGTCCTAAAATTCTCGAAAAATCAGTGGTTGAAGGCTCTTTGTGACAAGATGCACAATAATCCATAATGTTACCGATATGCATACGCTAATGTCGCCTTCCTAATCCTCAGTAATTTCATCAACTTTCATTTTCTGCTACCATCGCTGACACTTCTGTCTGGTGTTCTTCTAAGAGTGAATTCCTTAGATGTGGAAGTTTGGAACGGTGCGCTCCTATGCAAATTTCTTTCATTTATAAGTTTGTCAGACAGTAAAAAATATACTGTGAGATCAATTTAGGCATTTAACGTTTCAACTGACATTACTGCACCTAAGTATACAAAGTTATCAGTAACAAAAGTGGGGGAATATATGAAAACTGAGAAGTCAAACAGAGATACTGGTGCAGGAAAAAAAAATCATATACACAACAACAAGCATTAGATTAATGGGTGAAAAATGGATCAGTATTTTAGACTTTGATAGTCATATCGGTGATTGAACAAACTATTCACGAATAATCGTCATCCAGACATTAATGTGCGTCGGTGGCACAGTGGTTAGGACACTCCCCGACCATGCACATGGTCTGGGGTTCGATCCCCTGCCGACGCACACCTGATATCTATGGTCGACCTGCGAAATTTGGGCTACCGATATCCGTGCTGAAAATTCCATACTTGTACCAAAAATACAGTTTGGAATCAAGCTGTAATAAAAAAAATGAAAAGAAAACATGTAGTTCAGCGAAGAAGCCTTTCTCAGCCAATCCCTCTTCTTTAGCAGTACAATCAAATTTATATATAATTTTTCAGGAAAGAGGGAAGTAACGAAAGTGATGAATTGTCAGAAACATAGTTGTTAATATTATTTAGTGCATAAGAAGAGTTGAATAAGTGTTTTAGAGTTGCATAATAAAATGGGTAATATAATGAATGAGTTGTGGTCACGATGCATGTAGGGAAGATGAGAAGAATGGAATTATGTAAGGGTTCTCGAGAAATGAAAGAATTATAATGAATTAAAAAAGCAAATAATGAAAATATTAAGTTAGTAGAAATCAACAGGTTTGTTATCATGATAGTATGTAGAGTCCCAGTTTCTCCTGACAAACAGCTAAGGCTTCAGCAGTGTAAAAGAGACGAAAGCCTATTGTCTTTGGCAGGTTATTCCTTACTTTGCAGATAACTTTGAAGGTGTTTTGTTGCATGGAATGATCAGTGTTGACAAGATGTTCAGTTATCGCGCTTCTTTTAGAGCCATTACAGTCTTTCTGCAACCAAACTCAATAGTCTCCTCAGTGTGTATTCGATCCACCTCCAGTTTCTTCAGAATGTTTATTGAGCGATAGGTTCGTGATTGATTCGTTCCAAAAGTTTCTTATTGTTATTCTTTCTTGGCTGGCTACTTGGTATTCATTATGGAGCCAGTAAAGACAGCTGTTGATAAAAGTTTGCAGCAGACTGTTGAAAATGCAGTCAGTTTTTCGACCCGTATAGAAGAACTGACCTAAGACTGTTGTTGAAAGTCCGAATCTTTTTCTCTACTCTAATTAAAGAGTGATAAAAGTCTGTGACGCCTCCGCTCTTGAGTGGCTTTGACATTCTCCCACATGCTGTAACCTGTTGTAGAAATGATAGTTATTGGCGCTTGCCTTCCTCACCTTTGACGTCTCTGTGTTTACGCAAAGTTCTGTTTTGCTACCAATTCTGCCAACTTGCTGGTTTTCGTCTGTAAGTCATCGAATTTAGATTACATTAGGCAGCAATGCCATTATATAATAATAAATAATAGGTTGCAAATCTGTATTAAAAAGCTAAATACTCCTACAAAGAACCAAATATGGACATGAGATTTTCTATGGCATGACATGTACTTGTATATCCTGTAAGAGAGAAATAGTTACTACACTCATGGAGAATTGCAAAACCTCATTTCATCTTAAAGTCAGTGTTGAAGATGTTGTTTAAGACGACAATGAAGACTCTGTAATTCAACTGTTCAGTTCAGGGGACATAAATACACCAAAATCGCCTATGGACTTTAATTCATTATCAATTATAAGGATAGAGACAGAACATATAAAACACATAATTGTGGTTGAGATACTGCTAATATACAATGTAAGTAGATGACTAGATAAAGAATGCATTCTTGAGAAAGCGTATACCATATATATTCAACTTAACCTTTAAATCACTTGCTTCATTTTTCATGCAATTTCCTAAAAATTATTTATACAGAAACGTATTTTAAACAAAACTAATGGCAGTGTAGATTATGTCACAAATCAGTATCGTTCAGGAAATCACCGGAAACTTAGAAGCACTGGACAGCTATCTTGTTCTAGTTCTGAACTTGTAAGCAGCCCACATCTATGACTCCAATAAGGATTGAAACTAAGACCTTCAAGTTACAAGGCCAGGCCACTGACCATTTAACCACTGGGTTCAAATTCATTAACCTGTGAATTATGACTTCTTTCAACTGGCGACATATCGCTTCCACCAACACCAGTATCATTAATCCCTAGTGGGGTCATAGACAAAAACTGCTAAAGAGTCGAAAAGTAGGACAAAACAGCTGTCTAGTTCTTCTTGGTTTTCAATGATTCCCTAATTTATGTTAGTTCACAACGTAACCTGTACTAAAATTAATCCAATTCTCTACAAAATCCATGATTTAAAAATTAATATTGTTAATAACAAAAATAAAAATGAGATTTGAAACTGCTGAAATTGATAATATCTAAAAAGTTAATTATATTACAATTGAAGAGACAAATAAAGATATAAGTGAACGATAGATGATCTATGTGAATTATTTTTAATAATCTTTCTAAAATACATAGACTTCTATATTGTATTATATTGTCACGAATACAGTAGTCTTTTATTTAGATTCAAGTTCAGAATACTGTTCAGCTGCTATAGTGATACAAAAATACATGAATAAACAAAGACGAGCTATTCTTTAAACAAAATTTAAAAAAATCTTTCTTCTTTTCAATTTTTGTTTACACTGTTACACCCATTTGATTTAAATGAAAGTAATAGGAAAACGGGTAGTGGAAATAAAGGATAACAAAGAATATGAAAGTTGAGTTCAATTCAATGTATATATGTGGTGTATATTTGGTTTTATGCGCCTAGAAATAAGTTCAATCTCTATTTCCAGCATGATGGTAATATTCTCATGATCTTTTGTATACTTTTTATGATTAATCAATATGAAAATTATCGGTTTTTGTATGGTTTCGAATTATTTTCACTTCAGATTTCGTTGAGGATCAAAATTAGTTAAAGATCACTGAAAACTGGGGAGCATTAGACACTTGTTTCGTCATACTTTTGGACTCTTCACAGTGCACACTGACGATCTCACTAGCAATCGAACCCGGAAAACTATGGTTACGAGACCAAGCTCGTTGACCATCCAGCCACTAGGGGCAAAATTCAGTTGCCTGTAAATTCTAATTCAATACCTCATATGGCGCTACCCTAAAAAGACAACTTCCATTAGGATCTGCTTCTCCTTGACATGGGTGACATCGCTGATCACAATTTATCAGTATAGCTGCAAGACATCTGCCCACAGGCAATCAATGAGGTGGAGATTGCTGTTTAGATTATCAGTTTTTGTAGATTTTGTCACATACTAACATCGATATTTTCATTTTCATCCCCTTCAAGTTATTAGTCAACTTTAAAGTCTATTGTACAATGTTTCTCTTAGGTATAAATGACTGGCTATTCCGATTGCGAATACTTGCTGTTGGTATAATGCCTTGTTAGTAAAGGCTCGAACTCTGAGATGTAGGTATCCATGTAGTCTGATTAACTCTAGATATACAAAGTATGACTTACTGACAAGTGTTATAGTATGTATGTGACTTCCCAGTGTCTCATCTTACTTTATTTGTAAATTCTACTTCAGTTCTAGCAGTTGTCAAAAACACTGGCTCAGTGAAAGGTTATCATCAAAATGAAAATGAATCTCATTGAAATTAATGTGTTAATTTTTGAAAACCCAGTTTGCCTTATTAGGTACTCGTTAAGCAATATACTTCCATGATTGCCGTATCGATGAAATGGAATAAATCTACCAAAAAGTATAGTTAAAGAGACTATTTTTACTATTGTCATTATAAAAGTGACATAAACATATTCCTCTGCGTCTACGATAGCTAGAATTTCATTCCAGACTCTTTAATTAACAACTGCAATAAGACGGTAGTAGTAGTAGGCCTTGGAAACGGATTTTGAATTTGTCGGCACTTTTAAGTAATGAGTATCTGCAGTCCTGGAGAAACTCATGTCCCGTGTGCAATTAGAATCTTTATAACTCACTGCTGCAGTCAGAGGTTATACCACCGAGCTGTTCAGGTTCGCGATTAACTTCCTGTGCGACTGCGCGAGACGAGTTGGGATCTCAGAGGGATATTATTTCCTTGCAGATTGCAGATACGCACTACAGATGAGCAGTGCCAACAAGAACGAAACCCAGGTCAGTGGCTTCCTTATCATTACCTTCAACCATCTAAATACTGCAATTTAGATTGCTGCGTAATGGTGAGCCATCTAGTATGATTGCAGTATTGCATAATTTGACTGACAGAATTCAGTTTGCACCGAAAAAAGGACTAGATACATGACACTTACTGTTTGGTGTCCAATAAAAGTTAATGAACAATCTTACGTGAGAAGGCGTTTCAGCTCTCTGGATAAGACATTTTTTCTCTCTTTTGATTAAACGATAATTGCGAACATTTCAAACACAAACTTAGGATATAAAATGTAGTGCAATGACTAACAATTCTGGGTGCTTTAGGTTATTCAACTGAATAAGTGGAGCTGTTTGGAAACACAAGGTTGACTAACAAGTCAGGTTGGTATGACCCAAACAATTGACTCTTATTTTTACAGGATAGTTTTGCTAGCCTCATTCCCAACCTTCTCTCTTTACCAGTTTTATTACTGGCTTAGCGAGGTTTAGGAGTGTGTCGTTCGAGGATCGAAAGCCGGACCACATGCATAGTTGACATGCATTCTACTGCTGTGTCACCGATGTACTATCGTTCTATGTCAAATGACAAAATTACGACTTATCGGCACCTCCACTAAATAAAATTGATTCTTATTAAACACCTAAAGTAAAGAAAGTAACAAGTTGTTAGATTGAACCACTTCAATTTGCATATACATTTCGCTTGCTCTTGTGGAGCTGTGTATACCGGCAATATCGTACGTCGCTTGTAAAATGGGCTTAACAGCTCCATTTGAATAGTTCTTCAAAATCCTATGCAAAGTTCGATCAAGCTCACAAAATGAGTTGAAATCAGAGCATCTGGGCAACATGAGGCACTAGCGATCTAAAAGCTCACGCCAACACTACATTTTCAAAAGAAATACATCCAACCTATGCCTCTACCATGGCCATCAAAAAAAGTCAATTCCCTAAGCAGTGATTATCCAATAATCCAGTCTTCCTCTTTATTTTGGCTATCTTCACTTTTTTTTATTCCCTATCTGCACTACTGTTTTTCTATCCGGACTTCCCGCTTATTTGGTTATCACTACCTTTTTAATCCTTAAATGCATAAAATGTCATTTAGTCCAGTAGTCACGATTCCACTGTGTTTTTATCGGTCTTCTTGTCTATTGAGTCATTAATTAAATTTTAATCTCTATTTGTAATTTTTTTCGTTAAACCTTCGATCAGAAATAGATTTATTAAATATGTATATATACACGAATGTACAGCCTAGTTGGGAATTTCATCGAAAAGAAAATTTTCTTCTCTGCAACCATCTTTTTTATTCTGCCTATTAAATGAAACTTTTGTGCGTTTTAAAATATAAAAAAAAGGCGAAAGATGTAGCATGACAGCTTAACTTACACGATGTAGTTTTCCAGTTGTTTCAAGGAAACTTATTAATTCTGACTCAATATTAGTCTCATCAACAGTGGCAATATTTTCTGTTACATCTGATATTTTCTTTTCAAGAGAATGACCATTTTACAGTTGGAAAACTAAAAAAACGTTTTGACGAAATAAAAATGGAAAATATTTAAAATTAATGAGAAAAGGGAAGTAGGTTTAATAAATAAATGTACAATAAAATGTAGTACTATAAGTAACTATTTTTCCTTATTGAAACTTCTTTTGATTGTATCCCGTTGAGTAATTTTACTGGACAGAAACATTCGATGCCTGTTGATGTACTGGCTGCTGGTAAGTCGGTTAACAAGACGTTCAAGGGAAGAAATAAAATGAACGACACCTGGCACCCACTGCCACCCAAAGAGGTGGCTCTGTGGGTTAAGAAATACAGTGAATAACTGTTTGGCATTTTCAGTCCCATCTAGTTGAGGAGTCTAAATGGGACGAAATGTGCATCAAGCATTCCACAGTTATCCGTCAGAAAATAAATAGTGTAAATTTAAATAAGTTATGAAGTTGCTTTAAATAAAACTGTCTAATTCAAACTTAGAATTCACACAGAGACAGTATAATCATTTCTTTTAAAGTGAACACTAATTTCTGAAATAATACAGAAGATTTGTAGCTCAGGTGGAAGATTTTGCTTTGGTTGTGTTCTTTGAACTCGTTGATTTAACCGTAAAGCTTTCGTCATCCCCTTCTAGACAACATATTCAGTGCAGATTTCTGTGTAAAGTGGACTTATTTAAATTATCCATGAAAGATATTCATTGTGTTTCCTGACAAGCATTGTTGTGATTAGTTGTTAACTTACATCTATGTCTACTGATCATTTTCATTGACTTGGAATTTGAACTTTCTTATCATGTGATTTACTTTTTATCAGTTGGTTGGATTTGATCTGTAGTACTACGTTTATCAATAGCCGATTCATTTTAATACCAGGCTCATAGAAATTCCCTGGTATTTTTGGTGTTTCCTCCGTATAAAATTTCTGCATTCTGTGACTCATATCGGTGTCCGTAATTATCTACATGCATTGATATTAATTCTTTTTTATTTTTGATTACAGCTTGATTCCACACTGTATTTTGGTACAAGTATGGAATTTTCAGCATGTGGTATCGGTAGCTCAAATTTTGCAGGCCGACCACAGATATCAGGTGTGCGTCGGCAGGGGATCGAACCCGGACCATGTGCATGGTCGGCGAGTGTCTAACCACTGTGCTACCAACGCGTATATCATTTCTTTTACTGTTAACTTGTGTTCTTGCATTTGGATTCGAAAGGGATGCCCTCTCTGACCGATGTAGTATTTGTCGCAATTCATCAATTTTGTTTTGTAAATGCTTTCGATCTTATCTTCTTTCTCTGTTGAATCCCTTGTTTGCACAATACTGAATAAAGTGAATGTGTTGGCTTGTGTGCCATGTCTGTTTCAAGTGGTCTTAGTATTCTTACCGTTATTTCAGGTATATCATTTAAAAATGGTAGAAAGAATTTTCTGTTGGTTTTTGCGGATGGTTTCTTGCTGGTATTTCGATTTGAGTTTAAATGCTTTTTGATGAAATTGTGGGGGGGGATTCATTCTTTTTGAAGATAGTTAGTAGATATTGCTTTTTCATTCTTTTCAGCACTGAAGTGCTGCAGTATGTCTTAGCTCTTTTTAAAAATATTTGTACAGTTTCTTTGGTGAGTCATTGGATTGTTATTGTCATAGTTGAGTATTTGATCTGTGTGCGCTAATTTTCTGTATACTTGTGTTTCTAAAGTTCCTGTGTTAGCTTTCCTGATGAATATATCTAGGGATGGAATTTCGTTATCTGATTCTACTTCGTCTGTGGTAGTGAAGTCATTATCTTCAAATATGTTGTTGATTGATTTCTGGGTGTATTCTAAATCATTTCTTTTTAATTATTATGAGTTTATCATCAACATTACGCACCTAGATGTAATCATTTCGATCTCGTCTGTTTTGGTAATACCTAGCAACAGAACCTGGAGTACTTTTCACCCCTTATAGTACTTATCTCATTTGTACTTATTTGTGGTTCGACTTTAAATTAAACTTTCTCCAATATTTTTGTTCATTCACTAATATGAAAATTTCAGAACTTTCAAGATATAACAGATGAATCAATTAATTAATATCTGATTCAATTTAATTTAAGTTTGATATAGTACTGCCTGAAGTTTATGGTCTACAGACCATCATGAAAAGTTTTAGAATGAATTTGCATATACATCCTTTTATTTCAGTTGATATAGAACGATATTATTTGAGAATTCGAAGATACCGTCTATATATTTTCATATATTCTTTTATTATTATCATTATTATATTTATTCCTTTTAGATTCCAGTTAGAGTATAGGGCTTCAACAGCACATTTCTGTTTCCACCTGTTCTCTACAGTCTTCTCCAGCTCACCCAATGGTTACTCAGAGTCTCTCATCTCTTCCTCAAAGACTCTCCTCTAAGTCATCCTCAGACTAATAGTCCACTAGATTTCATTCATTTCATCCTCATTTTCTTCTTATTATTATTATTCGTTGAGTAATTAGTTCTTGATCTGTTTGTTCCCAGAAATTCCTTTTGCTGATTCTTTCTGGTCATTCACTTTTCAGTATCACATGTAAGCAGCTGTCGATAAAATTTAGCAGTAAGCTGCTTGAAACGCTTTACGCCAAGTTTCTCACCAAAATAGAAGAATTGACTTAAGACTGGTGTTGAAAATCCAGTCTTGTGTTTTATACTAAGCGCAGAAGACTTTCAAACTGATTTCAGAGTGATGAAGACTTGCCTTTCCTTTAGGATTCTCGTAGGGGTTTGAAATACTTATCCAATCCTCCTGTATTTGAGACGGTGATGCCTGTTTAAGTGAAGCAGTAAGCTCTTTCAAATTTATTCCGTTCATAGTATTGGTTTTTGTTGTTGTTGTTGTTAGTTGGTTGGCTGATTATCTTTACCACCTTTGTGTTCTCTTTTTTTATTTGAAGTCCTGTCTTCGCTATCTGCTTCTTCTGTCTAATTATTGATTTTCTCAATTAAGTCTTCGAATTTGTGTTACAATAAACATAAATCATCCTAGAAGTCAATTCTTCTACAGTCTTTCTTTTGACTCAACGTATTTATGTCTTCTCTGTCCCGACAGTTTTCAGCATGATCCAGTCCACCACCATTAGGAATAGGACTGGTAATGGTGGGTAGCCTTTCCTACTCTTGTAAACACTTCAGAGGGACTGCTGAGTTCTCCGTCGTAGATCAACTGATACTTGATATCATCATTTGTTTTTGACTGAGGTTAATAAAGTTTTGGGGAACTACATAGTGTTGAGGGAGTTCCTGAATTACTACTTAGTCAACACTGTCAAAGGCATTTTAAAAGTTGATGAAAATTAAGGTAGACGTTCGACTACCATTTAATACTCAGTTCGATGATGTGATACGTAGAGTTGCGATTTGATCCGTACATGATTTGCTTATTTTAATCTAACTTTTTTCAGATGGAGTCTTGTATCAGCGCATCTTTTGGTGTTTCCAGGATGACACAACTAAGTATTTTACCTGGCCTGGACAACAGTCTGATTCCACGCCAGTTCTTTCAGATGCCCAAGTTCAAATACTCTGGGAACTTGGATTTACTTTAATTTATTTCATGTCAAGAAAGGCAAATGAAGTGTTTTCTTAATAGTGAAAAAGGGTTAAACTAGTTTGATGAAAACCTTTACCACCAATTCGGGTAGATACAATTCATTTAACGGTTCAAGAAAAATGTGGGAAGAGTTTGTTGGCTTAAACTTACGGTTTAGCGTAAGTTCTATTTAAAGTATAACTTGTCTAACGTCATACATTGTAAGTACAGTTAACATTTCATTGAAATCCTTTTAATTGCTACTGAACACGGTCTACCTGTACAGGAACTAAACATTCTTAGCTTATGAAACATTGAAATGTTTCTAAGCACCTATATGTTCTGCAAACAATTAATCACCTATGAACTAAGCCCATTTTTCTTCACAACCTGTAGGCGACGTCAATAATCATCTTATATAACTGAAAACAAAATATTCGACCCTCAAACAAGTCAATTGATTTTATAAGATTTAAGATTTTGTTATGACCGATTTCAATACCTGAATATTTTATTTAGGCATTGAGTGAAGCATTTTTCAACGACAGACGCAGGAACCAATTTCTCCCGGTGACAAGTGAGTATAGAAGGGTGCAAAAGTTGCGTTTATGTCTCCCTGCCTCATGCCTCCTAACTACAACAAACTTTTATTCTCAGCAGCATATAATGTCACCGATTGTTGAACAGATTTCACATCCAATTAGCAGATTTCAACTAAAATACTTCAAACTAAGCAATCGCATTAGTTACCAACTGATATTTGGACAGGTAAACAATGCATTATCTTTTTATGTAACCTTTGTTTACTTCTATGTCATTGTTTCCTTTTGTAAACATACTTATATCAACTATATTTATACGGAAACTGATAAATGTGCTTTTTAATCTCAGATGGTTACATGTTCTCGCTTAAGTAGTGGACAATGGGAGATCAAGTAGCTGTTGCATATGATAAAAGAAGTAGCCTAGCGATAGCATGATCCCCGCGTCGATGTCCAACTCAGTTTTCCTATTTAAATCTCAAAGCTATTGTAAAACATTTAAGTGGTGACATCATAACACCATCGAATGACTAACTCACATTGAAGAGTTCACTTATAAGCGTATTGGATATACATAACAACACATTTTAGAGGAATTGTAACTTGACACTTTAGAGACCTATTCTTTACACACATACCTTTTTATTGAGATAATGAATAAATCAGTTAGAGAACCACTGGAAAACCTGGGAGTACTGGACAGCTGTTTCGTCCTAGTTTGGGACTCTTCAATAGTACGCACCCACCGGGATTCGAGCCCAGGACCTTCTGGTTACAAAGCGAGCTCGTAGACCATTGAGCCACTGGGACACTGGGACGAAACAGCTGTCCAGTACTCCCAGGTTTTCCAGTGGTTCTCTAACTGATGTCAGCTCATGATTAAATCCCCATGCAATCAAACAAAATCCCTACAAAACCAATACTTGAAAATAACGAATAAAGTTGATTTCATCGTGAGATGACATCGGTTAGAGAACCATTGGAAAACCTGGGGACACTGGACAACTGTTTTGTCCTAGTTTGGGACTCTTCACAGTAAGCATCCACCGTCAGGGTTCGGACCTTCTGGTAACAAGGCTAGCGAGCCCGTAGACCATTAAGCCACTGGGACCCGATCAAATGACTCGTGGATTCCAACTTCTACCAATTCATGACATAGCGCAACCACTATTTAATATCTTCGGCGAGTATTTGTCCTCACGCCCGACCTTCTGTGCCCTGCTGGTCACGACTTCCCACTAGGACAGTCAATACAAAAGGGCTTAAACATGTAGCTAAATACTTCAACTCCCTCTCTGTTTTCGTATATATATATATACTGCCTTACCTTTAAAGAATCGTTAAATGCTTCGATTTCTTCAGCTTGCTCTAAACTGTTTGGTATACCACTGATAATATAATCCTTAGAAACACTATCTTTAGAGAAGTTTTCTCTAATAAGCTGAAGTAATTTCTTCAAGGGATTGTCATTACCGTCGGCCTTATCCATAGCACTGTCCATTGAAATATGAATAGAATCAAATTGTTTTACTAAACGGTTGCAATATTCTTTTCGAATATTTTCAGAGCATCCTAACAAAAATAAAGTAGATGAACAAGATAGACATTGCAAAATCTAGAACAACATTTAAATAACTACGATTATTTGTAAGAAATGATAAATAATTTCAAACAATGAACTTATGGTGTGTTAAAAAAAATTCATTTCACCGTTTACTGGTATACAGCTAACAGATGGATAATTCAGTAGTTCGAATTATAAGATATGTGGGCACTTTAGATTAATTTCAATTGTTGGATTTCCGTCACTAACCAACATCAATTAGATAGATCATTGGAAACCAGAAAGCAGTAGACATCTCTTTCACTCTGTTGTGGGACTCCACAACAGTGGGAGCCTACGACTCCACTAGGGATCGAACCCGGTGTGGTGAGAGTTGTCTGCTGGACAAAATTGTTAGACAACAATTTACGTCAGTGTTTACGTCCCAAATCTTGACCATAAGAAAAATAAGAACAAAGACTTTGCGTGAGTAGATACGAATCGCAAATATATGGTGTGACCTTCAAGGAAACGGTCACAAAGAGATGACAGATTAATTTTCAGGGAGAAAACAACCAATCAAAAGACTCTGTTTCTCTGCTTACAATAACCTCTAATAATGTACATAAAAATCTATAAATATCTGTTGATTTTCTAAATAAACTATCTGTCGCCTGGCGCTTGTCTTCTGTCGTTTTACCGGGACCTTCAAGTTACGAGACCATTCAACCATTTTGCCTAGAATTCTATGGCTGGTGAATCCTGACTTTGTCAATTTATGATATAATGATGTCCTGTATTGTGAGTACCAATCGCCAGCTCACTGAAGGCTAGTGGATGAATTTCCTAAAGTTGTGGTCGGAAGTCGTGACTAGTATGGTCCACCATGTCAAGGTGAAGTGGATGTTCATCCAAGGCATTAGTGAGGTCAGCGTTATGTCAGGAATTGACAAAAGTAGAATTCAGTGGTCATTGAATTCCACTCCATGTGGCTAGATGTTCAACGAGCTTGGTCTCGTAATCTAAAAGGTCTTGGTTTCGACTGCTGGTTGAGTCGTGGGTGCTCAATGCAGAGGAATCCTTAACCAGTAGAAAACAAGTGTCCAATGCTTGCTGGTTTTCAATAATCTCTCTGATTAATTTTCATTTGTGACGGAAATCAAACAACTAAAATTAACCCAACAGTTTCTTATAAAAATCTCTCAGAAGCTCAGGTTTTTATTGATAACCTCATTACATGAAAGATAAGTTTCGTTTGCTTCAGTCGGTGGTTCAGTGGAGGAGTGTTCATGAGTCACAAGGGAAGTCTAGGTTCTGTTCCTGACTGAATCATTCTTGAACCTCTCTTAGCTGACAGTAATACTGAAAAACAGGGAAAGCTACATATATGAAGCACACCGTAAAATTAACACCATCTTTACTGAAAATTCAAAAGCTTAGAACTCTATACTCTAACAGATTTGGAATGGATGAAAAAGAGGTTCAGCACACTAAAAACTAACCCAACGCCTTACCAGCAGAGCTAGGAGACTTATCTTCAGTCATCCCTGGTAATGAATGCTAAACTGTCATGTGAATGAATGTTACATAACCGTGCGTTTACCATCAAACTGTGTCTATGACTAGTTATTTTCTAATCAGTTTCATTCATACTGAGTTAGAAGGAAAAGTACAAGCTGTTACATGATGATGGAACTATCTGAGACAGCTTTGAATTAGTAGACTATTACTGCTACTCGGGGAAAATGTAGGCGAAGTGAAAATCCATGTGACAATAAACTTCAAACTCTTCATCGTCTTTGATGGATCTTAATAGCAAAATGGTTGTTTTACACTTAAACAGGCAGTAGTGATTATATATATATATATATATATATATATATATATAACAATATTCAAAACAAGCTGAAGAAAAACTACTGTTGAATCACACGTATAGTTGAAATGTTTTAGTTGCGGCACTCACAGATATGAAATTTTCGTAGATTTCAGGTTAAATAACACCACAAGGGAGACCATTTTTTATGCCAGAATGCATAAACATTTTACAAAGTTTACAATAATTACTGATCAGTGTCACTCATCTAGTCCTTAATTCTGATTTTGACTGACCTGTGTCAGTCAAGTTGGCAATGTGGTCACTAAGCCAGGTGATCTGTAACCTCATCGCATATTGAATTACTTGTAGATGATTAGAAGTAATCAACAGGACATATCTACAACCTCGGAAGAACTGATGTCATCTCAGAGATGTGAACTGGTGTAGCCTTGAATGTTTGATTACGCATATTAATTTTGTATTGAATTTCACATAAATTTACACTGAGATAAAGTAATTCACACACCTATCTGAATAACTTACTAGGGAAATGTGATTTAAATGACTTGTTTGAAAAAGAAATCTTTCTACTGCTGAAGCACAAAAATCGCTAATTAATTAATGAGGACATATAACTATAAAACGTCATAAAGAAAACATCAGGAAGCATTCGAGTTCGAATTTCAGACAGGACAACATTCTCTTCCATGTTGCATGTACGCTTTGCTGAGGAGTGGTAACACGCAAGAAACTTAGGTCCAGATCTTCCAGCCAACTGCCTTCAAACACTGTACAATAAAAATGGTTTTTATATCAGTAAAGTTTTGAAACTTTATCAGTGACCTACTCACTTGAAAATTCTATTCTTGCCTGATTTTTGTAGGATACGAAGTGAATTTGAGTACTGATAGAATAATCATCGTCGAAATTATGCACATAAGGAGTAGCATTTGTTTTGTAGCGTTAAAATGTGTAGACATACTTTAACAGAAGTTGCTTCAAATGATATTTTGGTTGCGATGGTGACTTATTCACTAAACTATTTAAATTTCAAATGAAGTGTCCATAAGTCAAAGTCCTTTTCTTTCTTCTTATTTTGATTAAAGAGGTATTTAAAACTATTCAGGTATTAGATGCACCTTGTGGCTTAATGTAGATTTAAAAATGTTTCTATCAGGTGGTTACACTATACGAATCAGAAAAGCCAGACGATAAATCAGTTACCACACACGTCTTCCTGTAATACACTTAAGGTTACTTGTATGTAATTCAATATTAGTTTTTTTTCAGCTATATCACACACATTGCAACAGTATTATTTACTTGATGACAAGGTTTCGAAAACAATTTATTCTTCTTAGTCATATCAGTTATGATCACACAAATTCGGAACTTAAGTTTTATAGTTTCCTTTGTCCTCTCTCCCTCCACCCTGCGATATCAAATTTTGAAACTGTCATCCTATCCCATTCTGTTGCATGATTGTGTGTAATTGCATGTAGTGCTGTAGCTGAACTATTTTCTGGATTTCTTATCTTATTTCGGGTCAACCAATCTAGATTTTGCTATGTTTTTATGTTCGGCTAGTCTGACTGCCCCTGTTCTACTAGTTTGTCCTATGTATTTGACCTGACAATCATTGCAGGCAGGGTATTAGATAAACTAAATTGTTTTGTTTTAAAGGGTCCACAGGATTGATCCTTTAACCGACAAAGCTTGTTTCTAATTGATATAAGAATAAAACTTGTGCACTGTGGTAGAGTGTAATTCCATTATGGGTAAATTTTGTTTTGATAAAGTCTCACAGTGTTATACAGTAATGTTTACTGATGACGTTTCGAGCACAATTTATTGCTCATAATCATATCAAGGTAATCACACGACTTCCTAAATTCATTTATATAGCTCCATTGTTTCTCTCTTGATTTTCACTTGATTTGATTGGTAATAGTATTTTCCATATTTCAGGTATGAGTGACGAGTCATTCCTATTGCATGTGTTGGGTGTAGACTCGATGAACAAGGATTCAGTAATCAACCTCTCTCTCCACCTACCTAGATTACTTTTTAGAATTTTAACCCTCTCCCACCCTATTGTGTGGTTGTGTGTTAATGCATGCAGGGTAATCGGTGACCTTTTTTCTAAATTACTTATCTTTTCAGGGTCAAGCATTCTTACCTTAGCTAAATTCTTATGCTCTGACAATCTGACTACCCCTGACCTACTAGTTTGACCTATGTAGTTGACCTCACAGTCATTGCATGGTATTTTGTAAATAATATTATTTTGTCTAATTGGGTCAACTGGGTCCTTTAACCTACACAGCTTGTCCCTGAGTGAGTTTGTAGGTTTAAATGCCACCCTAATTCCTATTTTATTCAGAATCCTACGTAGTGTCTCAGATGTCCCCTCTTTATATGGTATAACTGTGGATGACTTATATTCTTTCTCAATTATGTTATTATTACTAGTTTCACAATTATTTAAAGGCCAAAAACAAAATAAAAATAATTGTGAAACTAGTAATAATAACATAATTGAGAAAGAATATAAGTCATCCACAATTATACCATATAAAGAGGGGACATCTGAGACACTACGTAGGATTCTGAATAAAATAGGAATTAGGGTGGCATTTAAACCTACAAACTCACTCAGGGACAAGCTGTGTAGGTTAAAGGACCCAGTTGACCCAATTAGACAAAATAATATTATTTACAAAATACCATGCAATGACTGTGAGGTCAACTACATAGGTCAAACTAGTAGGTCAGGGGTAGTCAGATTGTCAGAGCATAAGAATTTAGCTAAGGTAAGAATGCTTGACCCTGAAAAGATAAGTAATTTAGAAAAAAGGTCACCGATTACCCTGCATGCATTAACACACAACCACACAATAGGGTGGGAGAGGGTTAAAATTCTAAAAAGTAATCTAGGTAGGTGGAGAGAGAGGTTGATTACTGAATCCTTGTTCATCGAGTCTACACCCAACACATGCAATAGGAATGACTCGTCACTCATACCTGAAATATGGAAAATACTATTACCAATCAAATCAAGTGAAAATCAAGAGAGAAACAATGGAGCTATATAAATGAATTTAGGAAGTCGTGTGATTACCTTGATATGATTATGAGCAATAAATTGTGCTCGAAACGTCATCAGTAAACATTACTGTATAACACTGTGAGACTTTATCAAAACAAAATTTACCCATAATGCTTTTAATTGAGTTTGTGGGTTTGAATGATACTTGTACTCCGGCATTGAGTTTCCTTCTTTGTATGGAATTACTACTACATGTGTGGTGGGAATGATTCAACACCAATCCCAGACATCTGAAAAATTCTACTACCACTAGGACAAATAGGAAATAGTAAAGAAAACTATAAAACTCATATTTCGAAGTCGTGTGATTATAATTGATGAAATGGTTATAGACAATAAATTTTGTTCGAGACATCGTCCAGTAAATGATACTTTTTACGGTGTGATATATCTAAAAACCAAATTAATATGGAATTACATACTACCATAGTGGCCAAGTTTTACATATATATATATATATATATATATATATATATATATATATATATATATAGTCTAGAAGACAACTAAATACTCTTTAAAATCTTCAAAAATGCATAAATCTTACCCAGAATGAAGATAAATTTGCATTTGTTTAAAATATCGCTCCATGATTCAGCATCATCTGTATTTATATAAGAAAATATTAAATTAATTATTAGACATTAGAGGTGGGAGTATGAAACAGTAGATTGAATCAATTTTGGTGCAGCTGTTGCTCATTTACACGTATAAAGGTATAGGTTTGATCACAGGCTGACATCTCTTGAAGGACCATTGGAAACCAGGGACTACTGGACTGCTATTTCATCCTTATTTTGGATACTTGAGCGGTACGCATACACTGAAGATTCTAACCTTGAACCTTTCAACTACAAAGCAAGCTCACCTAATGGGGCCCGACCCAATGACCCATGAATTCCAACTTCTGCTAACTTGGTATGTAAAGCACAACCATTTCTAAATATCATGTGTGAGTAAATGTACTCTCTCACTCTCTTATTTATGACAGTGGCTAGTAGTTGCGCTAACACAGACCTAATGTACTAACTTTACACTCAACAACAGATGTATAATACTGGGTCAGTATGTGTATATTATCAAATAAAATTATTATATTTTGAAATTATGCTTTACTACCACGAGGCCCAATTCTATTCTTAAATCTACTAACAACCTTTGTGCATTAACAGTCAATTATGACGGTTTTTGATGTAATCAAGCTTTGACAATACTGGTGATAACTAGGAAAATAAAGAAATACCTCTTCCTACTCATTTTTCTAATCTACAACAAATTTTTTAACAACCAGTTTGCGGTTTTTTATCTCATAATGGTATAAAACATAATTTTAGATCAGTATTTGAATGCTTACACTCCCGCCTTGTAAAATGACCATCCTGCATTGAATTCCTTGTGAGATCATGAGTGCATGGTATTGAAGATTTCCAAATGACTATTCATTCTTTGTTCCCTGGTCTTCTCTAAATAATGTCAATTTATCACAAAATTCATCCATGTGAGTTCGCACTGGTGAAGAGTCCCGAACTAGGACAAAACAGCTGTCCGGTACTTCAAGGTTTTCCAATGGTTCTCTAACTGATGTCGGCTCATGATGTAATCCTTCAGTCAATAGAACAAAATCCCAACACAACCAATACTTGAAAACAATATAAAGTAGTTTTTTTTATTTTAAATTTATACATTTCTACAATTATTCCTAAAACATGAAGAAAATCACAAAGAAAAATCAAAAAGAAAATTACACTGTTAAGCAATTACCATTGACTGTTGTGTTATCTAACTTTAATTCAGATGAAGTCGGTTCATTATTGGGAAATTCGAGTATTGTAAATAACTGTAATGCTGAATTCTCTTGCTCTTTATCTAAACTTTCATCATAACTTGTTTCAAGTGATTTATCATCTGTAACAATATATAAAATTAAAATACGAAAAACTTTAAAATCTCTTTTTTCTCTGTAAAAAGTTTTCATTAAAAAATGACTAATTAATATGTTTTTATTGATGGTTTAAGAAGCCAGTTATTGTCTCATGTTTGTCTCATGTGCTACCCAAGAGGTTGCCTCCATGACTGCATTTAAATGATTATTAGAAAACAGAGATATGGCACAAAACCTGACACAATGGGAGAGATGCATTAATTTGTTGGATAATGACTAGCAGTGGGATTAAGAATGCGAATTCCGTCCTATTTGGTACTGATCAACTGGATTTGCCTGCATTTCCAGTGGTTGGTGATGTTCCGACCGAGACTTAAACTATATACCCACCATTCCAAACGCCAAAATGTTACTAAATAAACCATTTGGGACACGAGAATCACCTTTAGTTTAATGAGTTATTGTTTTGTTTATTGTTTTTTTTGTTTATAATTCAATTTTGGTTCTCCTCTGATTGATTGGACTGAAATGTTCGAACTCTTTTGAGATTTTTTTTATTATAGCTTGATTCCACGCAGTATTTTTGATGCAAGTGTGAAATTTGGCAGGCCGACCATGGTTATCAGGTGTGCGTTGGCAGGGAATCGAACGCTGGACCATGTGCATAGTCGGTGAGAGCCATAACCACTGTGCCACCAACGCCCTAAAGTGCTCCCGCACCGGGAGTCGAACCCGGGCCGTGTGTGTGAGAGGATTAACTTGATTAAAATGCGATTCTTGGATTTCACTACTATTCAGCATCCACCAGAATTACTTCAAGTTAATCATCAAGTATCATCAAAACGTCCGTACTAGTAGGCGACATTTCAATAGAGATCGCAAATTTGAATCAAGTGAATCAGTGGAAAAATCCAAAATGAATTAAGAACAAATAAGAAAGATGGATTTATACTTATCTTGATCGTAACTCAGTGTTTCTTTCATCACTCGTGCCTTTTGATTATGTAGCAATGAATGGCTTTGTGTGAGGTGTCTCTTTCAAATAGTTTTAATATTGGAGTTATTATTTCAGAGATATTTTTTATCTATGGTAGGATGGTATTTCTTGTGATCTTTGATGTCGGCTTGTTGCTGGTGTTATAACTGGAGTTTAAACACTTTTCGACGAAACTGTGAGGATATCCATTCGTTTTGAAGACGGATGGTATGTATATTTCCTTCATTCTCTTCAACACAGGAGTGCTACAGTGTGTTTAAACTCTTAAATAATATTTGCACACTGAATCTTTTTTGGGTAATCGGGTTTTCCCTATTACATTTGAGTATGCGGTCTGTGTGCGTTGATTTTTCATATACTTGTGTTTCTAAAGTTCCTGCATTAGTTTTCTTGATTAGGATATCTAAGTATGCAATTTAGTTGTCTAATTCTTCTTCTTTTGTCGGGGCAAATTTAATGTCTTCAGATGTCATGTTGATCGGTTTGTGGGTACATTCAAAATTCTTTCTTTTGATTATTGCGAATGTATCATCAGAGTAGCATTCCTAGAATTTTGGTTTAATCATAGGTAGGTCTATTAATTGTAATCTCTGCATAACAGCTTCAGCTATTAAACTTGATATAGGCGATCCCATTGATGTTCCTTTTATCTGTTCTTAAATTTGATTGCTAAATTTGAAGTATGTTGTAAGACATAATTCTAAGAGTTCCATCCACGTTGAACATTACCTTTTTGTGTTTTCATCGCTATGCAGTAGTTTTCGCATAGTTTCTTTTGCTAGGTTTGAACCAATCAAAGTATGCAACGCTTTAACATCAAAGGAACCATTATTTTATTCTCATCTACTTGAATGTTTTGGATATTCTCCGAAAATTGGATTTAGTGAACTAATAGAATGGCCGCATGATTCTGTTAGGTATTTAAATTTTCCGTAAAGTTCTTTAGATAGATTAAATGTCGGTGTTCCTGGTACTAAAACGAATGGTCGTAAACGAATGTTCAGTTTGTGTAGTTTCTGTCAAAGAGTAATGAATCCCTTAATTCATGACAAAAATGATGAATAAATACGATGAATAATAAGTTAGCTTTTGTAAGATAACGTATGTTAAAATGTTTAATAAATTATATACCGCATTTATCTAAGTGATAAGAATTTTATGCAGAACAGCACTGAAGCTTACCATCTATTATATTATTCTGTGTGAAAAAAAAGAAGAAATAAAGACAAATGTGATTAATTTCACATCAGTAAATAAACCATCTTGAAAAATGTTGTTAATTTTTCATAAGAGCAACATAAAATGTTGAAAGTGAACCATAAAACAACTGTCCTTAGTGTGAAACATAGAGCTTCAAGACTTGAAGTTCCAGGAGCAGCAATGTTGTTATTCATGATGAAAAATGTCACCAGTTTTCTGCCAGAATAACATGAAATGTTGAGCAATTATGTTTTGTGCCTTCACAGTACTTCGTGTTCTGAGTGAAACATAGGGCTGCAAACTTCAGCGGCAGTATTGTTGCCTCTAACAGGGCTGAGAGAGGAGAGAGTTACCATTCTTATGTTCAACTCGTGTTGTTTTACCAAGAATATGATCGGCTAGTAAGCTTGATGAGGTTTAAGAGTGTGTCGTCCGAGAAGTGAATCTCAACATTTCTACCAGTGAATATTTGTACTGAAAGAGATTAACTGGTATCAATGCTTACTACAGACATATTTCTTCACGCTTAAAAACAATATAAATTCTACAAAATAATATTTCTGAACACGAACCTGAATATTCCTCTAATTTATTCACAAGAAAAATAGTTAGAGCGAAAAATTGTGTTCAATTAATTTTTCTTCAGGCTCCACGGTTATAAATCCACTAATTTAAGCATTACAATAACCAGTTAAGGGAAATTAGAATCATATCAGAAAGTGTACTGTGGAACAAGTATAAGATGGGATGGAACAATAGTCAGTTAGTTTCTGATTATGCACGGTCAACGAGAACACGAGATGAAATTAGATGAAATAATTCAATGATATATTATGTATGTATATAGTCAATAAAAGTACAGGTTTCGAGGGTGAGTGTAATCAGTGGTGTGTGAGACAATATGAATACTACAGAAAATAAACTAGACGTAAATTCAAGGATGAAAACAGCGACAATGATAGTGATTGTGAAATATTAACGATGATGTGGTATAAGCTTAAAAGTACCATTGGTGAATGATTATCAAATAATAATAATAATGAATTTAGTGAATTAAAGTGAAAAGTATTTTGTAAATATGATAACAAATTAGAAAAGCATTTCTTCAACCTAAAGTAATAAAAATCACAGTAAAAGTCATGAAGTCGTAAAAGGTCAGAAATGAACTCTTGTCAATGAAACAAAGGAAAAGAAGTAGAAAAGAACCAAATTTCTATAGGAATTTAAATTGCTAATGTTTATGGAGAACTTTACTGCTTTATGGTAGGCCAAGGTGAACAGCTATTGAACGTACCTTTTCCGCATACAAAAAACCGATCTTCTAGTATTGATTACTACCGCTTCAGCTATTGATAGAAGACGTAGTGAAGCTCCTCTAGATAGATTACCAGGAACGCTGTAATTACCTGAGAACGCCTGTTTAGGTTTTATCGAATGTCCAGTATATACTAAGTGGGTAAGATTGCACTGTATACGCATTTGGTTAGCTCCTTACTTAAGTATGGTTTATTTTCTATAGTATTCATATTGTCTCACACACCACTGATTACACTCACCCTCGAAACCTGTACTTTTATTGACTATATATATACATAAATCATTGAATTATTTCATCTAATTTCATCTCATGTTCTCGTTGACCGTGCATAATCAGAAACTAACTGACTATTGTCCCATCCCATCTTATACTTGTTCCACAGTACACTTTCTGATATGATTCTAATTTCCCTTAACTGGTTATTGTAATGCTTAAATTAGTGGATTTATAACCGTGGAGCCTGAAGAAAAATTAATTGAACACAATTTTTCGCTCTAACTATTTTTTCTTGTGAATAGATTATGACAAGTTACTTCTCAAGTTGTCACAGTAATTCATATCAAGCTTGTGTTTTAATGTAAGAAAATTTCCCCTGTTTTAACAGTACTATCTTGGATGGTTTAACTAAACATCGTTCAAATATCCAGTGTAAGTAGGTAGATTTAACAAGTGTCTACCACTTTTAAAAATACTTCTTTCTCTGTGTCTTATTCGGTATTCGGTAGCATTTCAGTGGTTCTGCTTGAGTTAAAATTAAATAATTTGTAAGCAGAATTTTATCTTTATTATTCAATGAAATCTCAGTCAACTTTAAAATTCATACAGACCGTTGGACAACGCTAATACACTATTAACCGTGTAAGCTACTGGGTGATACTAATACGTATGAATCTAAGATAAACTGATGATGAAACAACAATAGCTGTCGTCAGAATAACTAAAAGATTACTTTGTATACAGGTTGCTATCACAACATATGTTTAGAGTGGCTGGCGGATTTCGTCATTAGCTGGCGTCGGTTCGAGAACTAGTGGAAAACCTGTGAGTATTGGATAGCTGTTTTATTCTAGTTTAGGACTTTTCAGCGGTACATTATAATATCAAAAAAATGTCCCAATGGTGCAAAATATTTGCAGTTACAGAGGGCAATTCTGGCTGTATTGTGTACTCTGGGTAAATTACTAGGACGATTCAAAATTACAAGAATATATATACAAACCCAAACGTCTGACTTTAGCAATAAGAATAGTACTATTACTGAAATACAGACATAAACATCATGGAAATTGGCACTAAGAAAGTTACTACACAAATCAGCATGGAAACAAATTAAGATATAAGAACACGATAAAATGATAATATGATAGGGACTCTAAATAAGTACACTATTACTACTATTCCCTTGAGATCCAAGTGGAGCGTAGGGCTTTAACAACACATCTCCACTTTGTTCTATTTTCCACCGTCCTCCTCAGCTGAGTCCACAATTGCCCATAATCTCTCATCTCTTTCTCACCACACAATCTCCTTCATGTCACCCTCGCACTGACAACCCACTCGTCGTTTTCCACTGTGATTCCACTTGAGCAATGACCTGCATTGTGTGCGATGCCATTCAACGAACTCCTCAACGTATCCCCAACCCACTTCCATTTTCTCCTGCATATTTGTTGAACAATATTACATTGGGTAACATAAAAGGCAAAATAATTGGAGGCCATCTGTTATTAATTTCACTTCGAAACCATAACTGGTAACATCTTTAGCCACTCAGTTATATAATATCGAAATCATTAAAAGTAGGTTTTCAACTCCATCACAAAATTAGCATTACACAAATGAACGGCAAGAAGGCAAGATTTTTAAACAATTACTCAACAGTTTACATATATCTATAAAGTCATAGGAAAAACGTACTTGAGGTACTATTTGGTTATCACCATCTTTTATCATTTGCGACATATGTGGAATAACTTCTTCTGAGACAAAAGCTGAATTATTTGTATTCCCATTAGCTGTTTCTTTCTTTTTAATGATAAAATAAAAATAAAATGATTAAAGGTGAACAGTTAGAGGGAGAAGCAGATTAATTAAGTAGATCAATCAGTTAATTAAGCGAAAACAAGAGAAGACTTAACAGCGAAAAAAAAATTTTCTCTTTTCAAGAGCTCTAAAACCCTGTGTATGTGCGTTTAACACACAATTCACAAAACCAAGTGTACACTCAAATATTTGGATAGCATTGTTAGAAGATGGAGTTTATCTGAAGGATGAATTTATTTGTGAAGTACATTTCAAAACGTCTGATCACATACTTACTTGTTAAATTAGGGTATATGAGAGAAAAATAATGAAGAGTCAGTTGAAGTACTCAAAGGGATAAGAAATTTAAGAATATTCAGCATAATAATTAACACTGCTTTTGATAAACTCATCAGAAAAGGATTACCGAGGTAGGTTAAGGGTAATAATCAGTTTTTTTTTGTACACACAGGTAGGGGCCTAATTTTATGGACAGCCACCACCAAAGTGTATTTCACTTCTTACAGATAATCTTGTATGTTCTTTTTATATAGACCTAGTGATTCATTTTAATTAAGCCTTTTGCTACAAACAAAACTGGTAGTCTTCCACCTATACTTACCGACGTTTCACACTTCTTTTGTCCATCTGGTACATAAAACATTGAGGCTATAGCTACCCGTAAGACTAAGCCCAGACCCTACTGTGTATATGGAAGCAATTTATCATTACACTGGTAATTATAATCTAAAAAATGTATTATGTGATATGAAGTGTAGTCAGGAAGGTAAAAAATAAGTGCAACATGTAAAAAGAGGTTGGAATTACATAATAAGGGTGAAAAATGACCTAATCAGTTTTTCTTATTCCTCTGAGTTCCCAGTGGAACATGAGGTTTCAGTCCTGAAGCCTGGAATCTTCAGTAGTGGTGGTGTTTTATTTTTACAGGGTGGGGTTGGTAGTCTCGCGCTCACACCTCCCTGATGTTCACCATCCGACTAGTAAACTGGTCGGTTTGGAGTGCGTTAGCCTAGCTTCGAACTTGGGAACACACAAGTCATTGTCCAGCCCTATCCCACTGAACCACTAACACACAGCGCAATCATACTTTATTGGGATTAGTTTAAGTGAAAAAAATAGACAAAAGCTATTGGATATACGGTAAAATGTATATTAGAAGGTTTAGACAGAAAATTTTATTCCCTGTTATATCTTCTTTTATAGATATGACTTAATACAGGGATTTTCCTGTTTATTAGTTAAACATACTTTACGCAGAAAGTATTCAACAACTGCAATTAAATCATTCAGGACAAGATGTTGTTCTCGATCACCAGGAATCTAAAATGAAAAAGTTGAGGAGAGAAAGAAACAACACGAAAATCACCTTCAGTATATTCTAAGTAAAAAATGAATTAGAAAAATATATTAAACAGCCTGATATTGATCATAAAATCATATTTAAAAGAATAAAATCGGTAACCAAAAAGTTCACCAAGTCTCTAAATATTTCTTAATTAGTTAGATTAATAGTGATAACCTTAGCATGGCAGACTTGTGATCAAGAGTATCGGTTAATAGGACAAAGTGCCATAACAAAAAAGCAAATCTTGTCACAGGATATTTCTGTTTCAACTTCTACTAATACCAATTGAATAATTCTACAATTAGGTAAGCTCAAAAAAATACAATAGTAGATAAACTGTGGATTAACGTATAGGGGTATTTTATCATTATTAATAATCCCCTTGATTTGCTGGTGGAAAATAGGGCTTTATTAGCACATCTCCACTTCACTCTGTTATCTACTCTTTACCTGGTTCCACTACTGCCCATATACCTTCAATCACCCCAACATATGACCCTCTCTACATCACTGTCAAACCAAGCCTGACTCTCCGGTTTACACCTCGGTTCTACTCCAGGGTCTGGCACGTGATTCCATTTATCGGTCCCCTTGGCATGTGTACGATTCAACTACATTTTTTCCTCTAAAATTGTTCAGTTACATACAAGTCCTTGGTTGTTTCGTTGGCAAAGATTTTTATTGCTGATTTTTTCTGGTCATATGATCTCCAGTATTAAATGAAGGTAGTGTGGTGAGAGCAGGCTGCCAGCCGATTGGTTGGCACTAATCTACGTTAAGGTCTAGGTCACTAATATGGGCCGTGAGAAAATATGAACAAGCCTGAGTAAACAACCAATCAGAAGCCTGCGTTTGTCTACCTAAACAACCAATCAGATGACTGCGCTTGTCTATAATAATGTTGTTGAAATATGTATAAATACGTGTTGATTTTCATAATAAAACGATCTGTTGCCTGGCCCTTGTCTTCTGTTGTTACATTTGGTGTTGCTGCCTACCGACAAATGAAAAGCCTATACCCTGCAGTTTTTGATGGAGACATATGGATCTTCGGGCAGGACTTCAAGGCTTCTGCGCAGTTGAGTGGCGTTCAAGATCTGTCAGCGATGGAGCTGCTACTTGAGACGCTGCTGGGAGGTCGGGCGAAAGCAGCATATGAAGGTGTGGGCCGAAGTATGGACGAATGTTCGACAGGGTCAGGCAAACAGTTTCCAAAGTGGGAAGGACCATATATGGTCACTTCGAGATGGGGTTACGCAGACACAGTCGCAATGGCGAACAATGAGAGGCGCGTGAACGTCAACGAGCTCCAGAAATGGATACAGCGAGACAAGCCAACGATGACGCCTGCACCAAGTAGATCAAGCCGACTTCAGTCGCACGTGTTTGACGGGGGACGAGTGTGGTGAGAGCAGGCTGCTAGCCGATTGGTTGGCACTAATCTACGTTAAGGTCTAGGTCACTAATATGGGCCGTGAGAAAATATGAACAAGCCTGAGTAAACAACCAATCAGAAGCCTGCGTTTGTCTACCTAAACAACCAATCAGATGACTGCGCTTGTCTATAATAATGTTGTTGAAATATGTATAAATACGTGTTGATTTTCATAATAAAACGATCTGTTGCCTGGCCCTTGTCTTCTGTTGTTACACATTTCACTAAACACTAACTCATGTGTTCATAAGCGAAAGAGAAACACCTTTTTAACAAAGCTCTTCTCATAACCAAATTTCAGATATTTTGACATTTCGAAAGTAAAAAGGAAGAAATTCCAATATATCCTAAGGAAAAATGTGTAAAGAAAGAACGGGCATATTCGCAGGATAACACGAGCACGTTTTATTTTTTGTACAGTCAGTTCAGCTTTCTACATCCAGACATAAGAAGAATAAACGGTGGGACGTTTGAAACATCCTTCTACAGGAAAGAAACTTGGACTGATCAATAATTAAATTGTCACAGCTCTTGCCCAATCAGCTACCAACGAAGCTTGATGAAAACGCTTTTTAGCAGAACTAGAATGTTATGTTCAGAAGATAAGATTGAAGGGCAACTCTCAGTTATCGGAAAGAAACCTTATCGAAAATAGATTTCATCAAAAGTTCACATCAAAATATGCGAGTGCAGAAACACCTCGACAGCAACCTGAAATGGTTGAAAATAAATCACTTTTTATCTGTCTAGCGTGGAAATGAGAAGCAGTATCTATAAGAACTGGAAAAAAGGAATTAGGGGTGCATTGGAAAGAACATTTCCGACTGCTGGACTCATTCCAATTTACAACACGGTATGCTTGTTAACTCAGTCAAAAGTAGATAAGTACCCTTCCCATGCCAACTCTAACCACATTTACCCAATCACCTGCACATGCGTCAGCAAGTATATAGGAAAGACTGACAGGAGAGTGTCTACTAGATTCTCTGAGCATGTCCCTAAAAGTCTCCGTTTTCTAGGCAGCAAATTATTTTCAAGTGCAACTGCCAGACACCTAATTGACACGGAAAGCATGGCGGAAATTAGTCAGGCTTTAAAGATAATCAGTATGCATAGAAAACCATGATTTGCAGAAGCTACTGTAATCAAAAAACCTCAACCCCACCTCTATATACAGAAAAATAGTGTGACTAATCTTTCACTACTCTGGTAGTCGTAATTGTTTGGTTCGTTTGCTTTTGTGTTTCGTTTTGCTGTGTAACATGCCACCTAATTTTAATTTTTACCTAATAGTGAGTTGAACTCACTATTAAATTTCCAAATATACTTAGTTGTTTGTCTATGTCATAACTTTACTATTCACTCCCACCCTCTTAAAATCTCCATCATGTTGTGTATAAAATGACTGTGTTGTTGGATCTTGTATTTTGTCTCTAATCAACTCCTATTTCGAAGCGATATCTGAATTCAAACCCTCCGCCATCTTACCTAATTATATCATAAATAGTTAATCTTTTAACTCCAAATAATTCTTCTACTTCATCATCTTTGGAGTTACGTCTCCTATACTTTCTGCCTATAACTCGAATTTACTGTAAAAAGCCTGATCAGAAATTTAAGACGTACGTAGTTGGAGAAAATCCACGAAATAAGATGAACTTGCATTATCCTGCGAATATGTTCATCCTCTCTTTATTCAAACTAATAAAGGGAATCGGTCGTATAAACATATACAGTCGTTCTAAAGCCATTTCAATACTTTGATATGTCACTAGATGATTTAGGTTCATAATTGTGTATAGTCACTTATCTGGTATATAAGCTAAACTGAGATATTTATTGCACATTGACACACAGTCTAAAGTGCGATAAAGGATTAAACGGAATATGTTCCAAATGTTGTATATTAAGCTGTTTTCCGAGGGAACGTGTTTACTAGTCTAGGATGCTGCTATTGGATGTAGTCTGGGATTCGGCATTCTACGGATTAAAAATTATTTCCGTCTAGACCAAAAATAATTTCGAAGACAGTTTTCACTGATAGTAGGTACTAATATGATACAAAAGCTAGATTTATTGGGCTTTACCCTACTGACAACTTCAATGACATATATTTACGTACATATAATGGGGATGTTCAGACATATGGCATGGAAAGTTCTCAAGTTCATTTTCAGTCATTTAGTCAGTGTTTTCGTGGCAGACTCATACTATAAAGTCCTGTATTTTCATTTTTCGCAATACATCCTTCTTCGCATACCTATTAAGGCATTTGGTGGCCTACTTGAATCACTGGGCCACCGGAATTGCTTCCCACCAAAATACCTAATTTCATTTTTATTTATCATTGTTTTAATTGTCCAGTTATATCAAATGATCTATACATGAACACGCGCGCTGATTTAACTTGCTTCCAATTAATCACTAAGCAATTCTTCAACGAAATAAATATATACCTCGGATTATTACATTGCATGTAAATCCAGTATGAAGAAAAAAGTATTTTGAAACTAAATAGGCTGAAAACTTTTGCACTATATGTTCGCATATTGTCTGAAATAAAGCTTCGTTATTATTGTTATCACTAGCATGTCTGTTTCCCTTGAGATTATCTTTGTTTTCCTTTTCGTAATATTTACTAGCAGTAGTAATAATAATGACAGCATTATTCTGAGAAAAATGTTCGTAGACTGTATAAAATTCTCAGATTATTTTGTTGCATAATATTTCATCTTGGTCATGATATCCAAACAAAATAGGACTGACAGTATGTCGTGTGAAGTATTACTGTTCTGTTTAAAGCAAAATTCAATCTTTTACGATACTTGGCCTTCATCTCCTTCAGAAGATCCACAAAAGTAGGTCGAAGGTCTACTGAAAATGTAGGTGACAACACATTTTGCAACCCAAGGAGATAAAAACAATGAAAAATCATGAAAATTTGATGCGTTCTCTAGGATGGAAATTCAGTCAGCCAAGGACCTAATTAGGATTCTAACTCATACTTAGAACCTGTTTTCACCTAGTTTTACTTCCTAAAACTGTGACTAAATTTTTCTTTGGTCAACATCACGACATAATTAAATAGAGATGGATGTACTGAAAACCTCTGTGAGGCGGCCTGTTTAAACGTGGGCTACGAAAAACTTCCATCTCTCTCTTACATATATTTTCTCTCCTTCGGTTTGTTTTAATCGATTAAGATATGATCTCTAATGGTATTAAAATGTTTACAAGCACCCGACTCACAAGTTCCCACTAAACTCGAGGAATTGTATGATTGTGAGTGACAACGCATGCTAATACATGAGATAGCTGTTCTTCAGTTATGTCTTGGGTCTCAATGTGTACTTCTGGATATCTTAAAATTAGCTTTCAACTAAATATCGTGGATTTCTTGAAAGAGACACAGCAGATATATTCTAAGGGAATGGTTTATGCTTCAGCTGAGAGACCATTAGGTCACAGAATATACGGTCAATTAATATTTTACTTGAAGATATTGTCCGAAGGGAAAATTCATGCAATGAACTCCTCTGAAAATTCTGTACATTTTATCAATACTGTCCAGAATAAAAATGTTAATATAATTCCTCTTTCTCACTTTGACAATTTCTCTCAAGATTAACAATCTTGTCAACTTAACAATTTCACTATCCATGTGACAATAATAGACACCAAATGATTGTATCCTTATTTTTCATTAATTAATTTCTTAACTAGTCATAAACATGTCTAAAGTATTCCAAACTGAGAATTTTGTTTCAGTCAATGCTATCAGATATATTTTGATGACTGCAAAAGAAGTACGTTTAAAGTTTATAATAATAATAATACTAATAAAACTTACTGTGACTAGTTTACTTCGTTCATCATAATGTCTTACAACAGGTAATGTACAGTACTTGAAGAATAGTATACGCTGTCCTGCTACTGATTCTTGATCTTCAACACGATTTAAACGTGCATACCTTTGACGTAATCGTTCATTTAGACTAGATTCTTCACAATCCAACAGTATCGCTAAGTCAACACCACCAATCTAAAAAAATATATAACATTTTTTGAAAAAACCAAATGAATACGAAATTCATACATTTCGTTCCCTTGATAAATTTCGATAAAGAAGGAAGACTCCAACTGCGTTTAAGAATTCACGTGCACTTGCGGGAGCAAGTACATTGGAAGGACAGAAAGAAGGGCTTCTATCCGGTTTTCTGAACATATTCCCAAAAACCTGTGCCTGAAAGGAAGCAGATATTCCTAGAGTGCAATTACCAGACACATTATTGATACCGGACATCTCGTAGAGATTTCGAAGTCCTTCAAAGTATTAAATAGACAAAGGACAGCAAATTTACTACGATTTGCCGAAGCAATCGCAATCAAAAGACTTAAACCAGACTTATGCATACAGAAAGAGAGTGTGATTAACCTCTCACTCCCTTGGTAACAGAATTTTGATTTTGATTAGTCATCTAATTTAGTGATCTCAACTCACTGAACAAATCTTAATCTCATAAACTGTAACCGTTTTTGTTTCTTGAGTTGCTATGTGAACCTAAAGCTAACACAATTCTGTTAATCAATTTTTTCTGTTTTCTCTCTTACCCCTCCCCCTCTTTTCAATTTTAAAAGCGTAAAATTGATGATGAAAACTTAAACTAAAAACATTGTAATGCTTTCATTTAGATGCGTCAATTTTATAGTATCTCTCTTCTACCACCACTCGAACATTAAAGTATGTTATATCATCTATATAACCATTGTGATTTCAGGCAGTCTGCAGCTGATGAAAACCTGTGAAATAGAATGATATCATTTTATACTGCAAATTTCATCTTCCTTTCTTTATCGGAATACGAAATTTCATTTAAAAATATTAATTACTAGTGTAGCAACAGAAGACAAGGGCCAGGAAACAGACGGTTTATTGAGAAAATCAACACGTATTTATATATATTTCATGTACATTATTATAGCTTATGCAAGTAGACAAGCACAGCCTTCTGATTGGTTGACCTTGCATCTCTTTGTGACTGTTTCTTGAATGTCAGGTCATCTATATAGTAACTGTATCTGTCTACGCCAAGTCTGCTGTGATTGATTATTGAATCAGTCTTGTTCATATTTTCTCACCACCAATATTTACGACATACCCATTGACGTAAATTGCTGTCTACCATTTTTGGATAGCCTGCTCTCACCACACTAGTATAAAGGGTTCAAATTGTCTGTAGGACATGAGTTCCTTCAAGGTTGCAGATACGCCTTGCTAACTGGTGAGTGCCAAGTAGCACGGAACCTAGGTCAGGCTGCGCTTTCTACCGATTACCTCCAGCCATCTAATATCAGGCCTAACTTCTTTCGTCAACACAGTTGGGTAAGCTAAGACCATTATTTCCTTCAGTTTTAATCACCAATTGACTTTAGTTAGAGAATTAATGTAGACTAGAGAGTACTGGATGGGTATTTCATTCCTGTGGAACACATCCATGACCCCACCAGAGCTCGAACCCAGGACTTTCAGCCAGTGGCACGGGATGAATAGCCTCTGAATTCTAAATTCTGTCTATTCTTTTTTATTAATGTAGGCAAGTATTTCTTTGATAGCATTAGAAGTATTTACTAGTCCTAAGATTGCTTTGAAAAAAGATACGATATGGGTTGTAGACAATTATTATGTATCCCTCAATGCACTCTTAAACTTCATCTAGTATAACATTAGCTAAAAAGTTCGTAAAAGAGTTAGGGTTGAGCATGGGGCTACCAACTCCACCCTATAAAAATGATACCGCTGTTATTGAAACCTCAAAATTCAAAGGTTGAAGCCCAATGTTCCACTCAGAACGCAAAGAATAAAAAATATTATGTGTCGAGAAATTAATTCACAATATGTTAAGGCCAGCAGTCTCTTTTTCTACTAGCTGATATCATACGAAATGAATTGGATACCTGTTAATGAAACCCTTCAGTGACATCATGATCCAGGTACTCGAGTAGAACCCAAGTGTGAAATGACGAGTTGGGAGTCACTTCGAGGATAGCATGGAGGAGATAGTGTGGAGAGGAGGTTAAAGCCTATTGGAAATCACTGAATCAGGTAAAAAAAGACTGTCAAGAACAGAGTGAAATGAATGTGTGGTGTTGAAGCTGTTCCATCCGGAACCCAAGGGAGTAATAATAACAATAGACTGTCAAGCGGTGAAACAAAATAATCAACTGTCATCAATCTAGTCAAACGAATATAACTGACAGAACAACATCAGACAACACAAATACAACGAATATGCTATAGGCCTTTATTTTTTCCCTTTGCTTCTAATCAATAATTACATAGTGATAGTAATCAGTCTCTTCTTAGTGAATAGTCCCTGGATTACATATATATATATATATATATATATATATATATATATATGTCAATATAATCTTATCAATAAATCTTGTTTTTATTACTGCTTAAAAGAGCATAACTTACATGTTGATTAAAAGTATTCAGCTGGCCTTCATGACATGGAATCCTTCAATAATAACAGCTCTACTATTGATTGCAATATTACTAAACTCTTGACGAATTATATCAACTTGTACATCCTAGAAAAATTTTTTGAAAAAAAAATTTCAAATTTATACAGAGAAACTATGCATTCATGTAATGCATCTCAGATAGTCCGACAGATGAAGAAATGGCTTAAATCAATCTGAATATATAGCTTACGTGGAAAGCTTTTGATTTAGAAGACTAATTTATCTTTTGGAAAAGGATAACGCTTAAAACTTAAGTGAAAACCTTGATGAAAAAGGAACAATTTATCCATGCTATCCCTGAATTACAAAGTACAGTCAGATTTAGTTCCAGTTTCCATTATTCTTCCCATAGAATTAAGTATTGTATCACAACAGAAAATAAAAAAGAACTTTTGATGACTGAAGGAATTAAGTTGGTAGCACGGTGGTTATGACCCTCGCTGACCATGCCACGGTCTGAGGTTCGATCCTCTGCCAACGCACACCTGATATCTATGGTCGGCCTGCAAAATTTTAGTTACCGATATCGCATGCTGAAAATTCCATACCTGTACCAAAAAACGGTGTGGAATCAAGCTGTAATCAAAAAAAAATAATAGTAATCAAAAAAGTCCCTGAGAAAACCACCCAATTGAAAAAAATAATTTCCATCTAAGCGGACATATAAGCATGAGGACCATTATACACTTCCACTATGATTTAAGACAGACTACTTACTGCTAGTGCTTACTTGAAAAATAACGACGCCCAAACAACTACTATGGAATGGCGCACACTATGCACTACCAAGCCACCTAATATCACAAAACTCATTTATCAAATCGTAATTCCCCTGAATGAAGTGGCTTTTCATAACTGTTCCTGCACCCATAGAGCCAAATCTAAAAACATTTCAGTGATTTTGCTGCTTCTAAGTGCACTTATCAAATATAGCACTAGATGTGAAGACTGGTGAGATAACATGAGTGTCGACTGTTTGAAATACGGAAATTGGGATTCTTTTTAGCAGAATCAATTATCTAGCATAAATCAATTTCATATTTGCTGACTATTTATTATTATTATATCCTTTAATTCCTAGAGGAACATAGGGCTTCAGCTGCGCATCTCCATTGCCTTCGCTTTTCTGCCAACTTTTTCACTCCGTTCCAAGTCTGCCCACATGCTTTGATTTCCTCTTCACACGACCTCCTCCATGTCACCCTTGGACGACCAAATCGCCGCTTCCCTTTCAGGTTCCATTCGAGCGATGCTTGTCCAGTGATATCACTTGATGGTTTCCTCAGTGTATGGCCAATCCATCTCCATTCGCTGACTACCACTATTGAAATAGTGACTCCAACTTTGGACAACCAACGCTTAAAAACAGCTTGTCGCACATTCATGTAAGAGAAAACGCAGATGTAAACAATCCGCAAAGCGCAACTACCATCACATATCGAGAGTGAGAAATGAAAGTTGTCGATTAAAATGACTGAGGAGAAATTACACAAACTGCTTTTTAAAAAAAAGAGCTATAGACTGAATAATCATTGAGTACTAAACAAAAATAAATAAAATTTCAGAACTTACCCAATACTCTGGAATGATCCGATCCTGGTAAAAGAAAATAATTGATTAACAAATTTACCTACTGTCACTTATGCATTACACTAAACCTGGAAAAGTATTTTAGAAACCTTTTAGTAATCTAACGAACCCTAGTGGGTGCATACTGATGAGTCCAGACTAGGACGAAACAGATGTACAGTACCCCCCTGATTTTCAGTAGTTGTCTAACCGATATCAGTCTGCAGTTTAACTTGAAATAAATCAAATCCCTGCAAACCAACTCTTGAAAACGGGATTAGTCAAGTATAAAATGTAGTATCCTTAAATAAACTAAACAAGATTCAAAGCAAATAAATTCTCAATAATTTGTTTTGTTTTAATTTCCGAATATGCGCCATTTTCTTATACTTTGTGCTTACTATCTTCACCGGTGAGCATTTTACAGAGACCTTATAATTCCATATTCTGTAGGAGCATCCTAATATCAATTTAAATGCAAGCACAATTGTTAATAGCGTACCTAACTGATTGTAAACGTAAACGCCTAGCTTATAAATAAGAACCGAGATATAATTTCACAGATGTACTTGTTCTGTTAGCCTAGAAGCAGATCAGCACCTAGGACGTATAGAAATTATATTTTTTTAAACTTGTGTAACTGTTATCAGTGAAAAGTTCCAAAACTCTTCAGTCAACACATCAAAGCAAGAACTCAACAAAATGGAAAATAAAAACGAGGCACGAATAGACTTGTACTGCAACAAGTGGTAATGAATAATAGCACAGTAAAGTGGCTTCGATTACCTCATTATTATTTGCTGTACCCTTAAATTCCTAGGGAACGTAAGGCTTCAGTAGTACATTTCCCCTTCTCTGCAGTCCTCTTTGGCTGGCCCCATGTTTGCCCGTAGGCTGTCATCTTCTCTTCACGTGATCATCATCACATCACCCTCAGACGACCAATTCATCGTTTCCCATCCGAGTTCCATGCGAGGGCCTGGCATGATGTCACTCACCAGTCTCGACAACATGGGACCGATATATTTCCATCTCCTAAGGCACATTTGGTGGGTGACAGGTTCTTGGTTGATTTGTTGCCTGCCAAAGTTCCTTGATACTTATCCTTGATACCAGCCATGTAATCTTCGGTATGGATTGAAGGTAGCTGTTGGTGAAGGTCTGTATTAGTCTACTGGCAGTATTTCAGGTGACGTGCGTGTCATGTCTCTCAACCATATAGAAGAACCAACTTGAAATCAGTATTAAAAATCCAAATTTTGTTCTTTATGCTTAGTGAAGTAGATTTTCACACTGATTTTGTATTATGAAGGTCTGTCTTGCCTTGCTAGCATTGGCGGGCTCTAACATCTCTATGCGTGTTACCTGCAGCTGAAATGACGCTGGTTATTTAATGAAAGAGGCAAGTTCCTTCAAATAACTCATGCTGATGGTGACCGGTGCCTCTTGTTGTTGTTATTTCTAGTTGGTTATCTTCATCACCTCTGTCTTCTCTATATTCCGTTGAAGTCCTGTCTTCGCTACCTGATTCTTCTGCCAAATTGTTAGTTCTCACCTGTAAGTCTTCAAATGTATATGACATCGGCCATAAATTGTCGGTGAAGTCCAGATGTCCTACAGTCTTCGTGTCGGTCCAACGTATTCCTGTCTTCTCTATCACTATGTGCTACCCCGCATGATCCAGTTCACCTCCTTCGGATTTATCATCAGTAATAATAAGCAGCCTTGTACCACTCATATCTTCACTTCATAGGCTTTTGGGAATTTTTTGTTGTCCATCACTTGACATGTGGTATCGTTGAATAGGATTGATAAAGGTCTAGGTCGATTCGTAGTATTGAAGCAGTTTCCAGATCACTTCGTGCTCAGCCATTCTACAGGCTTCAAAATGGAAGATTGCATTTACTAACCTGGCTGAAATCAGAAATCACATAAGCCATGGTTTGAAATCAGCCCCCCTTTTTCCAGTATATTCTCATTCCATCTAATAATATTTCATCTTAGTGCAGACAGTAAGTCATAACACATGATAAAAGTTCCTGTCTTAATGTTTACACACTATGCCCTCAAAACTTTCAACATATTCCGTTGGTGTGTGTGTGGGGGGGGGGGTAAGTTAACTCAAGCCATAGCAATTTACGTCCCTTACAATCTGATCACCTGATCTTAGTATTTACAGTAATTTAATTTAATTCCACAAGATCGACAATTTTCACAAATATCTTTTGCTAAATGACTTGAAACGAATGGATATACTCATGGTTTTAGCACTGCTTCAAATCACTGTTATTATATCCGAATGGGCAACTTTATAATTACACATCTTTTATGATTATGAAACACGTTATCCATCTTCTATATACCATATTCTAACTAAATAAGATAAATTTGTACATCGGTAGAATAGTGGTTAGGACTCTCGCCGACCATGCATATGGTCCGAGGTTCGAACCCCTGCCGACGCACACCTGATATCTATGGTCGGCCTGCAAAATTTGGGCTACCGATATCACATGCTAAAAATTCCATACTTGTACCAATAATACAGTGTGGAATCAAGCTGTAATCAAAAATATAAAAAAATAAAAAAACAAGTAGTGTCAGAAAAACTGCTTTTCTTCCATAATTCAAAATCATTCTCTTTTTACTCAGGCAAGAAAAATAGATGAGGAAAACAGAGATTACTTTGTCAGTTGGTGGATCACTGGAATGCACTCGACGTGCAATTACATCCCAGTCCTTATCACTATCTTCATCAATTAAATCTAATACACGTTTTCTTAAATAATCAGTTACATTAAAGTGTTTTAAACCAGGCAACTTTTTGCATAATGCTCCAGCTTGTTCAGTACGTCCAGAAGCTGGACCACCTAAAACAACAGAAGTATACAAGGAATAAGCTAGTAAATTTCAATTAATAAAGAAAGATGGTTGAGTCTTACAATAAATAGTACATCATTTCATATTATCACTAGTGACAACAATATAAGGACAAAAGTATATATGATGTGGAAGACGAAATAACAAAGAAGTACCCTTAAAAGTATAAAGTTGAAGATTACTGTCGAAATTGTCTTCAAGATTAAAATTTGTTTTAAAATATGCTTCCCATAATATTTAGTTTCTGATAATTAGCATTTTGGACTCAATTCACTTGTAAATATCCTGGAGGTCTACACAAATTACAGGGCCACCTGGATTACCATTCATCATAATGTATTGTTTCAACCACTCAGTTGAGTCTTTGAGTGGCAAAATGTACTTCAAGCACATTTCTACTTGACTTTAAACCTACTGTCGTGCATTTTTCGGAACGAAGAAAAGTATCATAGAAAAGTGGTTGGTACTGCAGATTTAACGTCACGGTATCATTTGGTTTGTTATGGATTACTGTTTTGTTGGTATTAGATGGTTGGAGACAATCGACCATTGGAAGCCTTTCTTGACCTAGGCTTAGTGATAGTTGGCACTCACCAGTCAGCAACCTTGAAGGAACTCATGTCCCTTCTGAGATTCGAGCCCGTCACCCAATGAGTAATTCAGTCAGATACGTTACTACTGAGCTATTCTGGCTCACGATTGACCTCCTTTAGGACTGCATTGGATACTTTTGGTTCGACACTAGTCGTTAACTGATGTAATGTGTCTAGTCTTATCTTTGGTGCAGACTGATTTCTATCAGTCAAGCTTGTAGTGTGACCACCCTGCTAGGTGGCTCACCATTATGGTGCATTGTGAACTGATGGTATAAGATGGTTGGGTGTAATTGGCAGGAAGCCTTTTATTCATTTTATTTGAAGATCCTGGACGAAGAAAAAATACTATGCAATAAATTACTCTGAGAATTCTGCATGTTTTGTTTAGAATAAAGCTATTATTATTATTATTAAGAATGAGTCGCACCAGTGTACTCATCACACAACTGACCCTACTATATGACAGACTATGTGATTAAAATTCTCACTGTAACCCCTGTAGAGTGTAATTACAAACAAATGGTTTGCAAATATCATATCTAGAGCTATAACTCGTCATTATTATCAAGTGAAACGAAACTGTTTAATTTCATATGAATTCAAAACCCCATGAGACACAATAACTTATCAACTCAAATACTGGGTACTTAAAGTCATCCTAACTTGTACACAAGATCATGATAGTCTAAAATATCTTTCAAAATATTAAATATTCCCATAGTAAATTTAGAACAAGATACTTAAGCGAACAATATTGTTTTCAGTTAGATCTCATCAGGTCTAACTCTAATGTACATAAATGTACAAATAAATATTGGATAAAAAAACCTGAGACGATTACAGTATAGAAGAAACAACTATTTATTAAGCTACAATTTAATGGGGACTTGTCAAGTGAAATTTTATCCCAGTGACTGACCGGAACTATACGTAGAAGATTTCATCCAGTAAACCTATATTTGTCATTCTCTACTCGACTAATGATTGGGATGGAAATGAAGGATGAGGCAGATAGTTCTGCCACATCTTTGTGTATTTGTCAGTCCAGCTGCTTCTGTGGAGACAACGCGTGTTACTGAATATCTCCTTCGGTGGTTTCACAAATGACAGACAGAGACTATCCTTAGCTCCTTTTTATGACATTTAACTGATAATGGTCTATTAGTGGAGAAAACTAAAGTATCCAAGGTGACTAATCATCACATCTCACCAAATCTTTCCAATAAACTTTGTATTTGTTTACTGCACATAACTGAGGTATTGTTAGAAATAGCTCCACTTTTTCATCCTTGTTATCGATAGCACCATTATTATTGTTATTATTATAATCAATAGTATTACTATGACTAGTTGCGCAATTTATATGCACAATCTTGTAATCCTATTGACAAAACAACGTGATTCGTTTATATTTTAACATGTATTTGTAATGTTGAGTATATTAGAGGTAAGCCTAATGAGATCCAGTTGAAAATAATATTGTTCGCTTAAATGTCTTTTTCTAAAATATCTTTGGAAATAATGACCCAATTACTGACACCTGAAGCCTATAGAAGATGAGAAATACTTGTCTGACAATTATGATTCATATGATTGCAGCAGCATAAATACGTTATTTAGTATCGCTTTTTATATCATAATATTTTTACCAGATATACAAATATGGTGGAACAGAATTAGTTTGATCTGCAGTCGAGTATAATGAACGAGATAGCTTTGCAACACAAGTACAATACGATGAAAACAGTCATAATCAGGAAAACCTACAGCATATGCCCTACATCTTCCCTCATTTCATAGTCATATCATAATATCATGGTCAACAATCTCAACGTGTCGCCAAAGGTCCTAGGTTCAATCCCGGATGAGGTCATGGATATGCAGTACTGAAGAGTCCCAAACAAGAATGAAATCCATGAATTCATTCTATGTAGTAGATAGAGAAGCAGCAATTACCTGATCAGCCTAATTCTAGCATCCTAATACCAAAGAATGTAAATCAGTGGTCCAGAGTTCGATTCCCAGCCTAGGCACTCCTAAGTCTCGCTTAACCAGTAGTAAGACTGTTAAGAAGGGAAGGTTGACCGTGAGGCTAGAAACCCCACTCTGTCAAAAATAAACACCACTAATGTTGAAATGTCGAAGCTCGAGATCGAAACCCTGTGTCCCCCTCGGAACGCAAAGGAGTAAAAAGAATGCAACAGAAATGCAAAATACTCAAAGGTTTAACCTAGTAACACAGTTACGATATTCACACTTATTTCCATTGGCGATGAGTTCAGAACACAAGTTTCTGGTTGTATAAAAGCAAGCTGACAAAATAATTAAATATATAATTCCCAGGAGCATAATCAAGACTGGGATGCAGCTAATCAAGAGCTTTTCTAGAAAGTTGGAAGTAAAAATGACTCCATCACTTTATCAAATAACATAAGTTTATTTCCTGCTGCAAACAGCTTTCAAAAATCACTGCTGTCAAAAGTAATATATAATTTTCAAGTATTTTACTGTAAGATTTGTTTAATTTCAAGGAAGATTTCTTCAGAAACAAACTTCATTTAGAGAGTCATTGAGAACGAGATAGTTTCAAGCGTCTCTTTTGTCTTAGTTTGAAACGCTTCACCAGTGTGCATCCGCCATTACTCAATCAGAGATAAAACTCAAAACCTTCAGATTACGGTGAAAGGTCGCTGACAATTCAGCCAGTCGGATGAAACCCACTAACTCTTAAATTTCTAACTTCCGCTGATTTAAGAGATATACCACCACCTCCAGCGAGTATTACTGACGAGTATTAGTGAGTCATCAGATCCCTCGCCTTGACAGACCCCATAGGCCACGAATAATTATTAGAACTGTAGAAAGCTCATTAACTGATCAGTCACAAGTGAGCAGTGCATTGATTTTGAAGTCTATTGGTATTTTGATGAACGCTTTTGTATTCACCACCTTTAAAATCTTCCTTAATTTTAAATTCCTCTTTTACAAAAACTTATAGCTTCATAAATTATAACTTACCAAATAACAGTATTATAGGGCAACTATAAAGATCGCTGGAACGACCATTGTCAGGAAATATTGGTGTAATTCGTGGAATATTGAATGCACGCATTCTATCTTCACATCCCATCATGCCATGACTTGCAGTAGGAATTGGTTTGTTGGGTACAGTACCTGGAGATGGACGTGTTTCTGGCCCTGTTCGGAAGAAAACAAAAAAGACATGTGTTCACTAAGTATTCTAAATCTTCAACATGTTTTCTACTCTGCTAACCTATGTCTGACTTGTTGGAGTTAGAGCATGATTCAGAAGTCTGAAAAATAAACTACCGATTAGGCTCACTTCTACGTGTATCTATTATTTCACAGGCTTCCGTTGAGCTGATTATATCAAGCATTGTAAGCGATGTCTTTGAAACATTCTATCTAACATTATGAGATAGTTGTTGTGGTTCAATAGCCTATTGAATAGTGTTCTGACCTGTGAAGTAATGAGTGAAGGCTTGCAGTCTTAAATAGAATACCGTAATTCTCTGGGGATTAAGTACATACGAATGACGAGTATTACAAAAAGAGAAAACACGCTTCCTGGATTCTTATGGTAGCCATTGTTAACTGAATAATACTTTTAATTTACTTGTGCTTGCCTTTGCTAATTAATTTTTCCTAACTGAGCAATATTCATGTACAAATAAAATGCAATAAACCATTTCTGTCTATAAATGTTCCTTAACCTACTAGTCTCATCAGCAGTCGTGGGCTTGGCTACGGAAACTCTTATTTAGTAGGTTTTAAAAAGCCACCTCCGTGACAAAAGACATTTATAATCATATATCTATTAAGTGTCTCACAGAACCTCTACAAAATATGTTTTAACGAAACAGAGTGGAAAAAGTCTGGATGGTTGGAAACACAGAATAAAAATAATTCAAGCAATAAATAAGCAATTGACCACGGCAAAATAACATACCAATCATATTTCCAGAAAGTATATATTCACACACTTTCAAAATATCTTTTGCAATTACATCTGGTTTATTTTCACCATCAACCTATAAGATTATAAATGAGGTAAATACAATTTTTAATAAAGAATTCAACTTTTAATGATTATTATTATTCCCAGAAACTCTGGAAACCAACCAGCCAGGAACCTATCGCTCAACAAAATACGTAGGAGAAAGTTGAGACTGTCAAATGAGATCGCGCGCCAGGCTATCGCTCTAGTGGAACCCGGATTGGAAATGACGAGTTCTGTGTGGACCCTAAGGAAACCAAGGGGAAAATTCTATTTGTCAAACTCTATTGATTCTCTTCACTCATCTTCTTGTCTACCTCTGTGTGCTATTTGGAACGTGGCAACTCGAACTGCTGCACTTCGGTGCCAAGTTCTATGTTGAATCCAGCCAGCAGCCAGCCAGCCTAAGGTAACTTGGAGAAGATGGGAACATATGAGAAATTATGAGGCCAGCTAAAGAAGACTTCAGAGAAAAAAACAAAATGTAGATTTACTGTTAAATCCCTATGTTCCACTCTTGTTGAAATAACTGTAAGCCGTTGTAGTAGTAAATATTCCTCTAAAATAATTAGCCTAGAGCTCTTGACATTCGTCATCGGGGTGGGGAAGGGTGTTGAGTGGTTAAGCTGAAAACACACTGCCAAATATTCATGCCATTTAACATTGTTGCGTTATTTTTACTGGACATTAGTAACTAGTGTGATGTGTCTAGTCCTTTCTCTTTGGTGCAGACTGAATTCTATCAATCAGGTTTTGCAATGTGGCCACAATTCTAGGTGGCTCGTCATCAAGGTGCACTGTGAATTGTTGACATTAAATGGTTGAAGGTAATCAACAGGAAGCCTTGAACCTAGGTTTCGTGCTCGTCTAGCCCGAATAGCTCAGTGGTAACGTCTCTGACTGTAGCGCTAGTTGACGTGGATTCAAATCTCAGAAGGGATATAAGTTCGTTCCTTCAAGGTTGCAGATACGCCTTGCTGATGAGCGCCAACTAGCACGAAACTTAATTTAGGAAAGGCTTCCTGTGGACGATTGCCTCCAGCCATCTAACATCAACTGTTGTTTTGGTGTTTACCTGTTCTTGCACCAACTCCAGATAGTTAGGCAGTCACAACTGCATTATATTTCTGATCTCAAAATAGATCTCGCATTTTGAAAGATCAATCTATCGTTGTGATTTGTCTATATTATAGGTAGAACAAGAACTTTGGTAGCTAGAGGATATACGCATGCGCATCTTGTGTGACTGTCGATATTACTCAGCTTCTAAAACGTTCACACTGTAGTAGATGTATTCACTTTTTCATTTTCTAAATTTCGAAAATTTGTACTATTCATTAAATTATTCTCTTTATCACTCAAATATATTCATCAGTATAATATTACTGTAATTTTACTCTCTTCATTTAACTGAACTATTTTGCGGTTTAGCAATTTGAACTTGTTGTATGGTTTTACATTGAGTTGTCTCTTTATCTTTTACGCTGACTTTTCAAAGTCTATGGTGAACAAAACCATTCTATAGCTACATAACTATTAAACTATTACCACAGTCTACCTACACTTCATTAAATAATAAAATTTTATTTTGCATTGAAAATTTTACTGGATTATATTTCATGATATTTTCAGAAAAATACATCAATAGACAATCTCTTTTTTTATTCATATAATCTGAGTAGCCTAAATGTAGCTTAATTCGCCCAAAATAATGGTCTTCTTCAATGTAAATCAACCAGTTGCTACGCCTTAAATAAGCATTTCATTATAGGGAATAACATATATATGCATTATATATATATATATATGCAAAAATTCGACAACTAAAACCTTTTATAATAGAGCTTATGAAATAGGCAGTAAAATAAAAATTCACCTAATATTTATTTAAACAGAATAACTGATAAATTCAACCCATTTGTCTATGTAATCGATTCAGACAACTCTGTGACTTAATATAGGGAATGTAGAATGCACGGATTGTCCATATGCGTCAATGGCTCAATGGTAGAATTCTGAGCAGCCATACAAGTGGTCTTGTTTCTATTCTTGGCTAATGCACCCTTAAATCTCCCCTAACTTATAGGTTCATAGAAAGCCCAGCGAAGGTTAGGTGTGAGGTTAGCAACCCCAACGTGTAAAAAAGACACTACCGTCAGTGAAACATCAAAGCTCGAAGCCTTAGGTTCCAGTAGGAAGGCGAGCGATGAAAGTAATAATGTATTGTTCATGTGATCCGTCTCATGATAGCTAGGCGCACAAGTTACGAATACACACCCCCTCATACCTAAAAGTAACAGGTTGTAAATACACTTTCATCCTAATGACAACATCCTCATAAACGCTAGGACCCGCAAAGCATTATTTTAAATGTCAACGTATATCTGTTAGGCTAAAACGTTGCATCAGCCACTGATACTTAGTGGCTAGTGTCTAGCACTGTAATCCATGATCAGTATTTCGTCTTGTCTGCGACTCATCACCTAGATGTATCTGCGATTTCCAGTGAGTGACGGTGTTCCTGCTGAGACTTGACACCATCACTCATTGAAATAGCAAGAAATGTTCATCTTTAACTCAACTGCTAGTCACCATCCACCAAATAACATCCTGTTAATCCCTAAACGTCGTTGAAGCATCCTTACTGGGAACCGACTTCCCAACGGAAACTGAAGATTTCCGTCCAATGAATCAGTGGGATAGACAAAAATGGCTTGAAAAAATATATATTAGCCACTGCTTAAACATCCGAAAGTATTTCTGTAAAACAAAACCAAGAACTCACAACTCTAAGTTTTTCATCATTATCAATAAGTTTACATGTTGGCAGCGTTTGAGTTTTAAATAAACAAAGACGACGTTCCACTGATCCTGATTCATTGTTTTTGAAATATTTATCAGCTTGAGATTCTTTTTCACTTAAACGTTGTCTACAAAATTCTTCACTAACATCGAGTAGAATCACACAACCTAATCTCTCCATATTCACCTGATGATTGATAATGCAGAAAAAGGAAAAATAATGAGTTGGATGGACTTATTAACCGCGAAACAATAGCAGTGATTTCAATTATAAGGCGATCACTGATGTTATATAGCACACAGTTACAAAGAAATTTGAGTAATAACTTTTTGAACTAACTGCTCTATGTGTAAAACAACCAAGTTAGATATAATGTCTATTAATCTGACAATTCGTATAGCATGATGCAACAGCTATCACGGTATACAATGAAAACAGATATAATTCCAGCATTTCGGGTTACAGGATTTCATCATAAGCTGACATCAGTTAGAGAACCACTAGACAACCTGGGAGCGCCAGATAGTTGTTTCATCCTAGTTTGGGACTCGTCATCAGCACACTCACCGGGGTTCGAACCCAGGACCTTCTGGTTACAAGGCGAGCTCTTAGACCATTAAGCCACTAGGACTCGGTTCAACGGTTCATAAATTCCGGCTTCTGCCAATTCACGACATTTGCAATTAATAGTATTCCCTGAGGTGGTTGGTTTAGTTGTGGAGCTTTCATCGTCTTTCTGAACGACATCTTCAGAGCAGTATTTAGGATAAAGTGAAATGATTTAAATTTCTTCATGAGTGATATAATTGTGTCTCCCGGTAACCATCTTTAGATGTCGTTCAGAAAGACGATGAAAGCTCCGCAACTAAACCAACCAGCTCAGAGAACACTATTAATTAATTAATTGCAAATCATCCACCTGATTTACAAATCTTTTCTATTATTTCACTTCACGACATTGTCCAATGGTTGTCTAACCGAAGTCAGTTCATGATTAAATCCTGTAACCAATCAATCAAATCCGTACAAACCAGTATTTGAGTAGAGCATTTGGATTTGATAAAATCCCACAGCAATACAGTAATGCAATTCACTGATGACATTTTGAGCACAATTCATTGCTTATAATCATATCGAGGTACTTGCATAACTTTCAAGCACCGTTAATACTGTCCTTTTATTCCCTATCCCTTGATTTTATTGGTAGTAATACTTTCTATAACCCCAGTATTAAGCGACCAATATTTCCTTCCTGGCTATCTTTATTATTTTGAAACTGTAACTCTGTCAAACCGTATAATGTGATTGTGTGTTAAGGCATGCATTGGAACTTCTGAGTTTCTCTCTAAGCTATTTTTATTCCTTGGGCCAATCATTCAATGTTCTTATAATCAGACTACCTCGATCTACTGGTTTGACGTAGTTATTACAAGGTATTTTGTAAACTACATTATTTTGTCCGGTTGTGTTGACAGAATCTAGCATAGCTAAATTTTAAGCAGCAGTAAGTACCAATGGAATATGACCGCACCAGTTACCACAGAACCTTGGATCAGCAAGTTAGTGAAACCAAGCAAATAACATTAGAATCGTGAATAAATATGCTAAATGAGGCGTTTCGGTATTAAACGGAACATCTGGTAATTTTATGTTAAGTTCGTGCGAAGGACAGGTTAGAGTTAAGTTGACCTGATAAGGAAGATATTACGGTCAGTCGAGTTAGATTAGGATTCGTTTTGGGATAGTTTCGTGTTAGGGTTTCGTTAAGGAAAGAATAGACTTAGGGTAAGAAGACCGAGATAAATTTATGTATAAAATGTGGAACGATTTCCATATTGACACCGCAGCCATAGATTGAGTGGCGTTTCCGTCACACGTCAGAGAAAGCTGTTCTGTGTGACACTTGCCTGCTTTTTTATTCATTATTCTCCTATGCTTATGTGTTTTATACATAAGAATCGCCTTTTTCGTATGTTTGCGTGAGTGTGTTGAATTCCACGTCATTTGTTTGCTACTTCTTTTCGGCGCTTAAAGTTTAACATCGTCTAGGCTCCTTTAACCTACAGATCTAGTCCTTGAGTGATTCTGTAAAAATTATGCAGCACCAATACCAGAAATATGGAAAATATTATTACCAATAAAATTAAAGGAGGGGTAATAATAGGACTGTACTAAAAATGTTTGAAAGTTGTGCTAATGTCTCGATATGATTATGAGCAATAAATTGTACTCAAAACGTCATCAATCTATTTTATCGGCAAATCGCTGTGTGATCCTAACAGATAGATTTACTCTATGACACATTTAATTTCTACCCCAATGTCCACGTTCTATTCTTTTATCAGTAAAAGAGTTATAGTCAAAGTTATATGGGAATCTTAACTTTCATACTCATACTCATATATGCGTCGGTGGCACAGTGGTTAGGACTCTCGCCGACCATGCACATGGTCCGGGGTTCGATCCCCTACCGACGCACACCTGATATCTATGGTTGGCCTGCAAATTTGGGCTACCGATATCTCATACTGAAAATTACACACTTGTACCAAAAATACCGTGTGAAATCAAGCTATAATAATAAAAATATATATATATATACACCTTAAGGTTGACCGCTTCTGTAGAAAACAAAAGTTTATGGAGTAACTATTGATGTCTTCATCTGTCGAGTCACTCTGTAATAATGTTATATACTAGGAAATGGATATAAGTATATAAGACGCAAGATGTTGCCTATTTGAGTAAACTAAATAAAGTAAAATAAGATTCCAGTTTTTAATGAATCCCAATTATATGTCGAACAATGACCTTGTCACGAATAAAAGAAAGCCTTAATGGCCTCCTCCCAAGTTATCTGATTATAGCCATCGAAGAAAAATACCTAAGTGACATAAGCTACATCAAGATTTAGTACACACTGTACTGACAAGTGTGTATGAACTACAACAAAACCCCGAAATATGAAAAACATCTTACATGCTTTTTAAGATCTGAATACTGTCTCTCATTTCTTGGATAACCATCAACTATAAAGCCATCTGCACTAGCATGCTGATTCAACTTCCATAGAAATGATTCTAAAACCATATCCTAAAGAGAAATTTTTTTAATTTAAAAAAATAAAAATAAAAAATGCGCATATAATACAGATGGCAAAAATTCTCCACTGTTAATCATTTTTACAGCTTCTGGCCAACGGGGTGTTTTCTTCTCTGCTTCAATTTTTGCTCGTTTTTTTAATAATGTTGCCATATTCACATAAATAAAGTTAGGATAATGTGGAATAATTCCTGAGGAAAATATTGATTTATCTACACCTGGACCAGCAACAATACATATGATCACAGCACTAGGCTTAATATCGAGTTTAGTTGAACTGATCCCAGGATGTGGATCATATTGTGAATTATCATCAATTTCTGATAAAAAAAAGAAAGAAAAAAGGTGGAAAGGGAACTAACTATTTCGAATAAAAACAATTTTATTGCATCAAATGATAAGATTCTATGAGTTTATCTTACATCTGTAGGGGGAAGATGCCAGAAGAAGTAGGCAGAGAAGGCAGAATTTCAAGGGAACATAAAGAATACATGATTGGTGAAAATACCTAACCAACAACAACAAGCATCAGTCACTATCAACAGCAGAAATTGGAAAGAAGTCACCCTTTTCACCTACCTGGCTGGGCATCATTTCAACTACAGACTCATGGATGAGGGTTTGAAAGCCAGAATTGGAACAGTGAGACAATGCTTCATCACTTCACTCAGCCTAATAAAAAAGATCCAAATTTGCAAGACTAATGTCAAATTAGCACTTCAGTAAAGTTCACAGAGACCTGGTGCTGCACAAAAAGCATTGTGAACAGACTGCAGAATTTTGTCAACAGATGTCTTAGTTCACCACTGAAGATCAGATGGCCGGCCAGAAAGGATGAGTAACGAATCAACCAGGAACCTAGTGCCCATTAAATATGCAGAGGAAAGTAGAGATGGAGGTGGCTGTTGAGCAACATCCCGTTCCAGGCCCTGGAGTGAAATGCAATTAGGAGATGATGTGTTGGGCTGTGATCTTAGGGTAAAATGGAGCAGATTGTGTGAGGAGGAAATAGAATTTCATGGGTAATAGTGAAGTCAGCTGAGAAATAGACTGCAGACAACAGAGTGAAACAGGGACATCCTGCTGAAATTCTGCGTTCTATCAGGAACTTAAGGGAATAGCAATAATAGTAGTACAATAATTATCTTATATCATGTAAACAGTGCCTCATTTCAATATTCAAGTTTGTCAAATTCATAAAGACACAATTGGCATCTTTTAAGAGTTTTCATTTTAATCTTTCACTAGAATGAATGTCTATTAAATTACATTGGTACTACAGTAAATTTTTATGCATAAATTAAAGAGGACTGACGATTACCCAGAACATTAGCCGAATAATCTGTGAATAGCTGTTTAAAGAACAGCATAAACACACGAAATGACAGTAAATCTCATTTGCCAGGCAACCGCTAAGTATGTAAAAAGATACATTTCCTTTGTTTATAAAATTCTATCTGTTTGAGACTGCCATATCGAGTGTTTATAGAAAGAATATTATTTTTCACAACAATGGCATACATGAAAACGTAAACTTAAAAGCGAACGCTGACAAATAATTAATTAGGTGTACCAATTATCAATCAATACATACTAACAATAAGCAAATAATATGCAGTACAGCTGTGTAGAACATTATGTATAACTTTTATTATTCTTTTGGGTTCTTATTGCAAAATAGAGCTTCAACACCACATCTTCATTTTGTCCTGTTCCCTGGAATCTTCTTCATATTGCCCTATGATTGTTCATGAGCTTTCATATCCTCCATGTCAGGACCAAGCAAGTACACCCAACTCGTCGTTTCCCATAAGGAGTCCACTTAAATCGTGACCCGGTGGACGATATCACCCGACGGTTTCCTCAGTATGTTTCCGGTCCATATCCATTTTTTTCTGTATATTTGCTAAGTGATAGGTTCTCAATTAGCTTGTTCCCAATTTCTTGTTTCTAATTCTTTTTGGCAACCTGTCAGAAATCCTTTTCTTCACAGGCCAAGTTCCTTACCCATATAAAAGAAATTATAGACTTAACATTAATGTTTAAACTCCGAGTCTTGTTCTTTATTCTGAGTTCAATGGACTTCTACACTGATTTCAATGTGATGAATGTCTGCTTTGCCTTTCCGGTTGTAATTTTGATATCCTCATTCGAGCAGTCGGCTGTATTTGAAACGTTACCGCCTAAATAATTGAAGGAAGTGACCTCTTTCAAATATCTTCCGTTGACAGTGATTGATGCTGGTTTCTGTCGCCTGCTGGTTATCATCACCACCTCTGTCTCCTCTATATTCCCTTGAAGCTCTATCTTTGCTGCTTCTACACCTAGTTTTTTGGCTTTCGCCTGTAAGTCTTCGAATTTATGTGAAATTGGACACAAATCTCTCTCGAAGTCCAGATTTTTTTTAGTATCTGTAAATCTTGCTCACTATCAGTATAGTCTGTCTGTCTGTTTTCGACATAGAACTTTGCACATATGTGCGGCAGTTCAAATTGCCACACTCCATGTACCACACAAAGCAAGAGAAGAAAGTGGAAGAAATGCATATTAGAGACAGTAAGCAGAGGTGTGAGACAAAGGAATTGTATTAACGAAGAACAAAACAGGTTCATTGGAAATCATAAGTCACAAGGAGTGGATGCATCTGCGCCACTGAGAACGATTTTGAGCCATGTCACCAATTGTTTCCAACCATAGGTTTTTACCGTCCCGAGGACCTCAACCAGTCAGGAAGTCTACACCTTCCTACGTAGCTGGCTTAAATAACTGTTGTGGATTTCATTGACTGGTGAAGCCATGTTTTGGTTTGACCGCCACTAGCGAACTCTATTCCAGTCTCACAGCCATAAAGGAGGACGGAGCGGACTGATGAGCAGTACACCCGCCCTTTGGTCGATAGTCGGATATCACGTCTACGCCAGAGACGGCGTAAACTGGCAAATGCGAAACCAGCCCTCTGTATCCGTGCTGAGATTTCGTCAGAGATCAACCCGTTGGGGCTGATTTTACTTCCCAAATAAGTGAAGCGGTCAACGTACTCTATCACTTCACTTCCTATTTCTAATCTAGGAATCGGTGTAGTCCAGTCCTGTAACATCATCTTGCATTTGGCGGGAGCGAATCGCATGCCAAACATTCGTAGATTGCAGCCTGTCAAGGTGTTTAGAAGACACTGCATTTTTTCAGCGTCCTCGCCTAGAAGGACTATATCATCTGCATATTCTAAATCGACGAGTTTATTCCCTGGTAGCAAGTCAATCCCCGAGTCGCTGAAGTCACTTAGGGTTAAGTCCATTGGTACATCTATGATGAAGTTGAATAGAAAAGGGGATAATGGGCATCCTTGATGGACACCACTAGTCGTCACCAATTCAGATGACAACCCACCGTAAGCCCTCACCTGGCTGTATGAGTACGAGTAGAGTACTTTAATCAGTGCAGTGTATTTTCTCGGCGTTCCCTTTACAGCCAAACATCGCCAGAGAACCTCTCGGTCGACAGAATCAAATGCCGCCCTTAGGTCAATACAGTGAAAATTCTGAAATGGATGCCTCATATTTTATGTACACAAAATACTAAATAAGCTAAACAACTTAGATAATTTAGTCGGTTTGTTAAAATTTCATCACGAAATCCGACATCTAAAATTTAAAACTAATTTGATATTTAACCACTAACTTCTGCAATAATCACACAATATGGAAAAATAAGTAATTCTGTCCAAAATCGTATTTTTAAGCCTAACATTGTAAGTTTATCAGTTTCAAAGGAGCAACCTTTCTTTTACAGCATTTCACATTCGGATAAAATCATTCTATATAAATAATGAAAAAGATTAGTGCAAGTAAACCTTCACAAAACGTAGAGGACGAAGCGACTCGGTCAGACTGCGCAGGTTTACGCCCCTTGTGATAAGTCTTACAAGTCGTATATTATCCACCAGTGCCAATTATCCGGACAAATCTCAGAAGGTGGATCGATTGCGACACTTTAGCTAACAGTATATATATATATATATATTCTGCAATGTACATAAAATCGTCTGTGAATTTCTATGACTTCATAAAACTTGCAGGATAAAATGGTCAGAAGAGTTATATAATGGTAATTAATCCTGCACCCTGTAATATTCAGTTGTTTTCCTGAAAAGTTACCTAACTCTTTGACAAAATTAGTTCCAGTTGGCTAGGTTGACCTGATTCAAATTTCCTCATCTTTTTATTAATAAATGTTCCTTAAAACTTCTGGATTGTTCTATTTACAGACAATGAGAACAATTAGGACTTGGAATGATGATGGAATTGATCTTTGTGTTAAAAACACAACGGTGTGCAGTTGTCATTTAACCTTGACTACCGCATATTTTGTGAGCTTCCCTCTTTTTGTAAGTCTAACATTTTTACTTTGGAAGGATCCCAGTATGAGTTTAGTATAATTAATGCACATTTCACAGGTGACTCTGTGTTTTGCAGGATTCATTCGCCTACCAGTCCACCTTTAGAGCTAAAATGACGGGTGAAAAATCTATGATTCCATATCTTCATATTGTTATTATCTTTCCAAACTTCTTATGAAATATAGCTTCTAAGAGAATAACATCTGAACGTATATTTTAATGATGGGTAAGAGGTATCTCATCAGTTGATGTGTTGTTACGTGAATAAAAAAGTTTTTTATATACCAATAGGATAATAGGTAAAAGAACACAGTTACTTGAATTCATTCATGATTTGTGATTACCAGCATACAAATATGATAATATCGAAAAGAAATTAATGGTCTATTAAATGTAAAACATAGAGGACAATTTTATAAACGAACCCTATTCAGTTTACGTAGGTTATCTTTGTTTATTATTTTACCTGAATTAATGTAAGGAAGAAACAAAATGAGGATTTTCTTTGCCGTAAAGCTATTAAACGTCAGCAGATACAATCAGAGTTTCTTCAGTCGTAATATTGAACAATAAACATTAAGAAGTTATTCGTTTCTGTCAAAAGAACTAAATGTGCAGAAGAAAAAATATTGACTTTTATTCAACTACTGGACAACTTTGTAGAATACAATAACAAGGGTGTCTAACATTTAATTTCCTCAAGGGCTATCACAGCAAGACAAAAAATAACTTCAGGTAGTCCTTACCTGCATTCAAATGTAAAGCTGATCGTTCTACGGCTTTGGGCTGTAAAAATAAATCCCATCGTACACCTTCTACACCATGCATTTTGATTTTCTCAATACATTGTTGTAAATAGTTTAAATGATCAATAGGACGGTGATACATCAATCCTGTCATTAAACACTAAAAAGCAGAAATAGAATCAACGGAAATAAGTGCGTATCAGGTATTTTTAAAGTGAAAACACAAAGACATACTTTAAAAAAATGTGTTATAGGAAATGAGTGAGGTTTCTGAGAACCTTTTTATGAAAATAGACAAAACAACGAAACGTTTCTCCGGGATTTTCACTAAAAATTATATTTGCGAAGTTTTTCAAAGATATTTTATTAAATATCGACGGAACAAAAGTCAACAGTTAAATTTATCAATCCCAAACTAGAGATTTTTTGACTTTCATTGATGTTAGGGGATTATATGAAAACATAACGTCAGCAGAGTGATTATAATTTCATAAAAACGATACTGTGCTCAAAATGTGCTTGAAAATGTGTCAGATATAACTAACATATACTGATAACTAGTGTCAGCATAAATGACGCTATACAATAAACCCATCATCCACCAGTTACTAAAATTGGTAAGGGAAGAAATGTGAATTGCATCTGTCTTTCTGAAATGTTTTATCATATCGTCTTCCAATACACAAAGTGTGGGGATGAATCAGCTAATAAATCTGTATTGAAGTTTGTGCTTTTTAATTCACTACAAAAAGTGCATATCTCACAAAATACCTGTCTAATAATAACCTGGAACTCTTTAGAGCACTTTCGAATAATCATCGATTACAGACCTAGGTGTTTGACATTCAAGATGAATAAACCAACTTAAACATAACTTTGACCAGTTTTAAACAACCAGAGGAATGAATAGTGGTTTTTCAAGATCCCGGAAAAATGAAGTGTCTAAAAATATCCTATCAGAACAGTTCCTAATTAAATCCCTTTGAAAATTCCTGTTTCAGTAATGCAATAAATAAAAGTGGACGTATACTGGCAAAAAGGCTTCTAATCAGGTGATGCATTAATTTCATAAAATTTTCGTTAAGACAGTTAACTTATTATCAACATTCTACCAGAGAGTAGTCCCTTACTCCACCGCTGTTTCTCATATATACGACTCCCCTACTTGGTGAGAAAGGCAGTTTGTATATGCAACTGCATAACTTCATCATTCATTATTCATCAATTCATAAACACCACTAATTATAATTACAGATAATAAACTCAGCAGTATTAATTGTGGATAAAATTTACTTTGATAATATCACACATTGTTAGACAGTAATATTTACTGGTTATGTTTCGACCACAACTTATTGCTCAGAATCATAGCAAGGTACTCACTCAACTTTTATTCATCATTCAGTTCTTACTCATGTATATAATCAAAACGAGAAAGTATTATGAGTACTTTGATATGGATATTAGCAATAAGTTGTGCTCAAAACGTCATCAGGTAATATTACTTTGTAATACGATGTCACTTTATCAAAATATATTCTATTCTTAAAGGAATTATACTCTACTACAGAAATCAAGTTTTATTCTTATAGCATTATTATTTAGGCTTGATTTTCATAGTCTTAATTTGGGGCTGTGAATCCCGAATACGAATAACCTAGAGTGAGTAATTTGCTCAAACTCTCTTTGTTATTAGGACATGTAAGTACATTGGTTTTTAGATTGAGTTATATGGCTCAAAATCTCCACTCGTGAATCAACGAACCTCAAAAAGCTGTGGAATTCCATTTTTAACCAGATATTCCTTTGTTTCAACCATATCAACACCTGGACGTTTTGTCGTCATTTCTAATGTCCCGAGCAATAAGTTACATTAGAAACCGACTCATAAAAACAAATTTCAATATACAATTTATTTCCAATGTACAATATCGATTTTAACGAGCCAGTGTAGGAAAATTTGATTTTTTCTGCTCACTTCTTGGTTTCAAAATGAAGTTTGCTGGTCTTTGGTAAACTAATCTTAGTTCTGCCCACTACTTTAATGTCGTAGCTTAGGTTGAATTCAAAAGGAGTGGTGTTGGGATTAATTAAATGTAGTTTGAAGTATGTGGTGTTTTAGGGCCCTGTTTCTACGATGAATGGAGGTGATCCCTCCACCAGTTAAACACCAGGTATCAATGAAAAAAAGGATAATACTAACAAATATAAAGATTGTAGGTTATGTAGACTAAAAAAAGAATGAAAAGAAAGAAAACGTATAAAAGACAGCTACGAAATTTGAAACGTTTATATACATATATATTACGCATATATACATACATACACATAAACATAACATTACTAGTGTTCGGGTGGTAATGACTGGAGTAGACAGGAGAGTAAAACAAGACAGAATGGGAAGAAAAACGATGAGTTTAAATGTAAATCCATTAATAGTGTGTGAGATTTTAAGGGATGGGGCGATTGGACGCATTCCTTGTATCTCTGTATGATTGTTCAATCTTCGCTTAAAACTGTCCACGAAAGTTGCCTTATTTACACCGACTGGTAAGGAGTTCCAGAGACGGCAAGCTCTCAGTGAAAAGAAATCGGGGCGCACTAGATTCTTTGCCCTCTAGTAAACTATTCTTTCTGGGATTTCCACGAGGATTCCTGTATCCGCTCAATGGCAGAACACCTTTGTTCGGGTCGTTTCGGTCATATATTATCTTGGAAGCAGTAATCAAGTCCTGCCTAAGCCGACGGTAGCTAAGTGTGAATAGGCCTAATTTCTTTAGCCTCTCAGCTTACGGTTTATTTCGGAAACTAAAACCTTTTTTTGTCGCCAGTCTGTTGACTCTTTCCAAGGGTTTGTGTCTCTTCCAAGCAATGGAGAGGCAACGATATCATACACTTCAAGGTGTGGTCTGGAGTATGTTTTGTAGAACCATAGAAAGAGCTCAGGAATGACTGCACCTAACCGTATGTGTGTAAAGTGTATAACCGCATATGACCCCACTACATCCCTCATGTAATTCAAGCTTATGTCCAGTTTTTCCTTTAGAACAAGACCTAAGCCACTCCCTGACGTTGTGCAAGACAAGCCCTGGTTGCATAGAGTATAACTTGCATTGTGTGGTCTAGAGACGCGTAATTTCACGACTTTGCACTTTTTGTAGTTGCAAGTCATACCGTTGGCCGCCCCCAGTCTTCCAGAAGCTTTGGGTATGTCTGCAGACTGTCTAAGTCTCTCCAGCAGTTTATCATTCCTCGAATCTTTTCGGCGTCAGCAGAGAAAAGCTTGGTAGTTCATACAAAACTCTAAAACAGCAATGAGCCTAGGATAGAGCCCTACGACATTCCTGAATACGATGTGTGACAGGATGACGACCTCGATTGACCTTAGTGCGAAATTTCCTTTCACCTAGGTATTTCATCACAAAAATGGTCGGCCTGTACCTAACTTACTTATCTTGTGTAGGATAAGGTCGTGGTGAACTCTGTAAAATTCCTTCTCGACGGATGGGTAGAATACATTTACAGGAATATTCGTAACCCGGCATGATGCTCAATGGTTCGAAGTTGATAGGTGTTTTGTTACACAGCATCTGCCTCTCCTGAAACCATGTTGTGCTTCGTGATTCTATTAGTCATTTCAGGGTATTCGCTGATGTGATCATCAATTATACTCCTCAGTACTTTTGATACCTCTAGGAGTAGCCCTCCTGAAACTCGGGTCATTTCGGCTGTCCACATCCTTGAAGATTGTAGAAAGAACGGCTCTTTTCCACTTCCCGGCAGTTTCCCTGAATCCATCAGGTGTTAGAACAAGTCGCATGAGGGCCAGCAGAGGCATTCATCGCACTGTTTCAGAACACATGGCATGACGCCACCGCAACCTGCAAACTCCCCAGATGTATTACTTCCAGAAACTTTCCAGATGTGTGGCTTCCGTAGTACTATTGCCGGTTTCATTTGGATAGTCACTAGGTTTTCCTCCGGTGTAATAGTAGTGTCGCGCACTTTGGTTCGGACAAGTAACACCAACATCGCTGTTTAACTAATTGGTGAAGGCTAAGCTGAAATTTCCAGCCATCTCCAGACCAGTGAGATATTGACCGTTTGGGCCTACTAAGGCGCATGCCCACCGGTTGGTTGGTTTTTTCCCAATATGAATCGATACACGTTTTTGGGGTTTACTAGGAGATTTTCGGCAAGGTTAGCCTGGAATGACCTCCTGTCAGTCCTGACTCTCGCGTTGCACCTGCTCCTTAGTTCCGAGTATGCGTCTTGGGCGGATATCCGCTATGTGGAGGATGCCTTCCACTTTGCTTGCAGAATATGTTGCGTACCTATCTTCATCCATGAGGAACATTCCTTCGACTGTGTTGTGACTAAACGGACGGTACCGAGACTGCTGCGTGAATAATCTCTTTTACCACTTTCGAGTGTTCATCTACAGATAACTCATCCCATGCTTAGGGCCATTCTGCGTCGGACAAAAGCCCTCGCATTTCAGCATAGTCCACCTTGCTATAGCACAGACATGGTTTTGTAACGCCCGACTGCAAGTGCTCACGGAGAACCAGATCGAATCCTATGACTGCATAGTCACTACTTTCTATAGGAGTCACAATCTACACCCTTACGAAAAGTAGTTGGTCAATAGTTAGAACGTAATCCAGTTTCAATGACTTTCTTCTAAGGCCCCAGCTAGTGTCGTCTCCAACATTCTCAATCGGTCCTGTATAGATTTCGATTGAATTTTCCTGAAGCATACCCTGAGCCAAGGTTCAGTGATAAGGCATTGAAGTCTCCAGCTATGGTGATTTAGTCATAGTCCAAGTCCCGTCTCCCCGTGATGGTGCTGAGCAGTAGCTGGTTGTGCTCTGCTCCACACGTGGGTGATTGGTAGATGCCGCCCAGTAAATGCTTGGTATGGCGTTCAGTGAAACGACACCATATTGTGTCTGGGTATTCAGTAAGTGCTGATTCCGTTGCAAGTAATCATTTAAGTTACCTGCCGAAGCTTATAGCAACTTTCCTTTCCTTGCTGTCTCTGTCTCACCTGACCAGACCCATGTCACTTATTTTATCGTTGTCAGTAGTGAAATCAGCCAGGTTTCAGTTAGAATTATTATTTTGAGATGTTAGCGTGTCTGGAGGTTTCTGAGTTCGCCTAAGATTCCTCTCAACCTCCCCACATTGCTATATGGCTGAGTTTGTATGGGGGTCATACAGATATTTTCTGTACAATCGAGGTAGTCATCCAAGGCTTTTTATCATTTTTTATCCTAAATTTGCCGTGTCCACTCATATATCCTTACAAATTATGCGTAGCATATGTCGGTGTGTTTTCGGTCATGTTATTTGAAAAGAGAATATTGCTAATAAAGTTCACCACCCATGTATAGTCATTAGCTTCTGTGTTTCTATCGAATAAGCCAGGGTGACATCCTGTCTTAATGGCGACTGAATTTCGTAATGTGTCCAGAACACAAGCGATGTTGCATGTGGTTCCTGATCACATTCTGCACAAAGATTTACCACGATTTGAACAATTTTTGGAAGTTGATGCTTAATAACTGAAGGGTTTGTACCTTCATTATTTAGTACACTTTCCAGTGTGATTTCAACTTGATGGAGTGGGAGGCTTGTATTTATAAGCCGATCTGAAGGTGCTATATAACTGTGGGAATAAAAACTAATGAGGGGAGTCAGTTGGTAAAAGACCGTTTAAGTGCATCCTCTGTGAAGTTCATAAGTAGGACACTTCATTGGTGCCTCATTATGGTCAGAAATAAAAAGTACTGTTGTGTGAGTGGTACATCATGGTCAAAACTCCAACTTATTTCCGTGATTAAGTACTGGTAGTAAAGACAGTTTGAAAGAAGAACTGATAACAGCCACAGTCTTGAGTTCTGTTTGCAAGTACTGAGGTCACCTTGTGGAGGTTGGTGACTGTGTCTGTAGGCGGTGGGTTGCTCTTTGAATATCACACTCACAGGCAGTCAATGGTTTTCTTCCATTCAGCCTTAACTATCCACTTAGTTTATTTGCCACTGAGACTGTGGGTAACTCTGATTTGGGTCTGCCTGGGTAACTTCTTTCTTATGACTGACGGGCTCTTTTACCACATTCGATAGCATGTAGTGGTGAAAGTTCGTCATTCCAAGTGAACCTAAGCCATTTCCTCTCAACGGTCAGTTTATTTATCTGTGCTGACTGGACAGACATCACACAACTGGGTTTTCCAGAAACAAAAGTATGGCCGCTGCGTTGGGTGTGATTGTGCATCCCTATACTGTCTTAGGGCCATAATTAATAAATTCACCCGTGAATGGCGGCCGGTGTAATATTCTGTTTCTACTACTTAGGGTGGTGTCGCTAGCAGCCCAACGCAGGTCGTGCGGGTCGGACTGAGGAGTTGGCAATTGTCCAGCAGGGTAAATTACCACACGAAAATCACGAGACTTACTGAAGAGGTGTAAGTGACTGGCTTCGAAGGAGCACGATTTTCTTCAAAATTCACACTGAACTAAATATCATGAATAGAAGACGAAGATGGCAACCTAAATTTTATATCCAGGTCAAAATGAAACCAAAAATATCCGAAAACACCTAACTGCTTGAGGTTTCTGACACCTTAGCCAAAAATGTCACATTTTTTAAATGAATGCCCAACTACGAGTTAACCATTGTGACACAGCTGATCACAAAGAAGGACACTTTCAAAACCGTGATAAATGTAAAAATAAACAGCTTTAGAACAGGCATTCTTATGATCTGTTTTGTAATCCTCCCCAAGTAATTCGCTCCTCCTTTAGCCGAAAGACGCTTTGTATAAAATGTTGTGGGGCCCCCATGTTACGCAGTTATATGACCACTTGTTGTAAGTGATTAAGAAATTCAGGAGAGTTGAATGGGCGAGCAAACAGGATTCGTATCTTCTTTACGATTTGTAAGGCTTCCTTCATCTTTTGGATTATAAATGACTTTCCGTTTGTTTAAACAGGCATGCCATTTTTCACTGGCCCTCTTCAGTGCTTTCGGAAATAAAGGTTCATAAACACCACTGGTCTTCTACAATATAACAGGTTGTCAATGCATTTAAAGAATGAACGATCAATTCATGGTCGTTTGCTCAAACCCAACTCCATTTTTGGCGGGAGTAACCGATACTGCAGTCATCGTTCCATCGATCGCCGTTCGTTAGAAGACGGAGAAATACTATGAGCAGAATTATTGTGATTAATTGTTATGAAATTTTTCTTAGACTCTGTGTACAGTAACCTTATTTTTGGTTCTATATTTGTGCAAGAATAAAGGATTCTTGAGTCACCAATCTGTGCTCTGGTTTTCCGCGTTGGTTATAGTACATTGTTGCTGAAAGTCTTCTAAGGACAGTGTGAAGTCTAGTGTAGCTAGACCTGGATATGTGACGGTTTCTGATATCACGTCTAGGGGAGGGGGCTTAGAGCTCGGGCTGCACGATATTGTGAGCCTGGCGAAAGACAGTGTCAACCAAGCTTTGAGCACGTTTGATAGCATACTGCATCCCACCCCTGAAATAGAGAGAAACGCAATCATTTATGACGGAAGGGTTTCAGAGAAATGGATATCAAGAAAGCTTTATGGTGTGTAGTAATCCATACAAACCTAACGAGTGTGACAACTTTCGTGAGTTAGATAGGTTACAAGCTCCAAGACAAACACGGTAGCAGACGGATTGAAACTAATTAGGACATCTAAACGAGTTAAATGGGCTGACTAGTCAAAATTTCCTGCAAAAATACGACACGAAAACTGGCAGGATGAACACTTAAATTCATTCATTCTAAAATGTTATTATTTGAAGCCAAGTTTTCAGGGGATATAATAAGTTGTAATCTTCTATAACATTATTTTCACTGAAACATCTTTCGAATAGAAGTGAGTAGATTTAATATCTCCACCAAATTGGCCAACAAATAAGCCATGGGAAAAGTGGAAGCTTACAAACCTTGCGTACCTCTCTGAATTACTGTGTCTCATAGGCAGGTTCTGACTTAGCTCGATCAAAAAATACGGTTTTGCCCCGAAACACCAGTTAAAAACATCCACTTTTGGAAAAAGGCATCATCTCGTCATTGATAAGGAAATGGTAGTCAAGAACCTCAGTCTTGCTCTATCTACAGAACGAGGTAAAATAGTTCTAATAATGAAATCTCATTCGTCTGTGGATGAAGGACGTCAGTTTGCAGGCATCGTCCATATTTTATTCATATATACGAAATCAGTATGTCCACAGTTGCTTCAAAGAAAAACAATAGGCATCTGAGACAATGTCAACGAAATAATGCCCTACAAGTGGGTTCCACAGAGTTAGAGGCGCTGTACATTGTTCAATCCCAGGTGTCGGCAAATTTTAAAATTCAACTAAATGTACACAATAATTGTAGATTGCGCTGCAATTCATTGATGTAGTACGTCATCAATAAAATCGCAACAGTGAACGTGTGAGATGTTCCTTTGAAATTGATAATGTCCTCAACGTTATTAACTGCACGAGGTTCACCAAACGAGTCAGTGCGTAGTTTAACATTAAAAGAAACAGTGTTACTTAAGTGACAATTAATGATAGGTGTTGGAAAGAATAATCAAGAGAGCCAGTATTGCATATATGAAAACGAATCAGCTTGTTATCCAACATAGTGCCTTTACTGGGTAAATCTATCGTGTCTTGGCGGTTATGTGCCATGTCCCTTTCCTGAAGCGGCACCACCTTCATCTGCTGAGTATCAGGGCTAGAATGTACCGGAATGGTTTAATGAAAATTCAGTGATCTACGCTTAACTTTTAAACTAACCGAATCACCGAATCGATTTCCTTTTGGAGAGATCATAATCAAGCAGCATTTGATGATAAATGTGCAGCAAATGTAATTTAGTTCAAGGAGACGATTCCACAGATAAATGTGCTTCCGAAAATTTTCTAGTACAAAATTTAATTTAAAAAGCATAAAGAAAATATAATTTTCCATCAAAGCACCATAGAAATGGACTACGATTCCGCAGTTAGCGGGGGTTTGCAATGTAGTCACTCGTTTAACCCGCATCCCTATCAAAGTTAAACTTACAATTCATTTAATCATAGATATTCGCTGTACAGTTACAGGCTGTAAGGGCGTGCTTTTCTAGTAATGTTCTTCTATATGTGTGTGATGCTCAAGAAAACATTGTTAAACAATTTCTTCGAAGTAAACAATAATGTATGAATATTAATATCACAATTTTTCCTCCACTGATACTAAGTGCATGGAGTAAGCTAAAATTATGCACACACCGGGAAGATGACATGAGTGAACAGTTTTTAATTTACAGATTGTTCGGGAGATCTTCATTGTCAAACAATGAATCAGATACTGGTCATTTACTTCTGGTTTGAAAATTTCCGTGGACGTGTTATCGATACAAATATCCTGTATTTTGAAGGACAGAATTTGTTATTTTCACTGTTGCAGCAGTTAAATATTACTTTCGTGTCTTTTCCGCTATATGAAAAGTTTTCTGTCGATCATTCGGTAGTAGGGCTGTCAGCCACGTCTCTTAAACCATCAATGCCCAGCTCTTGCTACGCTCGGGCTCACGCTGTTCCTTGAAGTTTTTCAGAAACGCTTAGTAATAACGGACGCCAAAACCAAAACACCGATCGGCCGCTCGAGAATTCTTTGTTGTAACACCGACATGTAAAAAATAATTCCACTAAGGTCTGTGAACAAATATTACAATAATAAATCACAATATTACTTCTGACGGTTGTCTACTGACTTCTTTCTGAACAGCGACCGATGAGACGATGACTGTCGTATTGATGCCTCCGCGAAAATCGGGAAAGTTGGTTTTGAGCAAACAACCAAGAATTGATCGTTCAATCTTCAACTACATTGACACTCCCCGGCAAAAGGGATCTATTCCTTTTTTCCATCACTACCAATACACGTTGACTTGGATGCCATTGCGAGAACCTGGGTCACTCGGACAGCACTGAAATGGAAAACAAACAGAAAAGCCAACACACCACAAGCATACCCACAGCACAATCTCACACATCAATGACAACCTTCGCCTTCCATTTAAAGGTGTCCTCTTGACATCTTGTAACACAATCACCACTTGCTAGAATGACTCTTGCAGAATTCAACGTGACCACATCCGCACCTCACGATACTCTACGCACATCCTCTTATCTACTCACTACCAATTACCACTGAAATCGCTTGTCACTCATTTTGCCTCAGTTCTAGTAGCGGTGACGCATGCGAGCCTCAGTCGTTTACACTCTTTCTCCCCGGCGTGTGGGACCACACCTAACAATTATCTCCGTATGCACTTCATTCTCAGCAATAGCCTCCCCGGCGTATACGACCCATCTGCTGTCTCTAACATCAATCAATTCATTCACGGATGTAGAAGACTCGAAACAACTTCAGAAGTAATCACGACGAAAATTTTAACAAAATTACGCAATAACAACAAGATACGAAAACAACAAGTAAACACAATGAATCCAAAAAACACCAATTGATAGGATACACCACACATATATACAAACAGTACAAACAACCTCGCGGATCATGTCTTGGTGGAATTCCTTTGAAGAATTGCAGGACTTACACCAGTACGCCTACAACCCTTCTCAGGTTGACGATTGTAATTTGTGGAATGTCCGGACACAAACAAGATTAACCAACAATTACGATAATTGGAACTCACACAATTATTTAACACAAACATATGTACAATCACTACATCAAATGTTGTGGATTCTGGCATGAAAAGCTACTCTTGAAGAACTGTAGGACTTACAGCAGTACGCCTACAACCCTTCTCAGGTTGACGCTCTAGGTTGGAAATTCGTCGCAGAGTTCATTTGCTGACCTCCTCCTGTCAGCTATATCTTCAAATCTGAACGGTAACACGCTCATATCATTGTATCGTAGAACATAGATGACGAACAAACACACGAAGTATCTAGTCAACCAAGTATAGAAACAGAGTAATTTACACCAAAGATAATAACATTCAAATAGTAACTTGAAACTAGAAATGCCTTTATTCGTGCAAGTCAATTTAACAATTATTCTCTCGTTTACACTTGGCTTATCCACACTAAACTGACCATTGATATTCGTCCTTTCAAACGAACTGATACTAGCATAGTAATTGCAGAAGATACTTGAGTTGATGGGTGTCTGTTTCATTGTGGGTGACAGCACCAACGACGACTGATTGATATCAGTTGATGAAGTTAGCGGTGGATCAAAAGCTGTTGTTGCTCGACTTTCAGAAATTTGTCTACCTGCAAGACCACCACCACTGCTGTCTTTTACTATCAGCTCAGGTTTAGCACTAGCATCTGATGATAGATGGGCTACATGCTGATCACTCACACTGACGGTCTGACAAGTATGCATGCCTTCTGCAACTGTATCTGCATTTATTTACGCTTCACGTTCAAGTTGTACAGAACTTTTGTTCAATTCAGCAGTAGTAGGCATATCTATCATCTCATCATGATCAACCAAGGACAACTGGGAAGTATCATGATCATTATCACGAATATTCACTTTGCCGTCAACTTTATCATTTTCAAACTCTTTAATAACAGAAGTAGACAATTTTGATTCCTCCTCGCAAATCATTAAGGGTTTTATACTTCACTCTGACTAGTTATACTTTGTAAACTTGTGGAGTCAGAACTGCACTCTGAAGCAATAACTCAATTCTGTGACACTCTATTCAACAATGGCTTACCAGTTGCAACTACAGACTTCTTGACCGCACCGTTATCGTCACACAATTCGGAGTAAGGCCTGGAGTTTACATTTAGCTTATCACTGAACTTGCTCACTGGTTCACAGTTCACCTTTGTATGCACCTCTTGCAAACGTGTAAAACACAACCGTGTTTGTCTTGCATCTTGTAACTTATCTGTTGAGGATGTACTACGAAACCTGTTACACTCACTAGGTCTATGTGCATTACTAGACATCATAGAGCCTTCTCGATATCCACCTCTCTGAGGCCCTTTCGTCATCAACGATTGCATTTTACCCTCAGACTGCTCTATTCTAGGGGTGAGATTCAATATAATGCAAACTTGCTCATAGATTGATTGACACTATCTTTTACTAGTTTCAGGATATCATCAAATTTTGGCTCAATACCCTCATCCTCCATACGGGAGCTTATCTTCACCCACTTCCTTTGCAGTCGAGTAGGTAGGCGTCTTGCTATTACTTCTAGTATAAAACTCGAGTTGAGGTGATTCATGCAATTCATAGAAATCAAGGTATTCATATAAGTCATAAGTTTATCTATAAACTCAGTGAGTGCCTTGGAGTCATCTCGAAGTTGACTGACGTTACCTTTGACAGCTTCGTCTACGTTCCTTACAATCACTGAAGGTCTTCCAAACCTTTGACGTAATATGCTCATAGCCTCAGCGTATCCCTCATTAGGGGGCATGAGCTTACAGCACTGTATAGCTCTTGCAGCAATTCCAGTGCAATACCTCATCAAATACATCAATTTCAATTCATCATTTAATAAAAACTACTCAACATGATCTCAAACTCCTTTACAAATTGTAAATAATCGGCCGGGTTTCCATCAAAACATCGTGGTTCAAACTTAGGGAGTTTGATGTTCCTATTATCCCTGAACGGCGAAACAGTAACATCAACCATGTCATGCTTAACATCAGACACATCGTTACAAGTAACAGACAAGTCACCATGACTTACTTTCCTGTTTGCATCCAAGACACTCTGTCCCTTCTTTGACCCAGGCATTGTTGAACTTGACCCAATTCCAAAAAAGTTCCAGATATTGCTTGTTCAAAGAGGACTTGACCGGCACCAGGAAAGATGAACGGTAACTATCCAATCTGTTACCAACGGTCCAAACCCGTCTAAAACTGACTTCTCCGTCAGAAACTGTCAGTCACGTCTCTTAAACCGTCAATGCCCAGCTCTTGCTACGCTCGGGCTCACGCTGTTCCTTGAAGTTTTTCAGAAACGCTTAGTAATAACGGACGCCAAAACCAAAACACCGATCGGCCGCTCGAGAATTCTTTGTTGTAACACCGACATGTAAAAAATAATTCCACTAAGGTCTGTGAACAAATATTACAATAATAAATCACAATATTACTTCTGATGATTGTCTAGACCACAACCAACAAATCACCAGCAATTAGTTGTAACAGGTAGTATGTTGGCCACATTGCCAGAAACCGTATTGGAGATGAAAGTTTCTGTCACTGAAGTCACTCATCGTGTCTCTCTGACCTTCGTGCAGCATAGGCAAGCTTCACCAAGTTCAGGTAAGACACGGAACCCATGATATCTTCTCAGACTTCAGTAAAGCTTTCGACAAAGTACCTTACACAGGACTGTTCGTGAAACTGAAATCTTTTGAAACCAAGAGTGGTCTGCTAAACCGAATCAAGAATATGAACACACACACAAGGACAATCCAAGGCCCCAATCCTGGGTAATGGTGTGTATTGGTTTACCACAAGGTATTGTAGTAGGCACCCCTATCTATCTTGCTAACTCTCATTCTTTATTCAGATGACCTGAAACTTTGGAAAAAGCCCATGGATGACCGAGATGTGCGCACGTTGGAAACAGATCTCAACAATCTGCTACATTAGTCAGGAGAATGGGTGCCCCATATAAAAGTTGTGAAGTGTGCGACCGTGCGTTCACCTCCTTAAATTCACATGCGGTTGGGAAATTGCTAGAAAACTTCACCGAAGCAGCCAGTCAAGGAGGAAATATATCACTGTGGAGTGCTACTTCTCCCCCCGAAAGATTAACTACTGGAATAAACTGCCAGAATAAGTGGTGTCTTTGCCCTCAGTCCAGACACAGGTACTTATTCGAATAGGAATAGCACAGGCCTAAGTCACGCTTTTTGTAGCCACAAAACTAAATCTAAACCTGCCATGTGATTTTGACATTGAATACTTGAAATTTACGGTCAGTCCTTAAAATCTGCGTTACATCAGGGTAAGCATGACTTACTCTGAGTAGAGCTATTAACTAACACTGTAAGTTTTGGAATTTTTTAGTTGTTAAATTTGTGTATAATAATTGTGTCAAATGTTTCTATAGTTAAACCACAGAACACTAAATCAACAAGCGACTGAGACACCGAAGTGATATATTATTAATATATTACTAGTTAATTAACCACTAATGTACATTAAATGTGTCTTCAGCTAAGTTATGTTTTAAGTAACAGTCAACTGTAATACCCCTGACTATTTAGGTGCAGCGTATTGGTTGGAATCGTCTTGTGTAAGGTTTCTAAATCAGAATCGTATGTTTTTTTAATATTCTAGACGTTTAATGTCGTTACAATATGATTAGTTGTCCAAGATCATTACAGTCGAAGCTCAGTGGTTTGTCTAACTTCATTTTGTTTTTATTCCACCTACAAAAATGATTGGGAACAACCCTCATGACACAACAGGAATAACGCGTAGGTTTAATTGACTCCAGATTGTCGTCTCTTTTTGTACATAACGGAACAGTATTAGACATAATGAAGCCTCACGATAGTTTCCGCATATTTTTCTCTTGCAAGCCTCATACTTAAAAATGTCAGCAGTATCCAACATAAGTCAGATAGTGAACAAAAAGAACTAACAGTTAAAACTTCGTATTTCACAAATAAACTAGTTAGGTTCGGAGTGCCTTCAAACAATATTTGGAATATTTAGCAGTTGTCACTGCAGCGGCGAGAGAGTTGACAAATGCTTGTTGTATATTTATCCGAGCATATTATAAATATTTATTATAAACAATTGCTAAGCTGCCAGTGTTTTTTTAAAGAAGTGTTTCTAAAAAGCTTTTCCGAGATCTTTATATGAATCTTATCTTCGGTCAGTTTATTTGATGTCACATTAACGCATTTATTTAATGATAACTTTTCTATCATAATCCAAATCTTAAAAAAATGATGGCAACATTAAGTGACAAAATATTGAGTTGGGCTCAGCATCATCCAGAAATACTGCATAAGTGTATACAGTATAAAATACGTCTTTTATATGTCCAATTCCACCACGGCTAGCTTTTTACAGGTAAAACTATTGTTCATAAACGTTAACACTTGTGTGGCTCTACCGACTTTCATGAAAAGCAATGGACGATGAGTTCCAAATATCCTAGTATATGTGATGAGAAATCACAGATCATCGGAAGTCGATAAATTGAACCCTTTTAACAAATTTATTAACGTGTAATAAGTTTATGGTCAGTCGTATTCTCATTGATTGTTATTTGTTACATCATTTTACGTTAATTCCGTGATAAGTCTGCTTGTCTTGAAGCCATAAAAATAGATTCGTTTCATGGTTAATTTTCTGGGGATGACTTAAAAATTAGACTTTCAGTCAAGGGCTGTCATACTCCAGTCTCGCCGCACATATTTCAACCTGCTTAACTGAGCTGTATGATTACACTTCTCACAAAATGTTTGATTCATAGGTTGGTATACAGAAAATCTGTACAAGGAAACTGAATTTTTGCTAGTAATACAATTTACTCACCAGTTAGTCTGTTGTGTGCATTTATAAATTTAGAAAGCTATGTAGAAGAAACCACTAGACAACTCAATATATGCATAACTGATCACCTGCTCTTATGTTTCCGAAAAGCTCAAACAAATCAGTAAGAAGCTTTGTCTTGCTTCAGTTGATTGATGGTGGTTACCAAATGGACAGAAAAAGCACTCTTGTGGTTATTTATCTCATTCCATAGGATTTTTCGAATGGAGTTCCAAGTTATCTTTTGCATAGACGAAGCTCTACATATTTGGATGAATAAACTTAGTTTTATGTATATATGTATAGGAAAGGCTGCCAGATAGCCACTGAAATGAGAAGGTATAGTGTTGGGAATCTGCGAAAGCAGATGGAACGGAACTGGAAGGTGCCAACTACCAACTGGAGAGACAATAATCTTTTCCGGCCACCCAGAGGACAACCACGAGCACACCGAGGGAGTGGCCATCATGATGTCACCAACAGCAACCAAAGCTCTCATGCAGTGGGAACCAATCTCCTCCAGGATAATGACAGCCAGGTTCAACTCAAAAGGAAGGAAAGTTACAGTCATTCAATGCTATGCGCCTACAAACGTCTCAGAACAAGAGAAGAAGGAGGCGTTCTACAGACAACTACAAGCAATAATGGACAACGTCCCAAATGGCGATATCAAAATCCTGATGGGCGACATGAATGCGAAGCTGGGAGGAGACAACACAGGAAGAGAACTCACCATGGGTCGTGAGGCCCTCGGTGAAATGAACGACAATGGTGAACTCTTCTCAGACTTCTGCGCCTTCAATGATTTGGTGATTGGTGGCAGTGTGTTCAAACACAAGGATATACACAAGACGACATGGATTTCACCAGATGGACACCAAAAACCAAAGACTTCATCTCAATTTCAAGAAAGTGGAGACGGAGCCTACTGGACACAAGGTCGAGGAGAGGAGCAGATGTGGGTTCAGACCACTATCTAGTAGAAGGGACTTTCAAGGTGAAACTAAAAGCCTCGAGGATAGCTGGGGATAGGCCACAATGCAAGTTCAACACTCAATTACTGAAGGACACAACCACAAAAGACACTTTCACTGCAACTGTCAGAGCAAAGCAGGAAACACTACGCGACATCACTGAAGAATCATGCGTGGAAGAACATTGGAAGTCTCTGAAGGCGATTCTCAACGAAACGTGTTCAACGGTTCTAGGAAGAAAGAAGAGACAAGACAAGGAATGGCTCTCAACGGACACTTGGAAATTAATAGAAGAGAGGAGAATGGTGAAAGAGAAAATGATTCAATGCAAGGACGGACAGGAGAAGACGCTGAGCTCAACTTACACAGCACTGGACAAAGAAGTGAAGAAGAGTGCTAGGAAGGACAAAAGACGATTCTACGACAACCTGGCCACTGAAGCTGAGAAGGCAGCAGGCAAAAGGGACCTGAGGACACTATATCAGATAACCAAATCTCTATCCGGGAAGAGATCAACACAAGCGAAACCTATAAAAGACAGCCAAGGGAACCCAATTACCAAGGAAGAAAAACAGATTAAACAATGGGCGGATCACTTCAAAGGACTCTTGAACCGACCATCACCTGCAACCCGTCCAGAAATACCAACAACAGCGCGCACACAACTGCAAGTTGACACCAATCCTCCAACGAGAGCTGAAGTCTTGAATGCAATCAAGCTTCTGAAAGCTGGAAAAGCAGCCGGACCAGATGGAATACCCCCTGAAGCACTGAAAGCGGACCCAGAGACTACAGCAGACATGCTGACTCCATTATTGCAAAAGGTCTGGAAGGAGGGAAAGGTGCCTACTGACTGGAGGAAAGGTTACCTCGTGAAACTACCAAAGAAGGGAGACTTACGCCTCACTCTGCAAGAACTGGCGAGGAATCATGCTCCTGTCGACGCCAAGTAAAATCCTGAGTCGCATCATCCTGGAGAGATTAAAGGACGCACTGGATACAGAACTCCGACCAGAACAAGCTGGATTCAGGAAAGGCAAATCATGTACTGACCAAATTGCAACTCTACGCATCATCATCGAACAAAGCATGGAATGGCAATCAAACCTCTACCTCAACTTTATAGACTTTGAGAAGGCCTTCGACAGCGTTGATCGTGAAGTAATTTGGAAACTACTCGAGTACTATGGCGTACCCCAAATATTCATCAACCTTATTCAACAGCTGTACGACAACGGCACATGTCAAGTGATCCACAACGGAAAACGCAGTGAGGCGTTTGGAATAAACACAGGAGTCAGAAAAGGGTGCTTATTATCACCAATGATATTCCTAATTGTGATGGACTGGATTATGCGTCAGACAGTGGGAAACGAGAAGACAGGAATATCCTGGACCGACGTAAAGAACCTAGAAGATGATTTATGTTTGATGTCACACAAAATCAAAGACTTACAAGCGAAAACCAACAAACTGGTCGAAGAAGCAGCTGGCGAAGACAGGACTCCAAGTGAACATAGACAAGACGGAGGTGATGAAAATAACCAACCAACAACACAACAACACAGCAACATCCAGCGTCAATCACCATCAACGGGAGGGATTTGAAAGAGGTTACTTCATTCACTTATCTAGGGAGCATTGTCTCAACTATAGGAAGTAGGAACGGACGAGGTCGTAAAATCGAGCGAGAATCGGGAAGGCGAGAAACACATTCATCAACCTGAAACCAATCTGGAAATCTTCGTCACTCAGCATCGACAACAAAATTCGGATTTTCAATACAAACAACGTCAAGTCAGTTCTTCTATACGAATCAGAAACTTGGCGGGTGGGTCACAAAGAATATTTCCAACAGCCAGTTGCAGACATTCTTTATCAACAACTGTCTTCGCTCTATACTGAAGATCGGATGGCAGGGCCGGAAAGAATCACCAACAAGAAATTATGGGAACAAAAAAAACATGAAGCAATCGCCAACCAATTGATATGCAGGAGAAAGTGGAGATGGATTGGACACTCGCTGAGGAGGCCGCTGGGTGACATCGCGCGCACGTCATGCCATTGCTCGAGTGGAACCCGAAAGGAAAGCGGCGAGTGGGACGTCCAAGGGTGACATGGAGGAGATCGTGTGAAGAGGAGTTGAAAGAGTATGGACTACCATGGATGCAGGTGAAAAGTACAGCAGAAGACAGAAGCAAGTGGAGACGCGCAGTTGAAGCCCTATGTTCCACTAGGAACCCAAGGGAGCAATAATAATAATACAGCTTAACCCATATGTTGGGTAAATCGTATCCTTATAAGTTGTACACGTTATGCACACTGAATATTCACCTATTTTTGTGTTCTTGACATCTTTATTCATTTTTACATAAGGAATAATACGGTCCAGTTGCTAATGTAAACATTTCCATTGTTCGTACAGCACAAGATACTGAATATGAGATGTTTGAAAAACCAGTTGGAAAACTCTTCCTACTATTTTCCTACATCCGTTTAACCTTTTTAACTGCTCCAACAACTGATCTAATGTATGTTAAGTCTCTTACATCAGTATATGCTGACGAAGTTTTTGGTAATCTTGTATTCTTTTTACCTCAGGGTCTTTTAAACCGATGAATCTCACAAGAGAAGTTGACTTTGGGCCAATTCGTGGCAGAGGGCTTGTTGCCACACAGTCTGTACGTCCTGAAGATATCCTTTTTTCTGAAGAGCCTTTGGTATGCTGTCAGTTTTCATGGAACAAGCTGTATGGATATAAAGCCTGTGATCATTGTTTATGCCCACTTGAAACATCAGAAGAAAACGCCCGAAGACTTACTAATAATCCAAGTCTTACACTGCCTCATCCTGAAGCAGCGTTTCAATGTAACCAAATCGTTCAGTGTCCAAAATGTCTAGTGAATTATTGCTCTCCGAACTGTCTTGAATCAGCTGCTCTCGTTTATCATTCCGTAATGTGTATTGGTCTCAATGAGACAAGTGGTGAGAATCCATTGGAAAAATTGGACATGTTATGGCGAGAGTCACACTACCCGCCTGAAAGTGGCACTATTTTCCTCCTTGTCCGTGTTGCTGCAGCTTGTCTTTCAGCGTGTATTTTTGACTCAATACATTCACAGCATGTTGTTGAAGCACTAAAAACTTTTGTTTCCAGTACAAGCGCAGCAACCAATGAGGGTGAAAATAATGTTCTCTATCACCATATACTTGGTGATCAGTTTGTTTCACGCCTTGAACAACTTCACAGTGCATTTATTGAAGTACTCCTATTCTTGTGTAAAAAATCTTCTAATGCTTCTTCATATGATGAATGCATCCAAATACTTCAGAAGGCTGGACTGAACAACCTATTGGAAAAGAATCACTTCACTTCTGCTTTATGCCTTATTAGTCGAAATGGGCAAGGTATTGCTACAAGCGCCTTCAGTGTCTGGGCGAATCAGGCCGGAAAATTGGCTAGTTCGGTGAATGGCGAAGAATCTGCTCAATTCACTTTGATTCTTGATCAGTTATACGAGGCAATGGATAATCATGTTGGATCCTTTTTAGACAATGAAGGAGTAGGGTTATACTACTTCCAAAGTATGTTTTTCCTCACATATTTATCACGGCTTATTAATATGCAGTATATCAAATTAATTATATTTATTGGTTACTTATAAACCCCAGAGCCCAATTGTTCACTTGTTTTATTACCTCAAGAAGTCAGCGTATTTGAGTTTTCTCCGTCAGCAAATTTTGTTATATCACCGTGTCGGTATCGTAAGAGCGGATAAAAGTAGTTATTGCGATTTACTTTAGTAGTGTGCATTCTCCGGCTGATGAATTGTTTTACTTCTCAGCTTTTCGCTGCACTTAATTGATTTTTCCTTGATAAGCAGCGTGTAATCATGTCACACTTGAAATTTCATTGTATCCCACGTTGTGCACATCATTCTTTTGCGCGAGGATACCTTTTTAAAAGATTTTTTGAGATTCCAAGTACTTCATGTCAAACTGTGCATCGCTCGTCTAGTGGCAGAACCCTGGACAATCACGCTTCACGCGGTCCGAGCGGATCCACGCTTAAAATTCGCTTACTCTCTATTAAGCCCGATGAAGAGGGAGGTGAGGCCAGCAACACCACTGCGTAAGCAGGAAACACCACCCTAACTGAAAGTTTATGTGTCCATAATCTGTATTTCCACGCAGATAGAGTCAACGGTTTCTTTCAGCTCCTAAGGTAGAAATATTTTTCCATTTTCTGTAAGGAAATAGTGCTGTTTTATGGAATGTTTTTGTTGTGAACGTGTATCTTTGAGTTGCTATTATTTAAATGACTTAACAGTTAAATTCTATACCTATTTTGATACTTCCTGAATTAAAAAATAGGTTTGTATGCTTTTAGGCAATTTGGAGTTGAATTCTTATATGAAAACTGTTTTAGATTTAGAAACAAGTTGTTGAAGACCCCTTATAAAGGTCTCTGGTAGCAAGTTTGCTTGTGACATAATAGTTATAGCGTGAGAATTTCGGCCACAGAGTCCCAAGTTCGAATCTGTTTCCAGTTACTTCGGTTTGGGCGACTGAGCAGAGTATCATCAGCCTTCACATAATCAATATGGTTCTTACCCTGGTAAATGAAAAATATGTCCCGAGAGTTTGTTTGAAGTTATATATGTTTCGTTAGTAATTGCTTATGCGGACAAAATCTGACTCCAGGTTCTCTTTTCGAATACCTTTAATCATCTGACTGACTGGTTTCAGCATAGATTTGTACACAGAAGTGCAGCAGTTCCAGTTGCCACACTTCATATAGCACACAAAGACAAAAGAGTAAAAGAAAGAGATTAAAACCAGATTGTCTGCAGCCATTGGTTATTGGAATCCAGAGGACCTCAATCAGGAAGTCCGCACCTCCCTATATGGCTTAAACTAACTGTTAAAAATTTCATGGGCTAATGCTAAGTCTCAAGTTGGCCACCTCCAGCTCTTTTCCAACCCAATTCTATGTCGCTTAACATTTCTGGACGTGAAAGGCAGTGGCTTTGGGTGCGCGAGACCTCTCCTAGCCATCTCAATCGATGTAGCTTCACAATCTCATTAGTTGATTTTCCCTCCTTACGTAACTCACGCCGCCTAACCTCAATATTACTTAACCCATTATACCACCTAACATGGGAGATAGGGCGCAGACACTTATGATCAAAGACAGGTAGTTTTTTCATGTCTTCCATTTCCAACGGCCATTTTACTCAGCTTTAAAGAAGGACAGAATGAACTGCTGAGTGGTACACACGTCTTTTGGTTGACAGTCGGATATCGTGTCTACGCCAAAGATAATATAGGTTGGCAATCATCTATTGTCAATTACAAAACACAACAATAACTGGGTTACTCAGCCTGGTGACCTTATTCGTTAGATTCTAGCACCTGATAGATTTAAATATTTCCATGTATTCTGTATGTAATCATTCTAATTTACTTATTCCCCTTTGTATTAACTTCTAGGTCGTATCAATCATAGTTGCTCACCAAACTCAATAGTACGTTTCAATGGCACAAATAGTCGGTTATCTGTTGTGGCACTGACATCAATTAAAGAAGGTGAAGAAATCACTATATCATATTTAGATCAATGCTTACAATCCCGTAGTCGTCATACAAGACGTAAACATTTGTCACAAAATTATTTATTCTGGTGTGATTGTCCTAAGTGTGAAACAGAGAAGATGAATGGTGCACCAAGTGTGACATCCTCTGAAGAAGAAGAAGAGAGTGATAATGATGAAGATGACGAAATGGGTGGAGAATAAATTTAGCGAAAATAGATGTGTCTGACAAAAAAAATATAGAAGTGCTTGAAAAACAAATAATAATAGTGGTGAAGCAAATGTTAAAAACTTGCTCACTTCTATTGTGAATATTTTCTTAAAATGTATTAAATACAATCAAATTTATACACTGATTAACATCCTTGTTCTATTGATTAGATTGTTTGAATTTTGTTTGGGAAGGGATTTGGGTGCTTGATTAAAATTTTGATTTTTCTTTTGCGGTTATTTTGATAGATTATTCAGTGAAGTTCAGTTTCATACGCTTATTTGAATTGAACATATCAAATTAAAATTTATTCGTATGTCGACAATGCTTATATCCTCTTTAGTTAATTCGTCTGTTGTCCAATACAAAAATGACTGATTAAATTGGCTATTCCGTATTACAACTTAGTAAGGTGTAGGAGTTAGTAGGTTTAAAGTAGAAAGTCGGTGTACTTCTTGCACTTGAAGGCTCAATTGTGATTCACTAAACTTGCTCAGTTATACATCCCTATCTAGCAAGTATTTTATGAAACTTGGAAATTCGGAAAGTACCATTGTACCACACAAATAATAGGTGCAGCATAGCACATCTTAAGTGGTTAATCACGTTCACGTTAGTCGGTGACTTTAAGCGCTGGGTTCTTATTAAATTGACTAACTGTGAATTTTATTCAGCAGTAAATGTTAACAGTCGATTAGTAGCAGGTTCAGTGTATTCGGACACACTTGAGCAGGGTGTGTTTGAAAGGACTAGACGACTCAAACCCATCCCACTTAGCTTTGAGGAAAAACGTTAACATTAAGCTACGCATTATTGACTAACGAATGCGTCATCAAATAGTAGCCGTTGATGTAGCTTTCAGGCCTATCGGTTTAATTATATTTTCGGCAAACTTCCATAAGCACTAAGAAATTCAAAGTTGCCGTCTAGTGATAAATAGATAAAAAATTTATTGGTTACAGGATTTCATCATGAGCTGACATCAGTTAGAGAACCATTGGAAAACCTAGGGAGTACTGGACAGCTGTTTCTTCCTAAATCGGGACTCTTCATCACCACACGCCCACCGCCGGGGTTCAAACCCAAGACTCTCTGGTTAAAAGGCGAGCTCCCTAGGTTTTCCAATGGTTCGCTAATTGGTGTCAGCTAATGATGAAATCCTCCAAACAAAATCCCTAAAAAACCAACACTTGAAAATTAATTTGATATTCACTAGCGACTGGCACTATTCAGGCAGTTAACCTGGGGTTCTAATGGGAAGCCGTGGCCAGTAAGGTACAGCAGGTTGAAGATGAGGCAGTAACTCATGGAAGAAGACATTGTGAAGTAGTCGCGCTATGTTGTGAATTAGCAGAAGTTGGAATTCATGGGCTGGCCATTGGATTGGATCCAAGTGGCTTCATAGTCTACGAGCTAGCCCTCCATGTAACCGGAATGTCCTGGGTTCGAACTCTGGCGGTCGGTGCATGGTGATGGAGAATCTCAAACTAGGACGAAACAACTGTGGAGTACTCCCAGTTGGTTTTTCAAGGGTTCTCTAACTGATGTCAGCTCATGATGAAATCCTTCAACCAATCAAACAAAGTCCCTACAAAACGGATACTTGAAAAAAAACTTGTTTTATTGAAACGATAAACTTGATGACTATCAGTAATGGCTAATAACTAACTAATTGTCATCTACTTACTTGTTCGTTTTCATTCATTCTATTCTTATGAAACGTATTTTCTGCTCATATGTTTGCTTCTCCAAAGTGTGGCAATATGAATTGCTGTACTTTGCTTAAAGTTCTACTTTAATAAGTTGGTCCTGATCAATTTGAGATTAATTTGCATTAGTTCTAGTAGTTATCTACCTACTATTCTGTTGACGATCTTAATCCAATGTTAGGTTACACTCTCTTGTACGTTGGATGAATCACTCATTGACTGCCAAAATTATGGAAAAGTGGAACCGGAAGAAGCTTGATCAATAGTTGTACTTAATTAATAGGAAATTTCTATCGCTTTATGATGTTTTCATGTGTTTTGGGTTTGGCATTTATTTATCGTTCATTGGTGTGACTATCGGTCTGTGTATCGTGTTTCGGTTTATAAGGGTTATGATAGATGATAGCTTAAAAAGCATTTTAAAATGCATCACTTTAGTACATCAGTGTTGCAATTCTTCACTAGTCACTATATATATATATATATATATATATATATATATATATATATATATGAAATTTAGGAATGTTTCGTGGCTCACCAAATGAAATCTATCAGATTTAGGAGACTGGTAATTATATCTCCCACCTGGATTCTGTTCTATAGTAGGAAGAAAATGAAAAGTGAACCCTCTTCTGCACTTAGATAATTTCTAGTTAGTTCCAACTCACTGTCAGTAATTCTATAAATTAATTGAACCCTACCAACTTAGACATTAGTTGTTAGTGGGACGATTAATAATATTTACCAGTCTATTGTCAATACCTCAGATTCTCATATATAAGCTAGTACCTTAGTTTTCCCGGTCAGTAATTTATCATGCTACCATCCTTAAACACTTGAATCCAAAGCCTTAGATCCTGTTGTTTGGTCTTTTTTCAAACCAGAGGCTGCTTCCCATACATATTCGGTAATAACTAACTAGCTTGATATCCATTCGTATTGGGGTTTGATAGTGAAAAGATCTAGTGCAGCCGAAAAATAGTCAAATCGATCTTTTTCATTGTTATGCCAGTGTTCCAGTCGTATTTGCTATAACAATAGTGAGGTTCTATATTCGTTTCATATACTAGAGCATTTTCTAGGACTTGTATCCATGATAATTCTGCATAGTTGGCAGGTATTACCTGGTATTGTCTCTCTTTTTTTCCCATTTATCACCCCTTACTGCTCAGCGCGTTTGCAAAGATTTAGGCAGTATAATTCTAAGTAACTTCAGTTAGTCACCATGAACTCGGTCGTTGCTATCTATGTAGAATTGCTTGTGCCCTATGACATCATCGTGTGAGTAATTCGGAGGTCTGGCATTGTGTGTTTAGGTATGGTAAAAATCATTATTCATTGAGTATCATCATCTGCAAATATCGTATTCGTTGGCTCTAACATATGCTACGACTGTCATCCCAGAGGTCTTCCGTACCGGTCTCTGTTCTCTGGAACTGGGAGTGGATTAAGAAAGCGTAGAGGTAGTCAGCTCATAACGTGGCGTCACGGGATGAAGCATATTCATAGTAAATTAGCATTAATTAGTACATCACGAATCCCTGTTCGGGGTTCGAAACGTTATCAGTTATCGCCAAGAAAAACAATCAGTGGTGAACGAGCTACAGCTCTCTCCTCCTTTCCCTTTCTAAAAGCACCATGAAGTATTGAATGTTGAATGATTTTGACAAATATACGGGCTTCCTTTCCGGTTGTCGTCCCTCATTCTTTGTCTCCCGAATTTCCTTATATATTGTTGTGTGGCACACCTCTTGGTGTCCATAATACTATCCATACACCTTATAGCTATGTATATAATTTCTTAGACGTGTTAGGACTACCAGAAGCAATAATTCTAGACCGTGTGTAACTCATTCGGCCGGTGAGATATCCCCCTACTTCCATGTAAGAGTAACAGTTTTGGGATTTACTAACTGATCACTATATAATATATTTTTAAAAAAACAAGTCTAGTAATTCAGATAGTAATTAAAAAAGTAAAAATACCAGAAATAAACAGGAAGTTGACACATAAACAAACAAATCTAGCAATTCAGATAAGCGTTAAAAACGCAAAATTAACAGAAATCAACAGGAAGGTCGGCTATGAAAGGTAATAGAATAATCATTAGTGGTGCGACTGACTTTTCATGATGACCACTATAGGGAAAATGGTTGGACTTATTTATTTTGATGAACACATAATGTGAGCTTGAGATCTTGGATCCCCAACGCCTCAGCTTTTCCTAGATGCCTTGATTTCACTCCCTTTGATAGGCTCGATCGGATCTTGTACATGACTTTGAAGGACTTTTCAAATGGAGCTGAATGTCCTGAATTCAACAGATGTTCTGTTACCGAACTGTATACTTCCCTGCATCCTCCTTTTGGTAACAATGCTGGATAGTGTTCCCAAGCGCGTTTTACAAGCGGACACAATAGCGTCGATTTTGGTATACCAATCCATTATATAAAAGAGCTATAACTACGATTCACCTTCACAGTCCAATTTAATTTCAACAACGAAATATACAAGCAAGTAGATGGATTAGCAATGGGTTCTCCTCTAGGACCTCTTTTGATTGACTGCTTTATGGTTAGCCTGGAAAACAAGTCCTTATCATCAACTATCGACGACCTCCATCTCTACAAGAGATACAACGATTCTGCTTTCATTATTTGTGGTGACAATTGTGATTTTCAAATCTTCAATGACGCCCACCCAAACATCGACTTCACCCTGGAAGTTGAATCTGACTCAGTGTCTCATTTCCTCGACGTTCAACTATGAAGAAATGCAGACAACTCGCTAAGAAGATCCATCTACAAAAGCCCACATGGAACGGACAGTTTATCAACTTTCAAATCAATGTGCCTCTAAGCAGAAAGAGAAACATAATATATTCTCTTTCCACAAGAATCCGGAAAATATGCGCCGAGGAGTGAAGTGATGAAGAATTGTGTAATCTCCTAGGGACCTGGAGAGAAATTGGTTTCCTTTCACCAAGATTCGTATAAAAGAATCTAAAACCAAAGAAAATGTCTGAAAAGTTCCAAGTCACCAACCCTTTCCAGGCCACTTCAACATGCATATACAAGTTCACTTGTTCGTGTGGACCCAAGTGCATTGTCCGTACCATGTGTCCTCTTGTAAAACGCGCTTGGGAACACTATCCAGCATTGTTACTAAAAGGAGGATGCAGGGAAGTATACAGTTCGGTAACAGAACATCTGTTGAATTCAGGACATTCAGCTCCATTTGAAAAGTCCTTCAAAGTCATGTACAAGATCCGATCAAGCCTATCAAAGGGAGTGAAATCAAGGCATCTAGGAAAAGCTGAGGCGTTGGGGATCCAAGATCTCAAGCTCACATTATGTGTTCATCAAAATAAATAAGTCCAACCATTTTCCCTATAGTGGTCATCATGAAAAGTCAGTCGCACCACTAATGATTATTCTATTACCTTTCATAGCCGACCTTCCTGTTGATTTCTGTTAATTTTGCGTTTTTAACGCTTATCTGAATTGCTAGATTTGTTTGTTTTTTATGTGTCAACTTCCTACCGGTTTTGTTATTACTAGACCATAAGTATGCTTGTGTAAAAAGATGAGATTATTACCATTGCGTTAATGCAAGTCGTCGAATTGATAGTATGATTCTGTGGAAGCTACCGTTGACCTCTAATCAGCTGATGTGTGGAAATTATTCCATACTGGTCTTAATTTAAATGCGTTCGAAAATTATTTTTGATGAATAAACCTGAATCTGATTTGGTGTGTTCACAGCTAAATCGTAACACAAGTAATGTTCATGCATGTCAGCTGTGTTCCAGTCAATGGATTCTTTGAAAAAAACAACTTGATTTACGTTAATTCTGCAAATGAACTTACGTCTGATTGCTTTTATTTATAAACATCAATCACTTAGGCTAAAATAATCAGTGCTACACATGATACAATGAATTCACTGTATTTCATCGTGTTCTTATCAACGACATACTGGCTAATAAACATTATAGTTTACACATCCCTTACATTGTTCATCAATAATGCTACATCAAGGAATGAAAAAAAAAGTGTCATAGGCTGATAGTGCTTTTCTCTCACTTGGTGGGAACTGCAATTCCTAGCACAACCTGAATGAAAAATTGAAAATGTCTGGCACGAAACAGAAATTCTTGTAGGTAACATAGAAATCGAAGGCTAACATATTTAAGCTAGTAATCTGAAATCATTGTACTCTGGGAAATTCCGTACTAGGTATTTTATGCAAATCCTACTGTAAAAAAAGCTTAGAGTTTCACTTGACAAACTGTTTGTTAAAAAGTTTAGTAACTTGTACTCCGAATATATCCTGCGTCGAAGTTTGCGTCATCAGTCTCGTCAGTCGCATATCTGTTCTAATCTAAAGCAATTAGTTCCCTTTATGAATTTCGACAAAACAATAAGAAGACGTAGTTTATCTGGAACGTGTGAATGTATTTGTGCCAGGCACGTAATTGTCATGCACATTTATGTAGAAGACAAGGAAGCGTAAATTATCACAATACAGGTCAAGGTCACAAATAAGGGGTAGGAAGGTGACGTAAGAGTAATTTTTGGACACATAAGACAGATTTAAACCTTCTTATAGACAAGGTTTTAACAAATCCAAGTATGTGACCCAACCTCTATGATGTTCTACTCTATAGATGATGCTGGATCACATACTTGAATTCGTTGAGGCCTTGGCCATAAAAAAGCTTAAACCTGTCCTGTGTTTCCAAAACAATTATTTGTTATTACTTTAAACCTACCTTGGTAATCCAATACACAACCATAGTTCAACTTAATGATATTTTCACCATTCCTTTCCTTTTTCTCCTCTTTTTTCTTACCCCCACACTATTACGTTACCTTCCTACCCCTCATTTGTGACCCTAACCTGTATTGCAGTAATTTATGCCTTCTTGCCTTCTACATAAATTTTTATGGCAAGCACGTGCGTGATCAGAGTTTCCAAAGTGTGTTGCACAAATACATTCATACGTTTCAGATGTTTCAGATAAACTATATCTGTTCTAACTCCATTGCTCACTTGATTGTGACCAATAGTTTGTACTAGAAATATCATCAGTTTTGATGTGGTTGTGTTCTCTGCGCTGGACAGTTAATCTGCGAAGCTTTCATCGCCCTGATAGGCGACATCTTCAGCGCATACTTCACTTTAAAGTGAGCTTTTAGATTTCTCCACGGGCAAAGAATGGGCAATCACTCCCAAGGTCACCAGAAGATACGATTAGTAAACTCGTGGAGAAATCTAAAAGCTCACTTCAAATTGAAGTATGCGCTGAAGATGTCGCCTAGCAGGGTGATGAAAGCTTCGCAAATTAACTATCCAGCTCAGAGAACACAACCACATCAAAATCATCCACCTGAGCTACAAATCTTCTCCATCATTTTTTTTCCTTCACGTTCCCAGTGGAACATAGGGCTTCAAGCTAGTGGCTTGAAGTCTCTGTAGCAGTGTCTATTTAACAGGATAGGGATGCTAGCCTCATGCCCAACCGTTCCTCTTTACCAGCATTATTTCTGGCTTAGCTAGGTAAAGGAGTGCGTTTGCCGGGGATTGAACCCCGGACCATGTGCATGGTCGGCGAGCGCCCTAACAGCTATACCACCATCATGTCACCAGTTAATATTGCTGTACAACACTGTGTGATTTATCAAAATAAAATCTTATCCATAATGCAGTTATACTGTATCATAGTGCCCAAGTTCTATACTCAGATGTGTCTGTTCTAATTGTTATGTAATGGTTGAAAATTAAATGTAGATCATTCCCTTTGTTTTTATTTACAACTGACAAACTGTCTGTTATTGTAAATAATTGATTCGTAGTATTCTTTCTAACATTTTCGTGACACAATAAATAATGTGCACTTTAGTTATTCTGCCAGCAGTCAATACCAAATTCTACCACTGTTGGTAGTATTTTAGTTCTGAACTCATAAACAAATATAAACTCGCTATTTTGCATCAACTGGATTTGATTGTTTTCGAATTTCATTTTCAATTAGCAATCATAATTTCACTATGATTCGGGGAACTGGTTAATGGTTTTCCAAAGAACGTTATGATTAGTGTAAGTATCGTGTTTTTTGCCTAAAATGGAAAATATCAACTTACAAGGGTATCCGTTTGATGGTTCTTCAGTAACTTCAAAGCACCTACTCCGAATCCCATTAACCACCAACTCATCATGAAAGAAGTGACATGATTGATACATTCTTATCCACAATAAAGTTCAGCTAGGTCGGTGGAGAATAGATTGTTCTGATTGGTTGGCTATGGGTGCAACGTTAAACAATTTGTCCAATGAGGTTATTTCATGTCCACAAAGTAAACTTAATGTAGATTTGAGGAAAATATACTTCTACGTCTGCAATCAGCCACCGACTTATCGTGTGGATTTCAGTTTTGACCGCTTCCTGACAATCCGCATCATACTACAGTATGCATTGAATTACATTATTATTTGTCTCGGAAAGATTAGCCCAATGTTTTTTCCATTTTGACTACTTGATATAGAAGTGGTTTACCAAAGCTGTGTTCGCATGTTAACATAATTAAATTTATCTTTTATGAAGGGCCTCATGGTTTTCATATTATCTAAATTACAGGTAACCTACCTGGTAAGTATTGACCACACATTGTCTACCTTTACTTTCTCTGTGTACTCCTCTTCTTTTTTTTTCTTCATCGTTTTACATCTCACTCAAAGTTCTGTTTTGTTTCTTTTTTTATTTCAGTGTGAACGTTTGTTCTGTTGTTTTCATCGTTCTTCCGATGATGATTCACCTATTCGATATGAATCATATTCACAAAATCGTGATACAAGTTCTGTAGACCCAGAAACACGTAGACAATTGCAAGCAGAAGCTGCTGAACGTCGTCTGGCTGAGAGTTCAACACGCGGGATTGCAGATCCTGAAAGTGTAAGGCGAAAACAAGAACGGGCTGAAGAAATAGAAAAAATGCAATATGCCTCAGGGAAATCAGATAATAAGCTACAGTGGAATGTTAATTAACTGATCTGTTCATTCTAATATAAGTGAGTGATACATTTAACTTGTCAATATTTCTCATATGTTTACGGTTTGGTAACAGTAGAAAAGGAATGTTATGCTCCACTCTACTTGTTGTTGTTGTCTAAAAATGCCTTCAGAGCTCATATTATGCATGTAACTATTCAAATGGCAACCCATCTTTTGTCTTAATAATTCAAGTTGTTGCCATTTAAATGAGCATCATTCAACATCGCTCAGTATATATATATATATATATATATATATATATATATATATATATATATATATATATATATATATATATTAATGAATAGACTATGCAAGAGCTTAGACAATAACACATCCATAGGAACGGTTACACCCAATAATTGCAAATTAAAAGAGTTAGAAGTGTAACTGCAGAATGCAAGAGTGATTAGTAACGAAATGCTTATTTGCAACTTGATATACACATACACGAAAATTATGTATACCTTAAATTAAAATTGTCATTTGCACAGATCTTCCGTGTTGTGCCATTTCTGCCCGTCATAGGGTTTTTGTTTGTCTTCTTTTTGTGTCTCCCATGTTTCGTCTTAATACCGGTTCATTTCCCCTCTCTTCGACGTAAAATCTATCTTTCCGCTGTTTGATATTTATGTGTCGTTGATCTTCTCTTTATATACTTTTGATAATTCTTGTCAGTAGCATACTCCACAAAAACACTAAATAAGGAATGGTGGTGTATGTAATGATCCAAATTTGACTTCTGTTGGCCTCCCAAATACATTATCTTGAATAAAATGGAGGCATCCAATACAAATCAGGTTTGTATGCGTTTTAGTGTGTTTGAAATGAAATAAAAATTTCGTTTCCCGTATTAAATTGGTTTGAAATTCGTCAAAGTGATTCAAATAACAAATATATTTTAAGATATGTAAATAGTGTAGTATAAAAGTTCTCACTGAACTCTCTAGTTGCCGGTAATGATAATATGTGTTTTAAATAGATAGTAGATATAATCATGTAAACTATACTTGGACTGCAGAAGGTTTGAAACAAAGGAAAGGTACCTAATGATGGGAATAAAAGATTACTTGTCGAACTAACAATGAAGGAGGATTTAAGTCTGTGCAAAAACTAGCGCGCGGAATTGTGCTCCTGTCCACACCAAACAAAATATTAAGTCGTTTCATCCTGGAAAGATTAAAAACTGTTGGGGATGCACAACTCCTCCCGGAACATGCCGCACTCAGCAAAAGCAAATAGAATAGTGTGCGGATCAAATCCCAACGCTATGTATCACCATTGAACAGAGCATAAAATGGCAGTCAAATCTCTACCTCAACTTTAAGAAAATCTTCAGTAGCGTTGAATGCGAAGTGATTTGGATACCGCCTCATCACTATGGAGTGCCACAAATGTTTATCAACCTCACTCGACAGCTTTATGATGATGTCATAATCTTAAGTGATTCTCAACAGAAAACTTGCCGAATAAGACAAGAATCCTTACCATTACTGATGATGTTTCTGGTTGTAGTGGACTAGATCATGCAGCACAATATGGCGAACGGGAAGACAGGAGTACACTGGGTAGAGAACAATATAGAGGATCTTGACTTCGTGGATGATTTATATCTAATGTTACACAACCTCGAAGATCTACAGGCGAAAACCAACAAATTGGCTGAAGTAGCAGGCGGCAAAGACAAGACTTCAAGTGGGCATAGAGAAGACAGAGGTGGTGAAGGTACCTAGCGATCAACAACAACAACAACAGGACCGATCACTATCAATAGAAGAAATTCGGAAGTGGTCACTTTCTTCGTATACATAGGCGCAGCACGGTTGACGATGCAAGACAGACACCTTCATCACTCTGTGAAATCAGTTTGTAAATCTTTTGCACTCAGGATAAAGAACACAATTCGGATTTTCAACACTACTGTTAAGTCCGTCAGTTCTTCTATATAGTTCAGAAATTTGATGCTTATCAAAAAAAAGAACATTTCCAACAGCTTGCAGACTTTTATCAACAGCTGCCTTCTCTACACACTGAAGATCAAATGGCTAGAAAGAATTAGCAACAAGTAACTATGGAAATAAACCAACCAAGAATCTATTACTCAAACATTTCCCGAAGAAAATGGAGATGGATCTGACACATGCTGAGGAGACCATTGGGGGATATCTTGCGCCGTGTCATAGTTAGAGTGGAAGTTGGACAGGAAACCACGGGTTGGGTGTTCAAGGGTAACATGGAAGAGATTAGCGTGTATGAGCAAACATGAACCCAACAAAGAAGGATTACAGAATACTGGATGAATTTTTTTTTTATATTTTTTTTTTGATTTACAGCTTGATTTCACACTGTATTTTTGGTACAAGTATGGAATTTTCAGCATGGATATCGGTAGCCCAAATTTTGCAGGCCGACCATAGATATCAGGTGTGCGCCGGCGTGGGCTCGAACCCCGGACCATGTGCATGGTCGGCGAGAGTCCTAACCACTGTGCCACCGACGCACAGAGATATGCTTTTGAAGTTCTATATTCTGCTCTGAATCTAAGGGAATAATAATTATTATAATTGGCCAGTTTATCAGGAGTGTTACATAATATATGTATGAAATTAAAAATAATGCCTAAATATGTATTCCTGAATATTCCTCTCTTATGTATGTAGCTGAAGAATAGTGAAAAAGGCAATAAAGGTCAGCAAATAGTATTCTTTTCGTAACTTCACTTCAAAGCTATACATTAGTTATATAGTGTTCTAAAAAGTCATTATATAACTGAAAAACATTAAGTAGTGAATATCACTCAGAAATGATTACGATTCAGACCAAAAGCTGTCGGAAACCGGAGTATTGTTCATTAGAATAAAAGACCCAGAATATAAAGTATTATTTTACAGTTAAGAGTTTGAAAGGAAAGAATAAGAGGAGGAAACTGAATGGCTATGAATTACACACCAAATTATTGTAAAAACTGAATAGAGGAAACGTTTATGAGCCACAGTAGTGAAAAGGATTAGGTAAGCCATTTTTGTGTACCCGATTTTGGGTTCTCCTTGTGTACAGCTTGAGCTTCTGCTGGAAACAGAACAGGTAGTTGGAAACCATTCAAACAGTTGACTGATGGTTTATTGGCATCATAAGTTGATTGTGCCGAGATCGATCTCTTGTAGAGTCTTTGGTTCCCACTGCTAAGGAGTTTGAATTAGACTTTGGTTTTCGATGATTGCATGTAGCACTTTTTTTGGTTTTTTTTATTACAGCTTGATTCCACACCGTATTTTTCGTACAAGTATGGAATTTTCAGCATGTGATATCGGTAGCCCGAATTTCGCAGGCCGACCATAGATATCAGGTGTGCGTCGGCAGGGGATCGAACCTCGGACCATGTGCATGGTCGACAAGAGTCCTAACCACTGTGCCACCGACGCACTTCGACTGATAATGAAATATATTTTCGAAGCAGTTATCTCCCTCATATTGAATAGATGAGGGTTTCTTTATTCCTAAGTTGGATTCTAAAACACCCTATCCTCTTATTGTCTATATTGTTCTTTAGAATTTTGATTGAGTATTTTGATAGTTTAATCTTTCTGTAGAGTAACAAAATATGCTACTCTTCTCTATTTAGTTTTGCAATTCTTTTTTGGGTTTCATAGTTAAACTATTGACTCTTCTGCTATTGTCATATTCTGCTTTACAAACATTTTGATTAGTTAATACGATAGTTTCACAGTATATTCTTTTTGCGACTGTAAAAAACTTTGAGTCAAAGCTATATTGAATGTGACGAAACTACGCTAGACATTCGGGCTGAATCTATTGATCCAGCAGCATCTAGGTGATAGTATCAGACTTCACATGATACCTATAGATTGCACGCTAGTTACTAAGAAAACTACATTTTATTACTGAATTGCTTCAAAATATGTATACATAAAACTAAGGGTATTCTTCGTATATATATATATATATATATATTCATTTAATCGATGAGTTGAGTTCAGTATCCTCAGATAAAAGAGTATCTGAAGTCTATAAAAGATGACGAAGTTGTCGCAAAGTACACCGTCAGTTGACATCCCGGTGGGTGAGTACTACTGAAGAGCCCCGAACTGGGACGAAACAGCTGTCCAGTACTCCTTGTTGGTTTTTTAATGGTTCTCTAAATGATTTCAGCTCATGACGAAATCTTCCAACCAATCAAACAAAATCCCTACAAAATCAATACTTGAAAATTCCCTTTTTTCTCTCCAAGCTTTCGTTCTTTATTTTTATTATTACTATTAGTCCCTTGGGTTCTGAGTTATACATAGGGCTTCAACAGCACATCCTGTTTTCTATCGTCTCTTTAGACGGCTCCGCATTCTCATATAAGCTCTCATCTCCTTCATTTCACCTCCGGACCATTCCAAACTCGTCACCTTCCATTCGCGTTCTACTCGAATGCCTATACGGTGTGTTATGTCACTCAGCGGCCTACTCAGTATTTGTCCAATACACTTCCATTTTCTGTAACGTGTTTGTTAGACAATAAGTTGTTGGTTGGTTTGCTGGCTGTCAGTGTTCTTCGCTGTTTATCCTTTCTGACTATTTTATCTTGGGTATAGAGCAAAGGCAACTGTTGATAAAGCACTCAGGTTTCAGCTAAAGGCTCCAGGATTTGATTGCCTTTCGGCCTATTTCAACCCGGACAACTGGAGCCTTCACACAATGAGTCCGATTCATTGCCTGATACATAAATAATCTATTCCGGATGGCTTACGTTCTAATATTTAAATAAATAACATAAATATTGTAAGCAACCTTAGTGTGAACAGTTGAGTAAGTTCTATCCATTTATTTCAAGGAAGTTAAACTATATCAATCACTCCGGCACATGACTTTCGAAAACTAGTTAGAGATACGAGAGGTATAACCAAATCCAAATAAGCCCTTCCCTTCTGAATTTGCTCATTGAGTTTCAGGAGGATTAAGCGTTTTATTACTTGGTTAACAATAGGTTAATTTGCGTTACAAAAACAGACATATGTGGAGGAAGCTTGAAAAGATAATTGGTCTTTAGGGAGGAGTGAAATTTTGGGATAAATTAAAGAACAGAATCAGAAACAGGCGAAGTTATAGTATTATAGCCAAGACCAAGTTATTTCAAGAGTTGACCTCCAAGAACCACTTAGATACAGGGAGTGCTATGAAAGTTCATTCCAAATCAAATCACACTTGACTATCTGGACTGTGGTTAAAATATTCCACTTATTCTGTAGATACTTTTTATGTGAACCTATAGTGTTAGGTGGGGTTATGCCTTTTTAGACTAGGGTTTAGTGCCTAGAGTTAAGGTTAGGATTAGGGTGATAGTCAGGAGTAGGTCAAAGAACAGTTTCAGAAATGTCAATAGATCTCAAAGTACCATGACCTGCAGTCAACTGGATGAATGGGTGTATCGCGCATGGTTCTATTTCTCTATAGATTATCTGTGTAGTGATTGGGAGAAATTCTTACAACACATAAGCGACAACTATGTAGTGTTATAATATTATGTTTGTAATGTGTGCATTTAGTGCATTTTTCAATGATTATGCGACTTTTTTGTGTCTGAATTCTGATTAATTGTTCAAGGTCACTGTTGTTTTGGCTATTATAGTTTAACTTTTCTCAGAAATACATGTACGGATCGCAGGACACCCTGATCTATAATCATATTTTTTTTAAATAGTTTGAAGACTTTTATAAATAAATAATTTTTCCTTCACGTTCCCAGTGGAACATAGGGCTTCAAGCTGGAGGCTTGAAGTTTCTGTAGCAGTGTTTATTTGTACAGGATGGGGTTGCCAGCCTCATGCCCAACCTTTCCTCTTTACCAGCTTTATTTCTGGTTCAGCGAGGTAAAGGAGCGCGTCGGCCGGGGATCGAACCCCGGACCATGTGCATGGTCGGCGAGCGTCCTAACCGCTATGCCACCGACTCCTTGAAGACTTTTACTGATGCTTAACTCTGATCACTTGTTCTAGGTTAGTAGTGAGGTTGATTGGGAGTAGCTTTTATACTTTAACTTTGCCTCTACTTCCTTCTTTTATTCCATGAAAATGTTAATCATTCATGATATTCTCTCCTGTTTTTGTTTGATTTCAGATTCATTCCACCAGTGATCCGAGGCATTTGTCTGAAAATGAATTACAGATAACTAGCTCTAATTCTTAATTAATAATGTATCCTGCTTTTTCTTCTCTCCTTAACGTGGTATATTTTTCATTGCGTGGGTGTGTGTATGTGTGTGTTAAGATCATGGAAGTTGTGATATGTATATTTATGTTTTAAATGACACTCTATATTAGGTTTCCTTTTGGTTGCGTACACCAATGAAATTTTTTCAAAATTCATTACTCTTTACTCGAACAAATATCAATTTCTTCTATTGAACATTGAAATTTTCAATTATGGCGCTTGTTGCTTGTTCAATTCAAATATTCATTCACATGTAAGCAGTGAATATTATCTTATCCTTCTCCGCACAAAAATGTCTCTTCTTCAGATTGTCTAATAAGAAATCGCATCTTTTTTTGCGCATTAACTTTATTGGATTATATTTTATTTTGTTTTACTGTATTTGAATCTGTGTGTATACATTGAACATGATTGTGTGCTTCTGACTTTCAGCCTATTGTATGCTTAGATTTTAGAATGTAGTTTATTTGAAGTAAGCACTAATTCTATTATGTTTCAAGCTTGTTTACCACTCTGCTTTTCGCTCATTATTTCGCAATCAGAAAACAGTGTGCATCATGTAATCAACGTTTCATGGAATCTTGTTATTTCTTAACCGTATATTTAATATTCTATGCCTGTGTAGTAAATATCTGTCTGTTTCAATTGGGTGTTGTTTGTTTTGTTTTTCTTTAATATTTTTGTCAACATATCTTATCCCCATTGTTTGCTTACTATTACTGCTGTCATGGTTGTGTTTAATTATTAAAAAGACGGTTTCAGAGAAGAAGATTTTCTTTTCGACGAAGTCATCAACTAGGCTTGATATTCGTGTATTTATATTACATGTGTGAGAAAGTTCCAGAATTATGTCCGGTCAGATTAATAAAATTACTAAGTGCAATAAGCGGAAGGTAGGAATTGGCACTATTCTAGAAATATTTCAGGTCAAAGGTCTAATTAAAAGTTCCAATGTGTAGCAATCAGGAAGGTCGCATAGAAAAGAAAAGATAGGATTATAATTATTTAAAAACTCAGTTTGTATAATTACGGGTTAAGGACGTAGTACATTAACGAAATGGGTAGGAGGTTCGGACAGATAAAGTTAAAAGCAGTAACCAAATCTAATAATGCTGATAGGGATGTTGATAATTAACCTCGAATTTAAAAGTGATACCGAAGCAGAAATTCTCCGTAGACGGTTTCCGAATTCTCTTAGTAAAACATACTTCGCCGCCAGCCTATGGGTAACATTCTCTTGCAAGAAACTACTCACTCAGCACATGAAAGACAAACTATCGCATTGGACCACTTCAACATGCATATGTAACGAAGGAAGACAAGGGCCAGGAAACAGATCGTTTATTGAGAAAATCAAGAGGCATTTATAGATTTTTATGTGCATTATTATTGGCGTTATTGTTAAAAATGGAGCAACTTCTTCTGATTGGTTGTTTTCTTGCTGAACGTTATTCTGTTATCTCTTTGTGGCCGTTTCTCAGAAAATCAAGTCATATATCTATGAATCATATTTCCACACTTTAACTCCACTGTGATTGGCTGGTGATTTTCTCAAGGTTAAACTTTGTTATTATTTTTATCATGACCCTGATTCGGGGCATGGACATTGACGTAAATTGTTGTCTACAATTTCGGCTTGCAGACAGCTCACACCACACACATACAAGTTCACTTGTTCGTGTGAAGCTGAGTACTTTCGCCGCTCCATGCGTCTGCTTGTAAAACACGCGCGGGAATACTATCCAGTATGGTTAGCAAAGGGAGAGCGCAAAGGGGGTATACAGTTCGATAACAGAACATCTGTTGAATTCAGGACATTCAGCCCCATTTGAAAAGCCCTGTATACAAGATCCGATCAAACCTATTAAAAGGAGTGAAATCAAGGCATCTAGGAATAGCTGAGGCACTGGGGATCCAAAAGTTCAAGCTCACGTCATATATTCAAAAGAAATATCTCCAACCGTTGTGCCTCTCGTGGTCATCATGAAAATTCAGTCCTATCAATAATGATTGTCCTTTTACCTTTCTTATCCCAACTTCCCTGTTTGTTTGTTACATTAACCTTTTCAAATCCCTATCAGCATTATTAGATTTGGTTACTGCTTTTATCTTTATCTGTCCGAACCTCCTACCCATTTCGTTAATATACTACGTCCTTAACCCGTAATTACACAAACCTGACGAGTTTTCCAGTAATTATAATCCTATTTTGTCTTTTCTACCTGATTTTTCTGATTACTATACAATGGAATTTTTACTTTGACCTGAAATATTTCTAAAATACTGCCACTACTGATTTTCTGTTTGTTACACATAGTAAACTTAATAATCTGACACCTCTGATCGGAAATAATTCTGGAACTTTTTCACATATGTAATATAAATACACGAATGTTGTACGGCCTAGTTGATGACTTCGTTGAAAAGAAAATTTTCTTCACTGCGACTGTGTTTTTAATAATTCCTATTATCCAATGTGTTCAATTGTAAAATCCATAATCCCTAATAAAGTTCAACGAACAAATCCATTCAATTATAAGTATTTATTGTACAGATACGAGCAGTAAAGGAGTACTTTTCGATTGATGTTTGTCTATATGTGCTTTATGCTCACAGACCTATTGCTGAACAATGTTTTTTTGTTTATAGAAACCAGGCGTGTAGGAATATTATAATGTGAGCTTCGATGGGGACATCATCACCCACTGGGAAGTGCCTGCACATCTAGCTAACAAGTTCAAAATAGGACGAAATGTGCATCCTGGATACCACTGCTAGTCACTATTCACTAGTTAAATATTTTAATATGCTTTGAATGGTACTAGAATGAATAGAGTCAAATGAGTATGATACTTTGAGTTTAGATTGTGTGTGTACCTGATCAAATTATGTTTGCTGCGTTGCTACCACTCATATTGGAGATCCAAATTTTCATCACCGATAGACTAAGTCACAGATTTCAACAATGGACAATTCAAGTCATGAATGACTCTGTTTGTATATATGTTGGTAATCTTCACTGTAAGCTTCGCAAATATAATCCATCATTTTGTTTGCAGTGTAAAAAATATGAGTAAATACATGTGATATGATTGTGATTAGTTGATGATCAGTATCTTTAGTTATTTAAGGCTCTTTTATGCTTAAGTATCAAAAATTACTGCAGATCGTTGATGACTTGATAGCTCTTCACTTCCTCTCCACTCTGTGTCCACTAAAAATGACGGAAGCCAAACAGCCATACTCTTCCTTATTGCGTCAATTGTTACTATTACTATTCATGGAAAATTCCCATTGTAACATATAGAAAATCAAAACAAGTGATTCAGCGAAGAGACTCTTTTCAACGAATTTATCATCAAGCTGTACAGTTGTATATATATGTTTTTTTAAGAAGTTTTATCCGGTGAGGGAATTGAATCTTAGGTGTGAATGTATAAAATAATAATAATAATATATGAAGTTCAATTAAAACTAAAATGTTTGTGATTATAATCGTAGTTAAATGTCAAGTGGCAAAGCAAATTAATGTCATATATAGAATAATTCATAGGAGGGATAGAACTTGAAAATGGGTGTGCAATTATAGGATTAGTAGGCAAATCGAATAAAACAAAAACGTTACGTAATATTGTGTGAAATTTAATAGCATAGAATTTATCGTTGTGAAAAAGAATTGATTTAGAATGACAAGTGAAATAATACCGGGGACAGTTCAAAGTGAGAATAGTAATAATAACAATTGACTTAATAAGGAAGAGTATACAAATCGAAAAGACAAAATGAAAAATTGGTAGAGCTAAAATATTATTGGGTGTTACCATATTTTAGCATAGAGGGATTAAGACCATGAAAGTTGGAGGGGTTGAACGAACTTTTTATGTACACAGAGATCTGGCTTTTCTGTTTCGATAGCCAGAGCTTCAGCAATACAGATGAGTCGGGTACGTAGGGATTTGGGCAGATTGCTCTTTGCCTTGTAGATGACTTTAAAGGCGGAGGCTATAGAGATAGGGTGATCATTATCGACCAGATGTTCAATGATCGCGCTTCTTATTGCTCCACTTCCACCTTTTCGTAGCCATGCAGGATAATGTTCTTGCACCCTCTTGGACAAAACTCGAGTCGAACGACCGATATACCTAGCTCCACAAGAGCAGGTGAATTGATAAACGCACATAGAGTTGGTCAACATTGGGATCTTGTCCTTCAGGTTATTGAACAATAATGGTCGGCTAGTAAAGGCTATTCTCAGAGATGCAGCAGGGAATGTTCTTTTCAGGGACTGTGATATCCTTCGTTTCATGATATCGGAAGCTAAGTCCCCTTTGAATTCTAAGCTCATGTAAAGTATTTTCTTGGGAGCGGTTGATAAGTCACGTTTTGTAGGCTTTGAATTTATATTCTTATCTATAAAACGTGGTGGAAATCCATTTTCCATTAGGATTTTCCTCAAAGTGTATAACTCATCTTCCACAGTATCAGTGCTACATATGCGTCGAATACGAGTGGCAAGCGACCGGACCAGGTTTCGTTTTCGACCAATGGGTACCCAGCTGTAGAAATTTGTCAGTTGACCATTCCATAACAGCTTACGATAAATCGATCTCTTCAGAGTTCCATCGGTCCTCCTACATCTACATACCTTTTATACATTTGAAAGCTTTGGATTATAGGCTTCAGGAAACCATTTTCTAGACTGGACATAAAAGGAGAGGGCCCAAGGGAGAACCCATCGCAATACCATCCTTCTGCCTGTAGATTGTCTCATTGAAAGTAAACTGTACATTCAATGTACATATCAAAAGTAGTTCTTTAAGATCTGTAGTGGGTATCCCTATATTCAAATTGTTGTCTTCAATATATTTGCATATAAAACATATGGTCTCTGTCAGTGGAACGTTCGTAAATAAGGATTCTACACCCAAAGACAACATTTGTCTATTCGACGCATTTATATCCTGTATACATTCAACAAATTGGAAGGTGTCCCGGAGGGAATGATTAGATAGTTGCCCCTGACTGGTTCGAGGATTTCAGCCAACCATCCAGCTACGGGATGATAGGGCGATCCAGACACATCCAAGATAGGGCGAAGTGGAACTCCAGCTTTGTGTATTTTCGGTAGACCATACAGTCTTGGTATTGGAGATCGTGTTGGTCTGATCTTTTCGTATAATTCTTCACGAATGAGATGATTGTTCTTCATTCTCTTCAAAGTATCGGTAAGTTGTTTCTCAATTAATTCCGTCTTGTTTTTCTCGTTCGGTTTCGAGAATTTACTGTTGTCTGAAAGTAGACATGACATTTTATCGATATAATCTTTACGATCCATAATAACAACACCTGTACCCTTGTCAGGGTGTGTTATTAGTATATCTCTGTTATGCGTCAAAAGTTTAAGTTCTTCTTTGTGTGCTGTTTAGTCAGAAGACTGCATTTTTGGTCTAGCATTAAGGTATTGATTGCAGGAGTCCGTAATGGTAGATTTGAAGCATTGGAAATCCACTTGTCATTCTAAATCAATTCTTTTTCACAACGATAAATTCTATACTATTAAATTTCACACAATATTACGTAACGTTTTTCGTTTTATTCGATTTGTCTACTAATCCTATAATTGCACACCCATTTTCAAGTTCTATCCCTCCTATGAATTATTCTATATATGACATTAATTTGCTTTGCCACTTGACATTTAACTACGATTATAATCACAAACATTTTAGTTTTAATTGAACTTCATATTATTATTACTATTATTTTATGCATTCACACCTAAGATTCAATTCCCTCACCGGATATAACTTCTTAAAAAAAAATATATATACAACTGTACAGCTTGATGATAAATTCGTTGAAAAGAGTCTCTTCGCTGAATCACTTGTTTTGATTTTCTCTATGTTACAATGGGAATTTTCCATGAGTTAACTATTTATGGTATAATCAGACAAGTCGATGGGGTCAGAGTTGAGCTTTTGTCTGGATAAAAGGAAGGAACAACAGTGAATATGTATATAATGATGGAAAGTTCAAGAGGATAGGAGTGGATAGTAAAGTAAACTTATAACATAGGCAAAACAGTTAAGTAAATTTGAAAAGTAACTAGGTGATTTCAACCGAATAGAAATAAAAATCAAATGGGACGTTACACAACCGAACGAAAGTGCACAAGAACAAAATAATTATGGTTTCCATGGTAGTAGGAAATTAGTCACACTATCTTTCTGTTTAATTCTTTTCATTAATACCTGGATGGGGATTATTGATATGAATTAAAAAATTTCTTTTTTTATAATTTTGATTTCTGTTTTATATGAATGAGATAATTTTATTGAGTAATTTGATGCCTCATACAACCAGCCTGAATAAGTTTCATCATTAACTCAACCTCATTTTGTGTGCGTGTGTGGAAATGTATAAATGTTATAGAATTCAGTCTGCACGAAACAAAGGACTAGACACATCATACTAGTTACTAGTGCCCAATCAAAGTACAGTCCTACAGGAAGTGGGTCAATCGCGAGCCCGAATAGCTCAGTGGTAAAGTCTCTGACCGCAGCACTGAATGACGTGGGTGTGAATCTCAGAAAGGACATGAACTCCTTCAAGGTTGCAGATATGTCTTGCTGACGAGTGCCAGATACCAAGAAACCTACATCCAAGGCTTCCTGTGGCCGATTGCCTCGACCCATCTAATATCATCAAATCAATGATGTATTTTTGTCCAATAAAACTGTCCTTCCAGACATAGACCAATCTGTGTCTGCTTGATACTCGTGGGTTAATGAAGTCAAACGTAGTCAGAGAAGACAGTTGTATTCGATAGCGACTTATGGTGCCGCATTGAGTTCAGTATCATTGTGCTTACTTCTTACTCTTTCGATTACAAAAGTTATATTGTAACCGAATTTCACAAATACTGGAAATCTTTCTTTACTCAATATTTGAGATGCCCCTATTCATTATCTAGTTGTATGCACTTCATTTAATCTCCTCAATCTTCATTATTCTTTCTTTGCACGTCACAGCTAATCGTGTATTTTAATTTCACTAAATGTTGTGTGTATATATGTATTGCAAACTATTCTATGTTAAAAGAGATCAAAACATAATATACTGAATGATTTTTTTATTATTTTGAACACCTTGTTTTCATTTTCATAGTATATATCGATGCGAATGCTTTGTCAGTGAATTTACCGTCAACATTTTTTGCATTCATATCTAGTAAGGGCATTACAATCTCGAATGATATTAGACATGATGGAAAATGTGTATCGAATTTTATTCGATCAATATTTTTGGATGACGAGTTAGTCGTGAACAAAGAATATTTCTTTTCGGTGACTTTTTCATCATGTTCTACAGTTATATGTCCATAAGAATGGAAGAGTTATTGTTATTTTAAAATCTTTATTGAGTCATATGAAATAAAAGGCAGTCAGGGATGAGTTACTCTTTTCGGCGATATCATTCTCGAGCTGTACAGTCGCATATATATATATATATATATATATATATAAATCTTTTTGTCACAAATTGCGTAATGTATAGAGCGTTGGTCGGGTGGAAACTAAAATAAAAATAACAGATTGAGCGAAGAAAAATATTCCTTTTTAATTAGTTCATCATCATCAGCTTTCTATACTAATATATAGTTTTTTGTATCAAAATTTTACCAAGGGATTGGCTATTTTATTTAATCAGTTTTAGGCGTAGGAGGGTGGAATTAAGTGGTTAAAGGTCATCACAACAATTAACTAATATACGTTTTTAATAAGATGTCCAAGTTTCGAAGGAGGGGTGAGAATTAATTACGGAATTCAAGATAAGTTGATTCTTAGGCGTTGGCAACAAGTTATTACATAATCAAGAAATTTGTAGAATAATGATGACTAAGAAGAATGGAATGATTCAGGTGAATTACTTAAAATACAAACAAGTTAATAGAATTAGCTAAAAATTAACAAAGTCAAAAGTTAGTTACAAAAACTTAACAGTTATTATGAAGTTTGCCACGGCAGAGAAAGGGGCTGTACAAGTTTCTTTCGAACGAACACAGATTTGACTTGTTCAGATGAATTCCGATTGCCTTTGCTATATGTAAAAGCCGTACTTGTAAACCATGCGGGAGGCTGGGTGATATACTAGTGTTGAGTTGCGTATATATGACCTTGACGCGGTTTGGGATTTACACGCTACAGTTACATAGAACTCTTGTTTCTAGGGATTTTCTTGCCAAGCATTTGTCAAACTTATTGTAATTATTTGCTTTCAGAACACTAAATATGTGGATATAATCTTGTTGACCGATAATACCTATAACTATCTGCTATCCATTTTGTGACTTTGTAACACTAACTAATATCTATAATTGTATATATTGATGAATTTACATGTCTAAGTTGGCTCAAGTCAATGAGTCTGTGATTTCGGAGTCACTTATGTTAACTGTATCTGACTGTGACACTACTGCTAAGGTTAATTTTTTTACTGTTGTTGTCGCTGCCCTTCCTGTTATGAACTATTTTCATGTTGCTGGTGTAGTTCTGATTGTTTTATTCCTTGTTTTCCTGGTTTTAAAGGGAGCAACCCACAAGGTCGCTTCTCTCTAAACTATATTTTAATGTAACTATCCACTTCTCAGGTGTGAGGCTGGCAACCCCACCCTGTAAACAAAATTGCTACAGGAGCTTCGGCAAGATGAATCTCTTTCCGCCAAAAGAAAAAGTCTGTGTAGGGACATGGAATGTCCGCACCATGTACGAGACTGGCAAAGCTGCCTAGATCTCAAGCGAGATGAAAAGATACGGAATCCAAGTACTTGGAACATGTGAAAGCAGATGGAACGGGAATCGACTCACCAATTTGTCAACGGCTGAGTCAGTGATATACTCCAGTCACTCAGAAGACAACCACATGCACACCGAGGCGTGGCTATCATGATGTCAGCAACAGCAACGAAGGCCCTGATTCAATGGGAGGTTATCTCCCCCAGGGTAATGACCTCCAGGTTCAACTCCAAAGGAAGGAGTGTCAGCGATACAGAGCTATACACCCACAAACAACTCAGACCCCGAAATCAAAGAAAAGTTCTACAGACAACTACAGGCAGCAGTGTACAATACTCCAGTTGGTGACATTTAAATATTAATGGGAGACATGAACGCCAAACTGGGACCAGACAACACAGGAAGGGAACTCGTCATGGGTAGAGAAGCTCTCGGAGAAGTTAATGAAAATGGAGAACTCTCCGCTGAATTCTGCGCCTTCAATGAACTAGTAATTGGTGGCAGCGTATACAAACACAAAGATATCCACAAGGCTACATGGGTGTCACCAGGTGGACAAAAACCAAATTGACTTCGTCTCAATCTCAAGGAAGTGGAGGCACAGCCTACTGGACACAAAGGTAAGAAGAGGAGCAGACGTTGGCTCAGACCACTACCCCTTGCAAGGGACAATCCAAATAAAATTAAAAGCTTTCAGGGAAGCAGGAGCTGCAGATAGACCACAAGTGAATTTCAACACTCAGAAACTAAAGGACCAGGCTACAAAGGACATTTTCATTGCAAGCATAAAGGACAAAGCCGAGACACAAATCAACACCAGCGAAAAGGTCAGCGTCGAAAAGCACTGGAACAACTTGAAAACGGTGTGCAGCCAAACCTGCATGGAAGTTCTAGGCAGAAAGAAGAGACAGGACAAACAGTGGCTCACTACGGACACTTGGAAACTAATAGAAGAGAGAAGGACAGTGAAACAAAAGATTATCCAGTGCACTGACGAACAACAAAAACATGAGTTGAATGCAATCTACAATACAGTGAACAAAAGAGTGAAGAAAAGTGTCAGGGAAGACAAAAGAAAATATTATGAAACCATGGCAAGTGAAGCAGAACAAGCTGCAGGCAAAGGAGACCTCACCACACTCTACCAAACAACTAGGTACGTGTACGGGAAAGAGTTCCACACAAATTGAACAAGTGAAGGATGACGATGGAAAGTCAATCACCAAAGAAGTGGAGCAGAGGAAACGCTGGGTTGAACACTTCAAAAGACAACTAAATCGACCTCCACCTACAACGCGCGCGACAATACCAACAACGGAAGCAGAATTACCGGTGAACATCAATCCTCGAAAGAAAACAGAAGTCCTGAGTGCAATCAAAATGCTAAAAGCTGGAAAAGCAGCAGGACTAGATGGAATCCCAGCAGAAGCATTGAAAATGGATTCACAGACAACAGCGGACTTGATGATGCCACTACTGGAGTAGGTGTGGAAAGAGAGCCAGGATTGGAAGAAGGGATACTTATTCAAACTGTCAAAGAAAGGGGACTAAAGTAAATGTATGAACTGGTGCGGCATCATATTTCTGTTTATCCAAAGCAAAATACTACAATGCATCATCTTGGAGAGAATCAAACAAGCCCTGGATGAAAGACTTCGACCGGATTCAAGAGAAACAAGTCATGCGTCGACCAAATCGCGACAGCAAGCATCATCATCGAACAGAGCTTAGAATGGCAGTCACCTCTCTATCTCAACTTCATAGACTTTAAAAAAGCATTCGACAGCGTCGATCGAGAGGTGATATGGCAACTACTTCGCCACTACGGTGTGGCGCCGACAATTATATATCTCATCCAACAACCCCCTTTATCTACCTCGAAAGCATCGTTCCAACTACAGGCGACTGACGAGATTATCAAAGCAAGGACCGGGGAAGCAAGACGAGCTTTCATTACTCACAAGTCTTTGTGAAGGTCAACAACACTCAGCATCAAAAATAAGATCCGGATTTTCAACTCCAATGTGAAGTTACTGCCACTATACGGATCAGAGAATTGCACTGCGCGTCATAAAGAGCATCTCAAACAAACTACAGACCTTCATCAACAGCTGTCTTCGCTTAATATCAGATGGCCAGAAAAAATCAGCAACAGGGTTCTCTGGCAGCAAACCAACCAGGAACTGATTGTGAAACAAATAGACAGGAAGAAATGGAGATAGATTGGACATACTCTGAGGAAACCATCAAGCAAGGTTACTAGACAATACTTCGAGTGAAACCCGAAAGGGAAGCGGCGAGTTGGTCGTCAGTGTGAGGGTGACTTGGAGGAGGTCATGTGAGGAGAAGATGAAGGCATATGGGCAGATTTAGAGCGGGTGAAAACGTTGGCAGAAAACCGAAAGCAATGGGGGCGTGCGACTGAAGCCCTATGTTCCTCCAGGAATTAAAAGGAGTAATAATATTATAATAAAAGTTTTATTCGTACCTTTGCCAAACCGAGATAGGTGTTCTGAAATTCGACGATGAACTTGCCTGATCGTACGCCCTATGTAACTAACCCCTCACGAGTTGTTAAACTGGTAAATACACACGGAAGAGGCGAAATAGGTCTTTTTTGTTTCTTGAACTAGGTATTGGTCAGCTAGTGAATACACAGCATTGTTCGGCCGTGGTAATATTCGCGGTCTATTAAGAAGGGGCAGATGTCCAACAAAACTCGTGAACTCAAAAGTAAAAATCCGGCTGTTCCCAAATAATCAGTCTTCTTAAGATTACAATTCACGGACGACGTCAATAGCGATATTTTACCACAATGTCTGCAAAGGTCCCCCAAAAAGAGTCAACGGAACTAGACTATGTTGTGTATTCACTAGCCGACCAATTTAAACTAAAAAATTGCATAAAATGAGTCCGAGTCCGTGATGATAAAGAATACTGTATTACGTACAGTAAGAGAGGGCAGTTAGCAGGAATCTGGTCAATAAAGAAATCTTCTCTTATTCGTATCAATCTGTCAGCGGAACTTCATGTCTGTAAGATAAGGGTTGTGTTACACCACATATTGCTGGCTATTTGTTCGTATGTGAATAGTGCCCTCCATGACAGCCTGACTGTGATGTTGGATTTGTAAATGGCCATTCAAGCGCTCTGTCCGTGACTTCGGTCGGGACGTTATACGGAGGAACGTTAAAGTGCAATCAGGCAATAAGTTTGGATTAAGCATAGTGTTACGATACACCAAATGATGAGTTAAAAAGAAGACCTATGCATCAGGATAAAACGACAGCTAGTATGACACAAACGTGAACAAGTGTGCACATATATATGCATATATATGAAAAGAACGGATTTAAGCTTTACTTTGGAATGTTAGGTTATTCAGCTCCTAGAGCTTTACTCACTGAATAATTGTAAAAGTAAATACGTCCGATCCTTAAATTGATTGTAAACTACCCACTTCTGGTAAAGTGTGATCGCTGTCACAGGTATGCATCAGTGAAACTTTAGTTGAACGTAACAACAGTTTATTTGATCAGTACTTGTAGGTTTCTCAAGCAGAGGCCTGAAAATTAGACCCAGAATCTTCAAATAGTTGGAGTTAATTAAAGTGTTTTAAGGATTACAATGTTCAGAAACCACAAAGCAGTCGTACGACCTCCGCTTGACAGTTTTTCGTCGCATCTATATGAATCCACGCCAATTCATGCATGCGCTTATAAAGAGTGTGCTTCTGGGCGAAATGCATGAGTCAAAAGCAGGTTCATGAGTCATTGTGAGATTGGTCGAAGACGAGTTCTTTTAATTCAGTGTTAAGTCAGATAATTTTTATCATTTATTCTTATCGTTATTTTCGTTAAACGCGTAAAAAAACAACAGACAAAGTCTTGACTGTGAACTTACGGTTCAAATAATCATTATACTTTGCATATTGCTTTACTGAGAAGGAGATCCGTCGCCTGAATACAGTAAAGAATAATGTTTCGTCGTGTGCCAAATCAAATCTAAAGTGCTCAACAGACTGCTGGTCGATCTCCTGTGGGGACAACTGAAAAACAAAAGCACCTTGCATGAAGCTCGACAGCGATTCAGAAAGGAGAGGTTTCGTACAACCTATTTAATGGCAGCCTCCAATAAGTGAAGAGCATTATCGCTTAAGTGACAACACTCATTGAAACTAACGACCAAAGGCATATTTAGTCACAGGAGACAGTCGTGGATTTTAAACACGTATTATGAAAGCACTCTGGCAGTCAAGCATATTGGGGATTTCGATCAAACATCAAGAAGAGCATTCGTCATCAAGTATTTGAAGAGAGCCTTACAATTCACAATACTTGATGACTAGTCTCATCTGTTTGAGTCCCTTAATCACTGGCTGTTTCTGAAGGACCACAGCGCCCCGTGTAGGGGAGACCCTACAACTCTGCACCAGACCCTCACATAAGCGACTATAAGTATGCTGGCTCCATTAACCTCTCTTTTGGAGTCAGAGTTAGGGCTTTCCGTTGACTGAGTTTGCTTCAGACTCGAGCCCTAAGAGAACTATAATATTGGCCGACGAATCTTTACTCTGAATATTTACAACACGAAGGTAATGGATACATATAATACATTCGTTCAGAAAAAGTTTACCCTGTTTATCTAGGATTTTATGAAGCAAATTTAAACCCCTCATTATTCAAGCATTTTCGAACCCCATCTTTCTTACTCAAGTTCCTATACCGTATAGTCATCAGGAACTCCAAATTTTATATATCCTGAGCTGCACACCAGTAACCATCTAGAAATTAATTTGTCAGCAGAAAGTCTTCTAAAACAATTAAGAAGGGTTTTCCTTGTCGTTCCTCTCCAGCTTTAGGCTATTCGAATAAATTCCGTCTTTTCCGTTGGGCCTCAGTGAGATGTGACAACAGCCTCCAGTCATCGATGAAAGCGTTCTACTGCCCAGGCGGTTGAAGTGCAGGATGTTGAATAGCGAATTCTGTGTGGTCCACACCTGCGCAGGCCTTCGAATTGATGTCTGACTAAGTTTTATTCCGGAATTTCTGTGAATTTATGCGCTTGCTGTTCAAGCGGAAATTCTTATTCCACTGTTATCCTTGAACCTCGAAATCAGTCTCCAGAATAACTTAAGCTCTACAGCATTTTTCGTATACAGGACGTGTAAGGCTGGGTTGGATAATCTGGAATCGGAAAGAATAGATTTTGTTGCAAATCCACCTGATCAAGCTGGAGAATCAATCATAGACGATGAATCAGCTTTCAGTTATAACCACTGTCCAAAAGTGTCCATTCATACAATATCGGAGTGGAAGTTCTCCTAGGGCTCATACGGGACCAGACTTTGTCAATCATCGACAGTTTGAAACGTCGCGCTTCTCCACATGGATAAAGTAATCGTAAACTCTGGGGATGCCGGAAATGTAGTCAGAGAAATCACTACAACCTGTTTTTCGCATCAGCAGCCAGGATCACTTATACCTGGACAGTGTCTGTAGTTATACAAAACGAATGTATGACCAAATTTAGTAATTCACGATGCCACCGTACCACCACTCCTAGAAATATTGCGAAGAAGGTCTCTAATTGCGTCGTTTCATTAAATGGCGACTGTGTGGAGACCAATTCTGAACAGTTTCATGTACTACAGAACTAGGCGCAACCCCTTTATGATGTGTAATTTTACACAGACTGATGAATGCGACCGATGATATCCTCTACGGTAACCCTGGCAGAATCCCTCATCTGATAGCGGTACATGCCAGAACTAACTTCTCTCTTAGGGTGTACCACCTGTTAAATGCATTGCCTGTGGATAGGGCAATCACTTCATCAACCAATAGCTTCAAGAGGAGTTTCAGCCAATACATTGGTGAGGTAGAATAGTAATCCAGATTTATGGAGGAGGTGGAAGTAGAATAGTTTTCCAAGTGGCTGTCCTGGTGTCGCAAACACCCGTTTTCTATTAATGTCTTTTTGTCTTATTCTTTTTTTATTTTCTTTATACCTACTAGCCTGCTTTTCCTTCACTTTCCTTTCTGCACTATGTGCTGTGTTTCCAATGCTTCAACTATGTTACAACTAATTCACTTGCCCTACCTTACACTTGCATAGTCTACACAATCTCTAAATCCGCAATATTCTGGCTCCATGGGCGTTTCTCAGCCCTAAAAAAACTGCCTATTTTGATTTGACACTAGTGGTGTGATGCGTCTAGTCCTCTGATTGGGGTAGACTGAATTCTATCAGTCAGGCTGTAATGTGACCACCATTATAGCTAGCTCACCATCATGTTCACATTGATTTGATGGTAATAGATGGTTGGGGCAGTCGGCAGGAAGCCCAGGACCTTCAAGTTCTCAGAAACGCCTTGCTGATGAGTGCCAACTAGCACGAAGCCTAGGTCCAAGGCTTCCTGCCGATTGCCTCCAACCATCTAACGCCATCAAAAAGCTGTCTAGTAGAAAGCTCCCATGTCTCTCACCCCCGAACTGTTCTTAAGGTTATACAAGACATGTGAGGCCACACCTTGAGATGCATAATATCATTGCTCCTCCGCTACGCAAAAGGGATGCTAAAATTCTAGAAAGTGTCCACAGACGAGCGACAAAATGGATGATCGGCCTCCGCAACAAATCGTACGAGGAAAGACTGATCAATCAAGTCTTTTCACACTTAGTTACCGTAGGCACTCATCACCGTCTACAAGATCTTAAATTACCAGGAACACCCAAATAAAAGCATCCTGCCATTAAATGATTGTAGACTTCCACGAGGTGACCCGCTAAGGATAGCACACCAGGGACGAAAGACTCAAATGCGCTCACATTTCTTTTCGCTTCGAGTTTGACGTCTCTGGAACGCTTTACCGCGGCCGTGACCACAGCGCCATCTGTGGAGGTTTTTAAGCGGAAGCTGGACAATCATGCAAAAATGCAAGGTTTGTGTCTCAATGGCTTATCCTCATAAAACCTAAAACCAAAATGTCAATGGATAAGCATACAAACTAAATCCCCACGACCTGTTCTGCCTTCTCTCACTGCACCGACTACTCTACCTTTTCCTTAGGTCACCTTTATTATTTCACTTATCTCAACCCATATTATCTACACTACAACCTATTATTATTACTATTCTTCTTTTATGACTACACCGAATGACCGACGTGAGTTAGGTCAAACTCCATTCACGGAAGCAACACAGTCCTAACACACTGCATACTACAAACCACATTTTGACCAATCCCCGCACCACTCCTCTTGGAGTCTACCAGAGCTAAAGCAGTTGAGTGGCGGGACTTACTACGCAGAAGCTAAAGGAGATCTGGAACCTCTACCTTACAATCAAGAAGCGAGCTCAAAAAATCACACTATTACACTAGCTCGTAATCAGGATATTGAATGTCCCAGCACAGTCACTATATGTTTTCTTACGGTATGTATAAAAGCTGCAGCAATCAAGAAAGACAACACCTAGATCCGCCGAAGATTTAGAATTGTTTCGAAAGAACAGGAAATCAGTTTCAAGAAGTGAATAGATCTTAACAGGTTTATCAAAATGAAATTGGACATTGTATTCACTTTTACAAGGTCATTTGTAGGTCATAATTCTCAATTCCATTGACCCAATATCGTTTTTCCGAGTTAGCGTTAAATAGATTGATTTCTATACGCTTGCTTGGTAGTGAGATTACGGTTCATTCAAATAGATCAAATGGTTGGAAGCTGTAAGTTGTTTCAAAGTGCAATCTTATCCTTATAAGGATAACGGAATAATATTATTCCGTCATCTTTCTACCAATTAACTGGAGCATATGTACACGTTCTAGTGATGAAAAAATTACATAAATTTGTGCGTTTTTTACTAATTAACCTTGAAATTTAAGAAATCTTGTGCACCTATCTGTTGACTTGTGGAATTGTACAGGGAATTAGTTACTTCACGTGTGTATATATATGTATATATCTTACTAGGTCTTACTTCACGATCATATTTGTGATTTCATTTCTTTTTAGATTCCAATATAAATTTTTTGATTTGTCATTTAAAAAGTTTATTTTCGGAAGGTATTTCTATCATAATCATTTTGTTGAAATTCCTGAAACCCTGTAGTCGGCAATTCCATGGAGTTGACACAATGACTATTCATTCGGTTGGGAACTAGTCCTAAAATAAGACCTATAACCATTAGAATCTTGTACATATATTAACCTTAAATCAATATTAACCTTCTCTATTTCATTTTTCTAAACCTACTTATCTCCCATGAAAGTATTCATCTATGAAGCTGCAATGTTAGTTTGTGTAAGTAGTTTTTATTGTTAGCCATTTTTTTGTTTATTTCGAACTGGTTTTTGATCTTTTTACAGCTTCAGATACTATCAATCTTTAAAAGGAGTAGGTATTTACGCTGATGTTGAAAACATGACACGCTGTAATGAAATCGACTCTCGTCACACCTCAATGATTGCATCGTAACAAAAAAAGCAAATTTATTGGTTGGATAAGAAAAAAACTGCGCGTCACTTTACTAGTTAAATACTATGAGCACATATATTTGATAGTTTTGTTTGTACTTATGTCGAGTTCGTAACTCAGAGAGGTATGGTTGCTGATCATAGGATGATAACCGATTATTTTATTCAGAAAATTTTTGAATTTACATTGATAAATCTGAATAAGTTGGATTTACTCAATATTGTTAACTAATATGAGCTTTTATCATCGAAGCAGCTACTTTGCTAATCATGGTTCAATTTTTACTGATTTATGTTAACTATCAGGAAATATGCAGGCGAATAGGTTTTATACCGGAAATATTCCTTTGTGTAGTGCTTTTGCCTTGGCTTCACCACTAATTTTTCCTCAAGAATTCTTTTGTAATTCGTATACTAGCTTTTATCCTTCATGAACGACTTTAGCTCATCAGTTAATTATTTTGTTTTTCACCCTCTCATTGTTAATATAAGCGATTATTCCCCTAAATAGAAGGTAACATGCTATCTTGTGTAATTTGCTTACAGCTTTTGATGGTATTCCATTACGTCTAACAGTAGCTTATCAGGGAATTCATCAAAATAATGTTACAAGTTGCAGCTTTTCTAAATGCGGTCGGTTCTTTGCCTTTGTCGATGAACCAAGAATTGTTTTGGGTTACTGGGTTAATGATCTCATGTAAGTTGGCGTTAACTTTTTGCCATAAGTTAAATTTACTTCGCTAAATGGTTCTCACTCTACTGACTTGGGATCCCTACATAATTTTTCCTTTTTTCTCTTTCATAATTTGATGCGTGCATTTAGTTAAGAACGTTAAAATAAATTAGTAAATTACTGTATAAGTTAGCGGCTAAATGCGTATTCTTTTGTCAGCTTGTATTATGCATTTTATGTGAAGGTAATAATGAGAGGCGATTGACTGAATAAATTTTGGCCGGTAAATTATGATTTGGATCCACAACACAGGTTGTAGCTGTATTAAACAAAGGACCTACGCATCTGCGTATAATATCGTAAGTTTTGTACTCACGGTATCAATAATATACCTAGAAAAGGGAAAGGAACTGATTAATCAGTCTTATAGCCAGTTGAGGAATTTTTCCTATTATTAGCATACTCTAAACGTTACTTTTGTTGAGCTTTTTCCAATTTTTGTAGTGAATATTTGATTTCATTTTTTAGTTACAGACCACAGCGGTAATATCATTAACATATGACTCCCTTTATACAAACATTTCGACTGCATCCATACACTACAAAACGTGTATTACTTCATAAATAATTCTATCCAGCCTAAATTATGAAGGCTGCATTTTCAGTAAAAGTGGACATTTAGATAACAACATAGAATCATATTTACTTTAAAATGCCTCGTCCGTGACAATGTAGTGAAAAAGTAAATATTGAAAAATAATGCATCACCAAGATGAAAAATATGAGTGAAAAGAAAGAGTAAGTAGATAAATCCCAAAAATGTGCAAAGTGTTTTGTAGAAGACCAATGATAAGCATGCAGTCCTGTCTGTGATTGCACATATTCTCAGCTTCACAATCTAGGCTGATTTTGATTGTTTGTAGGATTTCATCATAAGCTGATATCAGTTAGAAAACCATTGGAAATCCCAGAAGTATTGGACGATCGTTTCGTCCTAGTTTTAGACTCTTCATCAGTACGCACCCGCCGGGGTTCAAAACAGTGACCTTCTGGTTACAAGGCGAGCTAGCTCGTAAACCATTAAGCCACTAGGACGCAATCCAGTTGCCAGTGCATGAGTTCTAACTTCTGCCAATTTTCTTTTTAACGAAGAAATGCATTTGCATTTCTGTTACATACTTATTACCAACAACGTTTTTGGGGGAACAAGGTTTTTGCCAATATCCATTTAGTCCTAGTAAGTCGTTTTTTCCAATTCCAGTTGAGTTTAAATGTCTGGTGTTTCCATTGTAAGCTTCTCTACCGAGATCATAAGTCTGGCTCTACCTGAGATTATGAATGACATCTGTCGAGACAAGAATAAGAACTATGCAGTGTATTCTACTGATGTTTAGGAGTAGTACTAGCTAGTCGATTTTTTTAATGGAGTAAACATTGGAGGGAGCCCTTCCGTTGGTTAGAACCTGAACTCATCAACGGTGTACCTCTACTAATTTAGATGATTAAGGCGAATTGTTGTGATATCAAATTCATTAAACTGTGAATTTTAAAGGGGTGAACTGCGTGAAAATACATTTCTTCAGCCTTTTTTCATTAGTTGGGGATTGGTATTGAAACTTTATTCATATTTTTGGCCGCGGATTAGTATCAGTTAGAGAACCATTGAAAGCCAAGGGGTACTGGATAGCCGTCTCGTCTTCGTTTCGGACTCATCAGCGGTATGCACTCACTGGGGTGCCTATGAGTCCAAAAATAGGGCGAAACAACTGTCCATTTCCCCTGGTTTCCAGTAGTTTTCTCACTAATATCGATCTGTGTAGTCAAACTTGAAACAAGTCAAATCCCTACAAACTAACTCTTGGAAATGATTCATTTGGTTGTTCTAAGTTGTGAATACAACTTATTTTATATTTGATCAAGTAGCTTCTGATCTTTCTTTCTTTTTTTTGATAATATCTGTGTACAGTTCAACTTGCTTAGATGAAAATAACTTCAGAGCATCCCTGTCTCTTCACTGTCATACCTCAAGTTTACTGTCAGACGAAGTTGCTAGCAATGGTGAATCAATAAATTCTGATACAAATGATACCAATACTAATTGGCAGTCATTAACATCGGAATTGTTAAGTGGTGATTCATCACCTGTACATATGAAGCCAATATTTCGGATAAAAACTAACGGAGATGTAGTTTGTATGACATTTGCTATTGGAAATAGCACCTTTTGTCGATTACCACATCGTGCTCATAAACGCAGATCATCTGTTGTTCGTGATTCTCAGGTTTCTCTATTACTGTTGGGTTTAGCTTCTGGTGTGATTGAAGTTTATAACGTCTGTGGCCTAATATCTAGTTCACCACGTAAGTGTAATTTTTCACTTAATGTTTTATTGATAGGTAATTTTTTATGTTTATTTTTTTACTCAGTACTATTCAAAAAGCAGTATGCCTTTTTTATACTTTTGACTACGTTTTCCATCGATTAGAATGTGTATTATTGAAATAGTGTGACATCATACTTTGTGGTGCGAATGATTCTCAATCTATCCGACCTCAGATTGTACGCAGAGAGAAGAGGTCGAACACATACGAGCAACCTCTGGGTTGTATGTACATAAAAGTTGTATTAGGAATATGATAGAGCGATCATATTCGGACGAAAGTGTAATTTAGTAATCATTTCATAAGTAAATGTTACGATCCTATTTTTCTCTAGCTTACATTTAGTGTTTTGAAATTCTTTTTTTTCCACAGATGTCCCTAAATATGTTCTTACGGACAACTGTACTCTTGTATATCTACTGTCAGTAACTGTTGATGGAAGTCTTCGTGTAGGTTCTGTACATCATGGTGGTGAAGTAAGATTATGGGATTTATGGGATGATGGGAATATGTATGGAAAATTACGACATAAGTTCACCATCCCAACAAGCTGTACTGCTACTACTAATAATCAGTCACCTGGTGAAATTCAAGGTGAAGCATGTACTTTTGCTTGGCATCCTCATGGTAAACATATATTTTTGGCGGGGGAACGTGGTCATGCTGTCGTGCTTGAAGTGAGTTAACATTTTGGTATTCAGAATATTTGATTTTGCTGTATGACAATATATATTATATATTATATATATATATATATATATATATATTGAAATCACATTTGATCGATTCCTTAGGTTTTTCAGGTACTCTGAAGTTTATAAATATTCAGACCATAGATATTGCGAATTTTCTAAAATAATTTGAGTCTACAGTCAGGTTGAAATGACTTGCAGAGAAACAACATATAAATACAATGACTGTATTATACAGTATATGGATTTTAACTTATATCTCACTAGTGCTGCCATTGTTCTCATTAAGGTGCGGGTTTTCATGAAAATTAGGATGACAGGTAATTAAATTTCCTCGAGTTATATTTGGATTTATTTTCGTTCGACGTATTGTTTCACTTGGAACCTCGGGCCCCGGTGGGTGCGTACTGACGAAGAGTCCAAAACTAGGACGAAACAGCTGTCCAGTACTCTCAGTTGGTTTTCCAATGGTTTTCTAACTGATGTCTGCTCATGATGAAATCCTCCAACCAATAGAAAAGAAATCCCTACAATAACCAATACTTGAGAATTAAAAAATACTGGTCTTTAATCATTACGAAATGTGCAGCAGAATGTCACTTAGTGAAAATGAGTATATATATATATATATATATATATATATAGTAGCCATGATTAATTTATGCTGCAATCGGAATTGAATCAGAAGTCTTCTGAAAGTATGATTTTCGATGTGTTGTTGTTGTCTTGTTCTGAATGATTATCTTTTCTACTTAGTTTTTACTCAACTGAATTATATACTAATTGTTTGTGTCTAGAGTTGTTTGAAATTCTCATATCGATGTTTATTGAAAAGACTAGCTGTGTTTGATCATAGGTGCCTGCGCTTTATTTCCCGTGTAAAGTGGCATAATAAGGTGAGCAACATTGAGGTTAGGCGTAGAGTTCTAGGTAAACAGGGGAAATCAATCGACGAAGTCGTGAAGCTACAAAGACTGAGATGGTTAGGACATGTGTTACGTATGCCAAGCCATCGCCTCCCTCGACAAAGAGCAATGTTAGCGGATATAGGGTCAGGCTGGAAAAAAGCTAGCGGCGGTCAAACAAAAACTTGGCACCAGTCAATGAAATCCACAACAGTTGGTCTAAGCCACGTAGGAAGGTGTAGACTTCTAGGCTGGGGTCCTCGGGACGGTAAAAATCTATGGTTGGAAACAATTGGTGACATGGCTCAAAATCGTTCTCAGTGGCGCAGATGCATCCACTCCTTGTGACTTATGATTTCCAATGAAACTGTTTTGTTCTTCGTTATTACTCCTTTGTCTCACACCTCTGCTCACAGTTTCTATTATGCTTTTCTTATACTTTCTTCTCTTGCTTCGCGTGCTACACGGAGTGTGGCGACTTGAACTTCCGCACATTTGTGCAAAGTTCTATGTCGAAAACAAACAGACAGATATCGATGTTTATTAAATATTTCTTCTATAAACGCTTTTCTAATTGTACCAGTATATCTTAGCAATGCTGCATAAAAAGCGATTCTAGCATATGCTTGCTGACTTACTATTATTGTTACATTGCAGGGAATGTGTACTTTATAATCTTAGTATTATTTATATCCTATGATTAGGAAAATAGGAGCTGTGTATTTGCTCTCCCCCTCTCTTGGCATGTAAACCTATTTTTCGTCATTAATAGTTGTTGAAACCCCTGTTTTTAATGTTCTGCTTCCAGTCATCGGATTCGAATTCGCCTCAGTGTGGCAGAAAGTGATTTCCTAAGGTAATCATTTACTTCAAGATGATAAATACTGGGGAGGTATCTCAATCTTCACACAAGTCGTGATACTACCGTAATAATTTCATGTAGTACATGTTACAGTTTTCCAATATCTTTCTTATGCTTAGATTGTGTTTAGTTGGCTATGTTTATATATTATTATTCCTTTGAGTTCCTAGTGGAACGTAGGGCTTCAATAACACATGTCCGCATTGCTCTATTTTCTGCTGTCCTCTTCATCTGGGTCTACGATTGACCATAATCTCTTCTCTCCTTCTTGCCACACGATCTCCTCCATGTCACCCTAGCACTGACTATCCGCTAGTCGCTTCGCATTTGGATTCCAGTCAAGGGGATGTTGCGTTATGTCATTCGATAGGCCGCTCAACGTATGCCCGATCCATCCATCTCCATTTTCTCCCACATATTTGTTGAGCGATCGACTCTTGGTTAGTTTGTTCCCAGCCAGAGTTTCTTGTTGCAAATTCTTTCTGGCCGCCGGCCATTTGATTTAAAGTATGGAGCTAGCGAAGATGGCAGATGTTGGTAAAAGTCTGCAACATGTTGGAAATCCTTTTCGTGGCACGTGGTACAAGTTTCTGACCCATATCACAGAACTGACTGACCGACTTCATATTTGTGTTGAAAATCCAAATCTTGTTCTTTATGCTGAGTGAGTTTCCAAACTGTTTTCAGGTTGGTGAAGGCTTATCTTGCCTTTCGGATTTTGACTTCGACATCTTCATCCGTACTGTTCGCCTGTAGTTGAAACTGTGCTTCCTAGATAAGTAAGGAGGCGACCGCTGTTAAATCTCTCCCGTTGATGGTGATTGGTGCTGTTGCTAATAAAATAGGGTCATTTTACGTCACTTCAGCCCACCTACTCTTCTGCAGGACATAATCATCCATGTAAATCCCTGATTTATGGGAATGGTCACTCAACATTGAATCAGTGGTTTGTAGGTTTTGAGACGTCGACGAGGTTCGGACATGTCACACATCAGATGTGTTGTATTCCTAACTGCATGTGAACATCTTTAGTTTTAGAGTAAAATTTCTAGTATATTTAGTTATTAAAAGCAGCTAATGATTATTCCTACAGTGACATTAGTAATTTGTATTCAAGTAATTTGTCATATCGTTCTTATTTTTCACATATTACTAATCACTAATCTAATGGGGCCATATAGATAAATATATGACCTTACCTTATTATTTACCTTCTACTTCATTTTAGGCAGAGTCTCCTTTTTCTCGAATTGCTTACATTAGGTCTGGTCATTATCATCGTATATCTGTTGCTAATTATTCTAAAGATGGAAGTCTATTGATTACTGCTTCATATGATTCATGTTGTGCTGTATGGTCTGTGCCTGAATACCAGTGTTTACATCGTTTCTGGTGAGTGTTGTCGCCATTTTTTTTGTTGTTGTTGTTGTTGAGTAGTTGTTATTAATATGCAAATAGGTTTTCAAGATTTATCCTTTCTGCAGTTAAATGTGGATTTGATTTGTGCGAAGACTGAATCATTACGATTCAGTTCATTTGAGATCTATACATCAATCGATTTGTATGTACGAAATTCATTTATGTAGCTCAGTAGTAACGTGTTTGACTCTACTTTAGCCTCAATACTCGCTTAGTATAATAAACCTCCTACTACATAAAGGGAAATCCGGAGTCTGGTGAATAAATCTGTACAGAGTGACTGATGCATACAAGTTCTTATAATGCACGAGTTAAATTTTGCTATATATGTCCAAACCAAGTTCACTTTTAACTCTGAAAACATTTGGTCATTGGGTATATGATATTCATTACAATAAAGGTTTTTGTATTTCCCAATGAATGAAAAACAAAACGATGATTTCTTACTGACTATTCGCTATCTAATGCTAATAGCTTTATCAAAGTATTATAATAGTACGTCTGTCATGATATCAAAATAAAGTTTACTAACTTGATCATCGTTCGTCTGTCTGGGGTCGTTTTTCGTTGTCAAGTTGGTCAATTGATAAAGATAACAAAATCAAGTGTAGATTGTTAGATTTGATCAGTGTGTCAAATTATAAAACAGCGTGTGTTTACATAGTGGACTTGCTTATCACATTTGTGTTGATTTTGCCACTTCCTGGGGGGAGGTGTTGTAACCAGGTCAGATTCTGTTTCAGTCCATCATTCCTATTCAGGCAACTTGGATTCCACTTGATATGAAGTGCCTCTGATATTAGACGTTCTTTGTGATTTCTGAAGTTTTTCTGGATTATTTCAATATTGTCAAAATCAATTTTTTTGCCTGATTCTATAGCGTGTAGACCTATGGCTGATGATTTTTCAAGTTTTTCTAGTTCAACTGGATTTCTCGGTGAACTAGAAAAATTTGAAAATTCATCGCTATAGAATCAGGCAACAAAATTGATTTTGACAATATTGAAATAATCCAGAAAAACTTCAGAAATCACAAAGAACGTCTAATATCAGAGGCACTTCATATCAAGTGGAATCCAAGTTGCCTGAATAGGAATGATGGACTGAAACAGATTTTGACTTAGTTACTACACACTCCTCCCCCACGAAATGACAAATTCAACACGAATGTGACAAGCAATTTCATTATGTAAACACACACTGCTTTTACAATTTTATACACTTATCAAATCCAACAATCTACACTTGGTTTTGTTGTCTTTACCAATTGGCCAATTTGACAACGAAAAACGACCCCACACAGACGAATAATAATAATAATAACAGCTTTATTCCAAACAGTATTTGTGGTACAGGTATGGAATTTTCAGCGTGCATTACAGTATATTGCATCTAATTACCTCATAAATTATATAAGATTTTTAAAAATCAAAAATACATAAAAATAAAATAAATAAGTTATAAATAAATAAAATAAATAAATATTAAAAATTTAGAAAAAAAAACAAACAGCGTAGAGTATTTCATTTCAAACAATGCACCACAGGATTTGGAATATAAAGTTAATGTGTGGTTGTAGATGAGAACAACAGTGTAGTAGTAACGAGGAAAGGAAAACAAAAACTAATGGGACTATTTGTTAGAGTGCCGCAGTAAGTTTATCGTGTCATACCTAACGGATTTCTCATCACATAACAGCTGTGCCAGATATGGTATGCAGAGTCTTCTGAACACCTTGAGCAGCAATCTTCGTATGTTTGGCATGCGATTCGCCCCTGCAAAATGTAAGATGCTGCTACAGGACTGGACGACGTCAACCCCTAACTTAGTGATAGGGAGTGAAGTGATAGAACATGTTGACCACTTCACCTACTTGGGAAGTTGTATCAGCACCAACGGACTGATTGGCGATGAAATCTCAGCACGGATCCGAAAAGCTCGAGCTGCTTTCGCTGACTTACACCATCTCTGGCGTAGGCGTGACATCCGGTTATCAACCAAGGGACGTGTGTACTGCTCATCAGTTCGCTCCGTCCTTCTCTATGGCTCTGAAACATGGCCAATACGCGTTGAAGACATGAAAAGGTTGACTGCTTTCGATCATAGATGTCTGCGATCTCTGTCTCACGTTAGGTGGTTTAATAAGGTAAGTAATGTTGACGTTAGGCGTAGAGTGTTGGGCAAAGAGGGAAAATCAATCGACGAGGTTATAAAGTTACATAGACTAAGATGGCTAGGTCACGTGGTGCGCATGCCTAACCACCGCCTCCCCCGACGGGCATTGTTAGCTGATATAGGTGAAGGTTGGAAAAGAGCCAGTGGTGGCCAAACAAAAACATGGCATCAATCCATGAAATCCTCGACAGTTAAACTGAGTCAGGTAGGGAGATGCAGACTCCCGGGTTGGGGCCCTCGGGACTCTAGGAATCAATGGCTGGAGACAATAGGTGACATGGCTCAAAATCGTTGTCAATGGTGCAGATGTATTCAATCTCTGTAATCTTTCATATTCCTTTCTACCATTACCCATTCTGTTTCACTCTTATATTTGTCAAACTCTATTAATTCTCTTCACTCATCTTCTTGTCTACCTCTGTGTGCTATTTGGAACGTGGCAACTCGAACTGCTGCACTTCGGTGCCAAGTTCTATGTTGAATCCAGACAGACAGATATGGTATTGTGGAGTTTTTGTATTTGGTAGTCCTAGCATATAGCCTCCTATAGCTGCTTCTAGTTCTTCCAGATGAAATGCAAGGAGATAGATGCGTATAGAGAGGATGCTCGGGGTCCGACAATATTGTATTCGCTAGTTTCTTACATGACATTATATGTCTATCTACAATAGTGTTCACCAGTTGGTCTAACGATATCCCATTGCCCTACTAACAGCTGTAAACTTTATTTTGATATCATAACAGATGTACTATTATCTTGTTATTTGGTTTAGTGATCTTCATTACTATTCTGACTTTCTATACGTCCCTTTAACTTGACCTAAGTCTATTTTCCCACCCCTTAACTCCTTGTTGTATATATGCTGAGATTTTATAAATTCCGGTTTAATAATATCTTGATAAAGCTATTAGCAGCATGAAATAGCGAAACGTCAGTAAAAACAATATCGTTTTGTTTTTCATTCATTGGGAAATACAAAAACCTTTATTATAATAAATTTTGCTATATTTAAATGTTTCTTCACGATTCCTAGTGGTGTCTTCTCCGTACTCACAACATACTAGACATTATCTTTAAAAATACTGAGTTGTGTCATTGTCATTATTATTATTATTATTCCAGTATCAATTAATCAATAAGGCTCATGTTCATGTGAATGTATATGAATGCTGATCTTTTACTGATATTACTTCTTTTCTCTATAGGCATATGGGTCGTGAGCCTAGTATTCCCCTTCGTGGCGGATCAAATGGTCATCATATTTATGGTTTAGTTATATCTCCTGACGATTTTTATTTTGTCACAATTTGTGAAGATAGGTAGGTTGATTGGTGGATGGTTTTCCTTCTTGTCTCATTTTTATTTTCACTTTTTAATGTAACGCAGTTAGTTGGCCAAGTTAAAGTGTAGAGAGACCTAGGAGGTGGCGGGGGGTGGGTGGGGAAACGCATCATTGACCTTGTACGCATACTATTCGTTGGATAGCGGGACCTATCATCATTATATCGCCACTATGAACGCTTTGTATGAACTAAGGCACAAATTTCATCCCGTTCTCGTTTTTAAGTATTGTTTGGATTAGTGTCTTGATAGCTTGCTAGGGTCGCGTCTATGGGTTAGTGTTAGGATTTAAGCTAATGCTAGGATCAAGGTTATGAGTCGGATTAGGGTGTTTTATTTTTATTACCTACATTTTTCTAGTGAATATCTGTCTATCCCTAACTAGAACCTGTAGTGATTCGATGGAAAGCTTCTAGAGAAGACTGGAAAATAAGATAAGAGTGATAACTAGGTCACAAAAAGAAATCATGTTCAGTCACCTTGGTTGATTACTTGTCTTTGATCATAGGCGCCTGCATTCTATTTCCCGTGTGACGTGGTACCATAGGGCAAGCAATATTGAGGTTAGGCGTCGAGTGCTAGGTAAGGAGGGAGAATCAATCGATGAGGCTGTGAAGCTACATCAACTGAGATGGTTAGAACATGTGTTACGTATGCACGCCTAATCATCGCCTTCCTCGATGGACAATGTTAGCTGACATGGGGTCAGGCTGGAAAAGAGCTAGCGGTGGTCAAACCAAAACATGGCCTCATCAGTCAATGAAATCCGCAACAGTTAGTTTAGGCCAGCCACGCTGGAAGCTGTAGACTTCCTGACTGGTTGGGGTCCTCGAGACGGTTGGAAACAATTGGTGATATGGCTGGCGCAAATGCATCCACTCCTTGTGACCTATGATTTTCAATGAAACTATATCGTTCTTCGTTATTATTATTTCTTTGTCTCACACCTCTGTTTACTATCTCTATTATGCATTCATTCTACTTTCTTCTCTTGCTTTGTGTGCTACATGAAGTGTGGCGACTTGAACTGCTGCACATCGTTGCAAAATTCTATGTTGAAAACAGACAGACAGACATGTATAGTAACTGATTTAGCCGAAAAACTGATGCTCATCGTTATAATTGGGCGATATGTTTAAGTCACGTCATGGGAAATATCCTTTTTAATGTGTTTTACCATTATTATCTGTATGTCTCTTGTATATAAACATCATTTTTATGTAAAATCCACTGGTTTTTCTGACTGGTCGGCTGAAGTTCAGTTGTGCGTTCGCATTCCATGGGTTCCTGTAGTTTAAATTTGCCAGACAATTTTCATAATACGTGAGATGTAGTACATAGGCTGAAGAGCTCAACTTACAGCCGATGGACGGCGAGCTCGAACACCGCTCGAACTCCTTTTACTTTGGCAACCAGTTGTTATTAAAAACCCTCTCGTAATAGGTGTAGCTCACAGTGTGGAACATAAAAAGTCTGTTTCGAGTAATTGAATTCAAACAAACAGTTTTATCAATAAGTTTTCCGGCGATTACGTAATCATTCCAAAAATTACTTTTAACTAATTAAATAATTAATTCCTTTAAAGACAAAGTGAACATTCACTGTGTATTTGAGAAGTAATTCTTTGAGGCTACACAAGGGGATTCCTAAGTCCAATTGTCTTTCGGTGATTTCTTGACAAATGTAATCTACTGTCTCCATAAGCGATACATTAGTGAATAGTGTTGATACATCCATAGCTAACATGCGTTTATACCTCACATTAGTCTCGGATATTTTTGAAATAAAGTCGAAGACAACGCTAATTATATGTTACACAATTTCTCTGTGCAAAGGACCCATAATCTTAACTAACCACTTCGCTGTTCCGTGAAATGGAGAGTTATACATATCTAAAACAGGGCGAAGAGGAAGACCCGGTGTGTGCACTTTGGGCAGACCGTAAAGACATGGAGTATTGGTACCCGTCGGTTTCATGCACTCATACGTGGGTGATGATAATACTCCTATTTGCTTCAGCTTTTCGAAAGTGTCGGTCATTAGTTTCTCTGCTTTTACATTGAGGTCTTTGGAAACACCAAGAGATTGGAATTTAGTTTGATCACTCAAAATACCTCCCATTTTCTCAACATAATCGCTTTTGTTTAGTAAAACTACACCGTCACCTTTATTGGTTTGCTAATAATTAAGCTTTCGTTACTTCTAAGTTCTCTTAGCGCGTCTCAGTGTTGCTTATTCCTTTAAATACAAATTTTGTTGAAAATTAATCTTCTTTGAAGCATTGTTATTGAATTCGGCAGTTTTAGATGGTTGTAACACTTTTCTCACAGTTCTTGGTCATTTGATTTTATTAGTCAGTGATTTACATAATCTAAATATCAATCCCCAACTCATTGACAATTACTGGATGGATGTCCCAAAGCTGTACTGAATAATCGTGACGAGTCATTGTTTGAAGGCAACGCTATATCATGAACTGATAAAGATTTTAGGCGTCCCAGTATCTGAATGGTCAGCAAGCTTGGTCTCGCGATCTGAAGGTTTCAGGTTCGCCCCTTGGCAGGGTAGCGGGTGTGTGCTGATGAAGAGTTGAGAACTAGGACAAAACAGCTCTCCAGTGCTCTTCGGTTTTCATTTACCTCTAACTAACTTCTGTTTCTTCACGAAACATAGTTAATTGTTCTGTTTTTACAAGTTTATTTAGTCAATGGCGTAGTGTTGTAGCGTGTGCTACTGATAAAATTTATCAGTGGAATATATATATATATATATATATATATATATAAAGATGTTCATCATCGTGAAAACAAATAGCAGGGAGATAGATTTGATGTCAGCGAAAGTAAAGGATACATGGAAGACGTGAAATGAACACAAAGAAACAATATAAAGGCCAGAAGTAGCACAACATGGACGATCTCTGCAATTGGTGCGTTGAAGATAAAGCGTACATAATTTGGCTGTGTATTATTGCTCCCTTGGGTCAGATAGGACTATCCGTATACCATATAGTTATGTATATAATCTCTAAAGCATATTAGGACTACTAAAAGCAATAATTCCAGACAGTGTATACCCGTCCGGACGATGAGATATTGTTATTATCATTGTTCCCTTGGGTTCCTAGTGGAACATAGGGCTTCAACTGCACGTCTCCACTTGCTTCTGTCTTCTGCTGTACTTTTCACCTGCATCCATGCTAGTCTATACTGTTTCAACTCCTCTTCACACGATCTCCTCCATTTCACCTTTGCACCGACGACCCACTGGCCGCTTCCCTTTTGGGTTCTACTCGAGGGCTTGACGTGCGATGTCACCCAGTGGTCTCCTCAGCGAGTGTCCGATCCATCTCCACTTTCTCCTGCATATTTGTTAGGCGATTGGTTCTGGTTTTGTTTGTTCCCATAGTTTCTTGTTGGTGATTCTTTCCGGCCCGGCCATCTGATCTTCAGTATAGAGCTATGACAGTTGTTGATAAAGGTCTGCAACAGGCTGTTGGAAATATTCTTTGTGACCCACCGCCAAGTTTCTGATCCGTATAGAACAACTGACTTGATGCTTGTATTGAAAATCCGACTAAATTTTGTTGTTGATGCTGAGTGACGAAGATTTCCAGATTGGTTTCAGGTTGATGAATGTGTTTCTCGCCTTCCTGATTCCCGCTCGATTTTACGACCTCGTCCGTTCCGACTTCCTGTAGTCGAGACAATGCTCTCTAGATAAGTGAATGAAGTGACCTCTTTCAAATCCCTCCTGTTGATGGTGATTGGCGCTGGATGTTGCTGTTGTTGTTGTTGGGTTGGTTATTTTCATCACCTCCGTCTTGTTTATGTTCACTTGGAGTCCCGTCTTGGCCGGCTGCTTCTTCAACCGGTTTGTCGGTTTTCACTTCTAGGTCTTTGATTTTGTGTGACATCAAACATAAATCATCTACGCGCGAAATCTAGGTCTTCTAGGTTCTTTACGTCGGTCCAGGATATTCCTGTCTTCTCGTTTCCCACTGTCTGACGCGTAATCCAGTCCATCACAATTAGGAATATCATTGGTGATAATAAGCACCCTTGTCTGACTCCTGTGTTTATTCTAAACGCCGAGTTTTCCATTATGGCTGTATAGAGATACCAAATTCCAAATTAACATTTCTTTACCAAGCGTATCTTCTTTTGCCGTTATATAACGTCACTGCATGTTCACTTTTACAGCGGTGCACGGTAGTGTTTAGGACTGTTTGTTGTATGTCTACTGGAAATAAAAAGCTCAATAGCAGCCTATATTTCATGATACGTGGGAAAATACTACTTGACTTCTTATCTTTAAGCTAGGAGTCGGTTCAGTCCAGTCCTGCAGCATCATTTTATGTTTGTCTGATATAAACTGTTTGTGCGCAGTACGGTATGAACTGTGCGTCGGTGACACAGCGGTTAGGCCGCTTGCCGACCATGCACATGGTCTGGGGTTCGATCCCCGGCCGACGCACTCCTTTACCTCGCTAGACCAGAAATAATGCTGGTAAGGAGAAAAGGTTGGACATAAGGCTAGCAATACATAGGTCAAACTAGTAGAACAGGGACAGTCAGACTAGCCGAACATAAAAACCTAGCAAAATCTAGATTGGTTAACCCAAATAAGATAAGAAATCTAGAGAATAGTTCAGCTATAGCACTACATGCAGTTACATACAACCATACAATATGATGGGATAGGATGACAATTTTAAAATCTAATGTCACAGGGTGGAGAGGAAAGAACAGAAGCTTTGTGTATCGAATCAACTGCAAATACATGTAATAGGAATGATTCAACACCTGTCCCAGATATCGGGAAAATTCTACTACCCCTAAGACGAAAAATAGGAGAGAACAAAAAACACTATAAAACTCAAGTTTCGAAGTTGTGTGAGTATAATTGATATGATTATGAACAAAAAATTTTGTTCGAAACTTCGTCATCCAGTAAATAATACTGTTTCACTGTGTGATACATCTAATAAACAAACTAATATGGAATTACCTATTAGATCTCTTTCTGTTCGTTCAACATACAGGGTTCTGCATCAATACAGTTTATATAATTAGGCTATTGCTTATAGGATTAATTTCGAATAAAGATTTTGTTCTCACTATCGATACAGACGATCCAGAGTCTGGGAACGTGCTGTACGTGAAACTCAGGTGACTTAACATAAACTTGATCTGTTTCTAAAATATAAAGTAAATAATACGATTACACAAATGTGACATCACATTACAAGGGCAACTGTCATTTAAAGAAGGGTAAAAAAACGTACCGAGCAATAATGACGTGTGGAACAAAATGACTAACACATTACTTTACATACGTAGAAAAGACAGAATACAACGTTCATCCATAAGTGGTAGGCGTTTACATTAACAATTAAACAGTAATCACGAGAGATAGATCAGATCATAATGATCGGTGAACTGTCACATGTCTCTGTGTCGACATTAACAACACCAAGGTAAGGTCATATGGATTGTTGTACTACCATAAATAAAGTCTGTCTGTCGTGATTAACATTACTTCCACATAGTCCATAGACTTGGCGCATGCGTCAATAGGAGCATTTCCAATAGGTCACTGCTGACTTTCATCAACAACTACTCTCTTCGCTAGCTTGACACTGATGGTCAGATGGCCAAAAAGAATAAGCAACAAGGAACTCGATTAACGAATCTTCCAACAACCACCTACTGCCAAATATTTATGTCGAAGAGAGTGAAGATGGATTGGATACACTCTGTGGAGAGACCGTTGGATGATATCACACGCCATACAAACCACCAAGAGTGGAACACAAATAGAAAACGACGAGTTGGGCCTGCTTCGAAGGATACATCGTTGAGTTCGTGTTAGGCGAAAGTAAAAGCTTATGTCTAATCGTGAAGTCAGCTAGAAAAAGAACTACAGACAACAGGGTGAAGTTGGAGATATAATGCTGAAGTCCTTTATTCCACTCGGAACCCAACCATATATATTTACGATTGTGCAGCTATGAAAATGGAGTCTCCGAAAAGAGACTCTTCTCTGAACTACTGGTCTTCTGTCTATTAGTGTTCGAATGGGAATTTTTCATGAATAGTAATGACCCAATTAAGATTAGTGACGTAAATAGACAATGTATTCCTTTGTTTAAATTACAATCAAATTTAATGTCACCTTTCACAATTTATCATCATTATTGTTTTTTCGCTTACTTGTTTTTCAACTTAAAGATGCATTCGTTTATGGCCATTAGCTCCTGTTAATTCTCCATTGAAGATCTATTTTGAGCTAGCTCTTCAATCTCATTCTGGGTTGAAATTTCGTAGTCTTGCATTTAGTTCATGTGGTCGTCTTATTGCTGTTACGTAAGTCCTAAATTGTATTTCTTTATTTGTTAAAAGTTTACATTCATCCTGAATTCTTTCCAACGAATATATTATCCAAAACTGTACAGCAGATATGTAAACAAAAAGTGTGTCATATGAGATAAGACACAAAATAATCGAACAAGGAATATTCTTTTCGATAATTTCCTCTTCTGGCTCTACAATTAAATATGTTTATATACATAGAATACTCTAGATTAGTAGTCAATAACAATGTTAGTTTTTTAAAATAATATCGATTTGTAAAGTAAGATCAATGGAATTACAGTTTATTATTTGGGCTACCGATATCCATGCTGAAAATTACATACTTGTACCAAAAATACAGTGTGGAATCAAGCTGTAAATCAAAAAAAAAAAATAAATTAAAAAAATTAAAAAAAATTATTAAAGACGCATAAATCATAACAATAATAATAAAAGTATAATAGCAAATAGAATATCAACTAAAATTAGGAAAATTCCACAAAATTCAGGATCATTCAAACCTAGATGGCCAAGTGGGTGGGGATAATGTCTGATCTAACTTCTTTTAGACGCATAAATTAGGCTTGTTAATATGGATCCCAACATTCGGCCTCAGCAATATTTAGTAGTCGAACTGTCAAGGCGAAATTGAGATTTGTTGGTATGCGGTAGATGACCGTGAAAACATGCTTAACTTCAATCTTGTGTTCTGTTGTATCCACAAGGTGAGATAGAATGGTGCTTCGAATAGATTTTATTTACTTAACCACAATGCAGGGCAATGTTCGGAAATTCGATGAGAAAGACGCGTAATTGTACAGGCTATGTAACTGTCTCCAGAGGAGCAGTTGAATTGGTAGATACACATAGAAGAGGCAAAATTAAGCAGTTTGTCTTTTACTCCCGAACGCAAAATAAAGGTGGTTTTGGCGACACAGAGTAATTCGGCAGCAGCGAATGCCCTTTTTACCTCATTTCTAAGGCGCTGTTTTAGTATCTCTCTGATGTTATCTCCCGAGGAACTTCATTTGTAAGAAAAAGGCCTTTTAGGAACTGTTGGAACCTTGGGCTGCTTTGATTTTAGATTAATATTCTAATCAATAAACTTTTCTGGATAACCGTTTTCATTCAGCAACCGTTTAATATTATTAAGTTCCTCATCAAGATATTCATCCGAGCAGATTGCTCTTGTTCTGTGAATCAAGCACTTTATCAGATTACGATTGTATTTTAAGGGCACGAAGCTGAAAAAATGAGTATGTCGATGCGTTAATATAGGTTTTCTATAAACACTTCTTCATATTGTTCCATCCTCTTTTCTGGTCATAAGGACGTCTAAAAATGAAATACTGGTGTGTTTTTCTTTCTCAATAGTAAAATTTATTGTAGAATGAACCTCGTTAAATTTATCCAGGATGTTCTTTGCTTCATCCTCATTTTCCATAATCAAAAGTGTATCATCCATGTACCGACAATAGAATTCATAGTTCATCAAGAACATCCTTCTAAGGCCCATTTTCTAGTTTCGCGAGGAAAGTGTAGGGTAGAATGGGTCCTAGTGGTGACCCCATTGTCACACAATCAATTTGTCTTATTAAATAAAAAGGGAACATTCATTGTACATTTCAAGAGAAGCTCTTTTATAAAAGATATAGGAACGCCACTATCGATGTTTCCTCCTATGAGTTCTTCGCATACTACTATTCTAGAATATTCTGTGTATATAAACATATGCATATAATTGTAGTGCCAGAAGAGGAAATTATCGAAAAGGATATTCTTTGCTCAATTATTTTGTGTTTTATAGATGTCTGAATGAATATTTTCGCTATATATGATAAGGTTGTTGCTGTTGTTATTGTTGATCTCAAAGATACTTTACCCTTATTCAATAGCTGTCATTCATCCTTTAAAGCACTCAAATTTTTTTTATAAATTCTATGTGTTCCGAGTGCAACCAAGGGCTTTAAACTTCAACTTTGAAGTTTTATTAGCGGTTGGGGCATTTTTACGGGGTGGTTTGCTAGCGTCACGCCCAGTCTTCCTTCTTTACCCTGGTTGCTACCATCTAATCGAGGTTGAAGAGTACGTTGGCCGGGATCTTATGCATGATTGGAGACCATCCTACCACTGAACCACTGATGCAGGTTTAGGTGTTGTTCCTTTCCTTGATATGTTGTTTCTTAGAAGATGTAGTGTGATGGATCTCTTTAAAGAACCGTTTATCACTGAAAACATTCACAGAACGGACTATTGACCAATTTCTACAGTTGGATGCTTGTCTGTCGGAAAACAAACCTTATCCATTCCCTCCGTTATATAAGGTAAAAGGAGTGTCTGTAGTTCAAACTGTGTTGACACAGATCTTTCTTTCTTAATATTGAGGCTTGCTAAAAATGCATTTCCAAACCATAGTATCAAAAAAAAACACACGGAGGAAAAGCATTCCAAACTGGTTCTACTTACTTAGTGATTGTATTGATTTCTTACACCTTTATGTGTGCCTCGGTGGTTCAGTGATAGATTCCATTATGGGTATATTTTTGTTTTTGATAAAGTCTCACAGTGTTATACAGTAATGTTTACTGATGACGTTTCGAGCACAATTTATTGCTCATAATCATATCAAGGTGATAGATTGCTCTCCAACCATGTACTTTGTCCAGGGTTAAATTTCCGGCCGACCCAATCCTAATACCGTCATCTAGTTTACTGACCGGCACTGAATCCAGAAAAGAAGGAAGGTTGAGCGTGAGGTTATCAACTCCACGCCGTGAAAAACAACACCATCTCAACTGCAACTTCACAGCTTCAGGCCCTATGTTCCTTTGGGGACACAAAGTAATGAAGAATAACTTTCTATATATAATGAACTAGACATTTGTAAAAAATTATATTTGTAAAATCTCAGAGATATTGAAATGAGTAATTCCAACGTTTCGTTCGGAAATCTGGTCCGAACTTCTTCAGGGAAATTAATCGAAATTAACATAACAGGTTTATATATAAAAGGAACATCTTTAGTTTTTAAAAACTTTGTCCAATCATGATTTATAAAACAAATATTAACAAGTATAATAAACAAAATTGTACGAGTTGTGATCAAAATTTGACCTCAGACTTACAAATATTGATCTACCTTTGTTAAACACTTTAATCACAGTGTGTATGTGTGTGTGTGTGTGCGGATAAACAGTTGTAAAACAATGTCTTAACGTCTCCATAAGTAGATATAGACAGTCGGGAAACTTTGACCAAGTATTATTAGTTAGTGATACATATCCATTCTTATTTATTAATCAGGATTTCCTATGCGTCATCTAACATCACACCTTCATGTCTGTTCAAACTGTTAGTATCTAGAATTTTATGATTAGACGTATTTTCGAAATTATGGTGTTTAGGATTAGAGTTTAGTTGAACAACCCCGTCAAACTTATTACTTTGTCTTCTTTCTGAAAATTGAGCTGCTTTATTCGACCTACTGAAGTTGTCAGGTGACTGGACAGCTACGAATTTAGGATACGCATTCTGCTGCAGACAACGGAGAGTGGAAACACGATGATTGTGCCAATTACATAGTTTCTTTGTTAATTTAATTCGATTACAAAATAAATCAAATGAACTGTAGTCAAGATTTGACAGAATAGTTCTATAATATTTGGGCGCCGAGTGAGAAGTAGACATTTGTAAAAAATTATTGTAAAATCTCAGCGATATTGAAATGATAATTCCATTTTGTTTATTATACTTGTTAATATTTGTTTTATAAATCATGATTGGACAAAGTTTTTTAAAAACTAAAGATGTTCCTTTTATATATAAACCTGTTATGTTAATTTCGATTAATTTCCCTGAAGAAGTTCGGACCAGATTTCCGAACGAAACGTTGGAATTACTCATTTCAATATCGCTGAGATTTTACAAATATAATTTTTTACAAATGTCTACTTCTCACTCGGCGCCCAAATATTATAGAACTATTCTGTCAAATCTTGACTACAGTTCATTTGATATAATGAACTACTTTACATAATGCATAACCAACTGTTTTTCAGTCTCTTGGTATTTAACTTTGACTATAGCTATAAATATTTTTGTCCTAATTAAGTTTGTTGTCATTATTTTGGAAGCCTATTGTGTATGTTTCCTCATGGGACATATGTGTATGTTTCAAAAAATCGGATGATAATTATTTCGTTGGAAAGAGAGGCTCTTCGCTAAATATTGGCTTTTTTAATTTTAAAATAGCCATTAGAATTATGTTCCTGATTCTTTGATACATGCTGTTCGATGATTTTGATGGGTAGGCTTGTAATTATCAAACTTCTTGTGTTGTTCTGAGTTCACGTCATCAAAAGACAAGTTTATTTGTTCTGAAAAAGACCCGTCAGGATTTACAACAGTTTGTTTAACTGAATATCTTAAAGTTGGATCCCCGATTGATGTCAGTAAATAAGGAGCTGCTGAACAGCTGTTTTATCTCAGTGTAGGACTCTTTAACAGCACGCATCCACCAAGATTCGAGCCCTGGGAATTCTGGTTACAAGCCAAGATCTTAAACCAGTTAGTCCGTGGGATCCTATCCAGTGGCCCATGAACTCTAACTTCTACCAAATTTGTGAACAGGAATAAGTTGGCTGTAGCTCTAGTGGGAAGTCGTGACCATTTGGGTCCACCAGGTTGGGAGTAAGGACGAATGCTCTCCGATGACTTTGGTTGGTGGTTGCGCTAAAACCACGAATTGATAGGAGGTGGAATTCATGAGCCATAGAATCGGGTTCCAGTGGTTGAATGGTCTATGATCTTGCTATGTAACCAGAAGGTCCTGGTTTCGAAAGCCGGTGGGCGCGTACTGCCAGTGAGTCGCAAACCTGGACGAAACTGCTGTCCAGTAGTCTCCCTGCTTTTCACTTGTTCTCTAATTGACATCATTCCGTGATCCAAACTTGAAGCAAATCAAATTCCTGCAAGCTGACTCGTGAATTTCTTTAGTCTACTTAACTGTCTTGATATCTATTGAACGTTTTATTCAGCATTACATGATTTGTGCGTAGAGTTATGACGTACATCACTACTTTTTATTGTCATATTGTTTTTAGTACTTTGGGAGCACATTGCCATTTCACCCTCTTTTCTCTAGTCTTCTTTGTCTGGTTCCACGATTGCCCATATGGTTTCATCTCTTCTTCACACTATCTCCTACATTTCATCTTCGGACCGAAGCCACCTCATCGTGTCCCATTCGAATTGGGCTATATGGCTAGGCAAAAAGCGTCACTCAACGGTCTCCTCAGCGTATGTCCAATTTCTCTCCATTTCTTTTAGCATATTTGTAGGGCGATAGGTTTCTATTTGGTTTGTCACCTACTAGAGTTTCTTGTTACATATCCTTTCTTGCCAGTTGATCTTCATTGTCGAGTCGGCAAAGTCAGCTGTTGGTGGAAGTATGCAGTTGCCTGTTGCAAATGCTTCTGGTGACGCGCTCGTCAAACCTCTGAATCATCTAGAGGCACTGAATTGATGACATTTCCTGTCATTTCATTTAACACTAGGGACTTCTGTTTACAAAGTGAGCATTAAAATCATGTTACTACTGTTTTCGTCAAAATAAGACGTGGATGTATCTTAATGTTCAGATTTAAGTGCTCATAGGATCTACTTTAAAAAAAGCATTTAAATGACGATGTGTATGTTCAGCCTATGAAGCAAAGGATTACAAACATCCCATAAGGCTAAAATTAAAAATGAATAGGATTGAAATAAATAAATTTTTATTCCGTCATGTGATTGGTGATGGATATAAAAATGCGCGTTCGTTCTCGTCAGCTGGGTGCGTACGTGCATCTCTTTGAATCATGATGTGACCCCAGCAACCTGTCTTTTCAAATGCCAATGTTATATATCGGTAACTGTGCCTGGAGTTTCTTATTGTCAGTCCAATTTTAAACCTTAGTAATCTGTACTTATGTTTAGGTTAATTTGCTTGCATAACAGAGTAAATATAACAGCAATGATGATTGGATTAATAATTTCAGTGGATTTTAAGTATGTTTGGTCACAGTAATAAATGAATGTTGTGAAACCAAACATTATAGAATATTAATAAGTATGTAACCAACAGAATAGGAGTTCAGAATTGAAAGGTTTGACATATATGGCGCCTAAGGCCAAGATAATAATCATTGTTGTATTTGTTTTCGCTCAATGAATAATTTGGACTGTATATTTGACCTGAATTATTATCAATTTAGGCGAATTATCTTATCTTATATGATCTGATTGCTATTCGTATCTGACCTTTTCTTGTGTATACATTTACCCATGTAAAGTTTATAATTGGAATGAAAATATGTGATTATTAGTGGCTATCAGTGGAATTCAAAACGTTAGTTTCAGCATGTTCGACACTGGTCGTCTGAACGTAACTCCATCCGAGTGAGTGATGCGTCCATTCACTGCGACTCGAACCCAACACTTATTGTATCAAACTTTGGAGAGTCTTGAATTCCCTTACCTAAGGAGCACTGGACAAAATAACTCCAAGTTAGTCTCCAGGCATCGTCGTAGCGTTCTTACTAGTAGGTAATGTGCAAACAAAGATCAAGCATTTCTTTCCACGTATATTAAAAACGGAAAATTCACTCATACTGAAGATTGGATGGCTGGAAAAGATTAGCAAAAAGGAACTGTGGCAGGCGACGAACCAACCAAGAACATATTGCCCAATAGATATGCCGAAAGAAATGGAGATGGATTACTGGAAGTGGGTAAGAGAAAATGATGCTTAGGAAGGCTTCGTGTGCTTTTGGAAGTGTGTGGCGGTTGTTACTTCCAGGCTGCACACACCGTGAAAGTTGATTGATTCTTCAGGTACCTGAAACACAAAGAGGGTTAGTATTGCGTGACCACAAAGCCCAGCGAACAACTGCTTGAGGCCAGTCACACAGCCTGTATGAACTGGTTTCTTGATTTGGTTCCTTATTAGTAAATTTACCACAGGTTACGGACCACCGTATGGTAAGTCGGGATGTACAATTGTTGGGGTCGACCTTTTCTAACCCCATCTCTCCAGAGTGGAGAGACAGCATAGCTGTCTGGCATGCTGGTCATCTGAAGGAAACACTTCACTGCTGTTACATCCTTGTTCCCCAGCAGTACGACTTCACCCACAGACCCTCGGCAGAGTGTAAACAAATTCTTACACAATGCCGGTGACTGCTTTTGGTCTAATCGCTATCCTAACAACCCTCATGGCATGTTAGGACCTGCAGTAACGATAGTTCCAGCCAGCTTGTTGGGTTATTCCGATGTGCGATCCCGACCATCACGTCAAGGTAGCAGCTATCGCTCGGGGGAGATGGATCAGACATACGCTAAGGAGACCGTTGAGTGACATCTTGCGCCTTGTCCCAGAGTGGGACTCGAATGCGAAACGAATAGTTGGATTCTGTTCGAAGGTGACATGTAGCAGATAGTGTGAAGAGGAGGTGAGAGACTATGGACAATCTTGGAGCTAGACAAAGAAGACTACAGAGAAGAGGATAAAATGGCATTGTGATTTTGAATGTTCCCCTCGGAACCCGGGGGAATGTTAGTAATTAATTTGTAGTCCTTCACTTCATTGTTTTGACAGTTTACTGTGACACTTAAACATACCTATGGTTATTCACATGTTCATTTCAAAACAGAATCTAATGACCACTTAAATTTGAACATAAATAAACATGCATCTATAACGCAGTAATCACTTGATTTTTTAGTGTTTAGTTTTTTTTTAGAAATCTCTACATTATTGACACGCATGAATTGTTTAACCAATTAAAATGAATTGATAACTGCAGGACCTTAGAAAAGAGGCTGCGAAGAGAAGAATGTTACACATGGTAACAGTCTGTTAGTGATTAGAATTTGCTAACTGCTTCTTTATTCATCAGCGGGATATTACTTTGTTACTATGGTTGTGCATTTACCAGAGGAATCAATTAATTGCATAAGTTCATTCAATCAAGTCACTAAACGAGCGACTGTGTAGTCTCTTGAGTTTTTTCCATTCCACTATGGCACATTGGGTTATTATTCCCTTGGGCTCCGAGTAGAACATAGATCTTCAGCGACACATCTCCACTTTGTTCTATTTTCTGCTGTCCTCTTTAGGTAGACTCACGGTTGCCCATAATCTCTCATCTCCTGCGTGTCACCCATGGATGACCCACTCGTCGCTTCCGATTGAGACTCCACTCAAGTGATGGCCTACATTGCGGGCGATGTCATTCGACGTCCTCCCAACCCATCTCCATTTTCTCCTACATATTTGCTAAGCAATCGGCTGCTGGTTGGTTTGTTCCCAGGCAAAGTTCCTTGTTGCTAATTCTTTGTAGCAGGCCGGCCATTTAATTTTCAGTATGGAGCCAGTGAAAGTGGCAGCTGTTTGATAGAAGACTGTAACTTGTTGGAAATCATTTTCGTGACACAGTGCAGGTTTCTGACCCATATCACAGAATTGACTGACTGACTGACTTCACATTGGTGTTAAAAATCTGAATCTTGCTCTTTATGCTGTGGAGTGCAGGAAGGCGTATCTTGCCTTTCTGATTCTAACTTTGACATCTTCATCCGCCTGTAGTTGAAACGGTGCTTCCTAGGTAACTTACTTACTTTACTGTACTTCGGCTATCTCCTACGGGAGGATGAGCCGGCTTCATGAACCATGAAGTTTCATGGGAATTAGGTACGAGGGATGTCCCCAGCATCGCTCGGCCTTTGTTTGAGAGTGCAGCTCTAGCCTTTACACAACCAAGTGTGACCTACAAGGCAGTAGGAGTGGAGTAGGGAGTCCACTATCCATTGGCAGCCGATGACCGGAGTCCGGTTCATTCGCCTTTTTGAATGGGGCCAGTCATCCAGGGCATCCAATAAGCCCTTTGTCCATACGTTTGCCGGTGAGCTCCGATGAGCTTCATACGCCAGTCGTTGGAGGTTTGGAATCAGGGTTTAGCCATCTCACCTAGACTGTCATCCAATGGACAGTCAACCCGGTGAAGAGCGCCGGGCATCCGCTTTTGCCCTTTCACTTTGGTGAAAAACACCTCCGCCACGTGAAGGCAGTGAGTAGGACTTCCTCAGGAGAGGCTATGTAAGACGCCCGGTCATATGGGAGCATTTCAAGAGGTGTACGGAGGGGTGGCCAACCCGCAGCGCAAGACACCCACCCCGGACCATCCTGAGGCTCTGGAGGCCTTCCTAGATAAGTGAAGGAGGCAACCTTTGTTAAATTTCTCGCGTTGATGGTGATTGATGCTGGTTATAGTTGCTGTTGGTTGGTTATCTTCATCTCCTCCGTGTTCTCTATTTTCACCTGGAGTCTTGTATTCTCTGCCAGCCTGTTATGCCAGTTTGTTGGTTTTCGCCTGCAAGTCTTCGAGTCTGTTGGACAGCAGACATAAATCATATGCGAATCCAGATCTTCTGGAGCTTTCTTATCGGTCCAACATATTCCTGTCTGCCCCTTCCCTACAGTCTTCCGCGTGATCCAGTCCACCACATTTAGGAATATCACCGGTGATAATAAGCAGGCGGCCTTGTCTCACTTGTGTATTCACTTGAAATGCCTCGTTGAGTTTCCCGTTGTTGATCACCTGACACTTGGCGTTGTCATATAACTGTTGATTGGGGTTGATAAATATTTATTGCACTGCATGTCGTAGTGTTGAAGCAGTTTCCAAATCACTTCTTAGTCAACGCTGTCGAAGGCCTTTTCGAAGTCGATGAAGTTGTGGTAGAGGTTTGACTACTATTGTACACTTGGATTCGTGAGGATGATATGTGTCGAGTTGCAATTTGATCAGTACATGACCTTTCCCTTCCTGAATCCATCTTGTTCCGGGAGGTGGGGGAGAGAATTCTGCATCCTGTGCATCTTTTATTTTCTCTAGAATAACGCGAACTGAATAATTCGATATGAATGTTTGTAAATAAAAGTATGTGTATAACTTTTGCCTTATTTCTTGTTAGGAATTCCTATTTTCTTTTAACCCTGGTGAACGCTATTCGTTTTCCCATCATAAAATAATTTCTTTGATAAAAACCACACAGGGATACAATATGACTTACTGATGACGTTTCGAGTACAGTTTATTGCCCTTAATCCTATCAAGGCACTCGCATAACTTCTAAACGTTGTTTATAATAATCTCATTAATTCTCATATTTTGATTTTACTGGTAGTAATGTTTTCCTTATCTGTGGCATTGGTGTTACGTCATTCCTATTGTACGCGTCAGGGAGAGACTGATTACTCAATCGTTGTCCATCGAAGCTATACCTAACGTATGGAATAGGAATGACGCCACGCGTATACTAGGAATGGTGGATTCCGATGGCTTCAGCTAGATGTAAAAGACGAACACATAAGAGAGATCTATAAAACACAAAATAATTGAGCGAAGAATATCCTCTTCGATAAATTCCTCTTCTGGCTCTACAATTATATGCATATTCTAGAATAATAGTCAATAACAATGTTAGTTTTTTAAAATAATATCGATTTGTAAAGTAAGATCAATGGAATTACGATTTGCTAAATATGCTCAAATAATAATAATAATATAATAGCGAATAGAATATCAACTAAAATTAGGAAAATTCCACAAAATTTCAGGATCATTCAAACCTAGATGGCCAAGGGGGTGGGGATAGTGTCTGATCTAACTTCTTTTAGACGCATAAGTTAGGCTTGTTAATATGGATCCCAACATTCGGCCTCAGCGATATTTAGTAGTCGAACTGTCAAGGCGAAATTGAGATTTGTTGGTATGCGGTAGATGACCCTGAAAACATGGTTAACGTCAATCTTGTGTTCTGTTGTATCCACAAGGTGAGATAGAATGGTGCTTCGAATAGATTTTGTTTGTCCTTTACTTAACCACAATGCAGGGCGATGTTCGGAAATTCGATGAGAAAGACGCGTAATTGTACGGCCTATATAACTGTCTCCAGAGGAGCAGTTGAATTGGTAGATGCACATGGAAGAGGCGAAATTAAGCAGTTTGTCTTTTACTTCTGAACACAGAAGAGTGTTTTATAGATGTCTGAATGAATATTTTTGACATAAGAGAGAGAGTTAAGATTAATCAGAATACGGTAGATAACTTCAAATGTCTTGTTAGCTAACATTCGATTTTATGCTCACTATCAATGTTAAGTCAGTCACTTTTAGTATATGCGCGCCACGAAAATAATTTCTAACAGGTCGCTGCAGATTTTTATTAACAGCTACTCTCGCTCACTCCATAATGAAGATCAAGTGACTGGTCAGAAAGAATTAATGACAAGGAACTCTGGGAACAAGCCAACCACGAGTCTATTGTTCAACTAATATGCAGAAGGAAATGGAGTTAGATAGCACACATGCTAAGGAGACCGCTGAATGACGGCGCCCACGAAGCCATAGCTCGAGTGGAATCCAATCGGGAAACGACGAGGTGTGCGTCCGTAGGTGACAGTGGGGAGATTGTGCGAGGAGGACATGGGAGACTATGGGCAATCATGGGACCAACTAAAGAAGGCAGCAGGTAATATGAAAACGTGGAGATAAGCTGTTGAAGCCCAATGTTCCACTCGGAATTCAAGGGAACCATAGTAATAATAATAATAATGTTCAGTGTGTACAAAGAGAGCTACGAATGGACCGTGTTTGTCCGCTGCTTTACCATGCAGGATGGTGTTCGGAGATCTGATGATGAATATGCCTAATTGTGCACCCATAGCTGCAGAGGAGTCGTCAAACTGGCACATAGTAGCGGCGAAATTAAGTAGTTTATTCTTAATTCTTGAGCGTGAAATTACAGTGGTTTTGAAGGGACTGGTAGTATTTTCAAAACTATCCTTAATTGTTGTGGCATTGATTTTCTACCTAAATTTATCTGATATTCAATTGGGTATATTACACTTTTTTATGCATATTATCACTTGGTCATGCGCTTGAACTGTGATTCTATTCATCTTAAGAAATTGATATTATTTACAAAAAGCATCAGTGTTGTCAAAAGGAATCACTCTTTAAATATTACCTCTGTATATGTAACTGTAAAATCTGCCGAGGACATTATTATAAAGAATATTCTTTCCTCAATCATATCTTCCTCTAAATACTTTTTATCTTCCGTTGAACCAACCAGTCAGGTTGCTCATTAATACAAGTGGATGCTTGTTGATAATCTTCTTCTTCGCAAGTTTCACTCAGATTTGCTTTTTAACTTTTCTATGGAAAAATGGGTTCATAGGGAAGACCAAAAACATGCCTATGTTGTGGATGGATGATGAATCTTCAGAAGCATTGACAAACTATTGACGGCTATGTATTCAGATACGATCGCTGGAAGTCTGTAAGGGTTGGTAAGCTGTACATTATGACGAATTTTTAAACACTATCCTCTCAAAATCGAAACTGTGCCTTACTAAAATACTGTGTATATACCACACTTGCCTACAGCTGTGTGGATACAGAGAATACTCAAATGTCAACAGTCCAGTGGTATCAGTACACTGTCGGGATATATCACCACACAGAAGATAAATAGAATTACGTGTGTGTGTTTGGAGGAATCTGTGTTGTCGTTCACAATGACAAAATAGTACTTATTAAACGGGAAAAAAGAATCTCGGTAGGAGAAGAGCAAACCATGTGTTGTAGATGGTGGGACTGTACGACTTCAGTCTGGAAAAAGGGTTAGTAGAACACATTGCAAACAGAGGTCCCGGCGTTTTAATACCGATAATACAGCGTTTATTGCTCCTAATCACTACCATTCATGCAGATGATTGGAAAGGATATTCGCAACTATCATAATTAGGCTACAGTCATCATAAAGTGAATCATTCATTAGAATTAGCTGTCCCTATAAATGGTGCTCATATGTATTCTATTATGGGATTTTAAGCCTTTCAAAAGGAGCGGATTGGAATGGTAAATGGTTCATGAAACGATTTAGTATGCAGTCACTTAGATGAATTTTGTATCCATATTAGTTTGATATATCTCCTATGAAAAACCGGGACCCCTTTTTGCAGCAGCATATTAGAGATATATACCCTGTATTATTGGTTCATTTTAATTATATATGTATCACAATGTTGGTTTTCTTTACCCTTCTTATCTTCGCTTAGGACTAATGATCATAGAGTACTACTGTTCACAACACCATCAGAATTAACTCGACTTAGTACACAATGTTTGCATACAATACGAACGAAAGTTATTCAAAAGATTTTAGACGGACTCTCCGGTGAAGAACAACAGCAACAACACAACACTGTTGCATTGTACAATAATGGGAATAATTGTAATAATAATATTAGCGATGATATTTACTCTACTTTATTTCATAATTCTATTTCTCAAATTCACTTGCCTTATCCTGTGAAAAAATTAATATTAAGAAATTTTATCAATTAACTCATAGTGTAATAATTTATTCAAAGATTGTTTGTTTGTGTGTGTGTGTATAATTTTGAGCAGTAGTGCATTTTTTTTATTACAGACACAAGCATTTTGTTTATCAATTGTTTATCTGGCTGCTAGCTGTTGTTGCTTTCTGCCTTTATCTCTCAGTTTGATATACAGTTTAAAAAGATACACGCAATTTGAGCATGGCCATTTTGGTTAACTCCTCTAGCCTTAAATTAGTTGAATTTGCTATTAATTATTATTATTATTCCTTTGTGTTCCTAGTGGAGCGTTGAGCTTCAAGCTTGAGCTTTGAATTTTACACTAGCAGTGGTGTTTCCTTGATTTTTATGGGGTGGAGTTACTAGCCTCATACCCAAGCTAGGAGAGGTAAAAGTGTGCGGTCCCCGGTCGGAAACCGAACCCCTCGAACCACGTGATGTGTGGTGGGGGGCGTAGTCTACCGCTGTGAACCACTGACGACTGTAGCTGAATTTATAATTTAATTCAAATTGTATATTTATAAAACAAAAGGACAATAAACAAACCTATTCTATTATATCTGTGATAGTCACCTTGTTTGTTATAGTCTTTCTTTTCTCCTTCTCTGGTTTTCTATATATATATATATAATCTATTTCTTGTTTAAATATAATCTCTTCGACACTATATTGATACACACCGAGTGCACATATGCACGCATGGTGCAGTAATTATGATCTCTTATGAGTTTATCTCTTTTTGGACAACTTTTTATCTCTATTTATTGTATCGCTAAATGACTAATGCTTTTATTACTTATCGCTATTGTACAATTATATTGAATATTAAAAAATTGATAATATAACTGTTTATATATAATTATTTAGTATTTTATGATTATGTTATCCTGGCGTGATGTGATTAACTGGCTAAAGTGATTCAGTTTTTTAACGAGTTCATCACTAATTCGAATCCGGACTTCACCTACGTCAGCCTGGATATTATCATTAACCTTCGCATATATACACACACACAATAAGTGTGATGTATAAAACTCCTATTTCAAGTAACTGAGTTCTAGCATAGTGTTGCTTATAAGAAGACGACTAAATGGTCAGTCAGTGAGCTTGGTATCTCAACTGGAAGGTCCCTCCCTCCCTGAATGGGATCTTGGGTCTGTACTGATGAAGATTCTCCAATTTAATGTTGGTTTGTGACAAAAATCTAACATTAAGAACACAATATTCAGCGAATTTATTATCAAGCTGTACAATCGTACATATAAAGGCTATTTTAAGAAATTATATCCGGTGAGGGAATTGGGTCAAAGCAGTGAATACATGAAATAATAATAGTAGTATGAAATGCAATTAAAATATTTGTGATTATAATCACAGTTCAATGTCAAGTAGCAGAACAGTTAATGTCATATATGGAATAGTACGTAGGGTGTATAGATGTTGGAAAGGCGTACTTAACTATACGATTAATAGGCGAATAAAAAATGCTGGATAACATGGTGTAAAATTTGATAAGATAGAATCAAATACTGTAAAAAAATATTTTGGATTTAAAATGACAAGTGGAAACAATTCAGAGTGAGAATAGTAATAATAATAATAACAATAATAATAATAGTAATCGTAGTAATAAGGGAAAAGTACATAGAATAACTAAATAAACAAAATAAATAAGTGTCTATCCCTCTACGGCCAAGGCAGAAGTAGGGATTGTGCATACTTCTTTTGTACACAAAGGTCTGGCTTAAAGTCATGAATTGCCAAGGCCTCCTCTGTCTTTAGAAGTCTGTAACGAAGAAAACGCGGCAAGTCAGCATGGACTCTATATATGATCTTGAAATCATGGTCAAGGTTGACAGATTGACAGGAGTCGATCAGGTGTTCTAGAATAAAGCTTCACACTCACTTCCTTTCTCTTTTGTAAAACCATGCTGGAATATGTTCTCGTATCCGTGTGTTTTATTTTTGATTACAGCTTGATGCCACACTGTAATCTCAGTAGAAGTATGGAAATTTCAGCATGTGACATCGGTAGCCCGAATTTTGCAGGCCGACCATGGATATCGGCTGTGCGTCGGCAGGGGATCGAACCCCGGACCATGTGCATGATCGGCTAGAGTCCTAACCACTGTGCTACCGACGCTGTTGGGTGATTTAATACTGGAGTTTTTACTGCCTTTTTGGAAAATATCTTTAGCGACAACTGCCAAATGAAATGAAACTTGGAAACCCCTAAGGTGTGATTATCAATCACAGTAGTTACTGTTAAAGCTGATGACACCAGTCAGTCACCCAGGTTGAATTAAGAGTAAATGTTTAGTGAACCTCATGGAAATATTTCCTGGTAGAAAGCCTCCTCTGGCTTCGGCCAATGTACCTTGCTCCACAAGAGCAGGGGAACTGAAAGATGCACATGGAGCGGCCAAACGAGGGAGTTTATCTTTTACAGAGATGGAGAACGACTTGTGGCTGGCGAACCTCATTTGTAATTTTGCTGTAAAGAACGTCTTAGTGACTGCTTTAGAGAGACGATTTTTGAGCATATATGAGGCTTGAAAACTTCTGAATTCCAAGTTGACGAGTAAGGCTTTCTTTGGAACTGAGTTGATGACCAGTTTAGACTGCCTATCTTTCGTGTTACCGTCAAAACCGATTTATTGGCGATAGTCTACCATCTTCTCCTCTCACAATCTCCTCAATGTCACCCTTGGACACACACCCCGTCGTTTCCCAATAGGGTTTCGCCCAAGCTATAGCCTGGTGCGCCATGTCACTCGACGGTCTCTCAGCGTGTTCCGATTCAACTTCATTTCCATCTACATGTTAGTTGAGCAACAGATTCTTGGTTGGTTGATTCTCTGAGTTTTGTGTTGTTAATTCTTTTGGCCAGTCATTTGATCTTCAATGTGGAGTGAGCGAGGGCAGTTGTTTATAAAAGTCTGCAAACTGTTGGAAATACTTTGTGTTACTAACCATATTTCTGACCCACATAGAAGAACTGATATAACATTGGTGTTGGAAATCCGAATCTTGTTCTTTATGCTGAGTCCAGTAGATTTCAAAACTGATTTCAGAGTGATGAAGGTTTGATCTACCTTTCTGATTTCTGTATCTACGTCCTCATATCTGTGTCACTTGTAGTTGAAACTGTATGTATAAAAGTCAATAATTATTCTAGTCTTCAAGAAAGGAAGAATATTCTGTTTATGTCAACCAGACTGGTGTTCTGTCTTTTGAATTATTTTACTCTATAATAGCGCGAAATATAATATCACCCAAGAAACGATAAACTTCTCCATGATGACATAGCCTTGGGTGCATAAATCAGGTATTCACTCTTCTTTCCACTCTAAATAAGTCACAGTTGTACATACAACAGACTGACACTAGCCGTGATTTTTCGACCCTAATACTCACACTTGAATTTACCGATCAATGAATGTATCATAAGAAAAAGACATAAACAGTGAAGAGAACTTTCTTTTCGCCGATTAATTTTCATAACTTGTACAATAGTAAATTATATTTAGTAAAGAATTCGTAAGACCAAAATTATAGTAAGAACGTTACTCTGGCCACATTAGGGTGAGTGAATGTATGTGGTGCTTTTGAATGCAGAGGTCCGGTTTCAGAATCCGAATGATCAATGATTCAGCTATGTACAGATGGCGCATTCGAAATCCTTCCGTAAGATATTGAGGCACTGTGTGTAGCACTGTGAAGCATTTGTGCGGAGGTGCTAGATATCCAGACTTGACAAGGTGTTTAACGATGCAGCTGCTGGTATTCTTTTTTCTTTGCCTAGCTGGAAAATGTTCCAGAACACGTTTGTGGACTTGACGTTGCGTACGGCAGATGTACTTTGCTCCACACAAGCAAGTAAACATAATAAACATTGAGGTGGCCAAAAGTGGTATCTTATCCTTAACATTAGACTGGATAAATTGTCTGTTGCAGAATGCGTTGCGTAAGGTGGCTGCTTGAATTTTTTTATAGCTTGATTCCAGACAGTATTTTGGTACAAATATGGAATTTTCAGCATGCGATATAGGTAGCCCAAATTTCGCAGGCCGACCATAGATATCAAGTGTGCGTCGGTCGAGGATCGAACCCCGGACCATGTACATGGTCGGCGAGCGTCCTAACCGCCATGCCACCGATGAATTCGCAAATGTCTTCTTCAGACATTTAGAAAGGCGATTTCAAAGAATTTCTCCTTCGATATCACCTTTGAACTCCAGGTTCATAAAGAAGGTTTTCTTAGGAACAGTTGTGAATTTCGGCAAAGGAGGCTTTTCTTTCATATTTTTGTCGATGAATCCTGATGGATACCCGTTCTCTATTAGGGTTTCACGCAATGAATTTAACTCATTCTTTATCGTGTCTTCTGAACAGATTTTTCGGATCCTTGAACATAATGCACTTACTAGGTTTTGATTTCAGACAAGTGGGACGAAGCTCTGGAATTTGATGAACTGTCCTGTTCATGTTAGCTTGTGATATGTTGATCTTTGGATCGTACAGTCTTGTCTTCTGGTAAGTAGTACATTGAGGAATGGAAATGGTATGTTTGATTCATGTTCTAAGGTGAATTTTACTGATGGGTGTGCCACGTTGAAGGTTTTGAGGAGATACTCTAAATCAGCTTTCTTATCACAAATTATAAATGTATCATCTACATCATCTTCTATATGAGTGCAGTTGACTGATCAAATGATTGAGACTCGTCATGAAGCAGTCAGCTAGGAGTGGACCGATAGGATACCCCATAACTACACCATCTTTCTGTACATAGGAGTGTCCATTAAATTTGAATCAGATATTAAACGTGCATCTAAGAAATGTATACTCAAGAACTATATAACTCATCTTCACATTACAGTTAACATTCGACAGTATAATAATTATCCTTGTCCTAATGATAATAACTATTTTCATGTAATTCATTGAATTAGAATCTTATTTCAAGATGTTTAAAAAATATGGCTTTATAAAAGCGATAGATGAATCATGTATTTGTAATCTAATAAGGCGCAAAATTGTGCAGTCGTCAACTGAGTCTCTGATCGGTGTGGGTTTTTATCTCTAGAGTACATGGAATCGCTAATAGTGTGATGACAGCTAGCTGCAAGCCAAACATTGTAGACAGCAATTTACGTCAATGTTAAGTCCCGAATCGGGCTCGTGAGAAAAAAAATAACAACAAAGCTTAACCTTGATTAACTCACCAATCAACCACAGCAGACTTAAGCTGTACGGATGCGATTCGCAGATATATGGCCTAACTTTCTGAGAAACGGTCACAAGTAGTACAGAATACCCTAATCAAGAAAACAACCAACCAGAAGACATCGCTTCTCCACTGACAATAATGTACATAAAAATCTACAAATATCTGTTGATTTTCTCAATAAATGATCTGTTGCCTGGCCCTTGTCTTCTGTCGTTACAACAGTATTACTGAATTCCACTGTGATCCTAATGCCAGAGATATGCAAAAGATACGAAGACAATTTCAAAGCAGATTTTACTGATTACGATGAATGCGTTTTCTGCTTCGAAAATTAGGTTCATCTGAATTTGACCAATATTGCAATGTAATTCGGCCATAAAAACCCACGCGATCACACTATTAACGCCACACTACAGACACTGATCAACCATCCCTCTTAAGTTTTCTATATCCCTGTCTCAAGCTGCTCTTTTTCTCACTATAAAACCAAACAGTTCAGTGAAGGTCTCTTTTAGACGAATTCATTCATTTAGCTGTACAAACGTAATTATATATAATTATTTTGTGTGTGTGTGTGTGTGTGTGTATGTCTGAAAAACCTAATGTACACACAAAATAATCGAAATTTCCATTGTACAGTTAAGTGAATGAATTCCCTAAAAAGAGATTCTTCGCTGCATTGTTTGTTCTTACATTCATGTCTGGATGGGTGATTTTCTCACTCACGTTGGTATCGTAAAACGTGAATGTGAACGAATTAAATTGAAATATTTGATGGGAGAACAATTTAAAGCACTTATGCTTCACTGCAGCCTACAGTCACATAATTCCATTGTGGGTAAAATTTATTTTTGATAAAGTCTCACAGTGTTATACATTAATATTTACTGATGACGTTTCGAGCAATTGTGGATTATTGGCAATAAATTGTACTCGAAACGTCATCAGTAAATATTACTGTATAACACTGTTAAACTTTATCAAATATAAATTTTACCCACAATAGAATTATATTTCATACATTTATTCCCCTTAATGAATTTGAACAAAGCAAGAACTACAGTTTTAGCAGAATAATGTGGTACCATAGCCTATCCTACAGCCAAGCTCGTTCCCATCTATCGAACAACTTGCTCTTTGGTGCAATCAAAAATCGATAGATATCCTTCTCATGTTACCTCCAACTGTATATACAAATTTACGTGTATCTGCGGGAGCAGTTACATTGGAAGAACAGAAAGAAGGGCATATCTACGATTTTCTGAACACGTACCAAAAAGCTTACGTTTAAAGGGAACAAATGCTCTAAACAGTGCCATCGCCAGGCATCTCCTCGACACGGGTCATGAGGTGGACGTCGAAAAGTCGTTCAAAATTATCAATAGGCAAAAGAGCTCAATTCTCCTTAAGTTTGCTGAAGCGATTTCTATCAAACGCTTGAAACCTGATCTATGTGTTCAGAAAGAAGCAGTTATTAGTCTTTCCTTGCCTTGGTAACTGGATGCTTTTTTTTTCTCTCATCTGATTACGTAATCTTTGTCTTTAACCTCACCCTCCCTTTTATAATCTGTAATTTTGTTTGTCTCTTGTTTCTATGATTTGAGCTCAACTCAGTTCATTGTTACCTAACTTACTAGTCACTATGCATCTAACGCATATCTCATCTTTATTACGTAACTCTTTTACCATTTTCTGCATACATTTATTTTGTTTTAACTTGAACTGCCTGTGTGAAAACTATATAAGCGCAATCTTCTGAGCACTGTTTACAAATTGTGGAATTTTCTGTCAACTGACAACATGTAAAATTTGCAAGTATGTTAAAACATGTCTGTACTTAAACCTCATAATTTATTTAGGCTGTAAGCAGCTGATGAGAAGCCAACGAAATAAATGATGGTACCACATTATTCTGCTAAAACTGTAGTTCTTGCTTTGTTCAAATAGAATTATACTCTACCAGAGAGTACAAGTCCTATTCTTATACAGACACCTAAGTTTGCTGATATCAGAATGCAGGTGCTGAACCATTGGGAAAAAAAGACGGTTGTCCTAAAGGCTACATCTGCTAAGTATCAGCAACCGACCAACCTCTAGCTTGTTATGATATTAGTCCAATCTTTATACCAGTGTGTTCACCACTGTACGTTTCTGGTAAATGTCAAAGCTCACAAAACTTAGTAGATCTATGAATTCATAACGACTCTCTCTTTCTCTAACCATTTAATATGGCGATTATATGTTACGTTCAACTCCGATCTTATTAGATATCACTATTCATTCTGAACTGACAGTCTTTAAATTATATGGTGTATAAAACAACGCTAGCTGTATATATTAGAATTGTATATCACGACTAACTAGCTGGATTAAACGTAGAACTTTTCACAGATGTGCAGCTGTTCGAGTCACCACACTTCACTTAGCACACAAAGCAAGAGAAGAAAGTAAAAGGAAGTGCAAAACACAAATAATAAACAGAAATATGAGGCAAGGAGAATAGTAATATAGAAGAACAATATAGTTTTATTGGATATTATAATTCACAAGGAGTGGATGCATTTGCACCAACCATTAAGAACGATTTTGAGCCATATCACCGATTGTTTCCAGCCATTGGGTTTTACTGTCCCGAGGATCCCAACCAGGAAATCTACACCTCCCGACGTGGCTGGCTTTAACTAACCATTTTGGATTTTGTTGACTGATGCCAAGTTTCCCTTTGACCACCACTAGCGAACTCGTTTCCAACCTAATCCATAATATGTCAGTTAATATTGCCTGTCAAGGGAGGCGATGGCTAGGCATATGTAACACATGTTCTGACCATCTCAAACGGTGTCACTTCACAGTCTCGTCGATTGATTTCCCTCCCTTACCTAACTCTGGACGCCCAACCTCAATATTGATCACCTTATTATACCACTTAACACTGGAGAGCAGTATTGAGTTTAGGCGTCCAGTGTTAGGTGAACAATAGTAAAAATTACTTAAGTAATATTTAATCATTCCAATTCACAAATATGATTTTTATTTCATAGAATTTTACCCACATCATACATACATTTTAATATAATCATATAGTATAGTATGGTATACAAAACAAGGTCAGTTTGAGGATATTTGTGTGTAACACTGCATCTGATTTGTTTACTTATCAGTTCAGTCAAATACTTACACTTATATAGTCATTATATAGTCATCACTGTATAGATCAGAACACATGATAGTATACATCTCTAAAAAAACCTTATCGCTTGCATGATTTATTTGACCATTTGAAATATCCTTATTTTCAACGATTATGCCTAAATTAAATATTTTTTTCATTCCTTTACGTTCCCAGTGGAACATAAGGCTTCAAGCTGGAGGCTTGAAGTTTCGGTAGAAGTGGTATTCGGAGTGAGGTTGCTAGCTTCATATGCCCAACCTTCCCTCTTTACCGGTCTTATTATCGGCTTAGAGGGGTAAAGGAGTGCGTCGGCCGGGGATTAAACCCCGGGCCACATCGCTAAGCCACCGACGCACGAATTAAATATAGTAGCAATTAAAAGCAATGCAAAAATTAGTAACTCCGTTAATAATGTAACTGTAGATCATCTCTCTCAGCCGCTTAAATTTTTACGTTAGTCTCTATTAATAAGTTTGGACTGTGGTTTACCAACAACCTGTTCGAGTTTCCCCCCGTTATAATCAACAACGGGATCCTGTCAAGCCAGGAAGTACCTGATTTCACCTTCCTCCGAGATCTCTTAGCTGAGTCAAGGTGAGCACAGAGCTGGTGAACTCGGTTTCGAAGGGAGATTAGCATCCGTCCAGTGTTTAAATCACTTCGATCTGGTCGGCTAAGAAGCACAACTTGTTGATGTCTGTGGTCTCAAGCTACTCATCTGAATCAATCAGTAGTATAAAGCGTCATGCATTCATGATTGTTTTCTTGATTACCATTTATAGTATCTAGCAGATCAGATATTGCGCCACACCCTCGAATGAGACCTGAATGATAAACAATGAATTAGGCAAAAGTTGGAAAACGACATGGAGGTGATCGTGCTTGAAGGCAATGAAAGCTAATGAGAAATCGTGTAGCCAGCTGTATATGACTGCAGAGGACAGAGTGAAATGCAGACGTGCTTCTGAAGCCCTATTTTTCAACCATTCTATTTCATGTCGTTTGATGTAAACGAAAATCACACGCTCAGTGATTGGTTAACGAGTATAAACTGTAGACATATAAACAGCGGTTTGATTAATGAAAAATATATCTTGGCTCTTGTGTCTTGCCTTCTGTTTTAACAATCGAACTGAATACGATGAATTTAAAGTGCTGATCAAATCGCCACTCTACGGATCATCATTGAACACAGCTTGGAATGACAGTCACCTCTCTATCTCAACTTCACCGACTTTGAGAAGGCCTTCGACAGCATCGACCGAGAGGTCATTCGGCAACTACTTCGCTACTACAGGGTCCCATCGACAATTATACATCTCATCCAACAGTTAGTTGTACGACAATGCTGCATGCCAAGTAATCCACAACGGGAAACTTACGAAATCCTTCGAAGTGAGGGCGAGAGTAAGGCAAGGCTGTCTACTATCGCCAATAATTTTCCTGATTGCAGTAGATTGGATAATGCGACAGACAGAGAGCGGGCAATGAGGAAACAGGCATAAAATGGACTCACACAAAAACTTGGAGGATCTGAACTTCGCCGATGATATATGTTTGATCTCCCACAAACTGGAAGATATGCAAGTGAAAAGCAACAAGCTGGTAGAAGAAGCATCCAGAGAAGATAGGACTTCAGCTGAACATAGATAAAACAGAGGTGATGAAGATTCCTGGCCAACACCACCACCAACAACAGATAACAATCAGCCAGCATAAATGGGAGGAACCTGAAAGAAACAACCTCCCTCATCTACCTACCTGGGAAGCATCGTTTCAACTACAGGCGGACGGAACTGACGAGGATATCAAAGCCAGAATCGCAAAAGCAAGGCAGGCTTTCATTACTCTTAAGTCTGTGTGGAAGTCAGCAGCACTCAGCATCAAAAATAAGATCCGGATTTCCAACTCCAATGTGAAGCCGGTGATACTTCTTACGGATCAGAGAATTGGCGCGTCATAAAGAGCATCTCCAACAAACTTCAAACCTTCATTAACAGTTGTCTTCGCTCAATACTCAAGATCAGATGGCCGGCCAGAAAAGATCAACAACAGGGATCTCTGGTAATGAGCGAACCAACCAGGAACCGATTGTGAAACAAATAGGCAGGAAGAAATATAAATGGACTGGCCATACTCTGAGGAAAACCTCAAGTGATATCACTAGACAAGTCATGGCTCGAGTGGAACCCGAAAGGGAGGCGGCGAGTTGGTCGTCCAAGGGTGACTTGGAGGAGGTCATGCGAGGAGGAGATGAAAGCATGTGGACAGACCTGGAGCAGGGTGAAAAAGTTGGTAGAAAACAGAAGACAATGGAGATGCGCAGCTGAAGCCCTGTGTTCCTCTAGGAATTAAAGGATATAATAATAATAATAATAATAAAGTGCTGATATTTATTTTCCATTATTGGTAATCACATAAACACTTGCAAGAACAACAAATTGAGTAGGTGTCGGTATGATGCCATTTTATTCTGTTGGTTCTTATTAACTGCATATAACTTGAAATAATCTTAGTTGCACTCGAATATATATATATATATATATACTTTGGTATATTAGATGCTTAAAGGCAATCGGTGGAAAACCCTGGACGTAGGTTTCATGCTTATTGGCAATTATCAGTCAGCAGTGACCGATAAGAAGACTCTAGAAGATCTGGATGTCGCACGTGAATGATTCATGTCTAATGTGACACAAACTAGAAGACTTATAAATGAAAGTCAGCAAAATCGTTGAGGAAGCAGGCGGCGAAGACAGGACTCCAGGTGAACATAGAGAACACAGACGGAGGTGATGAAGGTAACCAACGAACCGCAACAACAACAGCCAGCACCAGTCACCGCCAATGGGAGAGATTTAACAAAGGGTTACTTCCTTCGCTTATCCGGCCAGGAAGCATCATTTCGACCATAGGCGGAACGGACGAAGATGTCAAAGTCAGAATCAGAAAGGCAAGATACGCCTTCATCAATCTGAAACCAGTTTGGAAATCTCCTGCTTTAATCAACATAAGGAATAAGACCTGAATTTTCAACACCAGTGTCAAATCAGTAAGTTCTTCCATATGGGTCAGAAACCTGCACTGCGCGTCACGAAAAGCATTTCCAACCGGTTGCAGATCTTCATCGACAGCTAGCTGCCCACTCCCTTGGCTGGCTCCATACTGAAGATCAAAAGGCCAGAAAGAATAAGCAAAAAGAAACTATGGGAAGAAACCAACCAAGAGCCGATCACTTAACAAATATGTAGGAGAAAGTGGAGATGGACCGGGCATACATTGAGGAGGCCACTGAATGACATCACATTCCAGGCCCTCGAGAGGAATCCAAATGGGAAAAGACGAGTGTGTAGTCCTAGAGTGACATGGAGGAGATCATATGAGGAAAAGATGAGAGAGTTTGGTCAATCGTGGACCCAGCTAGAGAAGACGACGGAAAATAGAACAAAGTCGAGATGTATTGTTGAAGCCGTATATTCCACTTGGAACGCAAGGGAATAATATTAATAAGTCAGCAGGGTGTATCTGCAGTTCTGAAGGAATTCGTGACTCCTCTGAGATTCTAACCCCTATTACCCAGTGCTGCAGTCAGAGACATTACCATTAAGCTATTCGGGATCCCGATTGATCACCTATGGAAGTGTAATGGATGCGAGTGCCAACAAGCATGAAACCTAGATCCAAGGCCTCCTGACGATTGCCTCCAACCCCTGAACATCAATCATAATGTATTATGATGATAAGCCACCTAACATGCTAGCCACATTGTGAACTTGACTGATAGAATTCAGTCTGCGCTAAACAAAGAATTGGATGCATGACACCAGTTCCTATCTAGTCTCCAATCAGAGTACATATATCTATCTCTTGATCTATTAGATAAACAATAGACACAGTTTTTTATTCATCTAAAAACATGAGATTTTGAGGCAATAAATAAAATGGTGATTACGTGTTGGAATCATGTGAAGGACAGATATATTTATATATACATATCATATGTTCACTATTACTCAGCCGCACAGATTATAAATTGTTGACGATTAAAACTTATAATTTTACCAAAATATAGTCATCAATTACTTTAAATGACCTATTTCCGAATTCGTTTTCAACTATATTTACTAGTTGATATACCAAATTAAAAAAATATGCTTAGAGAGATATCGATGCTAGATAACATAGTTTATATATAAACATACATACTAATAATGAAATGATAAGACCTAATAGTCACTGATCTTTTCACAGAATACATTTGAAGATATTTCAAACATATCCATAGCTAAAATATGGTCAAGATTCTTTAATGATACTTTCGCTGTATTAAAACGAGACCAGCACAGTTCATTCTTGGAGACATTGAATAATAATCACTCCCCAACATTCAGTCTATTTTAGGAACAGAAGCAGACTTCAGTGAGTTACATTTTGAATATCTTAACACATATATTTTCATGCGTCGGTGGCACAGCGGTATAATGCTTGCCGACCACGCATGTGGTCCGGGGTTCGATCCCCAACCACAGACGCACTCCTTTACCTCGTTAAGCCAGTAATAAGACCAGTAAAAAAGGCAAGTTAGGTTAGCGACTTCATCCCGTAAAAATAAACACCACTGTTACGGAAACTTCAAGCCGCTAGGTTGAAGCCTTATGTTTCTTCTGGAATGCAAAGGAATAATATATATATTTTCAGGAAGAAGATATACCCCAACAAGTATTTAGATTTCAGATCATCACAGCTCATTAGCGCAAAGGTATCAGTTGTCTAAAATCTTCATAGACGAGCGCACTCTTTAATCACGGATGCGAAGGAAAAGAAAGCAATATCAAACTTCACTGAAATTTTCAAGAAAAATGGCTATCTAAAAAAACTTAGTTATTAACTTCAACATTAATCATGGTCGAAAACGTATTCTGAAGACATTGACCTCAACAGTCATCATTCCATACAGATCGGAAATGTCAGATGATATCAGAAGAGTACTTAATAAACACAATATCAAAGCTATCTTCAGAACATCAGACACACTGCGAAACAACCTTGTGCATATAAAAGACCAGATCCCTAAAGATTCTCTATCTAATTGTATCTATAAAATAAAATGCTTGGAATGTGATGGGACATACATCAAACAAACCTCAGGGAAATCAAGATCAGAAGAAATGAACAGATTATGGCCCACATTTGACTATCAAGCAATCCATTTGAACTAGAACAGTCTCAAAAATGATCAATCATAGTGTTATGTACTCGTCGAGTAGTTAATAGTCCTGACGCGGAAAGAGGGAAATCAGAAGACCACCAGGTTTACGATGATACTTGTATTTTCCAGACAAGGAAAATAAATGTCACACAACAGTGTGAGTGAAATGGTACGAGTGTACGAAATGTGTGTGAACACAAGAATTAACAAGTGTCTAATACAAAAGTATATATGGAAATGACTAATACATATGAACCAATAAGATAACGTCTTACCATGATTGGTTGTAATCCCATGTGATAACAAGGTCATACATGTTTATTTAGTTAGTGGACAGACAAAAGCATATTGTCAGTTATAATGAAATATCGATCCATATACACATAGCAAAATATAATAGACTGTCAACAACAAAACACACATACATCATGTGGATACATATCACATAGATCTACATGCTATAGAATCAGGCCACAAAATTGATTTTGACGGTATTGCAATCATTCGGAAGAATTTCAGAACTGAAAAGATCGTCTAATATCAGAGTCAATTCACATTAAGTGGAATCCAAATTATGTGAATAGGAATGATTGACTAAGCAGTTCAATGAAGAGTTACTCTTTTTGGCGATATCATTCAGCTATCCAAACGTATCATCGAACATTTACCATCATATAGTTTTATAAAGGAGAAAAAAGATTCCCCCGAAACTCTATTCTGGAACACCTGATCAAATCAGGACACCAAGCAAACCCATAAAATACAGAATGCGTGGGAATCTTACTAAGATAGTATGAATCAAACTTCTTCAAACCGCAGAATAAATGGCAATTCACCTGAACTCTGCATACAAAAAAAGTGTGTTCAGTCATTAGATCTACAATAGACCTGATCTATCTTAACGCCGAATACACAATTTTGTTTTTTAATTGTCTTATTTTTCCCCCGCCACCCCTTACTACCATTGTTAACTTGACTCTCGTTCAAATTTTAGTTGAATTTTACTGAACCCCTCAGTTATATTACGTCAATCAACTTATTTAATCTTATTTTAGTTTCTAGCCGATTAATCCCTTCTAAATTACATAATTAGCGATTGTACAGCTTCAGAATGATATCGGCGATAAGAGTAACTCTTCACTGAACTCATTTTTTTTACATGAATGAGTGGGAATTTCGAATCTCTGAAACGTGTTGCGAAGATGAGACTGTAGTCGTTTTGTTTCCTTCTCAAGTAGGAAACCGACGTTACATAGCTCCATAACCATGTGAGGGCTTATATATTTTTATAGGTTTGATAGGGATATGGATTAATTTCAATGGAGATCTCGTCGCAAACCAGCATCAATTAGAGAGTCATTGAAAACCAAGAACTGGACAGCTGTCGCATTAGACTGGGTGGGTCACAGCTCTTAGTTATATCGCAGTAACAGTACCCAGTAGTATAAAAGTCGTTATCCTAAAGCTCTAGCTGTATTCAATGTTCACCGAAATAAAAACTAAAGCATTGAATACAGAAGAAACTTGTCCAGTTCCACTTCCTATCTTGACCTTAATCCAATTATGTTTTTACGAGTTGATCACGGATTGATATCAGTTAGAGAACCATTGAAAACCAGGTCCAATTAGATGTCACGTGTGTGGATGGATGTCCCACCAACGACAATGTTGGGGTCGCGCTAAATCACGAATTGAGTCGGGTCTCAGTGGCTGAATGGTATACGAGCTTGCCTTGTAATCGGAAGTCCTGGGTTCGAATCCCAATGGGCGTGTGCTACCGATGATTCCCAAACTAGGATGAAACAGCAGCTGTCCAGTACTCCCTGGTTTTCAACGGTTCTCTAACTGATATCAATCCGTGATCAACTCGTAAAAACATAACTAACCCTCACAAAAACCAAAACTATAGAAAATTAATCCAATTATGCTAAAATTATTCGTTTTAAAAAATCTCCCTTTACTTTTCCAGACAACATTATTCTGGTGTAATATCATCTCTTATGTGGTGTTTCCACACTCGTTTTTAATGATAAATCATACAAACAATACTTGAAAATTGATCTGATATTCACTAGCGACTGGCCCTATTCAGGCAGTTACCTGGGGTTCTGTCGGGAAGCCATGACCAGTAGGTTAAAGCAGGTCGAAGGTGAGGACAGTCACTCATCCAAGAAGACAGTGCGAATTGGTCGCTCTACGTCGTGAATTGGCAGGAGTTAGAATCCGTGCATTGGCCACTAGATCGGATCCCAGTGGCTTAATGGTCTACGAGCTCACTGGCCTTTTAACTAGTAGGTCCAGGGTCCAATCCCCTGTGGATGCGTCCTGATGAAAAGTCCCAAACCAGAACGAAACAGCTGTCCAGTACTCCCAGCTGGTTCTCTAACCAATGTCAACTCATAATGAAATTCTCCAACTAATAAATCATTCTTTAAGAATTTACTTATTAACCAGTTCCTTATCTATTATTGTTTACCTTAATTTTGCCCTCACTACATTTTGCATAACACTCAGTGATCTTAATAACTTTGCATTTATTCTAATAGTTATCATAAATTTTAAATGTAAACCAACTGTGTGTACTCATGCGTATAATGACGATTGCTGAAAAGTCTCTTTGCCTGAAACACATGTTTTTTTTCAAGTATTGGTTTTGTAGGGATTTTGTTTGATTGCATGGAGGATTTAATCATGAGCTGACATCAGTTAGAGAACCACTGGAAAACCTGGGAGTACTGGAAGCTGTTTCGTCCTAGTTTGGGACTCTTCATCAGTACGCACCCACTGGGATTCTACATGGGGTTTTTCGATGAAGTATAAAACTTAGCCGTAAGGGAACTATCACAAAATTCCACCGTTCTTGAACTCCTTTCAGACAACAGTGAATGCAAAACAAGGTGAGTAATTTTACAGACGAGATCACTAAGGATACCAAAATTTCCGTTTATCAAAATGCTCAAACTCCTATGTATTCCATATTGTGTTTTTATCATGAAACTGTATTCAATGATCACTATATGGACTCGCGCGAATATTGAATTAGCTTCCAACTAGACGTCCTGCAATTTCATTGAAGAATTCCACAGCGTCCATTTAGAAGCAAGTTAAATCAGCGCACGAGTTCATGTATAGGTAATTTGATATAACTGGAAGACTAAAGCAATGATCAATCCAGATGAAATTGGGCATTTTAGTGGAAAGCCGACTCGATAGCCCAGTGATTCAAGCAGGCTGCTTTAGCTTTGTACATAACTTTAAGAGATAAATCCCTTGAGTATTATATTCACCGATATGTGTAGAGCTGTAGTCCATTGGTCTAGTTGCTCGACTTCTAACCTGTGGATCATGGGTTCTAATCCCACTCCCCTTCCAAGGTTTGAGAATCCAGATAGTATCACGATCCCTCACACAATATGCGTGCGTGACTCATTACCAACTGTATGTGATCGAAATTGGTTGTTGAGTAAAATTCTATTTTCACCTTTATATGCGTCCGCTATTTCACGTGCTCATTTGGAACTGATTAAATTAGGTATTTATAAGTCAATATTCCGTAAACGCATAACCGAGTAATATCCAGTTTAATCGACGATTTATCTTTCAACGTTATCTCTACGCGACTACATTCAACCATTCACCTATGTTGTGTATGTATAGCTGGAGTATCAACAATATGTGAACGGAAAACTAGATTGTGCACTTTAAAAATGCTTGGTTCAACCTGTCTGTCTGCCTGTTTTCGACTTAGAACTTTGCACATATGTGCAGCAGTTCGAGTCACCACACTCCATGTAGCACACAAATCAAGAAAAGAAATGCAAAACAGAGACAGTAAACAGAGGTGTGAGACAAAGGAATAGTAATAACAAAGAACAAAACAGTTTCATTGGAAATCATAAGTCAAAAGGAGTGGATGCATCTGCACCAGCCATTGAGAACGATTTTGAGCCATGTCACCAATTGTTTCCAGCCATTGGTTTTTACCGTCCCGAGGACCTAACCAGTCAGGAAGTCTACACCTTCCTACGTGACTGGCTTAAACTAACTGTTGTGGATTTCATTGACTGGTGCCACGTTTTGGTTTGACCGCCGCCTGACCATATGTCAGCTAATATTGTCCATCGAGGAAGGCGATGACTAGGCATACGTAACACATGTCCTAACCATCTCAGTCGATGTAATTTCGCAGACTCGTCGGTTGATTTCCCTCCTTACCTAGCACTCGACGCCTAACCTCAATATTGATCACCTATTATTATTACCTTATTATATTGGTTCAACCTAGTTCTTTATCTTGGTACTGATAATATTCTTTCTTAATAAATAATATGATGAAAAATCAATTGAGTCACCTTTCCAATCAAGTTATATTTAGCATAATATATTGAATAATGAATAAAAATTACTCAAATCAAGTCATAAACAAAACTTTACAAATATTACAAAATATTTATAGCAGCGTATACAAGTTGAAGGAAAGTAACGCAAATAAGATGTAAACACCGATGACCTTGAAGAAGCCAATCAAAACTTGAGGAGGGAAGATTGTAGTTCTTATGGCGAAATTGAGTTTATTATTTAAGCACACATACTGTTGAGTATATGCGGAGCAGGTTAAATCCTAAAAATCCGTATAAACACCATAAATCTTAACCAGGATCTTAATCTGAAGAATGTTCTTGAACTTTTTCACGTATTTTTTTCGTTTAAATTAGCCTCGCTCACTCCAATTGGTCTCTTCAAGGTCAATTTATGCTTTCTTTCAATTAGCTCACTAATCTCTCAAACTATCAATAAATATATACATGTCAAACTTGAAATTGAAAGTATAATGACAAAACAAAAATTCCACTGAAGACTTTCATCACCATATCCCCAAATTTATAATTCATTTCTGGACAGTTGAGGTGTTGTATTTGACTGATATATACGTTTACGAAACATTTTCATAAATAAAATCATATATAAAAACAAACCTAATGAAATAAAAAATAAAATCCAAACAATTCGACCACATTTTGAACCTAATTCAACTGATAATTCATTTAATACACCTGAGAGATGAACTTCATTTTTCTCTACTTGTCCAATACTCAAACTGACTGTTTGACAATCTGATCGAATACGTTGATTCATTGCTGAGGATTGATTTTTAAGATCAACAGTTAGTAATAACATTTCTGAGGCTAATTGTTCACGTCGCATTTGTTGTTCACGTAAAAGTGCATCAGGTGATTTACTGGAGTTTTCAAGCTGATCAAACATTTTCTCTGTAGACTTATTTCCACCTAGAGAAGTAAAATAAATACCGTTTTTATATAATGTTACTGGAGAAATATACTTTGTATAGTTATTACTATTAAAGCACACACTTAGTACATCATGAGCACTGAGAGATGAGCTATACAAAAGCTCATAGTTTTTACGACGACCGGGATGCTGTCCGAACTCCCAGACCAATATATAGGGTTATCTTAAGGAGCCGCCATCCCCAATGAACAAAACAGGTTCATACGACATTCCATCTGTTCGGATTTTGGAGAAATGTACACCGTAGGTTTGGAATCATGATTTTCCAAGTAGACCTGCGTCTCTACCTGTTCGGTTTATGAAGAACACCTCTGCCGCGTGAAGGCAGTGAACAGAAGTTACCTTGCAGAGGCCATAAACACGCGGCTGCACGAAAGCGTTTTGAGAAGACCGAAGACTACCCACCCTAGGGTGCCTACCAGGAGGCATTTTACATAGTAACAGCAGCAATTAGGAGTTTACTTTCCTACCAATGCTGAGATTACCTAAGACAGCCTTAGGATGGCAATGAACAATGACTGGAAGTAAAATTAAAGTCTTCATGTCTCCGTGGGATTTGAACCAATGACTTCAACAATACTTGCCTGATGACGCCGTAACAGTTGAGATCAAATCTATTCTTATAATCTGTAGTTGAAACGGTTATTAATTTTTTCGCCTTAGATAGACATCACAGAGTTTGGGGTGGAATTAAAATCTGACAACCGACTTTTTGTTTCAACCAGTCAGTATACGAGCAAACTTGTAACTTCGATGTTACTACATAATTCAATTTGATCTGATTAACTGGATTGAGATGTTCCACCTCTGTTTCGAACGATGAGTACTGAGTTCATGTTTCAGTGGGAACACTATCACTCACTGGGGAATTCAGGTACATTCAAATGACGAGTCCCAAATGGGACGCCAAATTACTTGGATGCTACTAGTTTGCATTCAGTAGTGAGATGGATTTTCACCTCATCGACAATTCGAATCATCATCAGTCTACTCACACAGCATATCCGACTTTTTTTCAAATATTGAATAACAAGATGTATGCTTCTTTAAGAAATATTAAAACATTTTAGAAAAAAGCCAATAACCTACTGAACAATGATGACAGTAGTATCTCGTTTTCCAGATAATTATCCAGATAAATTTCCTAACAGTTTTCTACCTAATGAACAACTATAGATTTTAAGGAATAATTATGAGGGGAAAGAATTTTCATCGAAATTCCCCGGTCATAAATATTGAAAAATTAGAATAAACAAACTGTTTCCAAGAGTTGGGTTGTAGGCGAGATTTAAATGATTTCAAGGTATTAGTAGTTTTCGTCAAGAATAGGCAACAGTTAGAGAGAGAATCATTCCAATAAGGATTTGTGTATCTAGCGGAATCTACCAAGTTGAGTATGAAGACAGATATTTGAGTGAAGCTTTACCTCATTAGTCCAGGCACCCGACTTCCATGTGATGGTTCACTGGTTCGAACCTCGCTCCATCTACCGAGGCTCGTGCAGCCAAGTAGTTGCACTAGCCCATACATAATAGATGTGGTTCATTGTCGACTGTATGGAATGGCTGGCAGCTGGTCGAGTAACATGTACTCCCTAATTGGAAGTACTGTTTTTTGAGTCTGAATTATTCAAGTTGTTTTGATTAGACACTAGTTACTAACCAGTGTAATGTGTATGCGTGTCTAGTCCTATCTTTGGTGCAGACGGAATTATATCAGTCAAGTTTGCAATGTGGCCGGTATGCTTGGTGGCTCGCCATCACTGTGCACTGTGAATTGTTGGCAGTAGATGGTTGGAGGCAATCGGCCACAGGAAGCCCCATCTGTCCTAGGTTTCGTGCTAGTTGAAACTCATCAGCAAGGCGTGTCTGCAACCTCGAAGGAACTCATGTCCCTTCTGGGATTCGAATCCCCGCCATCCAGTGCTGCACTCAGAGACGTATTGTATCTTCAAAAATATTCAATACAATCCTACAGGAGGTCAGTCACCAGCCCAACTAGCTCAGTGGCGAAGTCTCTGACTGAAGCATTGGATGACGCGGGTTCGAATCTCGGATGGAACATGAGTTCCTTCGGGGTTGCAGACACGCCTTACTGACGAGTGCCAACTAGCACGAAACCTAAGTCCCACAGGGTTTCCTTCCGATTGCCTCCAACCATCTAATATCAACTATTCAGGTTGTGTAATCAAAATTCACGGGGGTAAAGTAGGCTAACACAAGTAAATTTATATGATTAGAGATGCATTTCCCACGGAAGAAATGTTCGGCCTTCCAAAAAGATTTTAAGTGATGACTCCCACTGTCTTTGCTTTTAAATACGGCATTATGTGAACAGTTACTCAAGGGAAAAGATTACAGTGTGAACGATTTTCTTAGCTTATATAATAATTCTACCACTAATGAATGATACCATTCATTAGTGGCAGTATTCTCGCCAAACATCGACGTGGTCCTAACTTGATTTCCAACCACCACACTCCAAAACCTCGCCTAACTGGTATTAAGCCCAGTAAAAGGGAAGGTTGTGCTTGATAAAACTGTTATAGAAACTTTAAAGCTAAAGCTTGAAGCCTAATATTACATTCGGAACATAAAGGAATGAAAACAGAGAATGAAACACAGATGAATTGCTGATTCTAAATGGCAGTTTGATAAAACAATGGAAACATGACTCACTAGCTTAAACGCTAGCCGCCCTCCCCAGCCAACGGGTCACAAGTTCAGTGGATTATCCATCTTCACACAATAAGTACTACAGCCGATAGATAGCTTGATACATGAGGAACCTGTTCGAGACAACCAAATTCTAACAACTCAACCAGAAAAAAACTTTTTCATGAAAATGAATACTCCTTTAATAACAAACAGCTTTTTGCTGTCTAATATTATATGCCTTGAAATTAATAAAGCTGATAACAACAAGGAGTACTGAAAGAGTGAAAAGGACCAAAATAAGAAGTTGAGCTATATATCAGTGATAACTAGCTGTAAGCATATGCCAGTGGTTCAATGGTGGGAGGCTTCTCACCTACGTGGAAGTTCCGAGGTTAACTAACACGCCCAGGTGACAAACTTCTAAATCTCGTCTAGTTTACAGTTTGGTAGTAAGCTCGATAAAGTGGGCAGACTCGTTGGGTGGGTGTGAGGTTGGCAACTCCACCCCCCCCCCATGAAGAAACACCACTGCTACTGAAACTTCAAAGCTTAAAGCCCTACACGGACGTTCTCCTAGGAAAGGGAGGGGTGAAAAACTCGAAAAAAAAACAATCTGTAAACATGATTGAATACCTACCTAATAATTGTTCTCTTAAATCACGATTTATCCGCTGACGTTCTTTCGCTATCAGATCACATGTATCAGAATATGCGCATTGAATGACTGATGTGTTCTCCACTATTTCAGTAAAGGCATTATCTGTCTCCTGTGATGATATATCTTTAGACACTGCACTGTCATTGTTCTCCGCTGGAGTGATTGTTTTCAGTGTCGAAGTAGTCTTATCATGAGATAGATAATGAGTAGATACTGGATCTGAAGTTTGTACAATATCACAGTTTTCTTTTAACCTTTTTACCTGAAAGTGGAAAATAATTAAACACATATAAACTCATTCACTAGTAGTAGTGGGAATAGAATTCACATTTGAATGAGAAAATGAACAAGGAGAATTAACCATGTTAGCCTGTGAAATAAGACGAACAACAGAAGGTTGAGTGTACTGCACTGTATTAGCGTTTATAAAAAGCTGACGCATTCTGCCAATAGATATTTATTTATACTTCAAATCATCTCATCCCTTATCTATCTATGTGTAAAGGCAGGCTGGGAAGGTTCCTCAACCGATGACTAGCATGCGTTCAAGGTCATTGAACGTTGAAGGTTTTGGGACGCTATTCTTAAACTTCGCCGGCAGGCTTAGTCAAGTGTCTGTCTAACGAACCGAGCAACACCCCTAAATAGTACTACAACCAAAAACCTAAACGATAAAGTGAAACAGGTAGAATAATAGCTGGTTGGTGTTAAATAACTATCCTATAAAATAAATTCATTAGGAAGATGAGAAAAGGTGAAAAGCAAAATAAAAAATAATGGTGAAACCAATAATGATAAGACAAATAAGAAAGAATATAAGACAACAACAATGGTTTAATCATATAAGGAGGGAACATCTGAAGCCCTACTTAGGGTTCTCAATAAATTAGGAATTAGAGTGGCATTCAAACCAATGAACTCACTACTCAGGTAGGACAAGCTTTGTAGGCCAAAGGACCCTGTTGACCCAATTAAACAAAATATAATTTACGAAATACCTTGAAATGATTGTAAGTTAAGTCAACTAACTAGTAGATCAGGAGTAATGAGAACGTCATTACTGTATAACACTGTGTAATTTTATCAAAATAAATTTTTATCCATAATGGAATTATGCTGTACCACGGTAACCAAGTTTTCTCCCTATATCAATAACACAGAGTGAGAGTTTCAAAAAAATTATACCAAAAACACTATAGCAACTTATATACTACTACTTGTTATGCGTATATGCCGTCTGGCTGGAAACAAACACTGATCAATAAATACTCAGCAACTGTCTCACTCACCGGGGTTGCATCCCCGGTGGACGTACTCCTAAGCCTCTTTAAGCCGGCAGTAAGATTGGTATAGTGGGTAAGTTCAACATGAGGCTACCCCCCTCCCGTAAAAATAAACACCAGTGACTACCGAAACTTCAAAGCTCTAGTTTGGAGTCATTGATATAAGAATAAAACTTGTGCACTGTGGTAGAGTGTAATTCCATTATGGGTAAATTTTGTTTTGATAAAGTCTCACAGTGTTATACAGTAATGTTCAGTAAACATTACTGTATAACACTGTGAGACTTTATCAAAACTCTAGTTTGGAGCCCTATGTCTTTCTCGGAATGCAAAGATAATCACTGGCCACAACTTCTTCAGAAGCCAGATTGACTCTTGGATACTACATGATGAGTTTGTTAGTTTAGCTGAACTCCTACAAACACCTGTGCTACATTATTACCAACAATAGCTTACAAGTAGCTGTTGAACAAGACGCATTGAAAGAAGAGGAGAATAAGCTTATCTTAGAATTTCTGAACACAGTCCAAGATGCCAGTAATTAAGGAGTGTAAGTCTTAACAGCACAAGAGGATATCCGATATACACCTTCGACACTTTTTAAAGATAATAAATGAACAAACAAGTTCACGCAGCATCAGAAAAATTCCCTAAATCTACCACTTTCAGATGCCTCAAAGCTAACTTATGTGTTTAAGACTAGACTGAACTAGATCTCTCTCTTTCTCCATTGGTAACTTTTTGCTTGACTTTTAATCAAAACTAATCAAAGCACCTCTCGTTAAACACTAATGCTGCCTTCTCTTTTCATTGTACTGCGCTGTCGCCTCTTAAACCCTGTGTTCAGATAGTCTGAATTCAGTTGGGTGACTTCAATTCATAATATTTAATAATTTTTTACGCCAACTTAGCTAATCTTATATTTTCTGCATTAATTCCTTATTGCTTCCCATATTTGATTTCTCCGAGATACTTTATTACACTAAGTGTGCGATTGCAGTATTTTATCATACTTTACTTTACTCCTACTTGTAAACAAACTATGGTTGAAATAATAGAGAAAGTGTGTAGCTTAGTTGGATGATTTTGATGCAGTTGTGTCCTCTGAGCTGGATAGCTGAACTGTGAAGCTTCCATTGTCTTTCTAGACAAAATCTTCAGTGGTGTCTTCAATGTGTAGAGAACTTATTTGAATTCTTTATGAATGATAAAATTATCTCTCCTAACGAGCCTGGTTGCGATTGGTTGTTAAGTTGCATTAATAGTGATCGATCAAATAAATCCACTTCATACTGCAGTGTGCCCTGAAGAAGTTGTCTAGAGAGGAAACGAAAGCCTCTTAATTAATCCATCCAGCTTTGAGAACATAACCAAATGACAAATATGCTTGTTTTTTAAAGATAATCTACGACATTTTGTTCTTTCAATGAACTAAAGCAAATTAAATTTACAATGATACTATCTCCTCAATACGACGAAATAAAATGAATTCATTGTACCCTACGCCAATTATAGTTATGGCACTTGTTGACCACATCTGTGAATAATTTTTAAGATAATGTGAGTATACTACTGACTTAGTATTAAACAGTAAATTTATTTAGAAGCGAAGTAAAATCGTGAGAAAAATTAAGGACAGATGTATCAGTGAATTTTCCCTACACAAAACAGTAAATCATATTATAAAATATAACGTTGTCAGTAACTTGCCATTACACATGAGTCAGGATAGAACCAGGGGTCTTTAGGTTACGAGGCCAATCTAGTACCCAGTGTTTCCTGTTTCTCCATGATCTCTAACTAGGGTGGTGATTCATGACGAAATCTACACGTTGGAATTGATTCGAATCCCTACAAAATAGCACAATCTAAATATCAATCTTCAGCTCACTGATGGCTACTGGATGGATGAGTGTCCTGAAGTTATAGTGGGAAGTCGTGACCAATGTGGGGGTCCACCGATGTTAAGGTGTACTGGTTGCTCATCGAATACAATGGGTGAGAGTAGTGAGTGCTATATTACGAGTCAACATGAGTTAGGATTCACCAGATCATCGAATTTCGACCCAACTAGCTGAATGGTCAAAGAAATCGGCCTCGTACCATGAAGGTCCCGACTTCGATCCCTGGTTGGGTTGGGGGTGTGCACTGATGACGAGTCCTAAACTAGGACAAAATATCTGTCCGGTGTTCATCGATTTTCAGTGCTTTTTAACTGGTGTTGGTTTGTGACAAGTCTACGTTGAACTTAATCGAAATCCCTACGAAATTATAATGTTAATATAATTTGTGATATGACATGACTGAAATCACTAGGTAGACTAATTGATTACAGATTTCCTCCTAACATCAGGCATTGATAGAAACAACACAATCGCAAGTATGATACCTCATTAGTTGCATGTAAGAAATAAAAATTTGCAGAAAGATATAATTTTTTCATGCTTTCATTTTATACTCAACTCTTTACTACATTAAACGAGTTGGGCATAGGAAATTGCAATAATCCGTAATTCATATACTGCTAGGACGTATATTGCATTTCTCTCTAGAAAAAGTTATGTGTCAATGACTCCATTAACCTCTAAAACAAGAATGCCAGTCTTTACCTACACATGTGGATTACACGAAATTTCAATTACTTTAGTTAGACTGAGTGAAAGAGGGAAAGGTATAATTGAATCCTTGCTTTTGGTTTAAGGGACTATCCTTTAGGTGAAAGTGTGATTGAAACTAAGACTGTACATAAATCGATCATCTAATAACAATAAAATCTGAAGAAAACTATATTCTCCTTTAACTAATAATTACATACAAACAATCTTATCGTGGAATATTGCTTCACGTACATCTCATTAAAAATCATCTTTCACCAGACACAATTTTCGAATGTCAAAAATTTCTAGAAATTAGAGACGTCTCTGTCTGTCTGGATTCAACATAGAACTTGGCACCGAAGTGCAGTAGTTCGAGTCGCCACGTTCCAAATAGCACGCAAAGGTAGACAAGAAGATGAGTGGAGAGAATCAATAGAGTTTGACAGGTATAAGAGCGAAACAGAATGGGTAATGGTAGAAAGAAATATGAAAGATTACAGAGACTGAATACATCTGCGCTGGCCATTGACAACGATTTTGAGCCATGTCACCTATTGTCTCCAGCCATTGATTCGTAGAGTCCCGAGGGCCCCAACCCGGGAGTCTGCATCTCCCTACCTGATTCAGTTTAGCTGTCAAGGATTTCATGGATTGATGAGGCCATGTTTTTGTTTGGTCACCACTTACTCTTTTCCAACCTGCACCTATATCAGCTAGTAATGCCCGTCGGGGGAGGCGATGGTTACGCATGCGCAGCACCTGACCTAGCCATCTCAATCTATGTAACTTTATAGCCTCGTCGATTGATTTTCCCTGTTTACCCAACACTCTACGCCTAACGTCATCATTACTTACCTTATTATATCACCTAACGTGAGACAGAGATCGTAGACATCTATGATCAAAAACAGTCAACCTTTTCATGTCTTCAACTCGTATTGGCCATGTTTCAGAGCCATAGAGAAGGACGGAGCGAACTGATGAGCAGTACACACGTCCCTTGGCTGATAGCCGGATATCATACCTACGCCAGAGATGGTGTAAGTCAGCGAAAGCAGCTCGAGCTTTTCGGATCCGTGCTGAGATTTCGTCGCCAATCAGTCCGTTGGTGCTAATACAACTTCCCAAATAGGTGAAGTGGTCAACATGTTCTATCACTTCACTCCCTATCACTAAGCTAGGAGTTGATGTAGTCCAGTCCTGTAGCAGCATCTTACATTTTACAGGGGCGAATCGCATGCCAAACATACGAAGATTGCTGCTCAAGGTGTTCAGAAGACTCTGCATTTTGTCAGCATCCTCCCCTAACAGGACTATGTCATCTGCATATTCTAAGTCCATAAGACTATTCCCTGGTAACAAGTCGATTCCTAAGTCGTTACGTTCAGTTAAGGATACTTCCATCAGCATATCTACGATGAAGTTAAACAGGAATGGGGAAAGTGGACATCCCTGTCGGACACCACTGGTTGTTACCAATTCAGATGACAATTCCCCATAAGCCCTTACACGACTACGTGAGTTTGAATAGAGTGCCTTGATTAGTGCAATGTACTTTCTTGGCACTCCCTTCACAGTCAGACATTGCCATAGTACCTTTCGATCCACGGAGTCGAAGGCCGCCTTCAAGTCAAGAAATATGACAATTGTTGGACGCCGAAAAGTGTGTCTATGTTCTAGAATCTGTCGAAGAGTGAAGATATGATCTATGCACCCTCTACCTGGTCTAAAGCCTGCTTGATTTTCCCTTGTCTGTTCCTCCCGAGTTCTGCTTAGTCTATGCATGATTACTGAGCCTAGGATTTTAGAGACTATGTTCGTTAGGCTGATCCCCCTATGATTATCACACGAGGACTTGTTTCCCTTCTTGAATATCGGTATAATAAGTGACTTACCCCAGTCTGATGGAACTGTCTCTGATTCCCACACTTTGCCTAGTACCTCAGTTAATCTACAAACTAGTATGTCACCCCCATATTTAAACACCTCCGGAATAATTCCGTCGGGTCCTGCCGCTTTGCCTCATTTCAAATTACAGATAGCTTTTGTGACCTCACTTACAGACGGCGGACCAATGTCTATATCCCATTCGGGTGTATGCTGGATGTCGGGGAGGTTCAGTGTGGCTGTAGGCAAGTTAAATTGTTCCTCAAAGTGTTCTTTCCAGCGTTCAAGGCGTCTATCCTGAGAGCTAATTAAGGAGCCATTTTTCTCAGAAATAGTCTCACTTATGATTTGCCTTCTCCCACCCGTTTCCCTGATGAGTCTAAAGAGTTGCCTAGTGTTGCCTATCGCCGATGCTTTTTCCATCTCTTTCGCCTTTGTCACCCACCACTGTTCACGGTCCTTGCGGAGACTTTTCGTAAGTTTCCTTTTGTGCAGCTTTCGCTCCTCCCCAGCTTTCCTCCTCAGAAATTAGAGACGGAAAACAATTGAAACCGGTATACTTTTAGCTCTCACTGTTTATACTATAGAACCTACCCAAAAACAGAAGTCCACCACAGTGACAAAAAAGTGAAGTTAACAGTAGTAGTACAGCTCAATATGAAAGTAAGAGTAGGCACACTAGGAAATGGGCCAAAGTTCAGTAAGTGGGGGGGATAGTTTAAATCTGTGATCTGCTGGCTGAACGTAGTTGGCCAAGCAAGCATTAGCAACATACAAGACGCGCTAAAAGGTTTCACTTTTGTCCTTATCTCATAGAATTCCTGGGTTGAAACTGTGTGACAACCAAAGACTCAGACTAAAATTAATAAAAGTGATTGAATGCCTAATAATACAGATCCCAAAGAATAATGACACGATACGTGGAAAGTGAATATGAAACTTACTCTTATTTCATAATTACGGATACATTCTGGAGAAGGACGATAATTCGAGGATATCAATTTGTTAAAGAACGTTTCCAAAGTTTTCACATAGGCCTTGTAAGTGGTGCCCAACTTCTTTTGTACTGCAAGACATTCAGTGCAGTATAAAAGACGCATAAAATTCATTTCTAACGCGGAACGACTCATATTTGGTAAGAAAAAAAATCAGTTATCTAAAATAATTAAAAATTAAAATGTATTCACCCACTGAAATTATTGATTTAATACAACAAGAATATCAAGAAATACACTGGACAAAATAACGAGTATATGACGAGGAAGAGAAAACGTAAGATAGTTAACAAATAACAGAATGGAATGCATTCTCACAAGGCGTATTCAAGGAAAAATATTTCTACATTGTATTTCTTTTCGATTGGAAGATAAAAGGAAGTCACCACATGGTCGTCATTGCTCTACATTTTGATCCGCTAACTTGCATGATCCTTCAGGCCTCACCTAGAGTATTGAGATCGAATAACAAAGGCTTACTCAGCACAACTATCATTCTAAAGACCGATAGTATGGACTAACCAATTCTGTGTTTTAAGAATGTATATGTCTTACACACGGAAATACATTTACAGTACGCGTAGATGTAATACTTTATAAAACGGGACTACTTCAATTTTTTTCATTCCACACTGATATATAGAACCCAGGGATTAACAGTTATTGATAAACGTCGACTGTTTGGTTTAAGAAAAGAAATAAGAAGTCTATATACATTGTTTTTGTTCCTAAAATTATAATCTAAATGAGGCCTGACAGAAACGAGATTAATTATTGACCACTGTAATGTTTCAGAGATCTAAAACTAAATCTGCAGTAATAATATCTAACATAAGCCCTCGAGAACCTCCATTAATTTTCACTTGTTTGTGAATATTTGACTCATGAGTTTTATTTCAGAATAATGCTCTACCATACTGCCCTAATCAGTCTTATACACTGATATAAGCCTTTACAAGTATCACAAATATATTCAAAAAATCGTCACTGAAACCCTTCATATAAAGTTGTCATGAATATTTCAGTCGTTTGCTAGTTCTATATTCATTTCTTTGCATTCCAAGTAAAACATGGATTCAACCCTGAAGTTCTAGTAGTAGTAGTGCTCCTAATTCGTGGACTTGCTAGCCTTTTCCAACCCGCTCTCTTTTTCATAGCTTACCTTAAGCCAGCAAAGTAGGCGAGATCTAGTAGCGTGTCAACCAAGAATTAGACCCGAACCTTGTTTGGCTAACAGGCACTGTACCATTAGGCCAATGACGTTTTTTATTTAGTTCGATTAGATTTTTTTACCAGTTGAATGGCCGTCCTAAATAATGAAATGATTTAACAAACTATACGTTAAGCATGAACAGTTAGTACTACGACTAATCCGCCCAAATGACTTCCAAATTGCTCCTTCGTGATTATAATTTGGTTGTATATAACATTAAATATAAGTAACTACGCTACCATTTAATTTAAGTCCATAAAATTTGATCTACTGTTGAATTCCCTAAAGTCCAGATGTTCGATTTTATCTCTGAATCCATAAACGTATTGTTTTCCAGAGCAAACACGAGCTTATTGAGCACATTAGCGTGCCAAAAAGAGCTCGGAATGTTGTTAGAACAAAACGACAGATTTAGTATTGAGAACTGTATGAAAAGGCTGTACATCAATGGTTCACTGTTTCAAACATTCTACTGTATTTGGCTTCCTTGCTTCATCTTTGAATGCATGTATAGGTGGAGAGCTAAATGAACCCCTCGTCACCTCCCCTAGATACAACCGTGTTGCTTTTCACTGCTTAAATTTCGTTAGCTTTGCCTGGAAAATGATGGCAGAATATACACAGATACAGTGCGGAAATTTTTAGACTTTACTTGCAGGCTCACGTGATGACGTGTAATTCCCTATTTCTATGACTTTTTGAATGAAATTAATAACACTTTGTTTTGATGTACAGCTGCTCGTATTGATGTGATACCGACATATTTCTTGCCGTATTACATTATTTCCTTGATAACCAGCGACAAAAAACGTAGCAGAAGTCGTTTTGGCAACTGAAAGCGAAATGATAATTTGTGGAGCAGTGCGAAAAGCAAACTGCTACTAATAACGCTGGTCTGCATATTTCCCCTGATTTTTCACGCAGTGATTTACGTAATGTCTTTACGTTAACGTAGGGCCACTTGGTTTACACTAGCCACGCTCCTTATTATAGATTCTACCGCCAACATGTGGATATATAGGAGAGGCATTAATCAAGCAGCAAAATCTTTCTGGAAAGATTTGCTTCAATCATTTCCCTTGATTCCTACGGCCACGACAAAATGTTTACTTGGAACCAACTTAAACACATTAATAACATCTCTCTGTGACGAATTGGATATAAACAGAGATTTAAGGTGCTATTAGTAAACGTTTAGGCGAAAATAACTACTCATTGAAACTAAAACTGACGTGTCTAAAAAGACACAATATTTATCACCATTCCAGACCATTGTATTTATGTTACGTCGAACCCAAAATTATAAACAACGAAAAATATTTTGCTCACTCCAATTATATGTGAGTAAATGTCCCCAGAGAGTGCAAGCTCCTAAATTATCATTTTTCACACCTCAGTAACGTGTGATTGAATTTGAGCGTTTTTCTGTCTACAATTCAATATTCAATGCCATTTTTACGAGCTAGAATAAACCAATTTGCCTTCTTTTTGCTTGCCTCTCCATCGAAAGGTATAGGTTCCTGATCCTCTTTAAACTTCTGGGTAGCTCGTCCCGCCACTCGACTGTCGTAGCTCCGGTTAACTCCAAAAGGAGAGAAGGAATTAATTATATGTAGTTTGTAGTATGTTGTTTAACAAGACTTTGTTACTACTGTGAATGGAGTTGATCCTTTCACCAGTTAGTCCTCTGGTATCGTCGTTAAAAGAAAAGAGGTAGCAATAATAATAGATATAATTAGTGAAGTTATTCAGACTAACAAACAGAAAAAGAAATAAAGAAAATGTAAACCAGACAGCTGATTAAATTTGAGGTTGATATATATATCAGTAATAATAGTAAGCGTTGTTAGGGTTGTCAGGAGAGTTAAACGGGCGAGAATGTAAAGAAGTAAAACGACGAACCTAGTTGTCTACCCCCGAATGGTGTATGGGATTTTAAGGGGATAGGCCATTTGGACGCAGTCCTTGCGTCTTTGCATAATTGTCCAGCATTCGCTTAAAGGTGTCCACAGCCGGTACCAAAGCTACATCTGTCGGTAGGGAATTCTAGGGACGGCAAACCCGCAGTGAAAAAAGTGGGAGCGCACCCGGGTACTTGCCCTCTGGTGAGCTGTTCTTCTGGGAGTTCCACGAGGGAGCCCACATCTACTCAACGGCAAAACATCTTTGTTTGGGTGATTCTTGTCATTTTTTATCTTGTAGGTAGTGATTGAATCCCCCTTAGCCGACGGTAGCTAAGTGTGAATAGGCTTAATTCTTCAAGCCTGTCATCACATGGTTTATTTCAAAGACGAAACACTCCTGATGTCACCCATCTTTGGTCTCTTTCCAATAGGTTTACGTCTCTTCTGAGCAGTGGGGGTGCAATGATATTGTGGCTTTCAAGGTGAAGTCTGACGAATGTCTTGTACAACCTAAGAAAGAGCTGAAGAGTGAATGAATTGAACTGTCTATTTGTAAAGTGCGTGACTGCATATGCCCTCGCTTCGTCCCCTCGTGTAATTCACGCTTGTGTTCATTTTTTCCGTTGGAACTAGATCTAAGTCGCGTTCCGACGTTGTGCAGGACAAGCTTTCATTGCACAGAGTGTAACTTGCATTCTGCAGTCTACAGGTGCGTAATTTCACTACTTTGCACTTTCTCAGGTTCAAAGTCATGCCACTCGTCACCGCTCAGTCTTGGAGAAGTCTACGAAGACTACATGGACTGAAACATTAATCCCAGCATGATGTCCGATCGTACCAAGTTGATAGTGGGTTTGTTACACAGGATCTGTCTTTCCTGCAACCGCCTTGGGCTTCATCTAGCCTGTTAGTTCTATCGAGGTTCTCCCTGATGTAATAATAGTTTCCAGTACTTTTGATACCACTGAGAATAGAGAAACTGGTCAATAACTAGTGGCATTTTGCCAAATCCCATCCTTGAAGATCAGAGAAAAGATGGTTCTTTTATACTCCCTTAGCAGTTTCCTCAAATCCATCGAGTGTTGGAACAAGTCGAATAAGAGTCAACAGAGAGCCTCGGTGCAGAGTTTCAGAACAAATGGACTGATGTCGTCACAATCTGGGTCTATGTAGCTTCCCGGTACTATTGCCAGGTTTATTTGGAGAGTAGCCACTAGGTCTTCCTCTGCTGAACTAGTAGTGCCGCCATTTTGGTCCGTGCCGGTCATGCTCACACTGATGTTTAGCTGTTTGGCGAAGGCCAAACTAAATGTTTCGGCCATATCCAGACTAGTGAGATATTGGCGGTTTGGACCTACTAAGACGCATGGGTGGCATTCTTTCCGACATGAATCGGTACAAGCTTTTGGGGTTCGCCAGGAGTTTTTGGGCAAGGCTAGCCCGGAACGACTTCCTGTCACTCCTGACTGTCATGTTGCACCGGTTCTTAAGTTCCAGATATGCGTCTTGGCCGGTGTGACTCTAGGATACGCACCACGTAAACCAAGCCTTCTATAGGGGACTAATAATAGAGTTCACTAATATTACAAATATGAGAAATATAATCCAAGTCAATGAAATGTTAAATAACAATATATTACCAAAAATGCAGTGACGAGTTATATCAATAAAAAGGATTACTTGGATATAAAGTTAAAGTCATCTACTACAAATTATTTATATAACCTACGGGTACGTTAATTTTTGGGTTTCGTCTGCCGTAGCTGCTGTGTTCCGGTTGTAGAAACGTCTTCGGTTGAGAGCAGTAGACTCCTACAATAAATCCGAAGTATACAACACGTTGTGTATTGAGCAAGTAAGCAGAAAAACCAGGGAGAATGCGAAGTCTCCAACAGCAAAGTGTATTTTCAATAATGTACGGAAGTTATGTATATTTCAACGAGAAGCGTTTTAAACGAAAATTATTTGCAATGTCTCTAATTTCTGCGAATAACCAAAAAGTGTGCAACCACATTGTTACGACTCCAAACTTCTGCCTTGCTTGCAGAGTGCGTTGCGTACCTCTCTTCAGCCTTGATGACTATTTTGTGGACTGTGTTGTGACTAAGAGGACGGTATCCGAAATTGCTGTGTGAACAATCTCTTTTACCACTTCCTGCTGTTCATCCACAGATAACTCATCCCATGCTTGGGCCATTCTGCCTCGGACAAAAGCCTCCGCATTTTAGCATGGTCCGTTTTGCCGTAGCACAGACATGGTAGTGTAACGTCCCACTGCAAGTTCTCACAATGAACCAGATCGAATCTTATGACTGCATGGTCACTGCTTCCTATAGAAGTCATGATGTGGACCTTTACGACAAGTAGTTGGTCAATATTTGGAATGTAATCTAATTTCGATGACTTTCTACTAGGACCCCACCTATTGTCGTCTCCAACGTGGTTTGTTGTAGATTTTGACCGAATTTTCCCCGAGCGTACCCGGAACCAAGTTTCAGTGATAGCGCATTGAAGTCTCCAGCTATGGTGATTTGGTCGTAGTCCAAGTTCCGTCTTTTGTGATGGTTCTGAGAAGTAGCTGGTTGTGCTCTGCCCCACAGGTGGGTGATCGGTAGATGCAACCCAGCAAATGCTTGGTGTGGCGTGCGGTGAAATGACACCATATGGAGTCTGGGAGTTGAATAAGTGATGGGTCCATTGTACGTACACATTTAAGTCGCTTTTCAAAGTATACGGCAACTCCTCTTTCCTTGTTATCACCATCTCTCCTGACCAGAACTGCATCACTTACATGACGTCTCTTGTGAATCCAATATCAGTTTTCACGAGATAGTGTAAATCAGTCTGATCTCTTTGTGTTTTCTTCTTGGTTTTGAAGCAAGTGTTCGTATCAACCTATTGACTTCTGTATGCTCGCCTGGTGTCGTCAGACGGTTCTAGATATATGGTGGATTTCAGTATATTGCCTATGCCTACCAGACTGATGCAGGTTTGCTAAATGGAATGGTTGGAGTGCTCACGATTAATTTCATCATGGTTAGTTCCTGTGAACCCCAGCTGCTGGGTTCAGCACTGTTTATCCAACTGAACGGATTACTTAACAGGGAACCAAATGAACCATTAAGTAATCAGAAAGTAATGATGAAGACAGGATAGTAAGACACAAAAAATGTACACAATGTATAATGATTCATTCGAGAGAGGATAATAGGTGACATTAATCAAAGATGGAAAGAGAATGGCAACCGAAAATATCAGAACAAAGCACTCAAATTGACGAGTCATTTGCAGTACCAACACACCCACTCCTATTAGACTTCAGTCTTGTAAATTAACGCAGTTCAAGGAAATTACCATAACCTTCTGACCTCCAATTGATGTTGCCAACCAACGGAGTGAAGGCCGCTTCAGCTCTCAGTGAATCGCCTGAAGAAACCACCTAAAGAGAAAGAAGTACCAGTCAAATGCCATCGTAAAACAAGCAGCTCGCCACGGTTCTCTACAGAGATGAATGCAGCCTCCTTATAGCGGTATGCCACTATTTGTGGGACTTGAATTACTCGTTACTTTACGGAATGCCGAGGTCAATTATGGTTTTACTGTTACAAAGTATACAAACCTTTGAAACAGGTCACCATACACCAACTAAAACGTTGGTGGTCCCCCCTTGAATCTTTCTTCAAAAGGGGCGATAGACAGCGTCTGGAACTCGTAAAATGGGCCTCGTCTGCGCTTTACATAACTATATGGGTGACCAAGATGCAGGCACTGATGTCTGCTTTGCATATATTAGAGACCTATAACAGTCCTGGCTACGCCTCATGTGTAGTTTCAACCTGTATTTAGTTATTCCATCAGAAATACCCCACAGTCTCGCTCCATCAATGTCTAGGATCGGCCGATTCCACATAAGGAGTTAAGTTACTTCTTTTGTTACTGGCGTTTGAAGAAATATGACCCAAAATTTATTTGAATCAAATGTCAGCCCTATTTGCAGTTGCTGGCACTTGGTCTGAGAGCCTGATTTATTTGGTGCAACATTGGTGAATATCAGAAGTGATGACGTCGCATGGGTCACCTCGTCATAATCTGGAGGTTGACTTTCTTCATATAGGTCATTGACTGTTTAGAGCTTGACGGATATCTTGTTCAGCAGCTTCTAACTAATTTATTCTCGCGTACCAAAGACAAAGCAAAAGCCAATATTTGATCGTCCAAACTATGTGATATATTTCGGGACCAAAACAAGCCGTCAGACGAACGCTTAGCTGGCTAGTGATCGTGCACGTGACACGACGAGGTACCAAATGGCGGGATGCTTGACCGGAAGCCCTCAGCAACACAAGTCGACTTAAACAGTGGTGGTCAGCATCCAATGTTGAGTGATTGCTGTGTTCGATAATTTCGGGGGATTATTTACCGCTACGGCTCACTCCCCCCTAGTAAGGTTGTGAGGACCCTAAGACAGAACCAGCCGGAAGTAAAAATAACTCGATGGCTCCCTTTTGGGTGAAAAAAATCTTCCGAGCGTCTTGGTGGCTTGCCTACTGGTTTGTCTGCCTATGCTAATAGGGTGTTTGTACATAGCTTCCTTGAAGTTGCTCGTTGGATCCCGTGCTCCGTTTGTTTCCTGTCCAGTGCCCGTCGCACCTGGAAAAGAAAACAAGAACGCTAAGAACCATGTCGAGGAAAATGTACCAAATCAGCTTTTTTGTTTTAAAAAAAATGATGTGCATTTACTATACAGTAAAACAATGCTAAGTTCAGAACACCGAAAAAAACATCTAATTAAAATTTTTTTTGTGCCTGTTACATGTACTGTTGAAAAAATTTAGTTGTGTTCAGTGATACTGCATAAAAAAATTGATACGTCTAAAAAAATAGTTAGTACCACAAACGGATGAGTTGCGTGAATCACACGACTTCGTTATGTCATATAGGTGTGCAGATATTCTGGAAACCTTACGGTGCGTCCAGAACGGGTTTTCTTGGGAGGCTCGAAAGAAGATTCGGTAGCTGTCGCTGTGCTAGTGACTTCATCGATGTCTAAACGATCTTCTGTTACTTGTGGATTATGGGGTACGTTGAGCTCTATGCTAATAGGATTACCCTCCAAGTAAGCCGGTTTCAGACGGTCAATGCTGACGGTGTCCTCGCGGCCTTTTTTGTCCAAGACAAAGAATTTATCAGAACGTTTAATTACTTTATAAGGTCCGTCGTATGGGGTTCCAGGGGTCTGCGCACAGAGTCGCGACGAACAAATACATGTGAAGAAGTTTTCAAACACGGATGAACGAAAACATCAATGGACTGTGGACGAAGGGGAGCAGGTTTAACTGAACGCATTGCGTTTGTAAGCCTGCTGACGTATGAAGCGTGATCTACCACTGGTGGGAAGCTCGAGGGAGAAACAAATTCACCAGGCAGTCGTAGTGTCGTGCCATATACTAGCTCGGCGCTAGTACAACCAGCATCGGTTTTCAAGGCGTTTCGTATCCCTAGGAGAACTAACGGAAGGGATTCAGTCCAATGGGTGTTGTTTGCAGCTGACAGACCAGCTTTCAGCTGTCTGTGTAGACGTTCTACCATACCATTAGCTTGAGGATGGTAGGCTGTTGTTCGAAATCGCATGCAACCTATTATTTTAGTCAGGGCGAAGAATAAGCCACTTTCGAATTGCCGCCCGCGATCAGTTGTTATGGAAGATGGGCATCCAAAGTTAGCGATCCATCTTTCTACGAAGACGCGTGCGACTGTTTCAGCAGATACGTCCTTGATGGGTACTGCTTCCGGCCATCGTGTGAATCGATCGATGCAAGTTAAAATATAGGTATATCCATGGGATTCAGGAAGGGGTCCAACCAAATCTATATGGACGTGTTCAAAACGAGCGTCAGGGAGAAGAAAGGTGCCAAGTGGGCTTTTGGTGTGTCTTATCACCTTGCACTTTTGACAAGCTAAGCACGTGTGTGCCCATTCCCTTACTTCTTTATTAATGCCAGGCCAACAAAACCGACTAGTTACGAGCTTGACAGTAGTTCGAATACCTGGGTGAGATAAGCCATGCAACGTATTGAAGACGTTACGGCGATAACTTTTAGGCACGATGGGGCGAGGAGTACTCGTGGAAATGTCGCATAGAATAGTATCTCTTCCCATACCTAAGGGTTTCTCAGCTAATTGTAGAGTTGTTTTCGACAACTCATGTTGAAGCTCGGTATCTTCTTTTTGAAGACGAGCCAGTTTTACAAGGTCTATGCCGTCGATTTGGGTGAGGGAACAAACGCGCGACAAGGCATCTGCCACAGTGTTGTTTACTCCGGATACATGGCGAATATCTGATGTAAACTGTGAAACGTAATCCAGTTGTCGTGATTCCCTGGGTGAATACTTATCTGAAGGTGAGTTCAGAGAGTACGTCAGAGGTTTGTGATCAGTAAAAATTATGAATTCACGACCCTCTACTGAATGTCTAAAATGTCGTATAGCACAGTACATAGCCAGAAGTTCTCTGCCGAATGTGCTGTACTTCGTTTCAGCTAATTGAAGGCGCTCGAGAAAAAGGCGAGTGGTTGCCACTCTTTGTCAACTAGCTGTTGTAGAACTGCGCCGATTGCAGTGTTTGATGCATCAACCGAGATACTTAACGGTGCCGTTGGATCCTGATACATCAGAAGTGTGGCATTCGCAATAGCTTTTTTAATCTGGGTAAAAGCATTTCGAGCAGACGCGTCAAGTTCTATGGACTTGTTATTCCCTCGAAGGAGGTCTGTCAATGGCTGAATCAAAGAGGCACAGTTGGGAATAAAGCGTCGATAATAACTTACTAAGCCGTTAAAAGTGCGGAGACTTTTCACCGTCTGTGGCTCTGGAAAGTTCAGTATAGCCTCGACCTTAGTAGCCAGTGGGCGAATGCCCTTGCAGTCAATAGTGTGACCCAGGAAGTCGAGTGAGTCAACACCGATTTGACACTTTTGAATATTAATGGTAACACCATGTTGGCGTAACCTTTCAAATGCCAAGTCCAAGTGCCTAAGGTGAGTTTCCTTGTCTGGACTGGCAATGAGGCAGTCGTCTAAGTATGCGTATACAAAGTCGAGACCGCGAAATACTTCGTCAATGAAGCGTTGGAATGTTTGGGCTGCATTCCGAAGACCGAATGGCATACGTAGAAATTCAAAAAGTCCGAAAGGCGTAATGATAGCCGTTTTCGGGATATCTTCTGTTGCCATCGGGATTTGGTTATACGCTTTAACCAAGTCGATTTTGGAGAATATAGTCGCGCCAGATAAGGTTGCCGTCAAGTCGTGTATATGAGGCAACGGGTAGCAATCAGGGGTTGTTTTGGCATTCACTCGCCGGTAATCACCGGTGGGTCGCCAATCATTGCTATCCTTTTTCGGAACCATATGAAGTGGGGATGCCCATGGGCTATTCGAAGGTCGAATGATGCCAAGGGTAAGCATATGGTCAAATTCATTCCTGGCGATTCTCAGTTTGTCAGGAGCTAATCGTCGTGCTTTAGATGTCACAGGTTGTCCTGTGGTAATGATGTGGTGCATAACATTGCTGGTTATGCACGGTAGGTCGTTCGACGGGCAATTAAGTTCCGGATACTTGTCAACATAGGTTGAAAAGTTGGATCAAGAATTGCCTTTATCTTAACGGGTGACAAACTAGGGCCTATGTAGGTGATGCCTTTGATAGACAGACTAGTAGTATTGTCAATCAGTCGTTTTCGGCGGACGTCTACGAGTAAATCATGATGATTAAGTAGGTCCGTGCCAATGATGGGCATTGTAACGTCAGCGAGAAGGAAAATCCACCGAATAGGTTTGCGTAAACCTACGTTCAGATAGACGTATTTCCTACCAAAGGTTGCGATTGGTTTTCCATTTGCAGCCTGTAAGTTGAAGGTAGGTTCCTTCTGTCGATCTGCTGCTGTAGCAGGAAGGACGCTGACTTCGGCGCCTGTGTCGACTAAGTATCGAGTCTGGCTTATCACATCATGGATGTAAAGAAGGCGGCGACGGTTGCCGCTAACGCGTGCCGGCGGGATAGTTTCCCACAGACTTTGAGACATTTCCGAAGTTACAAGGCTTACGGCAACACTTCGCTTCTTGGCCATAGGTGTTGTGGTACCAGCACCAGTCAGGGTTTTTCAGTGAACGTGGTTTGGACTTAGATCGACCACGTGAGTTCCTGCGTTGAGGAGATTTAGGACGACGGTCGGAGGAGTTAGAATGCATGTTTGACCTAAACATCTGCTGGATGGAGTTGCATAACTCTATCATTGCAGTATCCCTACTCGAAGTCTGCTTAGTCATCGAGCATATTTCGGGAACTGACCGTTTAGTTATTTCCAGAGTCCTATCTGCAGAAATAGCTAAGTCATCTTTTACAACACCCTGAAGTGTCACAAGTACGGTCTGTACAGACTGTGGCAGCTTGGATAAAAAGAGTTCTCTGAATAGTCCTTCGTCGAACTGACTTTGGCCAATAACTTCTTTCATTCTTGTCAGCATGCTCACGGCTGGCTGATCTCCTAACTCGATGTTACGAAATAATTCACCTAGACGTTGTCGGTCCGTGAGAACGTTTCTCCTGAGGAGGGATGCTTTGAGCAACTCGTACGAGTTACTTACCTCGGGACTCAACATCTGTGATGTTACGTACTTGCTGAATTCCCGCGGTAGGGCGTGAATAACTGCAAGTAACTGTGAGCGGTGATTAGTTATCCCATGCTCACAAAAATCTGCTTCGGCTAGCTGAAACCACGTTTCAGCATTATCTGGCGAGTATGGTACAAGCTGAATGGATTTAGGAGTTGAGCGGATACAGATGACCTTGGGACTAAGATCACTCATGACGAAAATTATGCCGAATAATATATGGTACAAGAACAAATACAAAATGGAACGAACTCCCCGGGGTTATCTGCGGATTTATCGTGGATGAAGTTCGCGGTTCGGATCACCAGTTTAGAGCTTGACGGATATCTTGTTCAGCAGCTTCTAACTAATTTATTCTCGCGTACCAAAGACAAAGCAAAAGCCAATATTTGATCGTCCAAACTATGTGATATATTTCGGGACCAAAACAAGCCGTCAGACGAACGCTTAGCTGACTAGTGATCGTGCACGTGACACGACGGGGTACCAAATGGCGGGATGCTTGGCCGGAAGCCCTCAGCAACACAAGTCGACTTAAACAGTGGTGGTCAGCATCCAATGTTGAGTGATTGCTGTGTTCGATAATTTCGGGGGATTATTTACCGCTACAACTGTCTACTTTTATACAAATTTGTCTAACCTGAAGATATGCTCTCATCTTATCGAGTTATTAAGTTACCCATCGCTTCTCTAAGGGTTTTTGAAAGATAATTTGGAACTGTTAATAAAGTTACCCCTTGGCTAGATCTGGAAGCTGTAAGTGTACCTTAATGTTTGAGTGATGTATGCTGACCTTTGGTTCCATGTTGTCATCAAGTTAAAAGTATATGACTTTCTGAACTCGTGTTGATTCCCATCTAATTCTTGTTTCTTTGGAGACATTATGAAATAGAATCGTCTGTTTGGCTTTTCATCACGTTTGAGAATGCTCACAGTAACGCAGCAGGATCGTGAAAACGTAAGCTGGAAATATGAGCCCTTAAAATGAGGGACGGAATTTAACGCATGCTCCATCGACAGCAGCTGCTCGTCCGATGGGTGCTGATAAAGATTAGCTAGTAGCTTAGGGCTTAAGGCACTGCATGAGACCATACGGTCTTACGTGCTTGGCGCCCAAACCCTTCTAAGCATTTGGAAAAACACCTCTATGGTCATTTTAGTCAGCCTTCAGTGATATTTTTGGTGTACCTTGAGGAGTGTTGTATGGTGACAGAAGTACTGCGATTTGAATGAATACTTCAACGAATCAACTAGCTTATCTGGCATAAAAGATGAGTTAGGCGGGATATTACACAGGCAGAAAGAGTGACTGCGAGAACTGCGACTGACCATAATGGATAAGCGAGTGAAAATTGAAAGTAGTTAAATTATAAAAGCGTCAGAAACAACAGATTAAAACACTCTCACGTAAGGTAAGTAATCGGATATTGAGCGTTAGCGGTGAATGGCAATAAAGCAGCTGTACCTTAAAATTTAGTCTGATAATCAGTCATACACAATTAATTCGTCAGTCATGACTTCGTTTTCTACCCCTAACGTTAACCAAACTTCATATAGCACAGCAGTGGCATCCTTCTGTAATTTTTCTTAAAGACAGAAATGCAATGGATGATGACCAAGGTAAAAGGTGGTTATTCTTTGCATACCATCAGATATCTTAGTCTGAGTGAATAGCCACTGATAAGAGGCAAGGGCTTCAGGTCGTTTGTAAAATACACATCGTGAAATCTCATCAGATCAGTCGAACAATCTTAACTTTTGCAGACAACCTCCTTAGTATCTCCTGTAATTGTGGAAAATGAAGTGCTTGCTAATTTCTTTCTTTACTAAAAGGCGTTCTAAAAGTCAACCTACATCCAGTGATCTTGATAAGTGTGTTGCGTGCGTTGTCTGACTAAGCTGCTGTACACATATATTCTATGTATTTCTTCGCTCTTATTGATGTGCGCAGACGTTGTGGCTACTCGACGCCCACAACGTAAATCAAAAGGCACTTGTGAAGATTACGAATATGTATTGAAGCAGTAGTCAAATTCGAAATTGTGTCAAGGTAATATTCAACAGTGAATGGACAAGTATTTGCGAAGTATATATAAAATCGGTCTGTATACACATATAATGCAAGTATACAAATTAGATTAAAAAGCATGTTTACAGTTGGTATAGGGGTACTACAAGTGCTCAAAACTCCCTCATATTTCTTATTCGTTATTGAATAAGTGCATAATGGCTGCAACACGAGTCATAGTGAAATCTGTTGATTGCTAAATGAGCCAAAATCGATTCGGTTTCAGTCACTGCAATAACGCATTATGTGGTGAATGCTTTCATCCGTCTCAAGATATTGAGGTAGTGTCTTTCGCTGGTGAGATATTTCTCTATGGTGGTATAAATGGCGCGTGAGATTTCAGATCAATTTACCAACACTTTAACGAGCAACTCACCTATAACAGTAGGCTTCCCCTAGCACGGATGATACCTTTGCAATATTCAGCCCAGGTGATCTAATATTATCATGTCGTGTACAACCAACTGATTTATTCCTTTCAGTAAATCTTAGTTTGCCTGAAATGGATAGGTCAGCTGGAAAATTTCAAACTCTTATCCAGAGAGAGTGGTTAGTAAGTACAAACTGCACTTTTGCAGTAGGATTATCTCAGAAACAAAATAATGACAAACACAAAATATTCTTCCAGGCACCAAGTGTGCTAAATCTGTTTGATCGGAATGCATACACGGTTAAAATTTATCCTAGATCAGTTCCAAACACTGTTTGATTATGAAATTATTAGCTCATATATATAAGTTATCATCATCTCTGATACCTAAACCTAAAGTAAAGCCAGAAATTATACTAAATCAGAAATTTCACATTTTAATTGGGATGGTGAATAAAATATTAAGTCGGGACTTTGGTTTAAACTTCAAGACCCCTTTATGCAGCGTCATTCAACAACATAGTTTTTTTACTTTACAGTAGAAGGTTCGTAGACATGCAGTTAAATTAGAAAATCACTAACTTTGATGTTACTGTGGTGAGAGCTGTTTGCTAGCCAAAATTAGTAGACAGCAAGTTACGTCAATGTTTAAGTCCCAAATATTGGTCATGAGAAAAAATCAAGAACAAAGACAAACGCAACAACCAGTAACAGCAGACTTGGCGTGTGTGGATAAGATTAGCAGATATATGGTCTGGCCTTCAAAGAAACGGCCACAGAGATGACAGAATAACTTTCAGTGAGAAAACCGCCAATCAGAAGACGCTGTTTCTCTGCTAATAATAACGAATAATAATGTGCTTGAATACTTATAAATACCTGTTGATTTCCTCGATAAAAGATCTGTTGCCTAGTCCTTGGCATCTGTCGTTACACTACAACTTTCGATATCTGATATTATTCTCTAGGCTACTAGCACACATTCACTCATCTCAGTCGGAAGCCTACAGACTACTATTCCTGAATGTTGACTGAAAACTTGTATCAGCAGTACTAAAATGAAATGTGGTTTGTTAACCCTCGTTTTCTGACATCTCAGTCACATTACAACTGCAGACCAAAATGGAGCCATGAGTGGTGGCAACGGCAGACTTCATGGATGCCAGACGGAATTCTTCCCAGAGCACTGATAATGGAGTCAGAGACTATGACAAATGGGCTCACGCCATTACTGCAAAAGGTTTGGAAGGAAGGAAAGATACCTGTCGATTAGAAGAAAGGCTGGCTACCTTGTCAAGTTACCAAAGAAGGGCAACTTAGGCCTCACTCTGCAAGAACTGGCATGGAATAATGCTCCTGTCCATGCCACGTCAGGTCATCCTGGAGAGAATGAAAGATGCACTGCAGACAGAACTCCCCCAGCGCCCGCCGGAACAAGCTACATTCAGATAAGGCAAATCATGTACTGTCCAAAATGCAACCCTATGCATCGTCACGGAACAGAGCATTGAATAGCAGCCAAGCATACACCTTAACTTTATCAAAATCAAAAAAGCCTTCGACAGACAATGTTGACCGAGAGTTAATTTGGATACTACTTCAACACTATGGCTTGCAGGGCCAAAATCTACAACTACTACTAGCAGTAGTAAGACACCTGTTAAGGTACTGGTACACTTCGCCAGCTTACCAAACATAGTGTGCTTATTTACCTGAATGAGTAATCTACCTGGCTTGTAAATGCTGATAAAAAGACGCAAATATATAAAAGACAGTTGCCTAGTGGTGTGCTCTGATGTGCAGTGCATATCAATAAAGTAAAGTCTTTGCTTTCTGTTTTGTTTTGTTATTTATTCGTTTAGTTAACACGTATACAATCAAAAGTGAAAGAAATAAAGTCTGTTGTAGCGCTTCCTGAAGCACTTAAGAAATAAAACAGTAGTTGTATTCTATGAACTGGATGGTTTGATTACAGAGCTTTCATTATCTTTCTAGTCAATATCTTCAACTCTAACTTCAATGTGAAGTTATTATTTACTCAGAAAAAAGGTGCGTGAGGAAGAAAACACACAGAATTTTTAGAAAAACATTAAATAAGACGTTAAGTATAGTGAGAAAGTTAAGAAGAACTTGGACATTGGCTTTTAAAGGTAAAGTATTTGAATAGTAAAACAGAATACTTTATTGTGTACTGAAAATCATGCACCTCGGGAAAAAACGTTCCAAAATAACAATTCAGGCGATAAGGGCTTCTTAAAAAAGATGTTAATGACATTATTCAAGTGAAGTCTCGATGCGAAACTCGTGGTGAGCAGCTTGATTTTATTATCCGTTTTAATTCGCAAATTTTAAATATCACTTTTTATTGACCTCGTAGAGGTAGGTAATTCCCTAAAAATTATTAGCCTAAAGCTTTCATCGTTTCACGCAGGATGACGTCCCTTGATGGTTAAGTCAACTTGTTTAGCTGAAGACAGGTGGTCAAGCATCCACGCCATTTGGCACGCTTTCCTGTTATGTTCGGTTGTTTGTTCACAATCCATAGTTAGTTAATCAATCATCCTTGCACTATGACTTCAGTCCCGAAATATACTTCATATTTTGGACGATCAATTTGGTGTTTTGATTTGTGTTTGGTCTACGCGGAACAAATACTATAGGAGTTATAGGTATAAAATCTTGCCTTAGTATACATCGTAGAATCCGTGAATTTCAACACTCAGCCTCTAAAAGATCATAAACTGTTTATGTCATTCTCTGTATCCTAAGCAATAAGGGGAAAAATAACCTCATTTACTCCATTTCGCCACTTTTCCATTACTCTCCGATTCTCAGTAATTCAAAAGCAAGAATAGTAAAAATAGCAAAAAAAAAATAACTACACAAAGTTCGCCTTAGGAAATAGAAGAATAAATAAATTCCCTCTAATAAATCAAGTTTCATAGAATGTGGGACTCTTTTATTATTATTATTATTCTCCTCTTCAAATGTTGCTTATTTTATTTTTAAGATTACCTTGACTCTTTTTGTGTTTGACTTATGGATCGGTTTCTTTCGCAATTTTACTGTGCCTGCTTGTGTGTGTGTGTGTGTGTGTAGGCTTCGCAAAGCTTTTGGTTTGCCCAAAATATCCGCTAGTCTGATATCCCTTGAGACTAGTGAACATCATTCATTCTTAAGCTAGAAACGTATATTTCCTATTATATATTCGTTATATAAATATATATATGTAAGGGGAAAGAAATAAAATGAAAGCAATAAGCAATATGAACAAGTAATCACCTTGAAGGCATAATCAAATTCTTTTTATATTTTTATACAAAATAAAAAGGAAACGAGAGGGAATAATACAAGTAGATTTTCAGTACTGTCCACATATACATATATAACTTAACTTAAGGTAAAGAAGAAATCAAATTCATACACTGAGATGTATACACGCACACACTGGAACGCTTATACTTGGATTGGATTTCATTCTCCCCATATGGTATAGCATTACTCGTTTCTGTTTGTATAAGTGAATATGATTTATGTCGATCTGCTGTGAAGAAATTACTAAAGAGTTAGTGCATTATGGCGTTTTGTCTATTTCTCTTATTATATTAGTGAGTGGGTGAGTGAGTAAGTGAGTAATAGCCGGCCAGGTCAAGTTACATAAGTTTCATAAGTTATTTCGTAGGGATTTGATTTGAACCGTTGAAAACTAGGAAGTAATGATAGAAAACTGTTTCATCTTAATTTGTGAGTCATCAGTAGTACTCTACCAGTGGGGTGGGGGGAACCCAGTAGGGTGTGAGGGCAAATACCTGCCTGTGATATTGACTGGCTGGTGGTCATACTAAAATCATGGATTGGTAGAAGTTCGAATTCATGGATTATTGAATCAGTTTCCATCGGTTGAGTGATTTACGGGCTTACCTTGTGAGAGACAGGTCTTGGGCTCGAACCCCACTGTGTATGAACTGATAAAAAAGGAAATAAATAAGTAAAAATACTTCGCAAGCAATCATATTTTATGCTGACTAGTGTTCAGTCTTTTCATTATAAATTTGATTCCATTAGATGTTGTCCTTCTGTAACGAGTGAATCTAAAGTGTACTCAGTCTGATCCCAATGGTGAATATACAATCACTCGAGAAAACATTGAGATTCATTAGAACAAGTAAAGTGACAGGCGCAAAGGGATAGCAGTATTTATTTTCAGTACATGTTAATTCTAGATAAAAACGGCGGAATCACGGCAGACTATTTTGTAACTAACCAATGCATAGTGAATACATTGGACCGATAAGAGGGCACTAGAAGGTCTGGATTTCGCTAATGATGATGTATGTCTAATGTCACATAAATTCAAAGACTTGCTGGCAAAAAGTAACAAACTGGCTGAAAAAGCAGTCATCAAAGACAGGACTCCACGTGGACACTGAGAAGACGAAGGTGGTGAAGATGCCGAGCCAATAGCAACACCAACCACCATCAACGGGAGAAGTTTGAAAAAGGTGACTTCATTCATTTAGGCAGCCGGCGTTGTTTCACCCACAGGTGGCGGAATGGATGAAGACGTCAAAGTCAGAATCAGAAAGGTGAGAAGCGCCTTCATCAACCTGGAACCAGTGTGAAAATCTTCTGCTATAACTCACCTTAGGCAAGAAATTCGGATTTTGACACTAATGTGAAGTCACTCAGTCAGTTCTGTGATATGGGTCAGAAATTTTCATTGCGGGTCACAGAGACATTTATGAAAAGTTGCCTTCGCTAGCTCCATACTGAAGATCAAATGGCTGGACAGAAAGAATTGGTAACAAGAATATCCAGAGACAAACCAACCGAGAGCCGATTTCTCGACAAATATGTAGGAGAAAATGGTGATAGATGAGGCAGATGTTGAGGAAACCGTCAAATGTTATCGCTCACAGTGCGGGTCACTGGGCAAGCGGAAACCTAATGGAAAGCGACAAGTGGGTTGTCGACACGAAGGTGACATAGAGGATATCGTGTGAGGTGGTGGAGGAGATGAGAGATTATGCGCAGTCATGAGCCTAGCTAAAAAGGATAGTAAAAATGGAAGAAAATGGAGATGTGTTGTTAAAGCCTCATTTACCACTCGGAACCCAAGGGAATAACAATAATAATAATAATAATAATCCATAGTGAGACAAACAAAGGAGGTATTTCAATTGTTAGATTTTCGTCATGAACCTACTCCAGTTACAGAGATCATTGCAGACCAGGAAGCATTGCTAGGACTACTCAGAAGTGCACACCCACGACCTTACCAGGTGTCCGACACTGGAATTTCAGATTACGAGACCAAGCTCACTGACCATTTAGACACTTGGACTGGCATTCAGTGACTCCAGGATTCTAACTCTGTCTCCTAATGAAATACTGCTGCCCTTAACAGTGCCTTCAGTAAGCAACCGCTTCACATTGACACTCAACTACAGAGTGAAAATCGACTAATTTAATGAGTCAAAAAACAAGAAATTCAGTAATTAGCAAAATTTAAGGTCATAGTTGCAGCATAAAACAGTTTCTATAGAAATTATAGAATGTTATATCTTAAAATATTGTTGAAAATTTTACATCATTTTTTTTCTGTCGAAAATAACCTCAGTTTGAACTTTTTATTTATTTGTTGTTTTTGTGGTAAAATCTTGTTTTAAATATCATGAATAAAGGCAAAATGTAGATTCCTTAGAAGTGTCATACAGACACCAGAATAACCTTAATAAATAGTATATTTATTATAGTTATTTTTGTACATAATCACGAATAGTAAATTGTATAACAATATATCATTGATTTGATTCAGTTGCACTCTGTAAGATGGACTGGTTAATTGGTAAGCTTTATTAGCTTTTTTAGACAACATATTCAGGACTGGTTTCAAGATGAAGTGAGCTTTTAGAATTCTCCAAGTCTGTCTGTCTGTTTTCGACATAGAACTTTGCACAAATGTGCGGAAGTTCAAGTCGCCACACTCCGTGTAGCACGCGAAGCAAGAGAAGAAAGTACAAGAAAAGCATAATAGAAACAGTGAGCAGAGGTGTGAGACAAAGGAGTAATAAAGAAAAACAAAACAGTTTCATTGGAGATCATAAGTTACAAGGAGTGGATGCATCTGCGCCACTGAGAACGATTTTGAGCCATGTCACCAATTGTTTCCAACCATAGATTTTTACCGTCCCGAGGACCCCAGCCTGGAAGTCTACACCTTCCTACGTGGCTTAGACCAACTGTTGTGGATTTCATTGACTGGTGCCAAGTTTTTGTTTGACCGCCGCTAGCTTTTTTCTAGCCTTACCCTATATACGCTAACATTGCTCGTCGAGGGAGGCGATGGCTAGGCATACGTAACACATGTCCTAACCATCTCAGTCTTTGTAGCTTCACGACTTCGTCGATTGATTTCCTCTGTTTACCTAGCACTTGGCGCCTAACTTCAATGTTGCTCACCTTATTATGCCACTTTACACGGGAAGTAGAGCGCAGGCACCTATGATCAAAGACAGCTAGTCTTTTCATGTCTTCCACTCTCAGTGGCCAGGTCTCACAACCATACAGGAGGACGGAGCGGACTGATGAGCAATACACCCGCCCTTTGGTCGATATTCTCCAAGTGGACATTAACGATCTCTCTTGATGAAATTCAGCATAACTGAATTTCATTATCTCTTTGTTCCCTTCTGATATTTGTATTCATCATTTTGCCACCCTCATATAGTCTATGTGACTTCATTTTCAGTGCCTGATGAATTTGATCTACACCATTATATCTCTTCATTACAGATTCATTTTGGTACTAAATTTCTAGGTATTTCCTGGCATTCTTGATGTTCCATTTTTCCTCAAACTTGTTCATCTTTCTGTGCGTCATAGTTTCTGCAGGGATCGGATTGCTTTTCTGGGTTAGGGTCACTAGCTCCGTGACAAACCTTTCCTCTTTTTCAGAGCACTTTTCGGAAATTACGCTACAATTTCAACATAAGATGGTTTTATCCTTCCATTGAATATATACATGTCAACGAAAAACACCTCGTGCATTGTATATTTCACCAGCATTAAGAAACAATGTGAACAATGATCTTATCATTTCTAACGAAGTCGAGAAACAGTCATCTATCTCAGAATCTTCGATGGAATATCTTTCTGTAAATCAACATACTGATGACATAGAACAATGCTTCAGGTCACTGGAGCTTTCTGATAATTCCACTGAGGTATATGATGATGCCTCCAAGAAGAACGTTTTCAGTCCAAAAGTATTATCAAAAAACGAGCAGTTTCTTGATCACAAAACGGGACATCCACTAAAGTTAAGTGATTTTCAACATATCATTGAATTGTATAATCTTTCAAAAGATATCGAATGTCACCATTTGGAATCTGAACTCACAGGATTTCAAGATAGTGGATTTCACCTAAAATGGGTGGATGATGAACACTGCTTGATTGTATTTTCATCCAACGATGAAGCTGTTATGTACTGGTCGAGAATTTATATGTCCTGACGCAAGAAAGACGGAAATCAGAAGACCACTAGGTTTGCGATGATACTTCTATTTTCCAAACACAAGGAGAAGCAATAAGTGGTATCACACCAAAAGTGTCACACAAATTGTGAGAGCGAAATATATATGAATGTCCAGAAAAGTGTGTGGACAAAGCAATAGACAGTCTTAAAATGAATGGCTAATTATAATGAAGTATCGATCCATATATACATAGCAAAATATAGCAGACATGTCAACAACCACACATATAATATGGATATCTGTCACCATGCAACGGACTGTCAACAAACACTCATATTATTTATAATATAAGGGGAATATACATTGTTAAAGGAGACAGGTTCATCAAGGTGAAATGGTCACAGACTAAGCGAGCAAACAGAAAGAGAGACCACCATACACATATATATATATATATATATATATGGATACATATCAGAAGGAAATCGTGGACTGGCTCAAATATCAGGACTTTTTATACAGGCAAGAAGAATAGACGATGCTTCTTTAGCTAGTAAACAGAAAATTGCACATTCACCTGGAATCAAGCTGTAATAAAAAAAAGCTTTAGGCCGGTTAGTGAAGTAATAAACTAGGTGGAGTTGTGTTTCAGAGACTTTACGTATCACCAAAAGCATTTTGAACAAGCTTCAGACTTTTATCAGTGGCTGCCTTTGCTAGCTCATTACTGCACATCAGATGGCAAGGAAGGGATTAGCAGCAAGGAAATCTGGAAATGAAGCTGGCAACAATCTGTTTCTCAACAAATATATCGAAGAGAGAGAGGGAGATAGATAGGACAAACACTGGGTAAAACTTTGAGTAACACTATTTGTTAAGCCCACGAGTAGAACCCTAATGGAGAACGATAAGCTGATCGTCTAAGGATGATATGGAGAAGATGGTGTGAGGAGAAGGTGAGAGCTTATAGGCAGTCGTGGAGTCAGCTAAAGGTGGGTGTACAGAACACAGTGGAATAAAGATGTGTTGATAAAATCCTATGTTCCACTAGAAACCTAGGGGAATAGTAAAAATTGTTCATTTTCGCAGTCGAATTGGTGCATTACTATGAGAGGCTTTCCAGTTTGACCAATATAATGATTTTTACAGTAGCTGCAGTTAATCTTGTCGATGATGTTAGTTTCCTCTTTTTCTGTTGTTGTGTCCGTAGAATAACAAAATCACGTCAGTCTATCCTATGGAGACCAAAGTCAAGGTGACCAGGGTAACAGAGTTGAAAAAAGAGTCGATCAATATGGGTTATTAAATCTCCTACCTATTAGTTGAATGATTCATCTGTTTATGTCTCAAAATATAATCACACCTAAAAGTTGCCTCCTAGACAGAATACACACTGAATGGAACATCTCAGGAGATTAATACAAAATAAAAAAGATTTATTTTGACCAAATTTAATCTGCTTAGACTGTTTTCTATAGCCAGATTCTGGATTAAATTATTTCTAGACGAAATATTTTTATGTTTTTTATGTTTCTACTCACAAATATTTCTAGTTTAAGCAATGAATATTAATTTATGTGTAGTTTATACAGAAAAATGTATCTAAAAAGTTACATATGATGTATAATATTCACCGTTCAGTTTGAGAAATATTTTCCGAAGCTACAAAGAAATGGACTTACATAGTTCATTTAATATGAAATCAATCTTAGAATTATAGTCTACAAAAGAAAGGTTTCTGTTAATTTCTATTATTTGACGAAATAGGAGATAGAAAATGTTAACTTTGGATTGATTTTTGTTATGGGTTCATCAGTTTCCCTAAATAGTCTCTGATCTTTTCATGAATAGATTTAAAGATAACATCTTTTCAAGCGTGCTCACTTCTCAAATGTGGTTAAGATATGTAGATGATACTTTTGTAGTGTTAAAACGACATCTAGACAATTCATTCCTGGAGAAACTGAACAGTCTATCTCCCAGAATCCAGTTTACTTCGCAAGTAGTATCAGATGTTGGTGAACTACTACTTCTAGACTACCTGCCTAGTTAAAAGGAGGGAAAACAGACATTTCAGTATATCCATATTCAGGAAGAAAACCTACTCTGACAAATATTTAGATTTCGGATCATCACACCTCATCATCACAAAGGTGTCAGTTGTTTTAAGTCATCTTAGACTAGCATAGTCTTTGATTTTAACCGATGAGAAAGAAAAAGAAAATGGAATAGCAAACATTACTGAGACTGACAACCCAAAAGACTTCATCGACAAAATCAACACTGAAATTAAGTACGGTCGAAAACGTACTCCGAAAACATGGGCCTCAACAGATGTCATTTCATATTGATCAAAAGGGTTAGACGATTGGCACGACATCAGATTTTTCTTCATAACATCAGACACGCACACTACGAAGCAACTTTATCCAAATAAAAGACCAAAATCCCTAAGGATTCTCTTTTTTTTTTTTTTTTTTTTTTTTTTTTTTTGATTTACAGCTTGATTCCACACTGTATTTTTGGTACAAGTATGGAATTTTCAGCATGGATATCGTAGCCCAAATTTTGCAGGCCGACCATAGATATCAGATGTGCGCCGGTGTGGGCTCGAACCCGGACCATGTGCATGGTCGGCGAGAGTCCTAACCACTGTGCCACCGACGCACATCTATAAAATAAAATAATTGGAATGTGATGCGATAAACATGTGGAGTCCTCAAAAATAAACTTATCCAATTTTTACTACTATGTAAGAAATGAACATATTGTACACTACTTTGTTTTAACCATAAACTCTCTACTTTGAACTTTACCTCGGGTTTTGAATAAATATATAGTTCTGCCTCCGACTCTCCATCTTCTCCACCATCCCAACTGCCATCGATCAATTCTAAGCACCTGCTTTCTATCTCAAATTTTTGCAGGAACCCCGTAGTTTCTTCCTACGTACTTCAGCCGACCTCCGGCAACGTCAACATTGGAGAATTAGTACTGGAGCAGTCTTCCCGCAGCACCTCTGGAGTCTATTACGTTTATTGTGGATTTTGGATCTTTGTAAACCCAAGTAACGAAACTTTAATATATTCTTCCCGTAACTAAACTGATTTGGTATTTTATTTTCTATTTGAATTTGGGTAACTAAGCTAACAGAGTAAAAGGTCCACCACAATAATTGGTGAGCCCGTTTCGAACCTTTTTTTTCGATAGTTAACTCGTTTTGAACATTTTTGTTGCTATTTTGGCCTTATAAACTCGCATTGCTTTAATTTTTGTTACCACAAGTTTTGCTATTTTGTATATCTCTATATTTAAATTTTTTTTGACAATGGCTCCATATAAACTTACCACTATTCCTGAAGAACTTCATAAAGGCGAAGTGACACAGAACTCTTCTGTTACCGCCTTGCCGGATTCCACATCTATGAAGGACGCACCACTGTTTTGGTTACTTTCCCAGTTAACATCTCAAATGCAAGACTTACGACTGGAAGTGTCTGAGCTTCGAGCACAAAGGAACCAGTCACATACGGTATCCAAGCAACGGCGATCAAGATCTAGACGACGTTCTAGAACACCGTCTCAAAGCCGTAACATTTGTTGGTATCATAGGAGGTATGGGCATAATGCCCTGAAGTGTCTTCGACCGTGTATGTACAACAGTGGTAACTCATCTCAGGGAAACTCCCCAGCCAGACAGTAATGGCGACGGCTGTTACTGGCAATCACCCCAGTCGCCTTTTCTATGTGAGGGATTTGACTACCGGCACATTATTCCTGGTAGATACAGGCGCCGAGGTCAGTGTTATTCCCCCCTCACTATCCAGGCGATCAGCCAAAATACCTGGAAAACTTTCACTCCGTGCTGCCAACCAAACCAACATACAGACGTATGGCGAACAGTCAATGATTTTAAACTTAGGACTACGCCGACGTTTCACATGGATCTTCATAGTAGCTGACGTACGTCACGCTATACTAGGTGCAGACTTCCTAAGTCATTTCAATCTGTTGGTTGATATCAGCAAGAAAAAACTGGTTGACAATTGCACCCAACTCAAGATCCACGGTATTACATGTGACTACTCTGTTCATAGCATCTGCATAGAAAAGCCGGAGAGTGAAATGTTCTCTGCTTTATTGCAACGATTTCCTAAAATCCTTAAACCATCATACAACGTCGAAGATATATCTCATACAGTTACGCATAAGATCATCACAACAGGACAACCTGTGAAGGCACGTCCACGACGGTTACCACCCGATAAACTAGCAGCAGCTAAGTCGGAATTCGAACATATGATGCAGCTAGGCATCATACGACCATCTAACAGTCCATGGTCTTCACCTTTGCATATGGTACCTAAAACTAATCACGACTGGCGACCATGTGGAGATTATCGCGCTTTGAATAACGCTACGGTCCCAGACCGTTATCCAATACCTCATCTCCACGACTTCTCCTTGACCTTACATGGAAAGACCATTTTTACTAAAGTTGACTTGGTCAGGGCATATCATCAAATACCAGTCGCTCCAGAAGACATTGCAAAAACAGCAATTATCACGCCTTTTGGATTATTCGAATTCTTGAGAATGCCTTTCGGACTAAAGAATGCTGCTCAAACATTTCAGCGTTTTATGGACCAAGTTACCCAAGGTCTTGATTTCGTCTTTGTATATATCGACGATGTCTTAATTGCCAGCTCATCGATGGAAGAACATATGGAACACTTAAGCTTGTTATTTCAAAGGTTTGAACAATTTGGAGTTGTTATCAATCCAAAGAAATGTATTTTTGGTTCCCCTTCCATTGAATTCTTAGGACATCGAATAACTGCCGAAGGCATCAGACCTACCGAAGATAAGATAAAAACTATTAAGAACTTTCCCGAACCTGATTCCTTAAAGAAACTTAGACGTTTTCTCGGGATGTTCAACTTCTACCGACGTTTTATTCCATCATGTGCCTCCATAGTTCAGCCACTGACCGACCTACTTAGATGCAATTCGAAGAAATTTCAGTGGTCTGAAGAAGCAAAAGCAGCATTTAATAATGCAAAAGATGCCTTATCCAACGTTGTAATGTTATCTCACATCAACCCAGAAGCTTCACTCATTTTATGTACAGATGCATCGCAGGTAGCAGTGGGAGCAGTTTTACAACAAAAGTTCAATAATGACACCACTCCACTTGCTTTCTTCTCCAAGAAGTTGGAACCTGCGCAAACTCGTTACAGCACTTTTGGCAGAGAACTGTTAGCCATCTACCTAGCAGTGAAACATTTCAGCTTCTTACTACAAGGTCGACATTTTACTATCTTAACCGACCATAAGCCTCTTTGTTATGCTTTCACCACTTCGTTGGACAGACACTCTCCGAGAGAAGCCAGACAACTGGATTACATCTCACAATTCTCAACAGACATCCAGTTCATCAAAGGAGATTCCAATATCGTAGCCGATTCTTTGTCTCGATGTGACGTTAATCACCTTCTATCTTCGATAGATATTAGCTTAGACAATATTGCCAAGCTGCAGAAAAATGAAGCCGAACTTCATACTTGTAGACGAAACTCCTCCCTACAGTTGCAGGATGTACCTATTCCCCTGTCTGATACAACTATCGTCTGCGACGTTTCAACGGGCGTTCATAGACCTTTTGTTCCACTAAGTTGTCGAAAACCTTTGTTTGAACATCTACATTCATTGTCTCATCCTGGTGTGCGTGCTACGGTCAAGTTAATCAGCGAGCGTTTTGTTTGGCCCAAGATGAACTCCGATATTCGGAAATGGGCCCGCCAATGCTTGCAATGTCAAAGATCCAAGGTACATCATCATACCGTCACACCTCCAAAACAGTTCAATTTACCGGATAAACGATTTCAACACGTTCATATAGATATTATTGGACCATTACCGCCATCCAGAGGATTTACTCATATACTTACTGCTATTGATCGATTTACCCGATGGGCTATTGCTTGTCCACTCAACGACATATCTGCAGAAAATACCGCTTTGGTTTTCTTAGATCGTTGGGTGTCAAACTACGGAGTACCAACAACTATTACAACAGACCGAGGAGCTCAATTTCAATCAACTCTGTTTCGAGAGTTTACGAGACTCCTTGGAGTGAACCATATCTCCACTACAGCTTATCATCCTGCAGCGAATGGTCTGGTGGAACGTTTCCATCGACAACTGAAAAGCTCCCTAATGGCACAAGCTGACTCATCTAAGTGGAGTGAACACCTACCATTAGTTCTTCTCAGTATCCGATCAACTGTCAAAGAAGATTTGGGATGTACACCAGCTCAACTTGTGTATGGTACTACCCTCACATTGCCTGGTCAGTTAGTTCCGTCTAATGATTCAACTGAAGTAAATATCTCCGACTTCACCAACCGCCTTACCCAGCAGATGCTTCAGCTTCGACCAGTAGCCCCTCGCCAATCACTTCAGAAAGCTCAAGTTAACAAGAATCTACTCACTAGCAAATTTGTATTTGTTCGCGTCGATGCCATTAGAAAAGGTTTACAACATCCATATGAAGGTCCTTTTCTAGTACTTAAACGCACCGATAAATACTTCACGCTGAACAAACATGGTAAACCGGAGACTGTTTCTATCGATCGTCTTAAACCAGCGTACACCGACAGCGAATATGAAACACTAGCAACGCCTGCACCAATAAACAATCAGAAAGTCAATGCAACTCCAACTCTCCCGCTCTTCACACTTCCCCCTGTACAGACACGCAGTGGACGGCAGATCTGTAAACCTGCCCGCTATGTTCATTTTATTGACTGACATAAAAAAGTACGTTAACCTCATTTAGACATTCTTCTCATTACTATTGTTGTCGACATTCATTTCATTATAACCATAAATATTTATTAGTATTATTGTTTGCTGTTCGTTAACTGTACTGCAAGCACACGCATTCACCAAGTATATGTATATATCTATTTATATATGAATTTCACAAATGTTAACGAACATGTCATGGTTTATTATGTACATAAATTTTTTATTTAAAATTATAACAAGTTTTGATTTTTTTAAATTCCTGAATCATGCTTGCATGTGCTAAACTTTATACGACACGGATGCATTCCATACATCCTGATCTAACTTTGTATCCTTATTATTGTTGCTGTTATTTTTTGTTATCCTTATTGTTGACATTATCCATTATTTATATTGCTTATATTCATGTAATCGTCCACGAGGACAGTACTGATGGTCCTCCGGACCTCTAAGAGGGGGAGCCCTGTGGAGTCCTCAAAAATAAACTTATCCAAATTTTACTACTATGTAAGAAATGAACATATTGTACATTACTTTGTTTTAACCATAAACTCTGTACTTTGAACTTTACCTCGGGTTTTGAATAAATATATAGTTCTGCCTCCGACTCTCCGTCTTCTCCACCATCTCAACTGCCGTCGATCAATTCTAATCACCTGCTTTCTATCTCAAATTTTTGCAGGAACACCGTAGTTTCTTCCTACGTACTTTGGTCGACCTCCGGCAACGTCAACATTGGAGAATTAGTACTGGAGCAGTCTTCCCGCAGCACCTCTGGAGTCTATTACGTTTATTGTGGATTTTGGATCTTTGTAAACCCAAGTAACGAAACTTTAATATATTCTTCCCGTAACTAAACTGATTTGGTATTTTATTTTCGATTTGAATTTGGGATACTACGCTAACAGAGTAAAAGGTCAACCACAAACATCGGGTGAACATTGCCAGAGAGAAATCAAAATCAGAAGAAATAAATACCTTATAGCATCTGTTCGATCACGGAGAAATCCAGTTAGTGAACTAGAAAAGCTGGAAAAATCATCAGTCATACGTCTACACACTATAGAATTGGGCCACAAAATTGAATTTGACTATGTTAAAATAATCCAGAAATATTTAAGAAATCACAAGGAATGTCTGACATCATCAGAAGCACGTCATATCAAATGGAATCCAAATTGTCTGAATAGGAATGATGGACTAAAACTGAATTTGACCTGGTTAAAACACCCCGCAGCCCTCATGATGAAAAGACAAAATCAACACGAATGTGATAATCAATTTCATTATGTAAACACAGGCTACTTTTATAATTTTACACACTTATCAAATCCAACAATCTACACCTGGTTTTGTTGTCTTTACCAATTAGCCAACTTCACGACGCGAAATATTACCCCCTGCTGATGAGCGATGATTAAGTTGTTAATTATAAGCTGAGATTTTGTGAATTCTGTTTAATAATACCACTTTGATAAAGCCGTCAGCAGCACTGAGTAGCGAAATGTTAGTAAAAATAAGGATATCGTTTTGTTTTTCATTCATTGGGAAATATACAAAGTCTTATAATATTAAATACCATATACTCAATGCTCAAATTTTTTCAAGCTTAAAAATGAACTTGGTTTGGACACACTTAAACCAATAAGTTATTGAAAAAACTATGCATCGAAAGTGAAAGTGATATTTTATTAAGAGATGAGCTTCATAATCCACTTGGCAGAATATTAAGTACAGTCGCAATCATTTCGAATCTCAGTGTCACATATTTCTCTGATGAAATTCCTTTAGCACCTCCAAATGTGAAAGTCAAGGAAGTGATAAACCCCAGTAAAAGAAAATCTTGGTCAAAAATGAGTTGGTTGCATGAAAACCAGTGGAAAACAACGAAGAGACTTGACGGCGGTGAAGTACATTAAGTTCGCATGATGTCGTGTCCAAGACTGTTTTTTTAGGCGTACACATTATTTGATGCAATTGGTGGATGGTGGCTAGCAGTGGAATCCAGGATGCGCATTTCGTCCTATTTGGGACTCGTCATCTGGATGTACCTGCATTTCTCAGTGAGTGATGATGTTCCCACCGAGGCTCGAACCCAGTGCCCATAGTTTCAAACGCCAAAGCTCTCGTGGCCCAAGTGGTCAAGTGGATAACGCTTTGGCGTTTGAAACTATGGGCACTGGGTTCGAGCCTCGGTGGGAACATCATCACTCACTGAGAAATGCAGGTACATCCAGATGACGAGTCCCAAATAGGGCGAAATGCGCATCCTGGATTCCACTGCTAGCCACCATCCACCAATTGTATACAAATCAAATCCCCAGACATCGTCGAAACATCTGCACAAGAAGCCGACATGTCAACCTGAGACCGAGCACTTCGGTCCAATCAATCGACGGGAAAATCAAAAGTTCGATCCAGTACACATTATTTGGTTGAAATTTAGTTGTCTCTAGTTTTAGACGGCTCAAATAGGTTGTTTATTGCTACTTTGTATTTTATAGGTGTTCCAGTTGTTTTTAATTAATGACAAAATCCACCTTGAAGTTAATGGGGTTCTCACAGACCTAATAAATAAACATAGTTACTTATTTTAGTCACGGAATGATAGAAAATAAAGGAGCACTGTTTTGTTTTGATTAAGACTTTTCAGGAGCACCTACCTACGAACGTCACAAGCCAGTGACCAAAGATACATTCACATTCTACACTAAAATCAGCCAAAATCTCCATAAAATACAAAATCAAAATTTCTTATTTGTTAATACAGATTTTAAACTGTATTCTCTTCAGTATTGTAGACAATTAGGGATCATGTTGATCAAAGCTAAATAAGCATAACTTGAAAACATGTCATGAACTTATTATTATGTATATATGAACTTATGTATTATGTACTACTTATAACCATCGGTAGCAGTAGTATACTGTGTAATGTCATCAAAAAACGATGATAGTTTATGTTTAAATGGTAAAATCCATTACATAAGTGACAGGAGAAGAATATGTCGTGTATACTAGAAACACTGAGATTATTTGCAAATAGTTAAGTGATCACAAGATTTAGAATCTTATCATCGTTCACTGTGATTTCTTTAAGTTGACATAATAACCTAATTTACCAGTCCTTATTTTCTACAAAGTTGTATAAAGTAAAGCAAGTTGATATGCGTTAGGGAACCGTGAAACACCAGGTGGTAGTGGACAGCTACTTTGCCATAGTTTGGGACTCTTAGTTAGTAAATGCCCATGAACTCAGCATAATAGGAAGAAACTACGACCTTCAGGTTAGAAGGAGAGTTCGCTGACCATTTGGACAACTGGAGTAGAATCTATTACCCCATCATTTCTAGTTTCTTCAAATTCACAATTTTAGCGCGACTGCTAGACGATATCATCAGTGAGTGTTTGACGTGACATGCATTTTGGTGGATACCCAATGTTCAGGACTTCTCACCAGAACTTCAGGCGACTTTATCCTGTAGTAATTTACTAGTGAATATTAGATTAATTCTCAACTGTTATTTTGCAGGAGATAGATTGATTTGAAGACTGATCACTAACCGACTAACATCAGTTGCCGACGCATTTGAAACCAGGAGCTGTATTGTCTATGAGGTTTATCCACGGTAGAGTCATGGGAACGTAGTGTTAAACGGTCTCAAAAAAGACGAAACAACTGTCTGTCCAACACTCCCTGATTTGCAATGGTTCTCTAATTGGAGTTAATTCCTTATCAATCCAGTAACCAATCAATTCCTTGCAAATCAACAATTGAAAGCTAATTTATAGTCGGTAAGGAGACTATATGTGATCCACTTGAGTCGACAGGACTCTAATTTGTGATGACTGAAGGTAATATGAAGATCTGAATAGCAGAAGAAGTTGAACCATCTGTCCAATGCTCTATCAGATGATGTGCATGGCTCAAGTACCAATCAGGTCATCATTTCCCTGCAGTCATTATGCATTATGCTCATCTGTCATGACAAAGAAAGATACTCTGTCATCCATCTATCCTCATATCAGTTACGCAGGCAGGTGTTCTGCTGTCAATCCTAGCTACGTTAAATAACCATAGAGGAAGAAAGTTGATAGGGTTATTATTATTTTTAAAAATATATTTTTCAAGCAATTTTTCAAGAATTTTATTTCTTGGTATAATTATTGGAATTAGAATTTTCTCTTCTCCTCTTCATTAAATTTGTTTACAAAACTTGAAATCTTAATTTATTTAGTTTAGAGTTTAGTTAGTTACTGTGTTTTTCTGACCATAGTAAAAAGGAGGCATAAATACTTTTGATTTTACAAGATAATAAATCAACAATCATAGTAGCAAAAATAAAAGGAATACAGTAATAGTAACAACAATAACAGAAACAAAAATCTTAGTATAGCTAATCAAAAAACACAACGTTTAAATCCTTGTTAAGCTATAAAATTGCAAAAGAAAAGAAGCATATCTCCTTCTCTTAGATAAAGTTACTCTTAAAGAAGAAAGATTTCAGGTGTTTTGCTCACTGGCCATTTATTGTAAGCTTCTCAGCCACGCCATATGTGGCCTGGCGTTCGACTCCCGACTGACTCACTACTAAACCTGGCTCATTCGCCAGTAAGCCCAGTAAGGGGAAAGCATTAGTCCTGAGGTTAGCAACCATCCACGCCGCTAGTGAAACTTCAGGGCTCAAAGTGCAAGTTTACTATCAGTGATAATTAATTTCTCAAACGAAATAGAAAATTTAATTCTATGATTAAAATATATCGTAAGGAAGAAATAGACCGACAGGTATTTATGATAAACTGATTGTACTTACATAAATTTGAAATACCATACCTTTAATGTCTTATTTGCACATCTTTTAACAACTGACCAGTTATTACCACATTCGATAGCTTTTTGAGTTCTACACAGTCTTTCTAATGTTTTTTTCACAGTTTCGTTCTTCGTTTGCTTTTTTTCCAGGGTCGGAAACATATATTGTTGTTTTTATGAACTCGTTTACTGATATACTACTTATATCTGATTAAAGTAGCACTTGTCACTAGTATATGTGTAAAAATTTGGCACTGTGGTGGTAAGTAACTGGGAAACAAAATGATACAGCGTTGTGGAGATACATGGAAGACGTTAAAGGAACAGAAAGAAACACAATATGAAAGCAAGAAGTAGAACAACAAATGGCGCGTAGAAGACAAGGCGTACATAACGATGGAAACTGACGTGTTGTAGTCTGAACGCCGGAAACCCACTTTCATGTCACACTCAATAATTGACTTAAAGTTCCTTGAATAAATCAAACCCACAAAATACCTCAACAGCGTTATTTTCAATAAAATCTTTGGTACTACTCAACAATCATAGTGTTTTAAAGACCGGAGTTACTTTAACAGTGCCGCTAGGCAGCTTTGTAGATCCAGTAGTTTCTCGAGTACAAAACAAGTACGTAATAACAGAATTATTCATCCATGTTGACCGTTTGAAGTACTCGAGAATCAGGAGGAATATTCCAAACAAGGAGGTATCAAAACTATGTCAGCAAGAATCACTCATGAAACAGTTCCCGCCGATAACCCGAGGTCAGAATCACCTTGACCCACTTAAACAAAACCATCACCGTAAAACAACACATTATCAATATCACCACACAACCACACGTGAACAAAGACAAATAATAATGATCAAGTCAGTAGTTGATATGCGGATATCAAAACAATGATATTCACCCTAGGAGAAGAAGAGATAATAATTACAAAGTTGGTTACAGCATCCAAATAAGTATCAGTATTGTAATCTTATCATTCGGAAGGGATTCTCCTGACATTTATTCCATTACAAAAGGTATAAATTCAGCTCCAAATGATTATCACCACACGAAGAACAACTTACTTAAAATGCTTTCATCCTTTAAAGTTAATATAATATTTGTCAGTAGTACACAGAGTTTCATAAAACAATTTTATACCGGAGAGCTCTCTTTCTAGTTTTGGACTGTTCAACAGTACGCATTCGTGACCCTATCAAAGACCCTACTTAAGATCTTTGAATTAAAAGACTGTGAAGGGTCAGTGTGCTCACCTCATAATCTAAAGGTCCGGCCTTTGACCTCAGTATGACGTCATGTATGCTCACTTCTAAGTAGGCTGAAAATAGGACTAGCTAGCTGTTCAGCACTAGCCAAGTTTCAATGATTCCCTAACTGATACCTCTTCGTCATAAAATCCAACCCTAATAATAATAATAATAATATAAAACTTCAAATGAATTCTGTTTGTTACACATTTTTTTATTTGTTAAGCAACACAGAACTGTTTTATAGATAAGTCACGTTTACAAAACTTGTTTGATTAACTTGAATAAATTAATAAAATCTAATGTAGCGTTTATTTCATGATTAATTATTTGTACAATGTTTGATTATTATAGAAAAGAAATCGAAATTCACAAAATCTGACTGCATGGTTTCTTATTGTCTGTCTATAATCAAAGCTAACTGACTGCTTAGGTGGTAATGGAAATCAGTAAATCGACAAAAAGACGGTATGTACACTAGGTTTAACAAATGGTGATGAAAATAATCCGTATATGTTGAAAGACTATATACCGGGAGGTTTGGATTCGATTTCCTGTTGACGCTTTCTCGAAACCAGTGTAGTTTGTAAGTCAGTATTATGCTCGGAAAAGCCGAAGGGTTGAGAGTGAGGCTAGTATCCCCGCCTAGTGAAAAGAAACAAGTACAAGTGAAAATTCAAAGCCTAAAGGTCTAAGTTCCACTCGGAGGAATGGAAAATAGTCTCTGATAAAACCAGAGAATGAAAGATTAAGGGTAATTAACTGAGAAGACGTACAAAACGTTATAAAATTATACCAAATGCTGTTAGGTATGAAGAAAGATCACTGTTACACAATGTTTTTATAGGTTGAGTTCAAGACAGTTTTGTTCAGTCATTTCCTACGCCAAGGACTCCAAAAGAGTTATTCTAATCTTCTCTATACAACAACTGTCTCGTTCTTCCTGTTTGCACGATTTTTATTTCCATTCAAACAGAAGACCCTTGAAAAAAGCTCATAAAACCGTATGAAAACCTTTCATGTCAATCTACTATATACCGTAGATACCAAGGTGGAAAGTTGTGTAAGTGCTTCGATATGATTATTGAGTGATAAACTGTGCTCGAAACGTCATCAGTTGATAAAACTGTGTAACACTGTGTGATTTATCAAATAAATTTAACCTGTGATGAAATTATACTGTACCAAAGTTCCCAAGTTCTATTCTTATATCAACATATCAGATTACAGTAATATCAAACTAGTGCAATCTATTTCACAAGGTTGATCATAACCAGCAGTGTCTCTTTTTGTTTGAAACTCGTCAAATGGATAGCCCTTTGTATCTAATGAACTGTGATATCTCTACTGAGCCTTGGACCAGGCACCATGCGTTATCCAATAGGCCACTCGAACATGAGAATGAATTCTTTTGCAGAAGTGATCAGCTGTTATTTGTTGAAATAATCCTTTCAAATTTCCCGTCAACTAATCTTAATAAACTGTCTTTTGATACCACACCATATTTTCTATTATCAGTTACAGAATATATCAGAGCAGTTGAATTGCTTTCTAGACTATTTATTATGCAAGTATCTCTAACTGTTTTGTTAAATGATCGTATTTTTATCCTAATCTAATGTTCTGAAATGTGTACATGACCTTATGATCATTGAAATGGTATTTGGCAGGACAAATTTGTCAACCTAAATGGACCAATAATACATTTTAACCCCTAAAAGGCATTTATCTAGATGAGCCAGTGAGAACGGATCTTATGCTCACTGGGAGAAAATACAATGAACTATAACAAAATGAAAAATCTTGAATTGATTTAACCGTTTGCAAATAATCATAATTGTATTGGCATTACCCGTTCCACGTTGGGAATGTTTATTCTTTATTTGTGTCACGTATTTTGTACTTCTGAGGATAATGTAATGGGCAAACTGTTGGGAAAATTCTTCTTGGACGACGTATTTATAATATTTATTAACTAACCTTGTAATTCTTATATGTTTTTACTCCAGACTGTGTATCATTACCTTTGACACTTGCATATCATATACTGACTGGAACCTTTATTATTCGCCTTTATCCTTGTTTAATCTTTAATTGTATTACTTTTCTTTGTGGCTCTGGGTACGTTGACAGTGTGTTGTTTAATGGTATGAGTTTGTTTGAGTGAATAAAGGTTATTCTAACTCAGGACTGTCTGTGGGAAGGATTGGTGTGTGATTCTTGTCGAGTGAGATTCTATTCCCGTTTCGTTGAGAATATTCTCCTTGAATCTAAGGTACTTTTTACATTTTAAACTTTGGCTAACTTATTTCGTCTTACATTACTTGTTTTGTATTTAGAAACCTACCTTGCCTGTATAGCTACCTCACGGCAAGTTTTTGAGTCTTGATTTTATTGTAACAACAGACACCGGAGCCAAGGTCTATTTTAATTAATGAAATTGCTGTTTATATACCTACAGTTTATAATCGTTAACCAAGCATTGAGCGTGTCATTTCGGTTTACATCAAAGGACATGAAATAGGATATTCAAATAAACATAATATTCTGTTGTTAACGGTGAATTAAACTGTGGGAACATGTGAGAATAACATTCCGTTGGCACACATTATCTGTATCACACCACAACATTATTACTGTTTAATAGAACCCCTAAAATATTGCAGAATAACCGTCTTTTCCTTGAATTCAGAATGTTCCGTGTTAGCGCTTGTCTCCACAAAGTCTTGTCGACTTTACAGTAGGACGTTGAGATCTGTTTCTTGCGTTGAGATCATAACTGAACAAATTTTGTCCTTACAGACAATACCCCTCTTATTACACCTTTACCTCAAACTGACACGGAAATTTTTACTGGTTCTTCAAATAGTACTTATGCCTACTTATAAGTAGCGCATAACTCGACAGCGCTAACTAACACAGTCTTTGAACAATAGAAGAAAAGAACATTAGCTACAAACTCCTTCTCAGCTGTTTTATGATTAATGCTTAGATGACTATAACCTTAGAAAAACTTCCTTTAATTTTTTAATTAACTTTGAGGGATGATTGTAGATTGTTCTTCGATATTTCTGAGTTATTCATTTAGGTTCTTCAGAATGATAATGTTAACTTCTGCTACAAATGCCTAAACAGAGTTAAAATCCAAAACTCAATCTTTGTTTTGCAGAGTTTAGCGTTATACTTTGTAAGGTAAATGGAAAATCCTAGAACCTGATGAAGAAGTAATCGAAAAAATTCTTTATTATATACATACCAAGTACATGTAACATTGATACGATACATTCCAAAATATTGATTAACTGATAACGATAGGGATTAAGAATGTAGAGAATTATAGAGAAAATTTCCGAAGTTGTGAGATTATCCAATAATTATTATTAGCAAAAAGTTGCAATTGTATCCCGTAAACCAAATCATTATTTTATAACAGATCAATTCTTTTAGACCCATGTATGGTGTGAAGGAAGCCGGCAGGATACATATTGTTACTGACAGTTTCAATGAAGCACTGATAAAAGTTTGAATGAACAGAAGTCGTATTTTAGGTATTACTTTCAGGTATTTTAAAAAGAATAGGTATTCCCTGAATACTGGCGAGAAGGATGAAGATTGTAAAGTCGGCCAGGATTTAGAAAACAATACAGGAATTCATCATTCTGAGACAAACAGTACAAAGGTTGACTACACCCAGCATAAACAACAAGATCCCATTTATATATGGAGAAGATTTGTAGCTCAGGTGGATGATTTTAACGTAGTTGTGTTCTCTGAGCTGGATGGTTTACTTGAGAAGCCTTCATAGCCCCACTAGGCAACATCTTCAACGCATACTTCAATTTGAAGCGAGATTTTAGATTTCTTCACGAGTTTATTAGTCATCTCTCCTGGTGACCTTCAACGTGAATGGTTGTTTTGCATGTTCTCACACCCTTTAGGCTACTTGTATTGGCAATGGTGCTGATTGTTTCCTTGGCCTGAATTTTGACCCTTTATGTGTAAGATTTCCTTCTTACGATTGGTAAATTTTGTCTATCTCAATGTGTTTATTGACTGACGATTCACTGAAATACCAGGCTTATAAAAATTCTCTGGCGTTCTTGGTATTTCCTCTGTCTAATATTTGAACATTGTCCCAGTCGAACTGCTGTTCACAGTTGTCTGTATGTAGTGATGTGTAGGAGTGGATGTCATGTCTTTTGACGGCTGGTTGATGCTTATGAATACTATGACGAAGGTGATGTCCTGTTTGGATTTTCGCAGTCGTTGCAACTTATTTTGTACATAATGTTGGTTTTGTCTTCTTTCATGAATAAACCTTCCAGCTCAGAGAAGACAACTATATCAAATGTATCCCACTTAACAACACTATTCTCAAGTCACTGCTCCTGTAAGTTTCTAAAACTTTGCGTGTGAGTCGCCAACAACATTCCTAGCAGGCCACAGCAGATTTTCATCAACAGCTGAGTTCTATTCATACTGAAAATTAAGTGACTAGAAAGAATAGGCGACAAGTAACTCTGTAAAGAAACCAAGCAAGAAGCTATCGTTCAACAAATATGAAGAACTAAATAGACTGATTAGAGGATATACATTGAGAGGACTATTGTGACATCGCATGCCAGAACTCCAAATGGAACCGATATGAAAAAACGACAACGTTGGTATAGGTCCGACGGTCAAATGGAAGAGATCATAAGAGGATGAAATGGAAACTTAAGGACTTAAGTCATATAGCCAACCAAATACAACCGTAAACAGTAGACTGAAATGAAGATATACTGCTGAATCCATGTGTTCCACTCGGAACCCAAGGATGCAATCATAACATAAAAAGCATGCAAACCTCAATTTACACCAATAGTTACTAATCTTCACATCTGCGAGGGGATATCATTCCCGATCGTTAATAAGCAAGTAATTTTGGTTGACTATTTAGAATCAGTTAACTCCAATCATACAGTGGGAGAGTATTTTAAAAGTTTGAAATTTTTGAATTTCTACGACTATTTTTGCATCTTGTCAAGTCAGCGGTAATATTTTAAAATATGCAGAATATTCCCCCATTTTCTCATAACATTTCGATAGCGTCATCTGATTCAAAATTTTCCCCTGATAATATTTGCTTTATTTATTAACATTAAACACTTATTCCCTGCCGAATATTGTGAACAGAAAAAAACAACACGATATATTTTTTCAGTATTCCAGAATTAAGCCAGTGATGGAAAGGTATTTCTTTATTTATTTAACAAACAGATAGTTTCAGAATGAAAAAAAGAAAACACCTTCTGTGTAAATAATGCTCAGTATTAAATAATAATCAGCGGTCTAAACAATATTCCCCATTACCGTCAGCAGTAATGTTTGCTCGCATAATGTTTATTTTTACAATCTAACTATCGGTCTTATAATGACACAAGTACTGGAAAATATATGCCAGTGGGTAAAAATGGAACAAAACTTGAGTAAACATTCTTATGAAATGTCGAATATGTCAGGCTAAAATATTATTATTATTATTATGGCTATAGTTCAGTAAAAGCTAAACTAACACACAATTACACACACTCACACACACACACACAACTTTAATCCCATTGACGTGAGTCAGAAAGCCTTGACAATTCATACAATCTACCGACTTAGTTAAGCTAACTTGATTTAAAGGCTGTAGATGTCATGCTATCAGAAAAAAATATAAGAGAAGAAAAACCACATTGGTCAACTAATGTAAACAAAGATTGAACATTGAACGTCTCCGACTGTGAATTTAGTAAAAGGAAAAAAAATAAGATTATGGATTATATTGTTTATATGAGAAATTTACATTCTTTATAAATAAGAGGCTGAGATTTTGAAGTGTTTTGAAAAATATGTCTGAAGGCTATGTTTTGATGAAATTTGAGAATTTAGCTTCGTTAGTGTTTTGAACTCTTGCGTAAACATCAGAAAATTGTAAGTTTTCTTGAATTCCATTGATTTTAAAACAGATTTCTCTATGAACTAGAAACAACAAGAAATTCCCTAAAGACAGAGAAACTTTTATCACTATTTAGTTCCTTCACATTCGCAGTGGCACATTTGGCTTTAAGCTTGAGTTTTGAAGTTTCTACAGTGGAGGTAATGTTTTACTGGTGGGGTCAGTAGACTCACGTCCTTCCTTGTTTACAGGACTTATTAGGAGCTAAGTGAAGTTTAGGAATGCGTCGGTCGGTCGGTCATTGGTGAACCGCGAACCACTTTTGACGTGGTTGGCGAACACTCTACCACTAGACACCCTATAAATCCATCTGATGACAACTGATTTCTAAATTATCTCAGTGAAAGCAATATCACTCGAGTATTTGGATCCCCTCTTAGCCATAAGTTCCCACAAGAACTCTAGGAAGTTCATCTTGGATCTAGTCGGTTATACTGTATAGAAACTTGACTTATCAACAAATAAATTCCGTGATAAAACGTTTTGTGTTTTATTAAGTGGATACCACTGAACTGGTTAGTGAGCTTGGTCTTGTAACCTGAAGGTCCTGTGTTTGATCCTCGCGTCGTTGTAACTGTGCACTCTCTAAGGGCCCAAAACTACGACAAAATAGCTAACTATTACTTACTAGCTTTCAATGATTTCTCTAAATGATACTGATTGGTGAGGAAATCTAGTAATTTAAACTAATCCGGATTCCCACAAATCCCATAATCTGAGTTAAATTACTACATAGATATTTCAAGTACCTTGAGACAATTTAAAAGTCAAGATTGGCCGGATGATTCTGAAGTAGTTTAAAATTAATCTAGCGTTTCGAAAATCAATACAAGGTTTTTTGAACTTCCCGCCGTGAATATCAAAACGTCCTCAGCAGAATTACTTGGATTTATTAAAAAAGGGTAAAGTAAAATATAAAGTAAATATGTTTGAAAGTCATTTCGTCAGTGAATATTTGTACACATACATTGAATCTGACAGACTCAACATTATCATGCCATTATATTTGTTTTTCAATAAAATCTGAGCTCTTTTGGACGATGAAGGTATGACTTAAAAAAATAAATGTTCAAAAAACTACGTTTTCACTTTGTGGACACCGGGATTACTTAAAATTTTATAATATAAATATTGTACTGAAATTAACATTCCACAAATTATTATCGTTATTATCATCATTATCATTACTGCCGCATTTTCAGGCGCATCGGTTGGTTTGTAGGGACTTTAGTGGGTATACGTTTGGTCACAAGCTGAAATCAATCGGAGAACTACTGGAGAACTAGGGAGTACTAAACAGCTGTTTGGTTCTAGTTCAGGAACTTTCAACAACACTCACCCACTGGAGTTTTTATCTAGAACCTTCTGGCTGCAAGACGAACTCTTAGGTCAGCCAATTCTCCTTACTTATGATGTATAGCGCAGTTGACAGCCAATGTCATCGGGGAAATTGTAACTCATGAGTCATCTAATCCGGCCTCAGTGGATGAATGGCCTGTGAGCTGGCCTTATAATCATGTGGTCCTGCATTCGAACTATGGAGGTGAGTAGGTACCATTGAAGAGTTCGGAAAAAGAACGAAACAGCTACGCAGTACTCACTAGTTTTCTCTAATTCCCTAACTGACATCAATCCGTGATCAAATTCGGATTAAATGAATGTAGAAAACTGAGTAAACGCTTCACTAGACTGTGAATGCTGTAACAATTTCTAACTGAAGCTTTAATTCCAGAATGGAACAAAACATAAACACTGTTACAGTTACATTGGTAACAACGATAATGTTAGTTCGATTTTTAAAACGATGTCGTAAGTGACTTTCTAACTTAACATGTTTGTGTATTTCTTCACATATTTGTTTAGGTACTTTGTGCTATGTATCTTAAACGGGCAGATTCACCTTGCTGAATATTCATCTTTACGTTTTAGTCTCAGATATCACTGTCGGACATCCTCCTAGGTTTTGCAGAAGTATGTAGTCTAGCAGCTTGACAGTTAGCTCACAGAATTGTGTCATGATTATGAAGTACAGGTACACAATATGGAAGGGAAAATTTGTCTCTCTGTCTCTCCTGTTAATAATATAATATGATTTGTAGGCAGTAATATCACTAGTCTTTTCTCTGCACTTGCCATCCATCGGCACTTGTTGAGATTCATTATGAAGGAATGTCTTCCCTTACTTACTTCAATATGATGGCGAAAAAGCGATAAATAGTTACAAGCCTGTTGCGAAAATCCACAATAGTTATACTCAGATTTTCCATAAAAGTAATTACACTAGTAATGTAAAGAGGGTATCAACAATCTGAAAAAATTACAACCATATTTTCATGTGCTCATTTTTTTTCACTCACTTGACCATGGCGGCATCGTTCTAGCTGCAGCAGACACGGATGGTGATGTCAAATGCAGGAGCGAGAAAGTAAGGCGGAACTTTATTACTCTGGAATCAGTGTGACAATCTATTACACTTACCATAAGGAACTAGATACGGATATTCAACACTTATGTCAAATCACTGTCTCTGTGTCATTAAAACACTTGGCACAGGCGTCATCAAGAGCATTTTCAGCAGGCTATCGCAGCCTATCATCAATAGTTGCCTTTGTTAGCTTAATATCTATCAGAAAGGATAAACTACAGTGAATTCTGGCAACGAATCAACTACAAACCTATCGCCTGGCGAATATATGTAGAAGGGAAATAAAGACAGATTGGAAATACACTGAAGAAACTATTAAGTGACATCGCACGTATAGTAGGCCCTCGAGTGGAAGCCATATGGGAAACGATGAGTTAAGCTTAGCCCGACGATGACAAAATAGGTCGTTTGAGAGAAAATGAAAGCATTATAGGGGATCGTGGAGCCAGCCAAAAAAGACTGAAGAGAACACAGCTGTGCTGCTGAAGCTCCGTTTTCCTCTCAGAACGCAAGGGAGTAATAATATAATAAACAACATTTCAAGGTATAATAATCATGTGGCGAGGAATGCCACATTCAAATTTGTTCTAGTCATTTGAATGTCGGTTCAAATTGTGATTGCTATGAACATGTCACTGTTGAAGGAGTTGAACTGACTCAACAGTATGTCGAAATAAACTGTTGAATTAACTCTCTCATTTCTACATAGTGTTGATATAACTTAAGTGCACTGTCAGACTAAGTGTCTTAATCCTTAATTAGTAATACTTTTAAGTAGTATTGTGTGAGTGTGTGTGAAAAACTTTCGGTACTTTTGAAATTTCCTTCTAATTTGAGTCAAATACCTAACGAAATGACTCATAACATATTCCTGAAGAAAGTAAAACAAAACTTCCCCTAGAATAAAAACAAAAGCTCTAAAATAACTGATAAAACTTTGAATATATGCAGACTGATTTGGTCAATGTATAATTTATGTAGCATAAAAGGGATTATGAGGCTTCATATAATTGGAAAACAGTTAAACTCAAGATGGTGTTTATCAGGCAACATTTCAAATACTGTTGAGTGTATATATTTATACATATAATGAAAAGTACTTTACATTACACTGTTAATAGTTCAACATAATTAGTTAAATAGTTAGATATGTTAAAGAGCTGATTACATTATCACAAAGACAATAACAGAGACACCAAAAACATCACTGGATTCCACGCCTTCAGCTCTGTATACAGATGGTAAAAAAAGGACATCACCATCTTCGTTTTTAAATTAGAGAGAAACGTCTCTCTTTGCTTAAATTTTTAAATTATTCGCTTTAAATTATCAATGTTACAATGTATTTATTGTGTTATAATCTATACTTTATTTAATTTAATCAAATCTTTCTTAATTATGTAATATGTTCTAAATTCCTGTATATATATCCACTGGTCATAGGACTTATTTGCGAATCTCTTCTTGAAATAACCGGGTTATTTGGAAATGAAATTTGCAAGTGAGTTGAAGCACTGGGATATCTTGAATTTGATAAGGAAATATTATTATTATTATTATTATTGTCATTAATATGGTCACTTGATCCATTAGGATTAATCAATGAAGTACCGTTTACTGCATAGTTAATACATTTTGACGAATTATTAGTTGGATAGTAGTTTGTAAACAGTCTGTTGGCAAATGCTGTTTGTTCATTCATAGAATTCATGTGGTTTTTTGTCACCTGTACTGATGGATCATTTCCAAGTAAGGCTGTTGGTGATGTGTGTAGTTGGATACTGTTTTCTGCACCATGGAGGCTAAAATAAAGATAGGAAGAATAAATAAGTTACGTGGATTGATTGGACGGAAATGAATGGAAGAAACAAATTGAATTAAAAATATGTATTAAGTGAAACCAGTTGCAAAGGAGGTGGTTCTCTTGGTCCAAGCGGTCTAGTGGATAATGCTTTGGCGTTTAAAATGATGAGTTCTGGGTTCCAGCCTTAGTGGGGACACTATCGTATCACTGGGCGTTGCAGGCACGTTCAGTGACGGTTTCCACATGAGACGAAATGCGCATTTTGGATTCCAGTGCTAGTCATCACCCACGAAAGTCGCACATATTTATCAGAAATAATAAGGATTATACAGGATATTCTTACCTTACATAACTTGTTACACCTGCAGATTTTGTTCAGGAGTGTCATTAGGAAAGTCAGACTAATCTCTGTACATATATTCACCAAGATGACTATTAAAAGCGTCACCTTTTGATCCTGTACGTCGGTAACACAGAGGTGAGGACTGTTACCGACCATGCAAATGGTCCGGAGTCCAATATCCTGCCAACTCACTTCTAATATCAATGATCGGCCTGCAAAATCTGGGCTACCGATATCACATGCTGAAAATTCTATACTTCTACCAAAAGGTCTGTCTGTCTGTTTTCGACATAGAACTTTGCACCGATGTGCACCAGTTCAAGTCGCCATACTCCATGTAGCATACAAAGCAAGAGAAGAAAGTAGAAGAAATGAATAAAAGAGACAGTGAACAGAGGTGTGAGACAAAGGAATAGCATTAGCGAAGAACAACACAGTTTCATTGGTAATCATAAGTCACAAGGAGTGGATGCATCTGAGTTAGCCACTGAGAACGATTTTGAGGGATATCACCAATTGTTTCCAGCCCATTGGTTTTTACCGTCCCGAGGACCCCAACCAGGAAGTCTACACCTTCCTACGTGGCTGGCTGGATTAAACTAACTGTTGTGGATTTCATTGACTGATGAAGCCATGTTTTGGTTCGACCGCCGCTAGCTCTTTTCCAGCCTAACCCTATGTCAGCTAACATTGCCCGTCGAGGAAGGCGATGGCTAGGCATACGTAACACATGTCCTAACCATCCCAGTCAATGTAACTTCACAGCCTCATCGACTGATTTCCCCTGTTTACCTAGAACTCGACGCCTAACTTCAACATTGCTCACCTTATTATAGAGCGCAGGCACCTATGATCAAAGACAGCTAATCTTTGCATGTCTTCCACTCCACACACCAAAAGTAGCGTGTGAAATCAAGCTTGAATCACAGATTAAAAAATTGTTGCTTGTATTATGTTCTTTATTTTCTTCCACTAAAATCATTCGAAGTGATTCGTATGTGTTGCGGTAACAGGATTAGTGAAATCTATGGAGTGACTCTGTCTCTGATGAACGCGATTCAGAGCTGATTATCTACGGCAAGTTGCTGTATTAATTATGGCGCCTAGAGCCAATAATGTTTTTTATGATAGGCAAAAGGTTGCCTGCTCTCTGATTAGTAACATATATCCCAAGTACACAAACTTGGTTAGCTCTAGGTAATCGATGACTGTATTTATTTCTTATCAAGACCATTTCATCTATGTGAACAATCCCCCTAACTCCATCTGAAAGATGATAGACGTTGTTTATTTTCTAAGCTGCAACGTGTCTGCAGTGTTCATATCACTACACGACTTATACAAACAAGTCCTTTGTCTGTGCAGCTGTGGATCTCAATTCTCTTTTAACTGATCAGTAACGCCAATTAAGTAGTATAAATGATAGCGATAACTTTGATTTGGAAGAGAAATGTACTAAAAAATTAGTGAATTAATTGACACACCATCTCGAACACTGATTCCCCTCCCGCAAACTGTGCAACTAAATATATATCTGTCAGTAAATTCTCAATACCACCAGACGTACACTGAACCTCTTCAAAATCATTCAAATATCCGTCCCTGTAATTATTCCCTTAAGTTACAGGCGAACGTAAGCCTCCGACAGCACGCCTCACTTCTCCGTATTTTCTAAAGTCGTCTTTGGCTGGGCCCACGACTGTCCACAAGCTCCTCCATGCACCCTCGGACTCCTAACTCCTCTTTACCTATTTGGCTACCGATTGAGGGCCTGTCAGTTGGCGTCAATCAACGATCTACTCAGAGTATATCCTATCTATCTGCGTCCTATCAATCCAGAATACAAGTAATGGTGAAAAGCCGATCCGGATGAAATCTATTTCTGAGTTTGTGGAACAGTAGATCGAATGAGCCACTTCATAGTGGTTGCATTCTAAGTCACTGACTCATTCGCTCTCCCGATCACACTATTCTTTGACTTCACCTGAATGTCTAGTTATTTTAGAAAACAATGTTTTCTGACAAATAGCGTAGGGATAAGATTTCATGCTGACTAACTTGAATAGTGTAGCACATAAAAAATGGACTATAGTGTTATGAACTTCAGCTCTCTTGCCATCTAATACACTGACTCCAACAAAAACTCTACATTTATCGTCTTGCCTTTCTTGAAATATACCAGCTCTTGTGGTAGTTAGAGTTGATAACAGAAAAAGCAGCTAAAGACTTTGTTTACCATTTAATCTGCTGTCTGCTGAAAAAAAGTGAAGATTTCAACACTTACTTTACTTATTTACAGGGTGTATATTGTTTAGTAACTAAGTGCCTTTTTGAATCCTTCTAAAATATTCCCCATGATTTATTTCATAGACACTGTTATTATTCCTTTGGGTTCTAAAATTGAACATACAGTTCCAACAACACATCTCCACATTTTTCTTTTCAATGCGGTCCTCTTCAGCTGGGTGGACGACTACCTAGAATCTCTCACCTCCTCCAACTCACACGATCTTCTATATGTCACGCTATCACTGGCGACCTACTCGTCGCTTCCTATTGGGATTCCAATCGAGCGACTTCCCTCATTGTACACGACCTCATTCAGTGGCCTTCAAAACCTATGACCTATCCATCTCCATTTTCTTCTACATATTTGTTGAACAATCGGCTCTTAGTTGAATCGCTTCCAGCCAGAGTTCCTTGTTGTTAATTCTTCATGATCAGCCATTTGTTTTTCAGTATGGAGCCAGGGAAGGAGCAGCTGTTGGTAAAAGTCTGCAGTAGCCTATTGGAAAGCCCTTCCGTTACACGTCAAGCTTCTGACCCGTACAGAAGAACTGACTGACTCCATGTTTGTGCTTAAAATCCGAATCTCATTCTTTATGCTGGCTAAGGGAAGCAAAGGTTTTCCTGTTTGATGAAGGTGTCCCTTGCCTTTTCCATTCTGCCTGGCTGGTTTTGACTTCTTCATCCATTCCACCATCTGTGGTTGAAACAATGCTTCTTGACCAGATAAGTGAAGTAAGTAATCTCTGTCAGATTTCTTTCGCTTATGGTGATTGGTGCTGGTTGTCGTTGTTGCTGTTGGTTGGTTATTTCAATCACCTCCATCTTCTCTGTGTTCACCTGGAATTTTGTCTTTGCTGTCAGCTTCCTCAGTCAGTTTGTTGGTTTTCACCTGTAAGTTTATGAGTTTGTGGGCCATTAAACATAATTGATTATCCTCGAAATTCAGATATTCTAGACTTTTCTTATCGGTAGAACGTATTCCTGTTTGACCACTCTCCACAGTGTGCTACTTAACTCGGTCCATCACAATTAAGAATATCATCGGTGATAGTAGTGGGCAGCCTTGTCTTGCTCCTGTCCTGTATTCACCTCGAACGTCTCACTGAGTTTTCCGTGTTCTCATTTATTTGGCTACCTGGAAGCCTTCCCTTATTTTTTTATTCCTTCACGTTCCCAGTGGAACATAGGACTTCAAGCCAGAGGTTGATGTTTCTGTAGCAGTGGCGATTATTCTTACAGAATGGGGTTACTAGCCCCATGCCAACCTTTTCTCTTTACCAGTCTTATTACTGGCTTAGCAAGGTAGGTAGTGGGTCGTCCGGGGGTTGAACCCAGGACCATGTGCTTTGTCACCCAGCGTCCTAACCGCTGTGCCACCGACGACGTTCATTGTACGGACATCCCTCGTCCCCATTTTTATTCTTTTTTCATATAGAGAAGATATATCGGCTGACTGGCTTCCCGAAGGCTTCCACCAGCCGGCGTCACTTCGCCTGTGTGATTCAGTGAAGAATAAGCATTTTTAAAATATTTTTAATATTTTTATTATGCACTGAAATTTCTGTAGCACTTTAATTGGTTTTATGCAGTAGGATCGGTAGTTCCACTCCCAATCCTTCCTCTTTACGTAATAATAAGCAATTTAGTGAACAAGTGATCGAAAGAAAATAAAAACAGTTGTCAGTAGGCTTACGTATGCGTAAGTGTTACTGGAATGCCTTGGAGTCAGGACTGAAGGTTAGACATTTGAGGTGCGGAAAATTAAGTACCACATGTTACGTAAAAGTTCCAGGTTTTGATGATTCCAGTTGACTGAAATATTATTATTAAGTTGAGTCCAGGTTAAATATTCAGATCAAGAGTGTGGATAAAGATTAAAATTACATTAAGAGGCATGAAATGACCTTGTCGAAATGAAATGAAGTAACAAGATTGGAATAAATACATAAAAATGTTATTATCACATACAGAAAGATTGACAACCGTCTTTTTCTCTGAAAACATAATTTGGACCTAACCCTTTTGATTACTTTTTCTTCAATGATACATTATAGACTGGGACCAAATTATGCAGTTTAACTATCTTAAATGCTAAAAGTTTCCATTGTGTTTGATTATTATTGTTCGGAATAGTGGTTAATATTGCATATTTATATATGTATATATTTTTAGTGTATGAGTATATTGATCGATTGATTTTTGTTTAAACTGAACTCTGTGCAAGTATGTTAAAATTGTTGTTGTAGATATATTTAATAATGTCTTTGCCATGTAAGTAGCTGACGAGAAGGCAACGAAATAAAAGATGGTACCATTTTATTCTGCAAAAACTGTAGTTCTCGCTTTGTTCAAATTCATTAAGGGGAATAAATGTATGAAATATCTTAAACGATTTTAAAATATTGATTTTACAGTGAACATCTACCCGGTGGTGAGAGGTTTTCCAAATGATTCCGTGTTGTCTTTATTCACACTCTTGTCCTGAATATTTAACTTCTGCAAAAAATTTAATATTATTACTTTAATCTTTTAATATCATCAGGAAATATGGTTCATGCGTAGCCTGTGCTACTTATTTTTGCGCAACTACATTTGATATCTAATTCACCTTTCAGACTGAAGAATATTCTTGTAAAACTTTCTCTGTATATGTATACCAACGAGCTTACTAACAACTGTAGTTCTTTTCTTTCAACTCATTGTGTATTAATTCTTGCCATTTTTTCTAAATACCTGAAGTAAGTGAATATTTTTTAAACTGATAATGAAAGTTTCTTAGCTCTTTGTTGGGGATAAGAACACGTGGGATAAGAACACGATGCCGTGTTATCCTTGTCAGTTTATTGTTTCTCCTGTGTTCAATTTCATTAGAAGAAGAAATTGTATTGCAATTTATGAAATAAACGGCTATTATGATAGTAGATATACTTTTCTCATTCCAAAGATTAGTAGTGTTCTGTCGTTCAAGAGTGAGACAGTTTCATCTGGTGATGAGGCGTGTAATGTTTCCTTTGATTTGGAACAATGAATATATAAAACCTTTAGAGCTAACAATCCTTCACTTCCTAGCCAACCTTTCTACCTTACGGTGTATGTAGATTCACATTAACACGAGCTATGAACCATAACGTTTATATTTTAAATTTCCTAACATATGATAATTTCTGAGCTACCGTTCCACTATCTAAGGCTTGTTATTTCCATTTTTCTATAATTCTTCTAGTTTCAGGCGGTCTTAATTTGTTGAGAACCTGTGAAATTAAATGATGATATCGTTTTAACCTTGAAAAGTCTTATCTTTCATAGTTTAGAAAAGTTAAAAGTACTCATTTAAACTGAGCTGACTTCATTGTGCATTGAAGATTTATAAAGAGCCCTCAGTCTTAGCCAGTGGTTATTATTGTACAACTCTATGGGTGTCACACACACGCATATCTGTCTGACTAGTTAAACAGTTATTGGATGTCACACGCAATCTTGTCTAATGTGGGTAATTCAATGCCTTTTTTATGTCAATCACTATAAGAAATCGTTTACACACATCCAAAAAAAGCAACTGTTTGAAGATGATATATATATGTATATACAAAAATATTCTACTGTTCGACTTATTTAAATACATTTGGCGACACCGAAAAATGTCGCCAAACTTAAGGATGGCGACATTATCAAACTTATAAGCATAGATATTTCTGTATCAGTTGTTTTAAACACTTTCATGTGTATATACTGTCATTGAAGTTTATTCATGTAAGAATTTAATGCATGCAAGTTCTTCAGATAGTTTCAATATCTAATTAGACAAAAATCATTTCATTGTGTACCAGTAAATAAAAATATACCTCATATGAATTTATTAAAATAATCTATTAGTGTATATGCAGACCAAATTTTTCTTTGTATTCATTCCATGTACTCATCAAAAATTTGTTTTAATATGCTAAATATCAAGGTCAGAGATAAGCGGAATGAATAGTTCAACATTAGCTCCAAACAATTGTTAAGCTTATTGGCATAATGCACTAAAATCCATCCACTATTTACTTATTTCATGTTTTCAAGTGCCGTACTGTAAGGATTCGACTGATTTCAAATTTTATAGTGAGCAAACTTATAGTTAGAGATCACTGAAAATCATGAAGTACTGGACATCTGCTTCATTTAGGTTTGGGACTCTTCAGCAGTAAGCACCTGTAACTCCAGCGGGATATGGTTTTCAGTGTTCGTTTAACGGAAGTCTATTTGTGATCTGGCGGAAGTCAAGATCTGTTGAAATTCAACCTTGAGAAGCCAGTCAGATTAGTAGGACGCTTTGAAATCTTATTCCAACTAGAAGTTATGCCTACATTTATGGATTAAGTTAGTGAGTCCCACGAAGATCAAGTATTTAACTATTGTGTCAATAAAGAATTAACTGCAGTCCGGAAAACTTGTGAGTGTGGGGAGACTATGATATTGAGGTGATGCAACCTCGTGAGAAATAAACATTTCCGTAGATGTAATTCATGCTGTAAGAGAAAATCGGTTAACAAGAGCAGGTGGAGTATTTTGCTTATTCCCTAGGTACCTTTTCCTCCAAATCTAAGCTATTTTTGTCAAGTATCCTACTAAATATTGTTGAATTTTTCAAAGGCCTGTCAAGGGGCTGCATCTCATAAGAAAAACAATTCAGTCTCTACAAGCGCAACGCTGTCAGGATTGTAGAGACATTATCATGGAAGTTGGATAGGATTACTGTCTGCTTTGGAGGAGTAGATGTTATCGTTCACATTGACGTAACCGTCCTCGAAAAAAAGATGACTATTAAGAAAGAGAGAGAGAAGAACTAATCACTACGCCAAATTTTGTGGAAGCAACACCCAGTAAAAGTGTTAGAGTATTAATTCTAATTATTGAGCGCTTCGTAATGTCAGGAACAACCATACATTGTGACGAACTGAGGGAATATAGCCAGCCTTCATCTTTGGCTTGTATTCAACATCGTATCAACCATTCCTTCTATCTTTTGAATCCCAATCAAAGACACCCACGCTAATTCTATGAGGGAATTTTGAGGCGTGTTGAAAAAAAATCATTTGAGGATATCCATGGATCCCAAAATACTATAATCTATAGTCACCTCAATCAATACATGAACCGGGTATGGCAGGATTTCTCTGTGAATTATCTTTAAAGAAACTGATTGACATTTCCACAACACGCATAAGACCATGATTCAGTATAGTATCATGACTGTAACGTTATTAATACGTTTTCTAAACGATTATGTGACCTCTTTTAACATGAATTCTAATTGGTTGTTCAAGGTTACTGCTGTTTCGGGTATGATAGTTTGACTGCACTCGTGATCTAAATTGAAACCAATCAAATACACACAAAATCACTTGAAAATTAATCTTATTCCTATTGACGACTGGTGAGGTCCATCTGGTCGAGTGTGATGACGAGTACTCTCCGATGGCTTTGGCTGGTTGTTGTCCCGGATATCACGAGTCGGTAGAGGTTAGAATCGATGGGCCGTTGGATTTCGCCTTTGCAGCTGAAAGACCAGAGGACTCGTCTTATAACCCGAAAGTTTCGGGTTGGATTCCCAGTGTTGTCATGGATATGTAGTGCTGAAGTTTATAACGAAGTATATATATATATACTTATTATTGACTCACCCGTTGAACATTTTTGCATTATCTGTCAACATTTGATCATAATATCTTAAACCAGTATCAGGAAATGTATACGGTAGTGTACCTGCTGATAATGTCTGATCATAGAATGGTGGTAAATAAGAAGTTCCACTGTGCTCGAAAGAATTAATTTCTTCACAGTCGAATGGATAATTTATTGATTTATTCAAATCTAATGGATTAGTCATTTCTGATAGCGGCTTCTCAATTAAATCTGCATTATAACCAATAGGATTATCATTGTAATGATGTGTCGATTTTGCTACTGTTGTCGCCGGTTTACTGAACAGCCGACAACCCCCACGTGATATTGCAAAGATAACAGAAATGAGTATAGTACAAATGATAAATGTAACAAGTATAATACAAATTATTATAAATTTGTTAGCATCAATATTTAGGTTTTTAAATAATGAATTCGATAATTGATTCATTGATTTTGAGTTTTTTAAAGCATTAAATCTAAATGCATTAGATGGGATATCTGAGATTTTCACTTGAATAGTAGTTGTTGTCGTCTTTGGATTCTCTCCCATATCTGTAGCCATAATGACAAGTGGAACAATTCCCTGTGTAACAAAAGAAATATATACTTGTAAGAAAAAGTGTTTTAAAAAATTCTCTCGTCTTTTACGAAAAATACATAAATTAGCGATTGAGTCAAAGGAATAAGCTAAGTTAAAGGTTAGCAATCCAAAGCGAACCAACTCATGAAAAACGCTGAAACGAACAATCGAGCTAAATAGCAAATTTTGGTGCGTAAGTGAACTGTAGCTTCAACCTGACTCTAAGGTCAGTCTATCCACAACGAATCCTAACATCTCCCAAATTAGGTTAACCTGACTGTAACCTGTCTTTAGCCTAACCCTAACCCTAATATTTCTCTTACCCTTAAACTTCTTTCAACACTTTTGTCATGACCATAATATTATATCCTGAGTTTCAGTTACTCACTATACAATTATCCATTTCAGAGACATTAGTGCCTTCATCACCCCCCCCCCGCAAATGGACCGCTATTTTTTAACTTGGACAGATAAAGTTTAACATCTGTCTACCTCTGTTGGCTAAATTTCACTGATCAAGTATTTCAACTAATATTGCACTGAGGATATAGGATAGGCACATCTGGCTGACGAGTCCCACTGAACTCAGGGATGAAATCTACATCCTCTATACCACTGTGCTAGTCATTATTAACGAGAAATACAAATTAACTCAAATAAATGCTACAACCGTACAGTCAAAAAAATGTATGACAGACATCGAAAACATAAAATGTGAATTAGTGGTTACAAGCATGTACATGCAATTAATTGATATTATTACTGAGCAAAATGAAATATTTTCTTTACAGTAAGTTTATTTTCAGGTCCCACACTCAATTGTTTATCCATATTAGTTGAAAAAAAAATCATTGTTCTAGACAACATGGTGTGGTTTTCCTAATAATATTGAATAGTTAAGATGAGATAGTCTTATAAGCGTATATGAGAAAACTGTTTCTAGATTATATTTCAAAATATTGCGCATGTAGTATTGTGCGTAAATATAGCATTAAAGTGAAAATCAGGTATTCGGTAAGTAATTGTGAATAAAAGGGAATATAATGTTCTTCTTTAGGTTAAAAGTGGTTAGTGGTGAAGTCTGTGAGGTGTGTTCCGTTCTTCGTCAGACTCGTCTGTCAGTCAGTCAGGCAGTCTGTCTGTTTTCGACGTAGAAATTTCCACCGATGTGCACCAGTTCAAGTCGCCACACATCACTCAACACACAAAGCCAAAGAAGACGAAGAAAGTAAAGAAGAAAAGTAAAATAGAGACAGTAAACAGAGATATAAGGCAAAAAGAATAGTAATATCGAAGAACAATATAGTTTCATTGGAAATTATAAGTCACAAGGAGTGGATGCATCTGCGCCATTGAGAACGATTTTGAGCCATATCACCAATTGTCTCCAGCCACTGGTGTTTACCATCCCGACGACTCCAACAAGTCAGGAAGTTTACACCTTCCTACGTGGCTTAAACTAAATGTTGTGGATTTCATTGACTGATGAAGCCATATTTTGGTTTGACCGCCGCTGGCTAGCTCTTTTATAGCCTGGCCCTATGTCAGCTAACATTGCCCATCGAGGGAGGCATAAGTAGCACATGTCCTAATCATCTCAGTCGACGTAGCTTCACAGCCTCTTCGATTGATTTCCTCACCTTACCTAGTACTTGACGCTTAACCTCAATATTACGCACCCTATTATACCACTTCATATGGAATATAGAACGCAGACACCCATGATCAAAGACAGCTAGTCTTTTGATGTCTTCCACTGTCAGTGGCCAGGTCTCACAGTCATAAAGGAAGACGGAGCGGACTAGTGAGCAGCACACGTACCATTTGGGCTGTGACCAGCCGGATATCACATCTGCGCCAGAGACGACGTAAACTAGCATATGCGAAACTAGCCCTCTGTTTGCATGCTGAGATTTAGTCAGCGACTAACCCACTGGCTTTGGCTGGTGCAACTTCCCAAATAAGTGAAGTGGCCAACACGCTCTACAACTTCACTCCCTATTTCTAAACTAAAAGTCAATGTAGTCCATTTCTGTAACATCATCTTACGTTTGGCGGGAGAGAATCGTATGCTAAACATTCGTAGATTGCAGCTCAAAGTGTTCAGAAGACTCTGCATTTTGTCAACGTCTTCATCTAGAAGGATTATATCATCTTCATATTCCAAGTCAACGAGATTATTCCCTGGTAACAAGTCAATCCCTGAGTCTCTGAAGTAACTTATACTTAGGTACATTAGTACCACTATGATGAAATTGAATAGAAAGGGGGATATTGGGTATCCCTATTGGACACCACCACTTGTCACCACTTCAGTTCTCACCTAACTGACTGCATGAGTTCGAGTAGTATGCCTTGATCAGTGCAATGAATTTTTCTTGGCATTCTTTTTGCAGCTAAGTATCGCCAGAGTACCTCTGAGTCGATAGAATCAAATGTTGCCTTTATGTAAAGAAATATAACGACTGTTGGACGCCGGTAAGAATGCCTATGTTTCAGAATCTATCAAAAGATGAAGATATGATCAATACACCCTCTTCCTGGTCTAAAGACTCATCATTAATATGTGTGTGTGTCTCAGCATTAAACGATTTAGCTAAGACTACTCCAAATCTAACTTACAGTATTCAGCATAAACAACAAAAAGAGTACTACCTTCTATGGGTTACAGATTAATACGCTGAAACGAACTACAGGATATATAACTTTACTTATGAAATGTTAGGGATCTTTATTCTATTTAATCACAATCTACTTTTTGAGAAAATAAGAAATTAGTCCCTGACTTTTCGTCATCATCACAACCGTTTAACACTAATTAGAAACAAGTAAACACCTATAGTATTATTGTTCCCATAAGTTTCGAGTGAAATATAAGCGCCACCTACAGTGTGTGCAATGCTGAATAAGCATAATAGTTGCATGATATCATCACTTTAATGAACTATTACTCAAGGAGATGCTATTAATAATAATAGCAGGTTTATTCCATACAGTACGTTTGATAGAATGTGATGTTTTCAGCATGTAATACAATAGTGCGTCTAATTTCGTGTTTATACTACAGAGTAAGGGGGAATTAGTTAACAGGGCATTGATAATAATACCAATAAGAATATGAATGTAAAATACTAATGACAAAATGATAATAATGATAAAAGAAGGAATAAAAGATTGTCATTTACTTACTGTCTTTCAGTAATTTAGTAATGTCATGTGTAACACTTTTCTCTTCATATAAAACATGTTCCGAATAAGGTATCAGTGAATTTTTAAACTTAGTCGCCCGAACGTAGAGTATTTTATCATTGCTTCTAGTCTTATCTGATGAAATGAAAGGCGACAGTTGTGTATAAAGAGGATGCTGAGAGTTTGGTAAAATGGAAATCGTTAATCTCTTGCACTAGTTCACGTGTCTGTCCATAATAGTATTAACGAGTTGGTTTACTGATATCCCACTCACCCTACTGACACCTTTTAGTGCTCTCCCCAATGTGACAAAGTCTTTCTTAAGCAACCCAGGAAAGATTAAGGCGAAGCAATAAAGAAGGATAGATAGAGTACAAGAACTAAGAAACTGTAAAAGCAGAGGCTGAGTGATAACGGTGTGGTGAGAGCAGGCTGCTAGCCGATTGGTTGGCACTAATCTACGTTAATGTCTAGGTCACTAATATGGGCCGTGAGAAAATATGAACAAGGCTGTTTCAACAACCAATCACAGCAAACTTAAATGTGGACAAATATGATTCGCAGATAGATGGCTCTACTTTCCGAGAAATATCGAAAACAACCAATCATAAGACTGTGTTTGTCTGCTTAACTTCCGAGAAACAACCAATCAGAAGACTGCCTTTTTCTGCTTGCATAAGCCTTATTAATGCACATAAAATATATATAAATACGTGTTGATTTTCGTAATAAAACGATCTGTTGCCAGCCCTTGTCTTCTGTTGTTACATTTGGTGTCGCTGCCTCCAAAAAGATGAAGATCCCGTGGCCAGCTGCGTTTGAAGAAGGAGACATACGGAGCTTCTTACGTGACTTCGAGGCCGTTGCTGAGCTGGTGGGTGTCAAGGAGCAGGCGGCGAAGGCAGTTGTCCTGGGGACGCTGTTGAGAGGCCGAGCGAAGGCTGCATATGACAGCGTAGACAGGTCAAATGGCACAGCGTCTTGGAAGAAATTGGTTGAACGACTAGTGTCCGAGTTTGACAGCGAAACAGACAGACAGCTAGCAATGCAGCAGTTCCGGTCAATGAAGCTTGGACCTGATGGAGACCCGCTAGTGTTGGCGGTGAAACTGACTAATCTACTTCGACGCGCGCTTCCCACTTTAGATGAAGAATCAGAAGCGCAGTTACTGTCTTCCCAATTCATCGAGAGTGTCCCAGACCACATTTCTCAGCGATTACAACTGGTTAACGCAACGCAGCCGATGGATATTAGTGAGCTGGCGAAGGTGACCAGACAGCTGCTGAGCACAACGGTAGCCGCTATAGACCAACCAAAACCAAACGAATATGAGCAGAAAATTGAAGCATTGCAGCGGGAAGTGGCGGCGTTAAAGTTGGCTGATAGAAAAGACCGGTGTTTTGAATGCGGTAAGCCGGGACACTGGAGAAGATACTGCCCAGAAAGGCGAAAAAGAAAAAATTTCAGACGGTATAATGCTTGTTCTTTCTTTCGTATGAACCTAGATTTAGTGGGGGCTATTGAGAAAGGGCTCTGTATTCGAAGTTGCGAGTGAATGATCGAGAAGTAGTATGTTTGATAGATACAGGGGCGGCCGTGTCGTTAATAGATAAGAATTTATGTAAGAGTGTTAGTCCGTGTTCATTGACAGTACAAACAGTAGGCGGGTATGTGTTGCGTATCACGGGTAGATCGAACTGTACGGTCGTTGTTGGTGGCTGCGAGGTGACGTTTCCTTTCATTGTTGTACCCGAACTACAGCGAACGATATTAGGAGCGGATTTTCTGCGTGAGATTGGTGCAATAATCGACACGCAAGCGAACGTGGTGATCACGAAATACGGGCATATCAACATGTATGAGACCAGCGAGATAGCAGCGATTAAGCTGTCGACGGTACACAATGTGACAGAGTTAATTAATAAATACGATCATCTGTTCACTGGAGATGGCGACCCATACGGTTATTGCGATAAGGTGAATCATGAAATTCCGTTAAGTGATCCGAAAGTAAGGTCATTTTTAACGCGAAGAGTTCCATGTCATCTGGAAGGCGAAGTGGAGCGACAAGTGCAAGAGATGTTAAAAGATGATATTATTGAGGAAGCTGATAGCCCGTACAACTCTCCAGTGCTGTTAGTAAAAAAAGCGAATGGGAAGTATAGATTCTGTGTTGATTTTCGACAGTTAAACAGTATGACAGAGTTAAGACCGTGTGCCATGCCAACAGTGGTAGAAACTTTAGATCGCCTACAAGGTGCGAATGTGTTTTCGGTTCTCGATCTTCGCTCAGGATACTGGCAGATACCGATAAAACAAGGTGATAGAGATAAGACGGCTTTCATCGTGGGTCAGACACAATATCGATTTAAACGCATGCCGTTTGGACTAGCAGGTGCACCGTTTACGTTCAGACGACTGATGAAGCTATTACTTAAGAACTTGAAAAACGTGGAGGTTTATGGTGATGATCTCGTCATATACAGTCAAAACGAAAACGATCACGTCAACCATGTAGAAGCCGTGCTGCGACGCATCGAAGAGTTTGGACTACGCGTCAACAAAACCAAGTCTCAGATAGCCAAAAAGAATGTTACTCTGTTGGGACATAAAGTGGGAAATGGTGAGATTAAACCACTGCCGGAGAAAATTTTGACGATTAAAACGATTCCAGCCCCGAATTCAAAGAGAAAACTGAGACAATTCTTGGGTAGAGCAGCGTTTTATAGTCGCTTCGTGAAGAACTTCAATGAGATAGCAGCCCCTCTATACAGGCTACTAGGTGAGCCAAAGTTTGTTTGGTCGGAAGAATCGCAGAGGACATTCGACAGAATTAAACAGCTGCTCGACCACCAACAAATGACGCTAAAACTACCTGTGCCAGGAAGACAGTTCACAGTGTGCACAGATGCCAGTGACTACGCTATAGGTGCGGTCCTAAGACAGGACGAGGGAATCGTTGAGTATGCCAGTAGGGTTTTGACCCTCACAGAGAGAAAGTATTCAACGATAGAGAAAGAATGTTTAGCAATGGTATGGGCAGTCGACAAATGGAGACCTTATTTACTCGGCCGGCGGTTCCACATCGAAACTGATCATAAGCCGCTACAATTTTTGAAGACAGCGAGAGACCCACGGGGGAAGTTGTCACGGTGGATGTTGCGTCTTCAGGAGTACGATTTTACGATCTCACACGTTCCTGGAAGTGAAAATGTCTTGGCAGATTTGTTATCGAGACCAGAAGATGAGTCTGAGTTGCCCGAGGTCGCTTACGGAGTGCATGCAGTAGAACAAGACCCACTAAGACTTGCACGTAGGCAGAGGTTGGACGATACGCTGAATACAGTAATACAGGTGATCACCAACGGAATAGAAGTGGATCAAACTACGGCGAGTAAGGAGCTAACCACACTACTCAGACAGAGGGATCGACTCAGAGTGAATGCCTACGGGACTCTGACCTGGCGAGAGAACGACGGAAGCTGGCTGGCTGTCATACCTCAATCGTCGCGCCACGACATGATAGAAGAATGTCACCAGCTAGCGCATACAGGCGTGGCCAGAACGACCGACCTCCTAAGACAAAGTATGTACTGGCCAGGTATGAGAGAAGACGTAGCAAGATACGTACTTGGATGTCCACGGTGCCAGCTGATGAAAGGTGACCGGTATATACGACCACCACTTCAGTCGATTCCAGTTACCGCGATAGGTGACTTGTGGTCCGTAGATGTCATGGGTCCATTTCCTCAGACATCCAATGGTAATCAGTACCTCTTGGTGATGACGGAACACGCGACACGATGGGTAGACGCCGTAGCAATCCCAGACCAACGTGCAAGAACCGTGACAGATGCAGTAGTTAGACACATTGTTGCAGACCACGGCGTACCGAAGACAATACTGACAGACCAAGGTCCCTGTTTCGAGAGTGAAGAGTTTACTTCCCGTTTGCAACAGCTGGGCATCAAGAGGATCAGAACGACCCCATACCATCCACAAACGAATGGCCTAACGGAGAGAAACAACCGTACACTGAAGGAGTGGCTGGCCTCGAAGGGCGGGAACTGGGAAACGGAGCTTCCACTGATTTTACTAACACATCGGGCTACCACTCAGGAAACAACGAAGAAGTCACCCTTCCAACTGATGTATGGTAGAAAACCACGATTACCGGTACACAATGAGACCTGGCCCATGCACCAAAAGTGGAGTACGACGAAATTAAAAGCAGAGAGGAAAGAGGCAGTCAAGAATGTAATACGGAAGCAGCGCAGTGATGTCACGAAGTCTCAGATGAAAGAAAGGACGCAGTGCATTACCTTTGCAGTCGGGGACCAAGTGAAGTGTAGAGACAGGAGATATACAGTTGGAGGCGGGCTAGGTTCACGGAAACTCCTTCCAAAGTGGGAAGGACCATACACAATCACAAAAAGACGGGGTCAAGTATATACCATCCGAAGAGGTGATAAACAGAAACGAGTTAACGCCAGTCAGCTCCAAAGATGGGTACAGTGGGACAAGCCGGTCAGTAACAATCCTCAACTAGAGGATGTAGCACCCAGAAGGTCGGAACGTCTGCGCACGAAGCTATTTGACGGGGGGACGAGTGTGGTGAGAGCAGGCTGCTAGCCGATTGGTTGGCACTAATCTACGTTAATGTCTAGGTCACTAATATGGGCCGTGAGAAAATATGAACAAGGCTGTTTCAACAACCAATCACAGCAAACTTAAATGTGGACAAATATGATTCGCAGATAGATGGCTCTACTTTCCGAGAAATATCGAAAACAACCAATCATAAGACTGTGTTTGTCTGCTTAACTTCCGAGAAACAACCAATCAGAAGACTGCCTTTTTCTGCTTGCATAAGCCTTATTAATGCACATAAAATATATATAAATACGTGTTGATTTTCGTAATAAAACGATCTGTTGCCAGCCCTTGTCTTCTGTTGTTACACTGGATTGTCTTAACTTCCTTATGTAGAACACTAAACGAAAAGTCTTTCAAGAATTGAAAAGACCACGAACGATCCAAAGTTTGTAACATTCGACTTAATTTTAACTTCAGTACATTCTATGATACTTTAAAAGCATGGGAAAGAATCAATTCATGTAAATCAAGTTTTCTCTTGAAAGTTAAGTTAAACATCTGACATTTCAAGGGATTTAGTTTGAAACCATTTGACAGGGATCACCGACTAATTTCTGATAAGAAGTTATTCATTTTCAGATAGTCTGAGTGATGAATTACTTCCCTTCTTAGGGAATAATTTCGACCACTTATTCAACCATCCATGTTTCTTTCTCATTTCGATGACTTCAGTTAATGACAGTATTGTATAAAATTGCAAATACTGTTTTCGTTTCTAAAATACTTCTTTTCATATATTTAAATGTCGACAGAAAGTACTCACAGTAAAGATGCATAAACAGTTTTTCCCAACCAAATTCAGAATTATGATTAAATGTGCTCATCGCATGCTACGGAGCAGATGACAAAAAGCTCTACTTAACCACGCTTATTGGTATGTATCTGCAAAGCAGATCTGCGAACCGTTGTTTTAAATAAAGTTACAAAATCAGATGACACAAACATATGCTAACCGCATCATAGCTAACCCATTGCAGGACTATAGTATTTTTGCTAATAAAAGTCGATCTAAGTGTCTGATCCTAAGATACGCAAAAAATTCTGTTGCTGTTAGATATTTGGAGGCAATCGGCAGGAAGCCCCGTCCTACCTAGGTTTCGTCCGAGATGGCGCTCGTCAGCAAGGTGTATCTGCAACCTTCAAGGAAGTCCTGTCTCTCCCTCTGAGATTCGAACCGGCGTCACTCAGTCAGTACTGCAATCAGAGATGTTACCTCTGAGCTATTCAGGCCCACAACTGACCCTCTGTAGGCCTGTAGTGGGTATTTCCATTGGACACTAGTAATTAGTGTGACGTGTCTTGTTCTATCTTTGGTGCAGACTGAATTCCATCAGTCATTTTTGTAATGTGGCCAACAATCTAGGTAGCTCGTCATCACCACTGAGCCTGAACAGCTCAGTGGTAACGTCTGTGACTGCATCACTGGGTGACGCGGGTTCGAATCTCAGAAAGAGGGACAGGAGTTCCTTCAAGGTTGCAGATGCACCTTGCTGACGAGTGCCAACTAGCACAAAACCCAGGTCTAAGGCCTCCTGCCGATTGCCTTCAACTATCTAATATCATCAAATCAATGTACACGGTGATGGCAAGCTACCCAGAATGGTCGCTACATTGCCAACCTCACTGCACCAAAGAAAGGACTAGACACGTCACACTAGTTACTAGTGTCCAGTGAAAAACTCTGTACAGAGGAACTTGTACAAATTCAGTAAATTCAGTAGAATAAGAATGTCAAACTATTGTCAACAGCTACGCTGTTTCTGTTCTTGTTAACAAAAGTGACACCTAAAAGGCGCTGAATATGTTGACAGCTAGATTTTTAGAAGAAAAGTCTAATTATCCCTTTCGAGTTTCATTCAAACGTTATTTATCCCCATTATAGATAAGGTTTTATTTTAATAAATCACACAGTGTTGTCATAAGGTAATATTTACTGATGACCACGTTTCGAGCACAAACTGTTGCTCATAATCATATCGAGGCACTACTCACACAACTTTTTACTTCATTTATATACATGTGTGGAATCGACTAGATATTTGAATAAAAATCAATATGAGATAATGTACATTCAGAAATAATAATACGAGTGTTATTGATCAAGTACAGTCAGATGGGAAATAAGACGAGTGTTTTTATAGTCAAAATAAGTAATTTGTTAGAATGTTATACTGTATGTGAATTGAAATACAATTTTAAGATCATTTATTATCCTCCTCTAATTCGACTGGTGGCAATGATATCTTCTATATCTCTGGTATTTGTATTGAGTCATTTCTGTTGCATGTGTTGGGTGTAGACTCGATGAACCAGGAGTCAGTAATCAATCTCTCTTTCTCTACCTACCTATATTACTTTTTAGAATTTCAACTCTGTCCCGGTGGACCCAATTAAACAAAATAATATAATTTACAAAACACCTCGCAATGACTGTGAGGTCAGTTACTAGGTCAAACTAGTAGTCAGAAGTAGTGATATTATCAGAACATCAGAATTTGGTTAAGGTTAGAATTATTGATCCCAAGAAGATAAGTAATTTGGAGAAAAGAAAACAACTCAGCGATTGCACTGCATGCATCAACACACACAACCACACAATATGGTGGGTGGGACACAGTCAAAATTTGTTCGTTAGATAACTACAGAAATAAAACTACAAACTGACTGTACACTTTTGACATTGAATAAACAATGATTATGACAACAAGAAGAACAGCAACAACAGAAAGTATTAACTTACCATATCTTTAACAGTTAATTCCTTCTGTAGAAAAATCTCACCACTGTTATGTCGTATAATGAACAGGTCGCTTGTTGAATTATTTTGATCAAATGAGAATTTTATCTTTCCATTTACTCCGACATCTTTATCTGTAGCCTCGATTCGTGTTACCAAATGTCCAGGTACATCATTGTATGATATTTCCACCTAATAATCATACACACGTATACACATATATATGTACACAAATTGTTAAATAGAAAGCTTTACAAATGAATGTATAAACTCTGTTCACTAGAATGAATAAGCATTCTAGAAGAGGTAACTTTACCTATTCACCTCATAAGTCCTTGTTTTTGGGTAATTCTTTCAATTGGATGGTGTTTGCATAATGCAAAGTAATAAATCGTTTTTTTTGTGCGATATAAAGTCGCTAATCGTAGGTACACTATGCAGTTTGACGTTAATCTATGCTACTTTTAATGTTAGTGGATTGAATATAGTAGGCATTAAGTCTTAATACACTTAGTCTTTGAGCTTCTTTGTAACTACTGACATACGTTATCAGTATTTTAAAGAAAATCAACCAATCAACCAAATCCCTACAAACCAATATTTGAATATCATTGAGATGCCCAATGGCGACTGGCCCTGTTCAGAAAGGTAGTTACCTGGGGTTCCAGTGGAACTTCGTGGCCAGAAGAGTGCAGCAGGTTGGGTGTGAGAACATGTACTTGCCGAAGACATTGGCTAGCGGTTGTGCTATATCGTGAATTGGCAGAAGTTGGAATTCATGGGCCATTGGATCGGGTCCCAGTGGCGTAATGGTCTTGTGACCAGAAGGTCCTGGGTTCGGATCCCAGTGAGTGGGTGCTGCTGAAAAGTCCCAAACTGGGACGAAACTGGTGTCCAGTACTCGCAGGTTTTCTAATGGTTCTCTAACCGATGTCAGCTCATGATGAAATCCTGTAACCAATCAACCAAATCCCTACAAACCAATACGTGCAGATCAATATATTTTTTGTAAATTTTATTGCGTAGATTCTTCAGTGTACTTATGCCTTGGAAAATTGCTTGTAAGGTGGGTGTACCTTTGCGGCGAAACAATGGTTATGAAAATATTACTGAGATTTTAGATTATAATATTTTTTAGGGGGCATGGAATTATTACAAATTAGAATTCATTATGAACTAATGAAATTCAAAGAGCAGTCTGTGACTCTTCAGAAGTGTGCATCCACGGGCTCATCATGGATCGAACTGGGGACTTACATATGGAATGAAAAAGCTTGCTGATCGTTGAATACTGTCCTAAGCGGTTGAATGCTCACGTAACTTGAGGGGCCCAGTTTTGATCACAGGTGGGGTCGTAGATGAACAGTGCAGATTCACACCTCCCTCTGGTTTTCAATTATCTCTAGCTTATGTTAATTTCTGACAGCATCTGCACTGCAAATTACTGAAAGTGTTAACATCCAGTAAATAAGGTGTGATCAATGTATCCATGGAAATGGAATGAAATGATGTTTTGCAACTTAAGATTAAAAGACGAAATTCTAAGGACATGAATGTAGAATAAAATTAAACATACGGATAATGGCGTCGGACAAGCTCCTTTTCAGTGCATAATTCTGACTTGTGCATACACAACTCATTAATAACTGCAGTAAAAGGAAGTCGATAGCTTACTGTCTTCTTTTCACTTCATAAATAGTTTGGAATAATGAGTCTGTTGAAAAATTAAGATAGGTCCTGACAAGATGCTCTGTTATACCACTTCTTGCTGAATCACTCCCATTTCCTTGCAGATATAATCGGCAGTGTTGTCTAATTTCAGTCGAAAAGTTTTTTACTCCATAACACAGATGGATTCCTGATAAAGTCCACATCCTTTTGCCATATTCTTAAACCGAATTCACTGAATTTCAACTGATGTAAAATTACTATGCTGTATGTGTCAATGAAGCCATGCACTAGTGTGGTTTAGATGAAGAAAAGCTTGTAGTGCAACATGAGTGCTTGAACTTTTGTTTTAACGCAATCATGTACTATGGCGCCCTTTGTATCTGTGTTCTTCCGGCCTGACTGCTCATATGTGGATTGCTCCATAATTGTGCCTTCATTGAGCTCATTTTGAGCTTGCCACCTCAGCTAGTTAACAGAAGAGTTGTACAGCATTCTTATTTATTAAGTTTAACTTTGAATCTGTGGTAAAATTATAATTCTCACCAGGGCACACTATCAATTCAAAAGCCCTCTTACTTTGAGTTCGTTAATCGGTACTTACACGTTAGGTAGAGTACTGACTAGAGTATTAGGAGGAGAAGTCTTTAGTAAGTGTGGTTAATCAAGGTCTACCTTAAGTACAGGCAACCCCTTACAAGCTCTTTCACTATCAGATTTCAATACCTGCATTGAAAGGACGATTAACACTGGTATACTTTATAATTTAATAATTGCACCTTTTGTTGATAGAAGCCCTACAACAAAGGGCTCACATTTTTCTTAAGAAACCTAGTACAAAGCTAAGGAGAGACTACTGATAATTTATATTATTTACTTAGAATAATAAACAAATTAACAAATTACCTCATTAGTTCCATTCTCGAATGGTGGTCTTTGAAATACTGGTTCATTATCATTATTATCTAAAATGGTAATATGAATTTGAGCTGTTGCTGTGAGCTTTTCTGTTGGTTTCTGTGGTGAATCAGTAGCTATCACTTGAAGTAAGAAAGCTGGATGCACTTCACGATCAATAGATTTTAATGCAGTTATATGACCATCCTCAGTTACCTGTAATACAAGTAGAATATAAACATTACTGTGAATAAAAAACTTATCTAACCGTTTCAAGCCGTACGATGGGTTGTAAACGGGAAGTGAGTGTTTTATAAAACGCAGGTATTATTACTTTTTAGTTTTGCAACATTTTAAGTTCTAATACAATAAACTCTAATAAATGCGGCCCTGAGTAATGCCGGTTTGATTAGCTTGAAAAACACAATAACTGTTGAAGTTTCTGAAGTCATCTACTAATTCATTACAGGAAGGTTGGCGAGCGAGGATGACCGATTTTCAACTTCCATCTGACAGCCATTAAAAGCTGAGAATCCAGTTTGCTCAAATAATTAATCATGTGGGAAATCTGACGGGAGGAAATACCATGTGAGTAAGATTTTGAAATTATTTTTAGACTAGAAAACACACATCCTCATGATAGTGCATTCTTAGCTGAATCTATTAATGACGCGAACTTTTACTATGTAATGGTTAGCTTCTTCGATGCAGCTTATGAGACAATTGGCCTACTTATTCTCTGATTGGAATTTATACTGCCAGCGATTTGACAGAGGAAGTGGGCAGTGAAGACAGGACTTCCAGGGAACATATAGAAGAAGAGATGATGAAGTTACCAAACCAACAACAACAACAACAAGAACATCCACTTACGTAGACAGTATTGTTTCAACTACAGGTGAGTAATCGGAATAGGATATCAAGACTAGACAGGATAGATAAGGCAAGAATGTCCTTCATTACTCTGAAATCATTGTGGAAGCCTAACACATTCAATATGATGAACAAGATCTGAACTTTTAGCATTAGTGTAAAATTACTGCTTTTATATGGTTAGCAGACATATTGCAGGTGTTTTGAGAGCATTTTTAACAGCCTGAGGCATATTATTGTTAATAGCTACCTTACCTCATCACCGAAGATTGAATAGTTGATCAGAAGGATAAGCAACGAGGATTTCTGGCGATTAGCTTATCTCAGTTAAGAGCAGAACAGATGAATATGTCAAAGTCAGGATAGGAAGGCAAGACTGACTTTCACTACTCTGAAATTAGTGCTGAAATCTACTGTACCCAACATAATATACAAGATTCAAATCTTAAACATTAATTTCAGGTCAGTTCTTCTATGTGGTTCAGTGATGTGACATGCGCAAATCCAAAAGCATTTTCAACAGCCTTACTTAGACTTTATCAACAGCTGGTTTCGTCTGTATTAAAGATCAGATGGCCGGTTGGAAAGAATTAGCAACAACAAAACAACCAAGAACCCAATGTAAACCCACTGTCAAGAAAACGAAGGCGAATCGTACACGCACTGGAAAGACAGTTGAGTAGCATAATGCGCCAGGCAAACCCTCAAACGGAGACGGGATGGAATTAGACGTGTTAGATGTGGGTCCGAGTGTTATGCAGAGGAGGTCATGTGAAGAGGAGATGGGAATGTTAAGGCCATCGTGGAGTCAGCTAAGGAAGACTTTAGAGAAAGGTGTAACCACCATGTCCTACTAAATCTTACGTTCCGCTCGGAACCCAAAATAATGGTCATAATTCTATATTAAAATAGAAAGGTAAGCCACAAAGCTACAAAGCTAATGAATTACAATGCAAACTATGAGTTTCTCGACTGTGGTATTCAGGATATTAAGAAATGGTAATTACTCAACTTCTGAAGGAACCAAATACTGTTTTATTCTGAACCTTTTTCTCCAAACTGTGAACATCATATTGATATTCATACTTGAGTCATACCCTTCCTTTATCCTTTTGTAAATTTTTGTGGGATTATGTTTAAATTGCGTTATTTTTGAGCTTTTATAGAATTTTAAAACAGAATATTGAAAAATAATCACTAACCTGAAAGGGATTATCAGCTGAATAACTTGCAGGGTCTAGTGAATACACCAAATGTGCATTTAAGCCAATATCACAGTCTGTAGCTTTTACTTGACCAATTACAATTGGTTCAGAGGCATTGACTTCCAACTCCTCGTCGATAGAAAAATGATAATTAATCTGTGTAAATATTGGTCTACAATCGTTGATATCGATTAGTGCGACTTCTACATGTGTAGAACCTGTTAAACTTGGTTGACCATTATCAACGGCATAAACCTAAAATACAAAAAAGAAAAGACAAAAGTTATATGATGAATTAATGTTTGAAAAATGATGATACTAGATGTAAGATGGTTGGATACATTTGAAAGGAGACTCTTGAACCAGGTTTTTTGTCCGTTAAAACACTTCAGCAGAGCTTATCCGCAGCATTAGAGGAATGGATATCACATAGGCAATTTGAACCCAAACCTGCATCTAAACAGCGTTCCCGCTAAATTATTTGATGTAGGAGGCCGACTGGTTGACAAAAATGACTGATCATTGAATCATGAAGAAGGAATCAAGCTCAAATCAAACCATTCACCAAATAAATCCAACTAAGCAACACTACTATTATTTTATTCCTTTGCGTTCTCAGTTAAACTGTAGGACTTCAAGCTTTGAAGTTTTAGTAGCAATATTGTTATTCTTTTTTTATGGAATGAGAAGGCTGGCCTCATGCTTAACGTTCCCTCTTTACTACCATCGAATTGAAGTCTAGTGAGCCGACCAGGAGTAGAACATTCAACAAACTCACAGAACAGCAAGACGTGTCTATAACTTTGACGGAACTTATATCCCCTCTGGGAGTTGAACTCAGTACAGAACAATTTATTAGTAGACGCATTAATTGCACAGTATGGTTTCAATGAATCCAAGAAAATTGATGTTAATTTTTAGCTGAATAATCTCGGTTTCAATAATGCATCAAAATATAGTTAAGGTAATATTTGTGCAAAACCAAGAGAAATGATTAGTTCAAGCCTAAAGATTTTCACTCCGGCGTTTCCTATACCAATGCAGAAGGGGAATTCGCTCAAGTTCCCACTACACACCCTGTTGCTAAAATTGCTTCTGGAGATATTTTGAACTTGGTGAAATCTCTTGTGATGTTCGTTAAATTTCAAAGAATTTTGACGATTTATGCTACCTTATCAATCGTAGCGATTGAAAAGACTGGTAAACTATCCATTTGGGAGATACCTTTCGTGACATTACCGATTTTGATGAAACGATGCAAATTCTTCATAAATATTTTAGGAAAATGCATCAGTATTCAATATCCCTTCAAACGTTTAATTCTGATCAAGGAACAATGTGACGATTTAATCATTTTTTCTGGTAAAGTCAGACGTTCACCAAGGAGAGATTCCACTCTATTTTGAGATTTTGACGTTACAGACAAAGAGTACCCAAACCTACAGATATCTTCCAGTGGTGATTCAAGTGAAAATCTGTTTAAAGGAGGGTGGAAGTATTAGGACGGATTTATTGTCTGTGTTAGCTTTAAAGTTATAATTGTTGCATGCACTGATATGATACCTTGATTGGACAGCTTTTGACTGAATTATTTTGGAGAATCCTCATGGTCATGCAATTAATCAGACATTGATTACCTGTTTATGCTTCGAATTTCCGTTGATTTGTTAACGATATATAAACTCCTTATTGTGAAAGATAAGTATTGCTTTTGTCGCGGTTGTTGCAGTTAAACCTGACTTCTGTGTCTATCTCAGTGTGAGGGAATATTTCCAAGTGATCAGTTGGCTACATTATCTTGCCATGAAGTACACTGTAGTAAACTTAGACAACAACCAAAAAACAGTAAAATTCTGTTTTAATATCATGCCATTTGTATACGTCTTCGTTCATCAAACTTCAAAATTGGATGGAGGATTTCATCATGAGAGAACCATTAGAAAACCAGCTGGGAGTACTGGACAGCTGTTTCGATAGCCTAGTTTGTGACTCTTCATCAGTATGCACCCACTGCCAGGGATCCAACCCAGGAACTTCTGGTTAAAAGTTCACTGAGTTCATAGACCATTTAGCCACTAGAACTGAATCCACTGGTTATCCCATGAGTTCTAACTCCTGCCAATTCACGATGAATTGCGACCACTTCGCAATATATTCTGCGATGAGCAGCTATCCTCACCATTAACCTGCTGTACCCTACTGATCACGGCTTCATACTAGAACCCCAGGTCACTGATGAATGGGGCCAGTCTCTAGTGACCGTAAGATCAATTTTCAAGTATTGGTTTTTTAGGGAATTTTTTTTGATTGGATGGAAGATTTTATCGTGAGCTAACATAATTCAAAGAGCTCACTTTGTAACCAGACGGTTCTGTATTCGAACACTGGTGGATGCGTGCTGACGAAAAGTTACAAACTAGAACGAAACAGATGTCCAGTACTCTAGGGTTTTCCAACGGTTCTCGATCCGATGTCAGATCTTGATGAAATCCTCCAACCAATCAAACAAAATCCCCACAAAAACTAATACTTTTTAACTTTAAAATATCTCACTCCCATTAGAATCGCTGTAACAATTAAAAGTCACAGAAAATAAGTTTCAACGAAATCTGGAGAGGTGAATATAATTTGGTGGCACGTATGAAAAATTAGAACGTTTTCACCTGAGCAAGATCATTATTCATATAGAACTTGTAGTGTGTCAGCTTTCAGTGGCAGAATGATAGCCAGCCAAATGAAACGTGTGGGTTTTATTCCCGGTAGACGCACCCTGAGACTCAGCCTTCCAGCGTTAGGCCCCGGGGAGAAAGGAGGTTGGTGGAGTCAGAAACTTCACTCCGTTTCAGAAACACAGCTCTACAAAATCATTAGAGACTCAACCCCCTGTATTTCACTAAAAATGTGAGGAATAAAGAAAGGAACCCCTCATCGAACACATTTTTTTAAAGTGATACTTATTTACTGTTGCGGTGTCAGTGGATTTTTATGCATGTTAATCTTAAAAACTAGCATACATATCCACAAGAAATTGCACAAGAGATGCATCTCATCGTCTAAGTGGTCTGGTGGATAACGCTTTGGCGTTTGAGATTATGGGTACTGGGTTTGAACATTTGGGGAAGAACACCATCCCTCACTGGAGAATGCAGATACATCCAAACGAGGAGTCTCAAGTGGGACGAAATACGTGTCGTGGATCCCACTGCTAGCCACCACCTTCCAATTTACTTCAAGTTACTTGATCAGATGTCATCAAAGCATCTGCACGAGAAACGGATATATCAACCTGAGACCGAGCACTTCAGTTCAATCAATCGACGGGAAAATCTAAATTCAATTAAATAAACAGTCATGTTTGTAAAGTATTTAGATATGAAGTTTTACAAAAATTTGTGAATTCCCTAAACAGTACTTTTTCCCACAGTTTTTCCATGTTTTGAATAAATAGTAACTTGCAGGTGAGAATAGACTTTTGATATTATTTCCCCATCGGAGGTCTTTTGAGGTAGATATCATCAAATACTGACATAATATACAAGAAGCGTCGAGAATTCAAGAGTATTAACTAGCTGTCTTCATTCAGTTTGAAACTGTTCGAAAGACAGAGCGTAAAATCCGAATGAGATGAAAACAGCCATTGGAATTACAGTGTAAGCAGTATACTACTAGGGCAATCAGATCTTCTCAAGCACCATTTACCCCAAAAACGAAAGAGGTTTGAAAGAAACCAGCTCTCACTCCCAGAGGAATTATCATTTCAAATACAGGCGGCACAGATGAGGATATCAAAAGAAGGATCCGAGGTCTTTATTACCCTGAATCTTGCGTGGAAATATACTGCACTCAGCATAAAGAACGAGGTCCGAATTTTCAACATGAATGTAGTCTGAGTGATATGGTATGTCGCCAAAAGCATTTCTAGCAGTTTGCTGTAGGCCTTCACCAACATATAGCTACACTAAATACCGCAGATTATACAGCCGGCCAGGAAGAATTAGTAAGAAAAACCTCTAGCAAGCAGTGAACCATTCAAGAACTTACTGCCCAAGAAACATACAGAACGAAATGGAAATGGATTGGACATACGCTGAGAAAACACTGATTAACATCACACTGGTGAGAATAAAATTAGCAGTTATAAGCAATTTACTTCAGCAAGTTTTACAAAGTGCAACAGAAACCCATTGAATCAACATAATAATAAAGCTTCAATTCAGACGATATGTGAACACATAGTACAGATATTTTCAGCGTATTTAGTTTCAAACCATTTACTTTTCATTACGTGTAAACTAATAATTTGAAGTGTATCATTTGACGTAGCTTTGTTGCATATGACGAGAGAACCAATGCTGTACATTTTTTATTATATTTTCTCCGAGAATTGCACAGTTTTTAATGGGAAGCTAATTAAATATGCTCGAGAGTTTATGTAGTGATAATTTGATATAATTGCATGATTAAAACAAGGAGAATTGCAGAAGAGTTTGTGTATTTTGATGGATGAAAGTTTTGGTCATCCAGTGATTCGAACAATCCACCAGCTTCCTTCACTATTAAGGGATCCTTGAACTCTTTCAAATCATGCGAAATACCCATCAAGATATTAGGGAGGAAGGAAAAAAAGCTTCGATAAACCTCTTATCCTTTTCCCTCTAAATGTGGCAAAGTCAAACTTTAAGCACCACTAACTACCAATTAGCGAATAACTTTGAACGCACCAATCATGTGAAGGAGGCATTTTTGTGTATGAGATACATATATTTATGAAACAAATGCATAAAAACTGAAGAAAAGTGTTACAGAGGATACCATCCTCTCACATGTGATAAAAATAGCTTTCAGATTTAGGTTGGAGCATCATCAGGGTATAATTCCATTGTGGATAAAGTCTCATAGAGTTAAACAGTAATATTCACTGAGCAATAAATTGTGCTCAAAACCTTGTCATCAGTAAATACTACTGTATAACACTGTGAGATTTTATCAAAATAAATTTCATCCCGAAATGGAATTTTACTTTACCACAGTGCACAACCACATTCCATACACGCAGTTATTTAGTTCTTCTAACCCCAACAATAACCGTAATCTTTTCTAAACCTAACTCCAACGCGAAAATATCCCAGAACTAACTGTAATCTAACTCGAACCAAACCAAATGTCACCTTTATTCGGTTAACTTAACCCTAAATTGTCCTTTGCTTAAAGCGTAACTTAATCTTTTCTAAACCTAAGCCTGATATCCCATTTAATAACATAACACTTCAGTGAGCATATTTTATTGATGATGATAACATTATTTGTCAGGTTTCACTAACTTGTTCAGTGAGTGTTTCAAGGTCATTGCTGCAGTCGCCCAACATTGCCAGTTAGTGGTGCTTAAAAATTAATTTGGCCCTGAATGTAAGTACCTTTCAAATGAATTAATTCATCTATAAGATCAGTATATATATATCAGACACTAATAGCTTTTTACTTTAATGTCTTGTGGGAGAATTATTTCAGGAAACCTACAATCTGTTGTTTAATTTTGGAAATAATGATTTTTAAACTGGGATAACAAGTTAACACTTAACTCTGTTAATGTATAGCTAAAGTTTTTTTTGTAACAGACGGTGAACACTGTACACTTTTCTCATTCCATTAATTTAAACAGAACATGTTAACACATTAAAAAAAAAGAAAAGTAAATTAGTGTTTATAACTAATACAGTGATGAAACAGGCTGGAACGGCAATTATTTATAGAAATGTCTATATAGATTTCAATTTCACTATTCCTTGTACTTCTCTACACATTTGCAATAAAAGTTAGGAATAGCTTAAATTTTGAAATAATAGAAAAGATTTGTAACTCAGAGAACACTGTGAATTGCAAATAGCTTAAATTTATTTACAGAGAGAATTACAGATATATAATAGTTATGAAGTATATTTTGATTTGACACCAGTAATTAGTGTAATGTATCTAGTCCTCTCTTTGGTGCAGACTGAATTGTATCGGTCAGGTTTTTAATGCGGCCACCATTCTAGGTGGCTCACCATAATGGTGCACATTGATTTGATGATATTAGATGGCAACGTTTCTGACTCCAGCACTGGATGACGCAGGTTTGAATCTCAGAAGGAGGGACAGGAGTTCCTTCAAGGTTGCAGATACGCCTTGCTAATGCGTGTTAACTAGCACGAAACCAAGGTTCAAGGCTTCCTGTGGCCGGTCGCCTTCAACCATTTAATATCATCAAGTTATCAAGTATGTCGAATGGATCACGAACTCACATCATTTAAAGAGTCATTGAAAACCAGTAAGCGGTAGATAATTATCCCACTACTTTATCGAAATTCGAACTTAAGAGTTTTGTGATTCTAGTTGAAGTCGATTGAATCTCTACAAATCAACACATATAAATCAATCTAATGCCCACTTGTAATATCATAACTACAAGATGGAATTTCTGGGATCCTAGAAAGAATCTTCGACTTCTAGGGTCCACTAATTCGCCTATGAAGTGACATGGTAGTAGTGCTAAGCATCTGGAATTGGCGGAAGTCGGAATTTATAGTTCGTTGGATACTTTAACAGGGTGAAGGCTGCTTAGTCCTTAAAAGTCCTAAACTAGGATGAAGCAACTACCCAGAAGTGTATGGTACTCAGTCAATTGAATGCATGCAAGTTAATACTTTAAACGGATAAATCTGTTTTATCATGGTTCCCAATAAACTAAATAAAATACCACCCAGAACACTAAATAACTGTAGAATTTATTTTATTCTAGTTTTAGACAGTTTAACCTGTAGCTTTTAAATCATTCAATGAACAAATCATCACTCAACTGACTACTAATCAACCGAAGAAATGATTAAACACTTGAAATAATTCGGAGATAGAAAACAAAACAAATAATAATAATAAAGAAAAACTGAAGTATTTTGTTTGTTTATTTGTTTGTTTGTTCCTTTTTAAATCAACAAATAAGTAAAAGGGAGTAGTAATGATTTATTTCAGATCATTGGACAATTTTACTTGGATAGTATTTGATCTTTAACTCCCATGATTTAAAAAAATATTGATCCTGTTACATTCTGATTTGTTTATTATTCTGAAGCAGTTCATTGCGAAAAATGTCTAAAAATGTTATCATCATTTTCTGGCTTGTACAACACAAACAAAAATATACACATGTTACATATCGTTATGTACTACTGATGATCGATATGAGTAGTAAGATACCACCCACACTAACTGGTAGTGTTTTGTTAACCAGTCAGACTGAAGTGATTTGATTACAGAATAGTCGTTTTGCTGGTTTAGGGCTGAGTTCATTAGTGATGTACCCTAAAACATGACACCAGTCTATGAAATCCCCAACAGTTAGTTGAAGCCAGCTACATAGGAAGGTGTAGACTTCCTGACTGGTTGGGGTCTACAGGACGGTAAAAACTAATGGCTGGAGACATTTGCTGAAATGGCTCAAAATCGTTCCCATTCACAGCGCAGATGTATCCACTCCTTGTGACTTATGATTTCCAATGAAACCATATTGTTCTTCGTTATTACTATTGTTTTTGTCTCCAATCCGTGTCTACTGTCTCTATTATGCATTTCTTTACTATTTTCCCTTGCTTTGTGTGCTACATAGAGGGAGCGTGGCAACTTGAACTGGTGCACATCGGTGAAATGTTCTGGGTCGAAAACAGAGTGATAGACAGAGATTGATATACCTGGTTTGATTCATCTCAGGGAACTGACTAAGCTGAAAACACCCGAATCCCGGTTAGCCATTTGAGAAAACAGGTAATACCCTATTTATTTCACTTCATTCTGGTTGGCTAGTAAGCACAACCTATTTAATGTAAGTGGTATCCAGCTACTCATTTCAAACAATTAGTATTACATATCATCATGAGTTTGTGTTTGCTATCTTGATTGCCATATATAGTATCGAGCAGATCACGTATACTGTGATCTGAATAAATTTTGGTTTCTAAAGCATGCTGTGGTTAAATAATCACTTCAGACTGGGTAAATTGCTAATCGCGAATTTGACATATATCCATATCATTTGGTTAGATAACGATATCAGTTGGTTATGAATAAATTTTAGTGTTTTTTATTTGAGTAATTCACCTATGTTGTACGGTTCCTCTGATCATTCTATTCATTAACATTGTCCTTTTGTGTCAAGTATATAACATGCCCAATAAAAATACCGGTTTCATTGATATAAGAATAATAGTCGTAGAGTTTGGTAGAGTATGATTCCTTTGAGAGTAAAATTTAATCTCATCAAGTTTCATAGGTTAGAATGGTTGAAACCAAGAAGATAAGTAATTTAGAAAAAAGCTCAGTAATTGCACTGCATGCATTAAAACACAATTACACAATAGAGTGGGAGAGGATTACAATTCTAAGAAGTAATATACGTAGGTGGAGAGACAGAGGTTGATTGCTGAATGCCTCTTCGTCGAGCCTACACCCAACACATGCAATAGGAACGACTCTTCACTCATACCTGAAATATGGAAAATACTACTGCCAATCAAGTCAAGCGATGAAAAATAATGGAATAATATAAACGAAGTTAGAAAGTTGTGAAAGTATTTTGATTTTTTGGTTATTAGCAATAAATTTTGCTCGAAACGTCATCAGTAAATATTATTGTATAACACTGTGAGACTTTACCAAAATACATTCTATCTATAAGGGAATTACTGGTTTCGTCCACAAGAAACAGTTTTATTTATTCGTCTTTTTTATTGGTTAGAGGATTTCATCATGAGCTGACGTTGGTTAGAGAACCATCTGAAAACCAACTGGGAGTACTGAACAGCCGTTTCAACCTAGTTCGGGACTTTTCGGCTGTACGCACTCACAGTGGGTTCGAACCCTGGACCTAATGGTTGAAAGACCACTGCGCTCCTAGACCATTAGGTCACCAGGACGCAATCCACTGGCCCATGAATTCTAAATTCTGCCAGTTCAAGACATAGGGTGACCACATAGCAACGTTTTATGCTGTTCCTTACTTGTCACCGCTTCCCATGGCTAGTAGCTGGTGAGTGTGTTCTTTTTTTTACTGGCAGTAGAAATTAAAAGATGCAAACGTCAATTTAAGAATTCATGAAAGAAAGTGAATATGCTAAATAGCTCGACTGAAATAAAGCCAGAAACATTTAGTATCTATGAGATTATTCTGTGTATTTCGCTGTCTATTCTGAAGCAGATGAAATGCTGGATAAAGTGAATGGAAAAATAAACCGTGACAGAAACAATAAATAGGCTTGCCATAAGAATTACTTTACAACAGTTTATGTCCTTTAAAGCTAATCTAGGAAGTTTCCTTTTAATTTCATAAACATATATACTGAAGGAATGCGTCAGTATTTCAACGATAGTATGTTAGTCAGTCATGTGCGAGGACGGGATTCAATTCCTGGTCGACACACTCCTCAATCTCGGGTAGTTCACTAGCCAACAACAGTCATGAGAAAGAGGGAAGGTTAAGGGGTTTGGGGCTAGTAACATCACCTCCCGTCAAAATGGCACCATCACTAAAATTCCAAAATTTGAGACACTAAAATCCACTCGGCAGGTTAAGAATGAAGAATTACAGAAAAAAAGATAATAGGGCTAGTTATTTCATAGTACAGTGAAATAGAATTATGAGGCGGGTGTTATTTCCAAAACATTTTATTGTTCATAATCGTCTGCAACTTCAAAAGTTAACCTTTATAATCCTAGTCCTTCTTTTCTACTTCTGTCGTAAAGATAATAGACTTTTTAAATTGATCTAGTGATTGATATATATTAAAACAATTGATAAGAACATTCTGATAAGTCGCCTGTCTGACAGCAGTCGACATTCGGGTGTCAGAGTCGCACTTCATCAAATTTCTCACCTGTTACTTGGCATGAACCAGCGTCACAAGTATGAACTACTTTATAAGAAAAAGACACAAATAGCGAAGAAGATTTTCTTTTTGACGATTCATTTTCATGAGTTGTACAATTGTAATGACAATTAACAAAGAAATCTTTAGACCTTTTAAGATTGTACAGCTCATGAAAATAAATCTTAGAAAAGAAAATTTTCTTCGCTGTTTGTGCCTTTTTCTTATGATTCAATATGGGAAATATTTGTTCATTGAACTACTTTACACTATTCAGTTTAGAACCTACCCTACACAAACAATCTATTTTATCCACCTGTGGTATCTTTGATTTGACTTCACTAACCTGTTTGATTGTTAGTCAGGAGTTCAATGGTAGAATGCTAAACAATCACACTTGTGGTTAGAGTTCGATTCCCGGTCAAGGGAAATGAAAGTCTCTCTTAGTTTTTCTACTGAAAGCAAGCCTGAAAGAGAGAGGCTGTTGAGTGTTAAGCTGACAACACCAGGACAGTAGCATCACCGCTACTCAGACTTCAAAAAGCCTGAAACTCTTTATTCGACTCGGAAGGCAAAACAAAAAAAATCAATTAGCTAATTTGGACTTTATGAGATTTCATTTATTAACGAGTCTTGGTTTGCAGGAATTGGACTGGTTACAGGTTTGACCATGACTGCGTACTGCTGAAAAGTTCCAAACAAGGACAATAGTCAAACTAGGGTGATCAGAGATAACTAGCCTTTTCGCATCTCCTACTTACAGTGGCTGTGTCCATAGCCTTGCAGGAAGACGTTGCAAATTACTGGGCAGTACACACATCCCTTGATAGACAGAGATAATACATCCACTCTAGAGATGGTGTGAGTTGACAAATGCCACCTGAGCCTTTTGTATTCATGGCTAGATCTCATCAGTAACCAGCCCGTTGCGGCTGCTGTGACTGTCTATCACTAATGACAGAATAAAGAGAAAGAGATAAGATTTAGGAGTGTGAAATATTTCCATATCGGATTAAAGTGTCAGTCTGAACAATGAATATTCTTTTCAATAAATTTTCCTATTCAAGTTCTTACAGTTGTAAAATTAAATATTTCTTGTCATTATAATATTTAGCCAGCTATGTAGCGGATAAATGTTTTAAATAGAAGTAAGTTGTATGTGAGGAATGTAGTGGGCTGAATGCAACTGCATAATGTTGTAAAATGCGATTTGGTTATGTTTAGTAATTGTAAGCACACAGTATAGGAAAGGGAAATTGATAAGTCAGTTCAAGGTTGTAAAACGTACTTACTGAATGTCTAGTTCAAAATAGTGTGCATAAAATGAGAGAGTGAATAGTTCACCACGAAATAATCAATATGTGAATGAATGAGTTGAAGCAATATACTGGGAAAAGTAATAATATCACTAATAACAAACCAAAATCAATATACATTAGTCCGTGAAAAATGCTAGAAAGAAGGATATAGATTACAAGGTATCGTGACTAACTAAAGAATTTTGAACGAACAGATAGGGAAATTAATAAGAAGAATACGAGAGAAAAACCCTAGAGCTGGTGGAAGGGAAGAGTTTTAATTTGAGTTTAACCATCTTAGAAACAACTTTCTAAGGTGCGTTTTTCAATACAAAGCTCTGGTTTAGCCGATCTTATCGCACCAGCTCCAGGCTTATGTAAAATACATAGGCAAAATTTATGTAAAAATAACCTCGGAATGTGAAAGTGTCGATGCAGTGCTCTGCTTTATGCAGGAGACTGAGTCCTTTCTGAACCAGAATGGTAAATATTTGGAACCCATAGGCAAAACTGTCTAATCGCATTCCCTGCATATTTTCAGTCACTAAAACGCTTAAAAAAGTGTATATGCATGAGTAAAAGCCAGGATTAGGCAAGAGGTCTTTCAGTTTCAGGGTGAACATTGGCCGGATACAGAAGGCTAGGTACAGATATCCAGAGTGCGAAGTCTTCTTTGTCGGTCTGCTTAGACACGGAAGTAGAATCTCCAAAGGATTATCTCCCTTGAATGGTGAACGCAAAAATTATGGCTTTTTCTACAGTGTATGCGTGTGACTGTTGTAGGCTACCATAGCTTTCACAAACTTCTCTTCAGATAACTATTTTCGCTTGGCATACGGCAGTAAAGTGGTTTTCTGTCTCTACACAGTCTTTGAATTAAATCGACCTTGCTGTGAATCCTAAGCATATGATCAAAGTACGCTTGTATTCTTTCTAGTATTAAGCTAAAGGATTGTGAATATAAGGCCATGGCTTCCAGTTTTCTACAGATGATACGTTCGATCCATGCATCTTCTGCTTTCATTATTGAAATGTTGAAGAAGTGCAGATAGTCTTTGTGTTCCTCTTCATAGGTGAAACTGATCATTCCGTAGGCACTGTTTCATTTTTCCAAGGATTACTTGAACCTGAAGAGAATTCACTAAAAAGTACATTTTTCTCTCAGACCATCTTTTAAAACTAGATAAACAGAGCAGATGTTAATGTAGATGGTCAAATGGTTGGAAACAGTTGGCAGGAATTCTTGAACTTATATTTCATGATTATTGGCATTAATCAGCATGGCGGGTATGAAACCCTAAGGGGATTCATGCTGCCTCTGTGATTCGAACCAGCTTCATCCAGTGCTACTATTCAGGGTGATGGTTGACCACTTGAAGCACTGTGGTGGATAAGAGTGCCAGCAAGCATGAAACCTAGGTTTAGGGCCTGTCAGTGATTGCCTCCAGCCGCCTAACATATATTTAGAAGTCACCATGATGGCAAGCCATCTAGCTTGGCCACCAAAGCATTGAAAAGTTGACTGATAAAATTCTGTGTGAACCAGCACCAGGAAACAGACGCAGGATCAATCGATATATATATATATATTTGCATATAAACGACAACTTATTCAAAGTCATGAATTTTCGCAATATATTTAGATTTCATTTCTGTCTGTCATAAAAACAAAAAGAATTTAAATATTACGTTATATATATATGCAATAAAAACAAGCTGACATTAAAATTACTACTTTTTAAAATTTTGTACGCAGTTGTAAAAAGTCACTTTGGATAATTTTCTCTAAAAAAAGCATTTACCCTAACAGAAAAAGAGAGATTTTTAGACTGACTGTGCCGGTTACAACGCATAAGCGTTCATTTTAGCAGGTCCCCTTATTCAGTAAAACACTCAAGTTTCAATAATGGAATTAAGTTGCACAAAAGACAAAGTATCCTTCACATAACGTAATACCTATTCGTCAAATCAATAAATTCAATCAATATTATTTCAAAATGTAATTTAGTTAGTACATTTGGTAGACAAAACGCCTGCCTGTGTTTGTGTGCAATAAAGAATGACTGAATATCGTAGTGCATGCTGCTGTAAGTAAACATGGACGTCATCAGTTTTATACAGGTGAAGAAAGGCCTCTGATACATAATTGTGACACTTGAATATTTGGAACCACTGGTACATTGAGAGATGACAAAAATGGGAGACTGAGATTTGAGCCGAAGAAAGGAATACTTACAAAAATGCCTGTTCTTTGTTTCACTGAAGCTGTTAGGCAACGAGCAGTGGGTGACTGTTAACGTGGAAGAGCTTCTTTGTTAGCGGTGAAGTCATGGTTTATGCATATACTCACATGGTAATATTATTGGGCAGTTTTCATTGGTATATATAAGGCTTAGTTTTCTGAGGGACTTTGATGTCACACAACCAATTAGATTTTGTTTTATTTGTGGCTTCAATTTTCGAGGTTTTACAGATATATCATACCACATATTTTGTCTAATAACGGCTTTTGTGGTTATTACTGTTATCACTGTTGTGGCTGTTATCGTCGTCTTTCGGGTCGTCGGTTTGTCCAGTCTGATGTTTGAGTCTCTCTCAGTGTGGGAGATACTTTCAAGTGATCAGTTGGTTATAGTGTCGTATTCTGGAGGTTCATTCTAGTCAAGTTAAACAGGCACTTAGCTCAGTAACTTTCTGTCATAACACTGATTTGATCAACTTAGAAGAGTTCAGAGTGATTGCAGTTTTATTCCATCATTTTGTCATGCCGGCCAAATATACAAAAGATAGAACCTGTACTGTTTACTTTGAGGAATAAATGAATCTAAATAATATTTACCGTTATTTAGTTCTAAAACGTACTCGTCAGTAGTCATCATTAGGATCCGGGCTGGGAGGTTAATCATGAGTCTGAATAACTTAGTGGTAACGTCTCTGACTGTACCGCTGGGTGATGCAGAACGTCAGTTTTTTTACAGTTTTGGACACACTTTCGCCGATGATGGTCAGAAAGCATGCAATCTAGGTCATAGGATTCATACTGAATTTCTCCAATCATCTAACATGAATTATCAGTGCACAAAAGTGGTATTTCAGAAACATAAAGGACTAGACTCATGACGTCGGTTACGCCCTAATGACCGGTCACTTTAAAAATGGTGATTTCAGCGTTTATACTAGGGAAAAGTGTAATATTTTAGGCGGAAAATCCTACTGAATGTAGAAATCTAACTATTTTATTTTATTTTGATCTACAGCTTGATTCCACACCGTATTTTGGTAGATGTTCGGAATTTTCAGCATGGATATCGGTAGCCCAAATTTTGCAGGCCGACCATAGATATCAGGTGTATTTGTAGAAAACATACATCCTTATCGTGTCACACTAATCACTAATATACTAATAGTTCACCAGTTTTACTGAACTGTGGGAATATGTCACATTTTTGATTGGTGTGTCATGAACCAGTTTCTGTTAAAAATGCTTTGATAGGAAGCATCCAAATCTGGAATCTAAACCTAGAAGAAATTTCTTCATGGCAACATTTAGAGTAGGCTTCTGCAGTCTCCCGCTGATCTGCAGAAGCCCGAAGGACAAGATCTCGCACCTGACCTCTTCTGTATGTATATATCAGTTCACCTGTTGCTGTAGAGTCAAGTAAATCGGTCGTATCGGACGCGTATCCTATCAACAAGTGTCAAAGAACACCATCTGGCGTATCTGCCGAAAAGAAGTAGTGGCCGTATAACAAATGCATTAATCGAACATCTCGTCACCACAGGTCATTCCGACTCAACAAACGCCTCCTCCTTCAAAAGGAATCTGTAAAGTGAAAAAAACCTGTCAAAGAGAATACGTTTCCCTCTTCTTTGCATTGCAGAAGCCCTAGCCATTCAGCTGGAAGAACCAGTACTATGCATACAATAGAAAATTATTCAGCCACTTCTACTATCACGCTAACAACTCTGCTGATTTGACTTAACTTATATTTATTTGCTTATTTTTGTAACTACTTAAAACTCTTACGTAATTAGGAAGACAGTTGCAGTGAAGAAAAGAAAATTTTCTTCGCTGCAACTGTCTTCTTATTTACTCCTATGACCCAATGTGTATATTCCGTGATTTGAAGAGGAGCAAGGACCGTTCGACGGTAAGGGAACTGAACAAGTTTCTACGTTTGTCCGTCAAGCTTGCTGAGGCGAACGCAAAGATTTTCTTCTTGAAGAATTGTCTCGAGAAACATGAATATCCCAAAGTATTTTGGAAGCATCTCAGACGAAATCACATATCCCCTAACTCACGTACGCTGAAACGACACACTCTGAATCACATCGATGCAGTGCGATCAAGACTACCTGAGCTAGAGCAGAATATCTCAAAAAGCTCCCACGTTCTCCATGAGTTATCTGAAGACGAGAGAACAGCATTCGAAAACTACTCCAATACGGTTACAAAGAAAAGAACAGATGATGTTATAATGAAACTAAACCAAAGCCTAAAGTCCGTTACAAAAGAAACCGTCTTTCCTACTTGTCCAGAAAAATACGTGTACAATTATTCTGATGTTCAACTATCTCCAATTCAAATGCAAATCTTAGCACTTGGGCCTAAGTTTTGTGATGCAACGTCAAAAGTGAATGAACTCAACACGAAAGTGCAATTTGAGAATTTAATCGACCAGACGAAAGATCTCGTCCCAATCTCATATGAGAATGCAGAACTTTTCAAATCAACCGTTTTAAATTGCTGTCTCGATTATATCAACAAAAAACCCAGCCTCCGTAACGTCCTTTCCAAAGAACATCGAAAGGAGCTGAAAGAACTGAAAGATAATGAAAACTTGATCATCACGCGACCAGATAAAGGCTCCGGAATCGTCCTGATGAACAAATCAGACTACCTAAGCAAACTCTCGATGATACTATCCGATGATAAAAAGTTTCAGAAACAGTCTCCACAGAAAGATCCCACTGAACAGACGGAGCTCCAGCTAACAAAGATATTGAAGAAAATGAAGGACGAATCCATTATCAGTTCAAAGCTATACGAACAACTGCGCCCATCTGGTTCTACAACGCCACGTATGTACGGCTTACCCAAGGTGCACAAACAAGACGTCCCACTCCGCCCAATACTAGATATGATAGATTCCCCATATCATACAATCGCGAAATGGCTGGTGGAGATTCTCGGGCCGGTGAAAGAGAAGCTGTCAAGACATAACCTCCGCGACACATTCGACTTTGTTGATTCAATTAAGAATGTCAATGTGGCAGAAAAGAAAATGGTCTCCCTGGATGTCGTGTCTCTCTTCACCAACGTTCCACTGACAGAAACCGTATGTTTCCTTTGTGACTACATTGAATCCAATAACATCAATGTCGATATACCAATTCATTACCTGAAAGAACTGTTACTTCGATGCACCTTCAACGTATACTTTAGTTTCAACAAAGAAATATACAGGCAAGTAGATGGAGTAGCAATGGGTTCTCCCTTAGGACCCCTTCTAGCCGACTGCTTTATGGCTAGCTTAGAGAACAACGCCTTATCAACAACTATCAACGACCTCCATCTCTACAAGAGATACATCGATGATACTTTCATTATTTGTGATGAGAACTGTGATTTAAAAAACCTACTTCAAATTTTCAATAATGCCCACCCAAACATCGACTTCACACTTGAGACTGAATCCGACGGAATGTTCCACTTCCTCGACGTCCATCTGACAAGAAACGCCGACAACTCCCTGAAAAGGTCCATATACAAAAAGCCTACATGGAATGGACAATTCATCAACTTTCAAAGCTTCGTGCCCCTGAGCAGAAAGAGGAACCTGATATACGCTCTTTCCTCGAGGATTCGGAAGATATGCAGCGAGGAAGTGGTTGAAGAAGAACTGCGTAATCTTCGAAAAACCCTGATGGAAAACGGTTTCCCGCCCAGGTTCATAGAAAAGAATCTCAAACCTAAGAAGACTTCTGAACAAGTCCAATCCGTCCCAAAGAAAATGCTTCTGCTTAATCTAGAATTCAAAGGTGATATTGAAGCAGAAATCCTTCGCAGACGCCTCTCAAAATCGCTGAGGAAAACATACTTCGCCGCTAGCCTACGACTGACGTTTTCCTGCAAGAAACTGTTCAGCCAGAACGCGAAAGACAAGCTGTCGCATTGGGCCACCTCAACGTGCATATACCAGTTTACTTGCTCTTGTGGAGCTGAGTACGTTGGCCGTACCATGCGCCGACTTGAAAAACGCGCTCGTGAACACTATCCAGCCTGGCTAGTAAAAGGAGAACGAAAACGGGTAAATAGTTCGGTGACAGAACACCTGGTGAATTCAGGACATTCAGCGCCACTCGAAAAATCCTTCAAAATCATTTACAAGATTCGATCAAACCCATCAAAGGGAGTAAAATCAAGACATCTGGGCATAGCCGAGGCGCTAGCTATACAAAAGCTCAAACCCACGCTTTGTATACAAAAGAAATACGTCCAACCCCTGTCCTTGCCATGGCCATCATAAACAGGTAATTTTTAGTAATCACCATCCCATCGCCTTTCTTATCTAAACTTCCTGTTTATTCATGTTATTTCAAGTTTTTCTTAATCCCTGTTTACACTACCATATTTTCATACCCGAACTTAGTGTTTATTTTGTCATTTTACTATTTCTACATATTTAATCCCTGATTGCATAAACAATTATTCATCACATTAGTTTTTATCCAAACATCCTGTCTATTTTGTTATTTCTACATTTCTAACCCCTAATTGCACAATGTCAGTCTTCTTAGTTATTATAATGCTACTTTGTTTGTTTTATCCATCCCCCTGTTTATTATGGCATTCTAATTCCTAATTTTAATTTTTATTAATTTGACCCTTGACCGGATATTATTCTGGAACTTTCCCATCCATTTGATATAAATACACGAATGTACAGCCTAGATGATGACTTCGTCGAAAAGAAAATTTTCTTCGCTGCAACTGTCTTCTTATTTACTCTTACGTAATTCTGTATTTTATTTAGTTTCCATGTACACCCTGAGCATAACTGTTACATCAGACTATTCATGTTATTAAGTAACTCTTCTTTAACAGTCGTTCGTGACAACTCATCACTTTTGTTATTATTTACTTGAAGTCCTGTTTTTGCTGCTTTCTCTGCCAGTTTGTTGGTTTCCACAAAGATATCTTTGAATTTGTATGACTACAGATATACGTACCTCGCCTAGTTTACTAGTTTGTCCTATGAATGGAAGGTGAGGGAAGTTTAAGCGTGCAGCGAGTGACTCTACTGTGAAAAATTAACTCAGCCGCTATAGAGACTTCAAAACACGGGAAAAATTATAAAAACTTACAATGAAATGATAACCTTCAGGTTGATTTTCCCTGTCTAACGGTATACGTGTAATGAATTCACCTTTTTTATTTATTTCAAAAGGATTTGGTCCTTGACCTGGTGGCCAGTGTATACTGTAATTTAGCATACCATTCATGCCAAGATCTGGATCAATAGCTGTCACTTCTCCAATAAATACACCGACATTATTATTTTCCGGTACCTGATAAAATATTTTTAAAATGTATATATGTAACAAGCAGAAATTAAAATCATAAAAATTAGTGTTTACATAAGGCGTCAAAATCAAAATTTCTGGCAAAAGTGTCATCAGCTAAAGAAGACAAACATTTAAAATTCTTGCCAGCTAGTGAACACACTTTCCAATCATTATTCTGAGCTCTCCAACTGTGATTGGTAAAAGGTGATTTACAATCGAGTACATGAAAATCAGGTTTTTACATTTTAAGTATGACATCTTTCAGGTCTAATTTTTTATACTAGTTGGCAGTGTGATTAATGTATTCTCGCATTCAGCTTTCGTTCCCCACCTCAAACGATCTCCATGTTACTGATGGACTCACGAACAATGCACCATTTCCCATATACGTGCCGGCTGAAGGCCTGCCCAGTACATGATGTCACTCAAAGGTCTTCTTGGCAAGTATATAATCCATTCTTTCCAATCTATCTTCATACATATTTTCAAGTATTGGTTTTGAAGGGATCTTTTTTTAAATCGAAGGATTTCACCATGAGTTGACGTTGATTAGAGAGCCATTGGAAAACCAATTTAAGAGTACTGAACAGCTGTTTCGTCCTAGTTTAGGACTCTTCATCAGTACGCAACCACCGCCCACCGAACAAAAGGCCTTTTGGTTACAAAGCCACTGAGCTCATAGACCATTAAGCCACTCACCAAAACCCGATCCAATGTCCAGCCCATGAATTCTAACTCTGCCAATTCATGACATATAGCGACCACTGCCTCATCTTCAATCTGCTGTACCCTACTGGTCATAGCTTCCTACTAGAACCCCAGGTTAACTGCCTGAATAGAGCCAGTCACTAGTGAGTACCAGATCAATTTTCAAATATTGGTTTCGTTGGGATTTTGTTTGACTGGATTGAATCTCAGTGGCTCGCCAGGCCTTGAAATCAGAAAGTCCTGGGTTCAAAACGTGGCGGTGGGTGCGCTCCACTGAAGAGTCTCGAACTATGATGAAACAACTGTCCAGTGCTCTCTGACTTTCAGTGATCTCTCTAACTTATGTTGATTCGTAAAGAGTACGTAAGAACCAGCAAATCTGAAATGATCAAAGGAACCGAAGTTTATATGTAGATGAATTGAAATCCGCACCAATTTTGAACAAAATTTAGAAAAAGAACGCTGGGTCAACAAACAAAGACCATTAATTAGTGTTAGTTCCCTTACACACACACTGACTTCTGTGGAAGTTAATTCTTTTTTAATTCTGCATTGATATCAGTCAATATCAAGCTTGTAGTCAAAGCTGTACTGTTGATGAGTGCTAATCAGTAGCGAGTAACTCATTTCTATTTAAAGATCTAAGGTTTTAACACTGAACTATTCAGTTTACAATCAGGTGATTCACAGCGGAAAGCCTAGCAATGCCTATAGGGTGAAGAAAAGATTCAGACAATGCTGTCTCCTATCACTGATGATATTCCTAATCGCAGAGGACCAGTTCATGCAACAGATCTTGAGGAGTGAGAAGACAGATATATACTACAGTGACAAGAAGACCTTGGAAGACTTGAACTTCGTGGATGATTTACGTAAACTCGGAGATGTACAGGCATATACCAACAAGTTCTCGGAGAAGCAGAGAAGACACGACCTCAAGTGAACATCAAAAAACAGCGGTGATGGAGAGACCCAACGAATTATAACAAGCACCAGTTATTATCAACGGGGAAAATTATGAAATCAACGCTTTCACTAACGTAGGCTGCAACGATTCAACTACAGGTACCATGTCTGAAGATAGGAAAATAAGGGTTAGAAAGGTAATGTAGACCTTCATTACTCGAGAATCAGTGTGGAAATTCACTGCATTAGATTTAAGGAGCAAGATTTGTTTTTCCAGAACTAAAGTCAAATGATTTCATTTATAATGGGTCACACTGTTGACATGGTCAGCAATGGAAGCATTTCCAACAGCTTGATTTAGACTTTTATCAACAAGTGCTGTCAATGGAAGTGAACATTAAACGTTGATTCATTGGCCTTGGTTGACATTGGTGGGCAACTCAAAGGCGTGAATGGTTCAGTCGTTTACAGGTTCGAAGAAGACGAGAGAAAACGAATAAAAGTACTTCATATTTCCCATAAAACATTTGTTTACAGACTATGTACTAACCCTCGATTTTAGTTGCCAAATAGTACAACTACCTTCTTACAACCACTGGTGTTTTAGAGTTAAAGTCGAGAATCAGTCGTAGTATTTATCGGTTCGGAGCATCTTCGTAACAATAGGAACCTAGGGTTAAGTTCCTTGACAACTGCCTTCTTTGGCTCTATACAGAAGATCAGATAGCCAGAAAGTATTAGCAACTATGAAGACTGGAAAAAAACCAAACAAAAACCTATTGCTTGACGAATACTCTGAAGGAAATTGAAACGAATCTGGTGAACGCTGAGACAACTGTTGGGTGACATGGCACGTCAGGTCATCGAATGGTAACCAAATGGGACACGATGAGTCGGGCATCCTAGTGTAGCATGTAGGAGATCACTTGAGGAGGAAATTGGAGTCAATGAACGACTTTGCAGCCAGCTAGATACGGTTGTAGAAAATAGAATGAAGTGGAGATGTGCTTTTGTAGCCATGTGTTCCACTCGCAACCTAATGGGACGACAATATAGAATACGGAAATGTCATATCGTAAATGTATTGCTTACACTTCAAAGCTCAACAACAGATTTTCATCAAAAATTTACAACAACAATATTTAACAAGTTCTTATGGAATGTAAAATCGGATAAATGTGAAACGTTGAGTAGATTCTTTGCAGTTGTAAATATATGTCAAACATTCAAAACTTTCGGTAAAAGTCAATGAATCGCTCCTTTTAGAAAGCTGTTTATTCCCTCGTCCTCTAAATATCACCATGTTTGGTAATGAAAATTTCAGTCATATAATGAAATAGTATTAAACAGTAAATTCATTTATTCATATTCTTGACAGAAATCCGTTGATGTAACAAAGATAGTTGTTACTAGGACAGGTGACGTGACGTCATTGCATAGGTTCACTGAACTTAGTTATGTTGTTGCTAATTCTTAGGAATCAGATAACTTGAAGCAAAGTTTACAGTATTTTGTGGGACTTCTAGTTTCTTTAAAATAAGAACATTAAATGAGCTAGCCCTGAACTTATTAAGTCATACTTAAATCTTTAATAAGCTATGTGGTCAGTTCATAATAATTATTATTCCCTTGGATTTCGAGTTGAATAAAAGGCTTCAACAACAGATCCCCACTTTGTCTGGTGTCCTCTTCACCTGGGTCTACAATTGCCCATAATCTCCAGTCTCATCCTCCCCCAAACGATCGCTTTTATATCACCCTCTCACGGACGGTCCATCGGTCGATTCCCACTGGAGTTCCACTCTAATGATGACCGGCCTTGAGTGTGATATCCCTCTACGGCCTCATCAGTGTATGCTCGATCCATCTCAATCTTCTCCTACACACCTGTTGAGCAATCATCACTTGGTTGGTCTGTTATCAATCAGAGTTTCTTGTTGCTAGTTCTTTCTGACCGGCCAGCTATTCGATCTTTAGTATGGAGCCAACTGTTAAAGACAGCTGTTGACAAAGTCTGAAACCTGTTGGGAATCCTCTTTGTTACCCACAGTGCAAGTTTCTGACCCGTATAGAAGAAATGACTGACTTCACATTTGTGTTGACAATACGAATCTTGTTCTTCACAGAGGCTGAGTGCAGAAAATTTCCTAACTGGTTTCAGGTTGATGATAATTTACCTTGCCTTTTCAATTCTTCCTGGCTTTGATATCTTCATCTGTGCTATCTGCCTGCCTATGGTTTAAATGATGCTTCCTAGCCGGATAATTGAAGGAAGTAACCTCTGTTAAATCTCTTCCAATGATTGGTGCTGGGTGTTATTGTTGATTGGTTATCTTCATTACCTCCATCTTCTCTGTTTTCACTTGAATTTAGATTGACCTATTATGAATGACCCTGATATGTTAAACAGTCTGTGAAAAAGCCCAGTCATTGCATGGCATTCACTTGCATGTAATATCGAAATAGGGTAGAGAGGATGAGAGTATTAAAAAGTAATAAAATTAGGTGGAGAGAGAGATTGATCACTGGAATTTTTGTTAGTCAATTCAACACTGCGCACGTGGAATCAGAATGACACAACTTCTATACTGGAGATGAAAAAAAGCGGTAACAAACAACGAAGGTAAGTTGGAGAGAGAAAAAAGTGCATTGGCATTGTGTGGATTTTGTTTGATTGGTTGGGTGTTTTCATCATGATCTGACGTCAGTTAGAGAACCATTGGAATACCTAAGAGTAATGAACAGCTGTTTCGTCCTAGTTTGTGAATCTTCATCACAACTCAACCACTGCATTTCGAACTCTGGACGTTCTGATTACAAGGAGACCCAGCTCGTAGACCATTAAGCCACTGGGACCCGATCCAATGGCCAGTCCATGAATTCCGACTTCTACCAATTCATGACATAGTGTGACCACTTCGCTATGTCTTCTTTGGTGAGCAACTGTCCTCACTCTCAACTTGCTGTACCCTACTGGTCCGAAATCATGGGTCGTTGAAGTGGTTCTCAGTGGCTTAACGGTCTATGAGTCCTCCTTGTAACCAGAAGGTTCAGGGTTCGAATTCGGTAGGTGCGTTCTGATGAAGAGTCCCAAGCATTTCCTGTCTAACAGAATTCATCAACGAATGATGCAAATTAACCAGAACATATAACATGCTATACTCATTACACAAATGTGACTGTCGTGGCCCACCAGCCTGTTGGGAAACACCTTGGCGTTTAAAATAACAGGTTCAGGACTCGAGTCTCAGTTAGAACACCACTACTAATTTGGGATGCAGATAGATCGAACCAATGAGTCAAGAATAAGACATCCTAGATTCTGTCACTAGCCAGCATCAACCAAAAAACATGATTTCATATCAATTCAAATTCAAAAGTTTACTTAAATGTTTGGAACACTGAAATATAGTTCCGAAATTGACTGTCTTATTTCCACTACCTTGTTCTGAATAAGCAGAAAATAAACAAGTTGAAATTTATGGCCATTGGACTGGATATCAGTGGCTAAACGTTTTGAGTTCGAGCCTTGGTGTGTACTTACTGATGAAGAGTCCTAAACTAAGAATAAACGGCTGTTGAGCTTCCCATAGTTTTTCAGTGGTTCTGTAAGTGACATCAATCTGTGATCAAATTTGTAAAAACATGTCGAAACTGTTTCATTAAATCAGAGTAGCTCGGAAATACGAATTTAATGGTTAGTCAATGAAGAATATCATCAGTGTTCACAAACAATATCCAAAGAATATGCACGAAGAACAGACAAGGAGCTATGAAGACAACCAACACCTGAAATCAAACTAGTTGCAGTGATATGAATTAATGTGGTGTTTGACATTTAAGGAACTACCAATCAATATCTGTCTTAATTAACTTCTTCAGATTTAAAATTAAAGATGAGATTGCAGAATTAAGACATCCACCTTCAAATTTTCTAAAAATGTCTAGAATAATGTTTGACCGACAACTCCAAAGACTAGTAACCAAACTCATTGACCAACGAAATGACTGTAAACAACCTATCAAAATCTTACCATAGAAACAGGCAATTGTTCTGTCAGAAAGTATAACTAGGGCATATATAGATATAATACCAAAAAGAGTTAAAAGTGAATAATAATATCTCTTATATGCTGCAAAAGTGTCTCCGGATTTCCCATGGGAGTGATTAATGACATTTGAAACCAGTTTGTGTACATAAATTTGTCTAAATAACTACTGTATATCATATCTTTTCAGGACAAATTTACAATTCTTGTATGGTTTTTTTTCTAATGCGTTCAGAACGCGTCTGTTGGAACTGAATGAATCTTAGTTAATAACTAGGTCAACAAAATCTGAGATAGGATTCACGTTATGGCAGCTTTATACCAGAGAAGGTGATCGGAAATATGCACTTCATTCTTTAGTATGTATAATGGTCCCTGGGACTGTCCGCCGTTGTATTATTGCTAGTGAATCACTGATATTTCAGTTTGGAATTATTTCTAGAAAGGAATAATCTGATTGGTTGTTCAAGGTCATTTTTACCGGTTGTTGACTCTGATAACTAGGTAACAATCTGGTTGTGTAGCTTTCGTAGTAGGCGTTTTTATCAGCGTTTTGTTTTACAGATCAAATAATTATCTTCGGTAGACTTTATTAATTTGTGTTCTCTGAGCTGTCGTTCTTCTTCTAGAGGGCGTCGCTTCAGTATGAAATGAACGTATCTGAATTCTTCATGAGTGATATAATTGTGTCTGCTGACAACCACTGTCGTGATTGGTTGTTTATTTACATCTTTATTGATTATTTTCTTGTGGTTTTTGATGATGCTTTGTTGTCGGTGTTATGATCTAAGTTTTGATCCCTTTTGATAAGACTGTGTGGGTGTTTATTCCTCTGGAAGACAGTTAGTAGATACTTTACCTCCATTCTCTTCAGCATTGGAGTCCTACAGTGTGTTTGGACTCTTCTAAACAATGTTAGCAAACAGTTTGTTTTGTGAGTCACTGGGTTATTGTCATTATAGTAGAGTATGTAATCTGTGTGTTATGATATTTTGTAAACTTGTGTTTCTGAATTTTCTGTGTTAGTTCTCTTGATTGAGACGTCTAAGGAAATCTCTTGTCATGGTTCTTCTTCTCTGATGAATTTAATGTCTTCAAATGTTATTTTTTATTACAGCTTGATGCCACACGATATTTTTGGTACAAGTATAGAATTTTCAGCATGTGATATCGGTAGCCCAAATTTTGCAGGACGATCATGGATGTCAGGTGTGCGTCGGCAGGGGATCGAACCCCGGGCCATGTGCATGGTCGGTGAGAGTCCTAACCGCTGTGCCACTGACGCACGATTCATTGATTTCTGGGTGTATTGCAAATCATTTCTTTTCATTATTACAAATATATCATCAACGTAACGTACCCAGATTTTTGGTTTAATTATAGGTAGGACTATTAATTCTGATCTTTGCAAAACGACTAAAGCTATTTATCATGATATGGACTATCCCATAGGTGTTCCTTTTGTCTCTTCATATATGGGATCACTGAATTGGAAATATGTTGTAAGACGCTTTGCCCTTTTTTCTGTGAACTGTTCCTTTGTTGATGTTGTTCATTGTTTGTCCGTTATTTTCTGATTTTGAGGGGAGCAACCCAAAAAGTTGCTTCTCTCTAAACTTTTACTTAATGTAATCATTCTTTTCTCAGGCGTGAGGCTAGCAACCCCACCCTGTAAACAAAAATTGCTACAGAATCTTCAGTATGCTGAACCTCCTTGCACCAAAAGAAAAAGTCTGTGTAGGAACATGGAACGTCCGAACTATGTACGAGACTGGAAAAGCTGCCCAGATCGCCAACGAGATGAAAAGATACGGAATACAAGTGCTGGGAATATGTGAGAGCAGATGGAATGGGAGTGGACTCACCAAATTGTCAACAGGTGAGTCAGTGATCTACTCCGGTCACCCAGAAGATAACCACACGCACACCGAGGGCGTGGCTATCATGATGTCACCAACGGCAACGAAAGCCCTGATACAATGGGAGGCGATTTCGTCCAGGATAATGACCGCCAGGTTCAACTCCAAAGGAAGGAAAGTGTCAATCATACAATGTTATGCACCCACAAACAACGCAGACCTCGAGAAGAAAGAAGAATTCTACAGGCAACTACAGGCAACAATGGACAATACTCCAGCTGGCGACATGAAAATACTAATGGGAGACATGAACGCCAAACTGGGACCAGACAATACGGGAAGGGAACTCATCATGGGTAGAGAAGCTCTAGGAGAAATGAATGAAAACGGAGAACTCTTCGCCGACTTCTGCGCCTTCAACGAACTGGTGATTGGTGGCAGTGTATACAAGCACAAAGATATCCACAAGGCTACATGGGTGTCACCAGACGGGCAAACCAAAAACCAAATCGACTTCATCTCAATCTCAAGGAAGTGGAGGCGCAGCCTACTGGACACAAAAGCAAGAAGAGGAGCAGACGTTGGCTCAGACCACTATCTCGTACAAGGGACAATCCAAATCAAATTAAAAGCTTTCAGGGAATCAGGAGCTGCAGATAGACCACAAGCCAAGTTCAACACTCAAAAGCTGAAGGACCAGGCTACAAAGGACATCTTCATTGCAAGCATAAAGGACAAAGCCGAGACACAAATCAACACTAGCGAAGAGGTCGGCGTTGAAAAGCACTGGAACAACTTGAAAACGGTGTGGAGCCAAACCTGCATAGAAATTCTAGGCAGAAAAAAGAGACAGGACAAACAGTGGCTCACTACGGACACTTGGAAACTAATAGAAGAGAGAAGGACAGTGAAGCAAAAGATTATCCAGTGCACGGACGAGCAACAAAAACAGGAGCTGAATGCAAGCTACAATACACTGAACAAAAGAGTGAAGAAAAGTGCCAGGGAAGACAAAAGAAAATATTATGAAACCATGGCAAACGAAGCAGAACAAGCTGCAGGCAAAGGAGACCTCGCCACACTCTACCAAACAACTAGGAACCTTTCGGGCAAACGTTCGACACAGATTAAGCCAATAAAGGACGACAATGGAAAGTCAATCACCAAAGAGGTGGAACAGAGAAAGCACTGGGTTGAACACTTCAAAAGACTTCTAAATCGTCCGCCACCTACAACACGTCCAGCAATACCAACAACGGAAGCAGAACTACCAGTGAACACTGACCCCCCGACGAAATCAGAAGTCCTGAATGCAATCAAGATGCTTAAAACTGGGAAAACACCGGGACCAGATGGAATCCCAGCAGAGGCTTTGAAAATAGACCCAGAGACAACAGCGGACTTGATGACACCACTACTGGAGAAGGTGTGGAAAGAGGGCAAAGTACCCGAGGATTGGAAGAACAGTTACTTATTCAAACTTCCAAAGAAAGGAGACTTAAGTCAATGTAAAAACTGGCGTGGAATTATGCTTCTGTCCATTCCAAGCAAGATACTAAGTCGCATCATCCTGGAGAGAATCAAACAAGCCCTAGATGAAAAACTTCGTCCGGAACAGGCTGGATTCAGGAGAAACAAATCATGTATTGATCAAATCGCCACTCTACGGATCATCATTGAACAAAGCTTGGAATGGCAGTCACCTCTCTATCTCAACTTCATCGACTTTGAAAAGGCCTTCGACAGCGTCGATCGAGAGGTCATTTGGAAACTACTTCGCTACTACGGGGTCCCATCGACAATTATACACCTCATCCAACAGTTATACGACAATGCTGCATGCCAAGTAATCCACAACGGGAAACTTACGGAAGCCTTCGAAGTGAGGACGGGAGTGAGGCAAGGCTGTCTACTATCACCAATGATCTTCCTGATTGCAATTGATTGGATAATGCGACAGACAACGGCAACCAACGAGGGAACAGGCATAAAATGGACTGACACAAAAGACTTGGAGGATCTGGATTTCGCCGATGATATATGTCTGATTTCCCATAAACTGGAAGATATGCAAATGAAAAGTAACAAGTTGGCAGAAGAAGCATCAAAGATAGGACTTCACGTGAACATAGATAAAACAGAGATGATGAAGATTCCTTGCCAACATCAACAGCAACAACAGACCACAATAAGCATAAATGGGAAGAACCTGAAAGAAACAACCTCCTTCACCTACCTGGGAAGCATCGTCTCAACTACAGGCGGAACTGACGAGGACATCAAAGCCAGAATCGGAAAAGCAAGACAAGCTTTCATTACTCTCAAATCTGTGTGGAGGTCAACAGCAATCAGCATCAAAAATAAGATCCGGATTTTCAACTCCAATGTGAAGTCAGTGCTACTATACGGATCAGAGACTTGGCGAGTCATAAAGAGCATCTCAAACAAACTTCAAACCTTCATTAACAACTGTCTCCGCTCAATACTCAAGATCAGATGGCCAGAAAAGATCAGCAACAGGGATCTCTGGGAGCGAACCAATCAGGAACCGATTGTGAAACAAATAGGCAGAAAGAAATGGAGATGGATTGGCCATACGCTGAGGAAACCATCAAGTGACATCACTAGACAAGCCCTCGAGTGGAACCCGAAAGGGAGGCGGCGAGTTGGTCGTCCAAGGGTGACTTGGAGGAGGTCATGTGAAGAGGAGATGAAAGCATGTGGGCAGACCTGGAGCAGGGTGAAAAAGTTGTCAGAAAACCGAAGTCAATGGAGGTGCGCAGCTGAAGCCCTATGTTCCTCTAGGAACTAAAGGATACAATAATAATAATAATAATAATGTAAGACATAATTCTATGAGTTCCAAGTTGAACATTTTGCTTTTGTATGTTAATTGCCATACATAGTAGTTGTTGCATAATTTCTTTTGATAGTTTTGGACCAGTTGAAGTATATAAGGCTGCGACATCAAACAACACCATTATTTCATTGTCATCCAGATGAATATTTTTGATTTTTACAAAAAATTGGGTTGGTCAGTTGATAGAATATTCGTATGATTCTGTTGGATATTTTAATTTCCCGAAACGTTTTTTGGACAGATTAGATGTCGGTGTTCCTGGTAGTTAAAAATCGATTGTGTATTTTATTCATTAAATTCTTCATTTATCTTGGTTTTGTAATGTTAAATATTACCCTGTTGTTTCAGTTGATGAATCCGCATAGTTATCACAGAGCAGAATTATAATGGCTGATTTTGAAAGGGCTGTGAAGTATTTGCAACTTTCAAGTCTTTAAATAGTTTGCACTTCGATAACATTAGGATTTATATTTCGTTAGGCAGGTCAGTAAACATGCAGATGAATCCCTAAACGACAGACAAGTGTTTCAAGTGATTCACTCTCTCTCGTTGTGTCCAGTAACATTTTACTTTCTAACTCAGCTGTCTTTCCCAAACACATGAATTTCTGTTTGCGAATGACTTACCATTTTATGATGCAACTATTAGGGATGATGCACAATGTTTTAATAAAACTTATTCATGTATATAGAGTGTATTTCAGCGAATAGACTTTAATTTCAAAATGAAGCGCTACTGTGAGTTGCTTAAAAGTTTTAATTACATTGATTCCTTATTGTTTCCAACCCAAAAATAATAACTGGCGTCGCATTAATATTAACTCTGTTTTGTAGCCAATGAAATTTATATCAAAAACGCTCTAAAACGCCCATTTGTACTCCAGTTTTAAAAAAATACGACTATCATCTTCATAAGTGACTCATCGTAGTTATGTAATGTAGCTGGCAGTCTATTTATTCTATAAAGGAATAGATAAATATGCCCAACAGTCCCACATCTAACCACATTACCATTCATGGTATCTTATCGTCAACGGGAAGTGTCACTGCTTCATATAGTGTCAGTCAGCAGAATATACCACCATGCTAATTTATTTACTTTTTAACGGCCATTTACCTAATAAATTATTATTATTTATTATTACTATTTTTCCCTTTAATTCCTGGAGGAACTTTGAGCTTCAACCTCACCTCTCCATTGAGTTAGGTTTTCTGCCAACGTCTCCACCTGGCTCCATGTCTCCCCACATGCTTTCATCTTCTCTAAATATGACTTCCTCCATGTCACCCTCACACTGACGACCAACTCGTCGTTTCCCACTCGGGTTTCACTGAAACGATTGCCTGGCGTGTGATGTCACTAACTGTCGTCTGGATAATTCCCATCTTCAATGGAAACTATCGTGCATATGTGCCTCAAGTTGCATTATTCCCAAAGGGAGAGTTTGATACTACTTGTTATCAGTTCACCCAAGCAACTATCTTCAAGTGCGGTGCTTTAAGCTGATTCGCTTCTCTAAGGTGAATTGAACTGAGTGCAGCCCAGGTGATCTTGGTCTTAATTGAACGAAATAGCCATCCTGAATTTAGATGACTTCAACCTGGCTAGTAAGTACTGCTAGTTAAATACAGGGGTTTCCATGATAGTAGAAACGTTTGAATAATTTTCATTTGTAACCAGAGCTCCAGTTTTATATATGAATGGCTTGAGTTTCAGTAGTACAGTAGAAAGCATAGCGTATTGTCTTTGGCAGGTTGTTTTTCACTTTGTTGATTACTTTTGAAGGAGTATTTTGATGAGACAGAATGACCAGTGTTCATCTATTACACTCCACCACTACCTTCCTGCAACCATAGAACGATGATGTTCCTAAACCTTTTAGATAGGATACGCATCGAACAATCAATATACATGGTTCCACAAGAACAGGTAGGTAAACTGATTTATGCTCGTAGAAGTAGACTGACTACAAGATCTTGTCTTTCAGGTTTTTGCAGACCAATGGACAACTAAAGAACACTACTCGAAACACTCAATTGTATAGGGTATCACAGCGGTAGTGTTGAGAGTAGTATCAGTGCTTTCTATGCCATAAAAGTGATAGATTTGAAAACCATGCATCAAATGAAGGAAATAGGACGATGCCTAATTATCAGGGAACTATCAATTCCACGGGAAAGCAAGGTAAGCTTTCAGTACTGTTAAGTCTGTGTGGAGGTCAACAGCACTCAGCATGAAAAATGAAATCAACTCAACTCAATGTGAAGTAAGTTCTACTTTATGGATCAGAGACTTGGCGAGTCACGAAGAGCACCTCAAACAAATAAGAGACTCCAATGAACATCTGTCTTCAATCAATACTACTCAAGATCATATGGCCGTCCAGAAAAGATCAGCTACAGGAAGGGATCTCTGGGAGTGAACCAACCCAGCAGGAGCCAATTATGCAAGAAATATGCAGGAAGAAATGGAGGTGAATTGGTCATACTCGAAGAAAACAAACCATCAAGTGACATAACACATCAGACCATCAATCGGTGGAACCCGAGTGGGAAGTGGAGAGTTGGTCATCATTTCGAGGGTGACATAGAGAAGGTCATATGAAGAGGAGGTGAATGCATGTGGGTAGACGTGGAGCCAGATGAAAATAATGGCATAGAACCGAATGGAATGGAGATGTGCAAGTGAAGCCCAATGTTCCTCGAGGAACTAAAGGAAACAATAATATTATCGATTACATCCTTTTCATTCATGATTGTACCATGAGTGGATTGAATTCCTGTTCACGTTTTTCTCTGTTATTTTCATCATTTTATGTCTTATTTTACAGTAATAAGTACAGTATTTCTTTTGTTTTCATGACTAACGCATCTTTAGTCTGATCGTAAAATATAATTAGACAATAATGTAATAGATAGTTGATTTTTTTTGTCTATTAATGTGGGAAAGAGAGTGGAGAAATATCTTTTAACAACTACCATTTTATCTTGGCAGTTCAAGTAATTTATCAGACAAGTAGACGATAAAAAAGATGGATAGATAGATAGACAGACAGACGGATGGTTGAGTGGATAGAAAGATAGACAGACAGGCTGACAGAAATGCAAAGAGATCACACGCACAAAAAATGTGCGGGGCAATAAACCACCATGGTCTTAATACCCAGCTGATGAATTTTAGCTTTTTTGGAGGGGTATTTTACCCTTTTATTTAATTTAAAATCTGAGGTTTATTTTTTGTGTGTTCTGACATAAAATCTTTTTTTTCGCTTTTATTTACAGGATTTCTAATTTGCATAACGCAATAAACAGTTATATCTATGCTTTCAAGTAGTCAGTCTTCACACAAGCTTTATTGGAAACTTCTAGACGCCTTCTGCATAAAAAAGTAGTTATGACTTCTGAATAAAGCAGGGTTGAGAGATAATCTTTGACGTAAAAAGTCTCTTTTAAATTTACGTTCTTTATTTAAGTGAGAAGATAAACAAATTTTATATCGTTTAATCAATATAACATCCAGTGATGTGCGAAGATGTGTTATATATTTTTATTTTTGATTGCAGCTTGATGCCACACGATATTTTTGGTACAAGTATGGAATTTTCAGCATGGATATCGGTAGCCCAAATTTTGCAGGCCGACCATAGATATCAGGTGTGCGTCGGCAGGGGATCGAACCTCGGACCATGTGCATGGTTGACGAGAGTCCTAACCACTGTGCCACCGACGCACAGTCTTCGCGTACTTACACATTTGAATTCTTGTAAGATTCTAGCAAGGATAATCGTTAGGACCTATAATATATATCATTTGTTGATGCTGTAAGTTGTACCCTATGTCAAAGATTGAACATTACAAGGAAAACTTTATCATATGGGACTGCACTGATGTGTTACTTGACTATGCAACTATGTTAAATATGTAATTTTATTCCATCGGTGTATTAATCCTTCTCTAGTTGGGAATGGTTAAGATAAAAACGAAGGATAAGCTTGATAGTTTCCCATATCTATGTCTACTGATCAGTTCAAACGCTTCTGTGGAAACATTTATGTTTGGCGCACTACTAGACAGCTTATCCAACATGTCAGTGAACATCTTTCAGAGTGGTCTCCATTTGTTATATTCAACCGATCATATTTCAGTGACGGCGGATGATAGTGAAATCTAAAGCACGCATTTCGTCAGGTTTATGTACCTCCATCCTGGCGACTGATGCTGTCACTAATGACACTCTTAAGGAGAAGGTATGATTTCAAATGCTAAAGTGCTATCAACTATGCTAATGAGCCATAAAAGCCACCTTTTGTTTAACAGATATCAGTCAAATTTAATCTGCTTTCTCCGTTGATTTATTATGTCGGACTTCATTGCTCGGATCTCACTGCTAGTCAAAATCAACCGAGATAATATCGCGTTAATCTTGCCAAAGCGTCTGTAATAGGAGAAACCATTTCAACAGAGGCAGAGAGCATTATGGCCCAAAATAACCAGTCATATTTTGTAGTTTAATAGAAAACTACATAGTCTACGGAAATATTTCCTGCACACTGAAATGAACATGAAAAATCAGTCATGGTAAAAACACTGGATAACTGTTTCCTTTCCTACAACCAAATCTAAGACAAGCGTGTTTCCAACTCTGAGGGCAAAGCCTGTATATGATGTATTAAGTGAAACTCTAAGTCTTTCTAGTATAATGATGTGTGAACTGCTTAGCATTCACCGCTTAAGATTAGATAGCACTCTAGGCGTTCAACAGGTTTTCAACTGTTTGTAACATACACACACACGTATAATAACCAACAACGCTTTGAAGTTTCTGTGGCAATTAGACTGATTTTCAGGTGCACTCAGCATTTTGTAGAATTGATTTTATTCCTCCTTATTTCAGATGAGTATAAGACTTTGAGCATGAGCTTTGAAATTTTGATAATAATAGTTTTTTTAAAAAAATTTTATGAGATGTTGCTGCTGGCCCAACACACAACCCTCGACTCATCAACGGTTTGGTGATGTTTAGGAGAGCATCAGCTGATGGTTGGATTCCAGATCACGTGTGTGGTTGGCGATCATTCTGCTGCTGATCACCAAGGCAAACACTAGTTGAGAGGAAGGAATCGGTTGCTTTGCCCAGCATTCTACCTTTGAACAACCACTCAATACAAGAAATAAGATTTGGATCTTTAACACTGATGTCAATTAAGTGCTTCTTATGGTTCAGATACATGGCAGGTGCTTCACTTCAGGCTTTCAACAGCATCTGACGTCTTCACTAGATACTGAATTCCAGGTGGATGACCAGAAAGGATAAACAATATGCAGTGGACCAACCGAAAACCTTCCGGCTGACAAATATGCAGAAAGAAATGGCGACAAATAGAAAACACACTGAGGAGACCTTGAATAACATCGTGCACCAGGCACTCTCCATTATTAACTAGGATGAAAAACAACAAGGTTGGCGTTCTAGGGTGATCTGGAGGATATCGAATGAGAAAGAAATGACAACTTATGAATATTTGTGGAGCCAGATAAAAATGGCTGTATAGAACAGAGTGAAATGGAGACGTCCTGTTTTCCATCTGGAGCCCGACGGAATACTGGTAATTACTCAAAGTACGAGACATTACAACTTTTTAGAACTCGTGAAAGTTGGAAATCCACTCAGTGAAACATAAAAGAAATTTAGTTTGAAGCCAAATATACTAATATTAAAGTCAATCGTGCATCAAGGGCACAGCGGTAGAATGCTCACCTACCACGCATGTGGCTAGGTGTTTGATCCACGCCGGTGCACTCCTTTACCTCACTGAGCCAGTAGTAGGGCTAGCAATGAGGGAAGGTTGGGTATGAGGCTGGCAACCCCTTCTCGTGAAAATAAACGCCACTGTTACGGAAACTTCAAGCTTCCAGTTTGAAGCCATATATTCTATCAGGAACGTAAACGAATAGAAAAACGTCAGTCGTAAGCGAACACATTTTCAGACAAATGATAACAACTAGTTGATGTAACTGACCCTTTAAATAGAAGTCCATTTTATATGTAGCATCATATCATTGGGCTTTGTCCATCAGTTCGGTATCTATCTTTGTTGGTTCTGAGTGACATTCAACTGTGTATGTCAGTCAATTTTATACTGTCACGCTCTAATTCATTTTGAGAAGCCATTTCGTCAGAAATAAATATTCTTTCCGCTGAGTAAGCGAGAAAATGTCGATTCGATAGGTGTGTAAGACAATTCAGTTCAACTGTCATTATCAGTTGGATACAGTCGGATCTTCAATTTATCAAGACCAGTGGAACAGTATGATGCCTATGCAAATCACACAGTCATTTACGACATTTCCCACCAGAAATATTCAACAAAAGTTAGAGTGTCTTCAAGTCACAGGAAAACCCAGTACAGTTTAAAAATGTCTGTTATTTTATTCTAACTCGACTTTAAGAAATAAAATCCCCCAATTCATGTGAATAATTCATAAACTTACCTATAGAATTAAGGAAATCTACTCCTTGATTTAACCGCGTCAAATTTGACTTTTTTTTCGTCTCATAAAAAAGTTGTCATATTAAGATTCATAGGCGTTTTTTATACCGCCTCATTAATATTATTATTACTAGTGTTAGCATTATTCACGGACTTGTCTATAAACCTCTATACTATACACGCACAAAGACATACGCATAAATCAGTATATTAAGGGCAAAAATAGAACTGAGAGCTAATCATTTCTCACGCTAATTTCTTTCTTTTTTAATGTTTTACCAAGGTCTTTACTATTGCATGCATATATACACGCTGTTTCCCTTCAGTTCCATTCGCTTTTTGAAGGGAATACAGTACTCTAATCCTCGAAAAAAGGGTCTAAATTGTTGGTTCTCTGTCTTCTAAATCCCGATAAACAAACAAACAGAAAGAGATAGCAGAAAAATGAAAAGCCACGGAATTTGTTACAAACACTACACAGATTGCGTAATGCACAACTACTGAAACAATCATTTCCAGGGACATTATTAAATCAATCTATCTTTTAAGAAATTTAAAAATTCTTCGATTTTATTTATCTTCCAACGAAGTAATTGCTTTTTGAGCAATGAATGTCAAGTACCACTTATCATGTTCCGTTTTCAATTCTGTGTTTTATTTTTCTGTTTTTTCTCTCGATTTGTCTTTTAAGTGCTCAAACAAGCAACCACCATACATAAATAAACATACATCAAATGTTTAAGCATACCTTTAGCAACAGTTAATGACATCACTCTTAACTCAACTCTATTCACAGAGTTAGTTAGTACTTATAAGCGCTAATCTTACTGTACATGGATTCTATACTGTTTCATTAGAATGGTATACTCATATGTGATCATTTCAACCTTTTTTTGTGGCTTAAAACAGATTTTTCCCTTTTTTTTGTTTTACAAGGACAAATTGGCAAACACGCACACAAACACATGGGAATAAAAATACGCGGTCAACATAAACAGCATAAATTTAATTAACATATTGATTGTTACATATTTTACCCCTGCTCGAGTAAAACAGGAATAAAAAATAATAAATAAATGGAAAAACAATTGATTTTCATTGTTTATGCAATTGCTTCACTGATTGTCGGGCTATATCATTCAACTGATGGATTGAGTTGAGTAGTTGGTTATCACTGACATCAGCCAGTCGTGTTTGCTAGCCAGACAGATCAAAGTGATCTAACCACTTGATGGCCATTTTGGTCTTTGTGAGTGAGTGCTTCAGCGGTGTGACTGGCTTCACTCAACTCAAAGAGTCGAATCACTTGAAGCCACCCAAATTGGTAATACCCTGAATCAGATTCTTGAGGGAGGTGAAATTTCACCACTTTAGAAAGCGAAATTATTGAGATTATACACAATCTATGTGATCTGCGTGATAGCAGAAATGGCGGAGAAGAAATCCAAGCATTTTGCGGGACACTTAACTGTTAACATTATTATTCCCTTGAGTTCTGAGTGAAAAACAGGGCTTCAACAACACATTCCACTCCGGTCTATTCAGTGCTGTCCTCTTCAGTGACCATAGTCACTCATTGTCTTCTCGCACACACGACCTCCTCCATGTCACCCTCGGACTGACAACCCACTCGTAGCTCCCACTCGGATTCCGCTCGAGCAATGGCCTGCACTGCATCAGTGTCGTTCGGTGGCCTCCTCAACATATGCCCGATCCATCTTCATTTTCTCCTACATATTTGATGAGCAGTTGGCTCTTGGCTAGTTCGTTGCCAGAGTTTTTGATTGTTAAAATTGCCTGATTTACTAACCCATTAGTTTTCTAGCCGATCCAAAGTCTGGTTAAAGAGAGAGGCTTGGTCGTGGGGCTAGCGACTCTAACCTGGAGAACCAGTCAAACTGCTGCAGAAATCTCAACGCACAAGAAAAATATAAAAAATACAAAAGCATAAAAAAGACGAACTTATTCTTTGCCGGAATCAGAGAGGCTAAATGGAGCGAGTGGGCGGAAGCCTTAGGGAATTCAGTCAGCCTTTATGCCTTTTCTAGATGAAAGCAAGAATAAAAATGTTGACATGGATGCTTAACTGTTGATTTACCTAAATATGTGAGCTGAGTTGGGGAATTTCATTTTACTCTTTTCTATTATTCTGCCTTTACTTAATCCCCTCTATTTTTTTGAGGATTATAAGAGTATTAAAAGACATTTTAAAATGAAGGAAGAAGAATTGATGGAAGACGGGTAAAATGCACTAGAAAATGCCATCTTGATTGTATTTTTATGACTGGTTTTAAACAATGCTCATTAGGCATGAATGATAATAATACTAATAATATGAATAATTACTTGTAACCACCTAAAGATGTTAAGTAATGGAAGACTGACAGAAACGTTGAAATTGAGGGTGAAGACCACACAAATTAAAACATTCTCCGTTGTAAATACCCGACTGATTCATTAATCGATACGTTGACTGATTCTTGTTTTAATTAATATGTCCATATTGTCTATCTCAATACAATTGAAGAGAAAATGTTTCTACTGTTCTGTGTGATTAGTTGCCAGGTAGTTAGTAATGTATAAACATCCGGAGATAGCAAAATTCATCTGGTATTTAAATTAAAGACCTTGTTCATATGTCCGTAACATTCGAGTTTTCGCTTGTTTTTTGAAGCTGTTGTAGCAATTGGTTTGATTTTTCGAGTCAGGGTCGCCCAAAACTTTCTCTTTTCCCCGGCTTAGCTCCGGCTAAAAAACTAGCAAAGAAGTAAGCTACGACTCCAAATGAACGTATAAAGAATCGTGGTGATGAAGCTAATCAACCAAGCACAGCAAGCACCAATCACTGTCAAGTGGAGAAATCTCAAGTCACCATCGTTTCTACTACAGGCGGCACAGATGGGGATTTTAAAACAAGAATCACTAGACCTAAGTAGACATTCATCAATCTGAAATGAAAGTTGAAACCAACTGCATTCATTATAAGGAACTAAATTCGGATTTTTCACGCTACTGTTAAGTCACTTCTTTTGAATAATTCAGAAACGTGTTGCTCCAAGAAAAGCATTTCTAACAGCCAACTACAGAATTTTATCAACAGGCGCCTTCACTACCTCCCCATTGAAGATCAAATGGCCAGAAAGGATTAGAATCAGGAGACTCTGGTAACGAACCAATCAAAAGCCTCTTGCTCAACAAAATGCAGAAGAAAACAGTGACGGATCAAACACACTCTGAAGAGATTGTTGGATGACATCGTGTGACGTCACGGATGAGATTCTAAAGAACCTCTTATGCATTTCTTCAAGAAAAGAATTCTTTTCACCTGAGCTGCGGATCAACACCAGTTGGTCTTGTGAAGCTACATTGGCCGCCAAAAATCTCACATTTTCCAAAAACATCTCTGAATATTATTCGGTTTGGTTACCAAGAGGACAATGCAAGTCAGTTATTAGGTCAGTACACAAACATATGGTGGACGTAGGCCATGCGGCTCTACAAGAGTCGTTCTAAGTCCAAAAGCTAAGGCAGGAGAGCTCGATATTTGTGAATATAACCCCGAATTCTGCATACGGTGAAGGTTTAAAACGTCTAATATTCTACAATGGTCTTGATCTTTCCTACTCCTTCGCGTCTGATTTTAGTAATTAAAATACAGTATAATCACTCCTACATTTCGCTTTATTGCATTCCATTAAGTTGTTTCCTTATTCGTAAATAACTTGCTTCTTATCGAATAACATTTTCCACCATATCAAATTTTGAATCCTTACTTCCACTATATCCTTAACAACTGAGTAGCTTTTTACCTTTAAAAGGCACTTGTGAGTAACAGTGTGATTTATGTCATCCTCTATTACTCAATAATAGACTTTTGTAACCGTAGGAGACAAGAGATTCGGTGACGGGCCCTCAACTAGAAAAAGCACATCGCATTTATACATTCTTAGCCAAATTAAATTTTGGCTATTTTAAAGGAGAATAAATTGCTCAGATTGATTAACAATTGATCCAAGGTTAAACGAATTGTCCGGTGAGGTTGTTTCACATTCTCAAAGCCATTTGAATCTAGATATAAGGAATAAAAGCATCTACCTTCTGTAGCTATTGACTTTAAATAGTGAATTCAGTCTTGGGGACTTCCAATTAATCTGCGTCACTCCAACTGCAATACATTTTTGGTGAGTACCAACCTGATTGTACAAACCTTTAAGATGACTCCACTACACTGATTTTTATTTTCTTCATAACTCAATAGGCGTTTTTGATTTGAAATTTTAAAAACTGCAAGGTTTGCTGGCAGGAATTTAACTGATTTCAGTAGTGATCATGAACTGACTCCAGTTAGAGAACCACTGCAAGCCTAGGAAGAAGGAACAGCTGTTGCATACTGCTTGGTTTTCTTCATCGGTACATGCCAAGGGTCTTAACGGGGATCGAACCAAGGATGTTCAGGTTGCAAGGTTAGCTCTTTGAATATTCAGCCACTGGGATGATATGCAGTGATTATTGGGTTAGGCCATTTGTAGCTTAAATATTTACTAGCGATATTTCTCTTCTGGTTTCTTTTTGGAACCGAAACTATCCAGATTCACCTGCCAGCATAAATGTTAATCAAGAAATCAAGCATAAGTGCATAATGCTGTAAACTACTGACTGATTGAGATAAGTAGTTGCATACCATTCATATACATCAGTAGTGCTTTCTGGCTAGTCGGTTCGAAGTGATCTCACCACTGAGTGGTTGCTGCACTTATTTGAGGTTGAGGTTATCTAAGGTAGAGCCGCAGGTAGAACAAAAGCTAAGTTCAGTTTTCAAAAGCTGTAGGATCAGTCCGCAAAGGACATCTTCACTGCCATCATAAGGGAAAAGGCGGAGATACAAATCAACACTAGCAAAGAGATCAGCGTTTAAAAGCAATGGAATAACCTGACAACGGTATGGAGTCACACCTGTATGGAAGTTCTGGGAATAAAGAAGAGCCATGACAAGCGTAGCTCACTCTGGATACGTGAAGACTAATAGGATAGAGAAGGATGGTGAAAAAAAGATTATCCAGTGAATCTACGAGCAACAAAAACAAAAAGTTGAATGTAAGTCACGATACACTGAACAAAAGAGTAACGAAGAGTGCCAGGGAAGAGAAAACACATTATTACGAAGCTATGCAAGTGAGGCATAACAAGCTGCAGGTAAAGGAGACCTCGCAACACTCAGACAAAAACTAGATTCTTAGTGGGAAAACGTTCAACACAAATTAAGCCAGTGAAGAATGGCAATGAGAAGTCAACCAACAGCGGAAACAAAACTACCAGTGTGTATCAACCCTCCAACAAAGCAGAAATCCTGAAGGGCATAAAAGTGTTCGAAACTGGAAAAACATCAGGATGAAACAGAGTACCCACAGAAGCATTGAAAATGGAACCAGAGACATCAGCGGACCTGATGACACCACTACTGAATAAGGCGTGGGAAGAGGACAATGGACCTACCCAGGAAATAGAAGAAAGCCTACTTATTCAAACTGCCAAAGAGAGAGATTTAAGTCAATGCCAGAACTGGAGCGGAATTATGCTCCCATCCTACCCAAGAAAAATACTAAGCCGCATCATACTTGAGATAATCAAACACACCCTAGATGAAAAACTTCGGCCGGAACAGGCTGGATTCAAGAGAAACAAGTTATGCATCTATCAAATCGCAGCACTATGTATCCTCACTGAACATAGCTTGGAATGACAGTCGGCTTTCTACCTCACTCAACGACATTAACTTTGCAAAGGCCTTCGACAACGTCGATCGAGAGCTGATTTGGTAACTACTTTGCTACTATGGGGTGCCGCCAACAATTATGGACCGTATCCAAAAGCTGTACGATAATGCTGCGTAAAAAGTAATCCACAACGGAAAACTCGTTGAAGATGGGAGTAAGACAAGATCATATTCTATATCCAATGATTTTCCTGATTGTCATAGACTGGATAATGTCACAGAGAGCGAGCAGTGGGGAAACAGGCATAAAATGGACCTACAAAAAACTTGGAGGATCTGAACTTCGCCGATGGTATATATCTGATTTCCCACAAACTGGAAGATATGCAAGTGGAAAGCAACAAGTGGGCAGGAGAAGCATCTGGAGAAGACAGGACTTCAGGAGAACATAGAGAAAACGGAGGTGTTGAAGATTCCCGGCCAACAGCAACAATATCAGACAACAATCGGCATAAATGGAACAAATCTGAAAGCAGCAGCCTCCTTCAATCACCTACCTACTTTGGAACCATCGTTTCAACTACAGGCGAAAGAACTGATGAGGATATCAAAGCTAGGATCGGAAAAGCAAGGCAAGCTTTCATTTCTCTCAAGTCTGTGTGGAGATGAACAGCACTCAGCATGATCAACTTTAATGTGAAGTCAGTGGTACTACATGGATCAGAGACTTGGCGCCTTGTCATGAAGGGACTTCGAAAAGGTTACAGACCTTCATCAACAGCTGTCTTCGCCCAATACCCAAGATAAGACGGCCAGAAAATATCAGTATCAGAGATCTCTGGGGTAGAACCAGCCAAGAATCAATTGTGCGACAAATATGCAGGGAGAAATGGACCATACCATGAGAAAACTATCAAGTAACACCACAGGCCAATGACAATGGGGATGGCTGTGTTTTGGATGAAAACTGCACTTGTGGTAAAATTATAAAACAATGAATTCACGTCTAATGATCTGAGGCTGTATTAATCAGTCTAACAGAATTATTACTTCAGTGGAATTAAACTGGAAAGCAGACTAACAGATAAATGACATAATCATAAGGAAGCCAGGTTGCTGTTAACTGGAAACCATGTAGTGTTTGTTAATTTTATTTGTCTCATCTCTATGACAACCACGGCAGCAACCCTAATGTCATTGGCAGCTGCTATCCCGTAAACTGCTTATAGCCATACATTTCGATGTGATTGGTATTTTGATGCGGGAAACTGTTGACATGCCTATCTTTTAAGGCCGCATATTTTTATTGATTACACTGTGAAGGAAATGATTATAAAAAAAGTCAAAGTTGTCAAAAACATTTCACTTTCATTTTTTTCATTTATTTATTAACGTCTATGCTACATACAGCGCGGTTCTCTTCAAATGTTCTGCTTAAAATAAAAAAAAATCAGCCGAAATTACTTAAAGACTATCTATTCGTCCTAATGAAGGCTCACAACACTTTTATCATAAGTGTAAGTGAATACTCACAGCTCTCTTCCTTCACCTCTCTTTAGCTGTCGGGAATGGAAAATGCTGATATCTGGTTCCAGTGAAACTTCAGTGATATACAAAATCGAATCATCCTCCTGGAGGTTGACAACTCAGCGGTATTTAGTGCAAAGTTTCATGCATTCATGTAGGCTAAAGTGTCTGTTTCTGTATCTGTCTAACCAGTACAGCAGAACACTATTCACCTGAGCTGATTAAGATTAGTCCAAATTCTAGTGTGACTTGCATTTCCTTTATTTAAATTTCTTTGCTATCCGTATGAGTTAAAGATATTACAGTTCCCAATGGTGTGTTAGAGGTTCAGCAATAGAGTACTCACAATATATGCACGTAGTCCGGGGTTCATTCCCCAGCATACACACACCCACACTTCACTTAGCCATTAGTAGACTTGGTAAATGAATGAAGTTTGACAGTGAGACTAGCAACCTAACACAGTGGAAACAACAATACCACTACTCGAACTTCAAAGCTCAGTCTTTAAGCTCTAAGTTCCACTCGGAAAGCAAAGGAATAAGAACAAACAAAAAAATAACAGGTTCCAACAAAATCAAGTATTACCGCAAACATCTTAAAGCACAGAAATCAGTTTTTAAAACATTGAATTTGAAAATAATTTCAGATTTTTACACAAAGATTTTTCATATAGTTTATTCCCACCTAGTAATTAGTAGTACAGCTAAAATGTTATCTACCCGGTGGCCTAGTGAGTTACACTTAAGTGAATCGATAGTTCAGTGGTAGAATAATCGCCAGTTAGGTGGAACGTATGGTTTCGATTCCTGGCCTAGTTTATTACCCAGTAGGTAGGGTATGAGGCCAGGAACCCTGAAAATTGAAAGCATTGAAGCCCTATGTTTCAATTGGAATGCAAATGAAAGCAAGAAAAACCACCATAATGTAGATAGAGGTAAATTTTAGAATTTTATCCCTATAACGCTGCATTTTGCTTGCTTCTTATGAAAAATAATAAATTTATCAATCGTTTATACCTAACGAGTTTCTTCTGTGATGTAACCTTGAGTGTGTCGTAGGCTACCTGGGAATTTTTTCATGACTTGTGAGGCTAGTAAAAGCCATCGTCTTGAATCCTCCCGCTATTTATTCATAAATAAATAGTTCAAAAACTTATTCTAAAAACATGGACCTCAACAGTAGTCATTCCGTATATAGAAGTGACTTCAGACGATTTCAGAAGAGTGCTCAATAAGCACGACATCAGAGTTTTTTTCAAAGCAACATTGTCCATTTAAATGGCTAAACCCATAAGGATTTTCTATCTAATTGTGTCTACAAAATAAAATGTTTGGAATGTGATGTGATATACATCGGACGAATACAGCCAGACAGAAATAAAAATCAGAAGAAATGAACACCGTAAACCATCTGTCTGACTACCGAGAAATACGGTAGAATTAGAAAGGCTTGAAAAATCATCAGCCATAGGTCTACACGCTAGAGAATCAGGTCACAAATTCGATTTGGACAATATTGATTTCTTCCCCTCACGTTCCCCAGTGGAACATAGGGCTTCAAGCTAGTGGCTTGAAGTTTCTGTAGCAGTGTTTATTTTACAGGATGGGTTTGCTAGCCTCATGCTCAACCTTTACCGTTTACCAGCATTATTTCTAGCTCAGCGAGTTAAAGGAGTGCGCCGGCCGGGGATCGAACCCCGGACCATGTGCATCGTCGGCAAGCGTCCTAAACTTTATGCCACCGATGCACGGACATTATTAAAATAATCCAGAAAAACTTCAGAAATCACAAAGAACGTCAAACATCATATCAAATGAAATCCGAATTGTCTGTATAATAGAGTGATGGACTTAAACAGAATTTCACCCAGTACAACACCCCCCTCCTCCATGAAATGACAAAGTCAACACGAATATGATAAGCAATTTCATTATGTAAGCACACCCTGCTTTTATAATTTTACACATTTTTCAAATCCAAAAATTGGGGCTGCTTTGGTTGTCTTCACTATTTGGTCAATTTGACAAAGCATAAAATTACCCCCTACTAATGAACGATGATTAATTTGTTATATATATGCTAAGATTTTGTAAATTCTGGTTTAATAATACACTATGATAAAGCTGTCAGCATCACTGAATAGCGAAACGTCAGTGAAAACAACGATATCGTTTTGTTTTGCATTCATTGAGAAATACAAAAAGCTTTTATGATGATAAATACCACTTTCTTTGTTTAAAGATTGTTAGAAGTGGGACTCAGGACTCGCCTTTCGTAGTACTTGTCACTTGTCATCTGGATTTACCTTTAGCCTCCTCCACCGCACCCCCAGGGAATGCTGTTTAAAGCAGTTTTGGCATGAACCATATTTGTTTATTTTAGCTTGTCTACAAGTTGCTCACAGTTTTGTGAATAAAAGTTTTCGCATTCCAGGATAAATGTGATTGTCTTTCTGCTTGGAAAATGCATCAACAAACCAATACAACTAACTGACTAAACACAATGAAATCCTTTTTGAACTCCCATGGGAAACTCTTCTCCCTTCCAATGATAAATTTAGTTATGTTTAAAAAAAGATTTAAAGATTGCTGTACTTTTGACCTCAAAACATTTCTCAAATTACCCAGCACTCACCTAACCGTCCACCCACCCATACACACAAACAGACAAACATTCAGACACTAAGCAAAGTTGTTTTTTTTGTTATTCTTTTTTCTTTTCAGGTGAACTGTTGATTAAATTCATTTATGATAATTACATCATTGAGACTGTATTTTTTTTGTTGCTTATATCTACAAAGACTTATCACTTATGCTACATGAATATATTAAGTAAGAAGAGGAGAAAGATCGCGAGTGAAAGGGTAAATAGAAACCGTAAAAAAGGTCTTCTACGAACAGTACATAGGCTTGTAATGTAAAACTTAGTGGATTATGCATGGCCAACTGATCGAATTTCATATAAATAGGGAAAATGGCGAAAACGTTTATAGGATGGGTGATTAGGGATAAACATTATGAAACCAGAATAGCATATCATTAAGAGATGTGTATCAGAATGGGGTTAAACTAATTCAAACATTGGTGGGATAAATGTGAACAGATTCATAACTACTGTCACATATGTGTATGATAGATGGCGACAGAGTGATGAAACAGGCAACGTAATGAGTCAACTAGCTTTTAAAACCAAATACATATGAAAACAATTCATTCAATTTACGATTTAATGCCTTGGTGGTGCACAAGTAGGACGCTCACCAACTATGAGAGTGGTTTAGATTTCGACTTCCCAACAACAACCTCCTAAGCCTCGCCTGATCGGTAGTTAGCCTGGTAAAGAGGAAAATTATGTCTGAGGCTGGTAACCCCACTTCATAAAAGAGGAATATCATCATTGCTATTGACACGTTAAAGCTAAAGCTTGAAGCTGTATGCGCTACTGGAAACGAAAGGGATTCCTGTGGAATGATATATTATCATCATACGACTGATTTAATTTAATTTTTGAATGAATTACGCCGTAATCTTTCAAGTGAAGATTACTTTCATAATGACAAGTCTTGGAGGAGGGAACTGTACTAAGTGTCTATTGGAAAAATTGCATCAAATATCGATGCAACGCAATGAATGCGTCTTTATTAAATTACTTACAAAGGACATTACTACAGACTGCTGAGACAATAACTTAGAAGGAATATAGTAACAACCAACATTAATGAGTGTTTGTTCCAAATGAAATTTTGATAAATCTTCTAAAACATTTTCGAGAAGCCATAACATTTTGTGAGTCTTAGCAAAGTTTTTATATGTTAGCTTGCAGGGATTTGATGGGTTACAAGTTTAATCGTGAGTTGACATCAGTCAGAGAACCACTGGAAAACGTAGGGTACTGAACGGCTTTTTCATTCAGGTTTGGAACTAGCAGAAGTACACACTCACAAGGTTCCTAACCTAGTACTTTTCAATTACAACGTGAACTCGCAGACCTAGCAGTCATTAGGACCCTATCTAGTCGCCCATCAACCTCTGCCACTTCGTGACATATTATGCAGCCATCATCCAATGTCACCTTATAACTAGAAGGTCATGTGTTAGAAACCCAGTCAGTACTACAGTTGAGGAGCCCGAATTAAAACGAAACATCTGCAGTACCCATGGTTTCCCAGTGGTTCTGTAATTGATATCAGCTCCTGATAAAACTTGTAATCATAGTAAACCGATTCAGACTATAAATCAGAATCGCAATCTGTAACTTGCACAGTTTGACCAGTTTGACGAAAAAAAAGACATTTTCGAAACGCTGAAAAGACATAATTATCGATGAGAGTGAGGAGATGGCGTGTTAAAAAATACCAAATATTCAGAATTGAAAAATCAACATGACATCCCACCGATTCCACAAGACGTTAACATTCTTTATTTCACTAGAATACTTTCAAAAACCCCCGGTACTTCAAAAATATGTCTAATAATATCCGAATGAAAGTATGAAAAGGTTTTAAATAAGTAACTAAACTACTGAAAAGTACATTTTAAGTTAGCTTTTCAGCACACATAATAAAACAAGCATTGGTCAATGAGCTCAACCTCGTTATATGAAGCTCCTGGGTTCGATTCCTGCCAGGGTTTAGAATGCGCGCTGTTGAAGAGTCTTGGATCGGGACAAAATGGCTATCCACTTCTCGCTAATTATCAATCTACTTATCTAGCTATCTATCAACCTACTTCAGCATTATTCCGTTGAATTCTGTATAGTTTCTAATTATCTAATACTGCTATTTGCAAGTAACTCATTTTGCAATTTGTTATAGGTTTTTTCTATGAAAGGAATTGTTTCAGCCCCGAGGGTAAAATACTCATTTGTGTCTTTGCATATGTGAAGTGAACATCGCACACTTTATTATTATGGTTTTCGATAGCAAACATCGCACTTTTGCCTACATATTTAAAAAAATATAAATATGTAGATAGATAGATAGATAGGTAGGTGGATGGTTACATAGAGCCTTTGCGAACACTTTGCGTTAATTCAATTTGTCATGAATGAGAATAATAATTTGTTTAGTGTGAAGATTTTTATTATTTACATTATTATTATTATAACGAAACGGTATGCATCCTAACAAATAGCACATATATTGTACATAACTAAGCAGATGTACACCTCCATTCAACTCTCAATCACTTAGAAAGCACTTCAATGTAATAAGGTAAGAAAACAAAAAGGATGGATGGGGTTGGGAAGAAAGAACAAAACGCCTGTAAGTGATTAACCGCAGTAAAAGCTCACTCATCAGAAAACAGTTTAACGGCAACAACAACAACAACTCGAAAGACCAAAAAAACGATTGATTTAATTCCCCTGTATTACTCCTCTGGGAGTAGTCAATCAGTCAGTCGGTTAGTCAGATAAATAAATATATTTCCTCCATAATTTATACATATATATGAAATCGGTAGGTCTGGTAGATCTGAATTAATCAATTGTGAGAAGAAGAATTATCAACCGGTTAGCCTTAATATGATCATAAATGCTTAAAGGTATAAATATTCCTTTTCAATATCCAAGTGCAAAAATAACCTACTGTTTGAGTCTTACATTAAACTAAGCTAGACACAAATGAAATGTGTTTGAAAAACCGAATTTTAGCTTTTCAAAATACTCACTGATGCGAAATTTTCTCTGCCTAATATGTGATATAAGTATATAAATATTTTTTTGTTTAAATTTTATATATTTTATGAATAAAATGAATTGATTTAGTTCTCAGTTGATAAAAATTGATGTTTCTAGTAGGGATGGTAATTAGTGCATAAAATTAGTGTCGGTAAGGATAAACTTTCCTGCAATTTAAAAGTATGTTTTGTTATGATTGTTATGAAAGATACGTAAATCAAACATTATCATGATGACTTGCGATTAAGTGATCTACACGAACGATGTATCGCATTTGTTATAAATAATATTATTCCTTTGGGTTCCGGTTAGAATATAGGGCTGCAGCAGTACGTCCCCATTTTGTCTCGTCCTCTTCAGGCCTCTTTAGATGACTCCACGATTACGCATAATCTCTAATCTCCTCCTCACCACACAATCTCCCCCATGCCACCCTCACACCGATGATTCACTCGTCACTTCCCATTCGGATTCCGCTCGAGCAATAACAGTAATAATTTCCTTTATTCCAAAACAGCACTGGTGATACAGAATGGAATTCTCAGAATTTCACCACAGTATTGCATCCAGTTTATACATTAACAATAAATAAAATTCTACATAGTATAAGGGTAATCTCAGTTCATTTTGACAACAACATATTGGCATGTCGGTAGAAAAGCCAGAAGTGAACAGAATGTCTGAAGGTGTTAGAAAAGTAGATACTAGCATATTTACTGGCGTAAGCGGTACCAAAAAGGTCGAGATATTCAGAGTGTGAAAGAAAGAAGAAGAATGTTTTAAATAGAGTTTGTAAGGAAGAAAGAAACAAAGCTGCACATAACAGAAAAAAAGCGAAAAGGAAAAGAGAGAAAGAAAACGTTGTACCTATAAATGATATGAGTTGGAAAGACGAGATTCAGTTGTTCTACTGGCTACTTAGTAAGTTATAGGTATCACGCCTAATGCTTTCTTTATCGCACAGAACACGAGCTAAGTAGGGTATGGTTGAGTTTTTGTACTTACTAGTGCGAGCATATAGTTTTCTATATTGGCTTGTGGTTTTGCCTGATGAGATACAAGGGGAGAGTTGTGAATAAAGAGGGTGGTGTGAGTTAGTTAAAATGGATTTTTCCCATTTTTCACATGAGTCCAAGTGCCTGTCAACCAGAATATTAATAAGCTGGTTAAGTGTCACGTGGCTTACCCTGCTGACAAACTTTAACATCCTACGTAACAAGGTTCAGCCCTGCTTCAGTATCCCTGGGAAAACTAAGGGAGAACGATAGAGAATAATAGGCAGAATGCAACAGTTAATGAATTGTAGGAGTAAGTGTTGGGTTATACCAGAATGTCTTAACTTCTTGATGTAGAAGATAAGACGGAATATTTTCTTCGAAATCATCAAGATATGAGACGACCAGGAGAGATCAGCAGATAGAATGATGCCTAGATATTTAATTTCCGACTTGGTTTCTATTTCAATGCCATCTATGTTGCACACCTCGTGAGTGCTAACCAGTTTGTTTAGGTCAAATTTGTGCCTAAAGGTGAAATCGACTGTTTGGCATTTGGAGGGATTTAAGGTGAGACCGTTTTCCTTGGACCAATGGCTGATTTCTGATAAAAAGCCATTTAGTTTGGAGCAGTCACTTCGAAATTTGACAGGCAAAGATACAGTCAGGTCGTCAGCCTATTTAACAAAATTAATGTCATTTGAAGATGGTAAGTCATGTAGGAAGAATGAAAAGAGAAGTGGGGAGAGTACAGCCCCTTGGGGGACACCAACTTCAATGAGCACAGCAGAGGAGGATTTGCCTTTGTATACGGTATACTGCATTCTGTTAGAGAAGTAGGAATGCAACCAGTTTGTGACTCAGGACTCAGTTTGTGTCATAGAGAGCTTATTTGTCAAGAGACATCAAGGTACAGATTCGAAAGCAGAAGTGAAGTCGAGAAACGTCCAGTGGACGTATTTGGCCTGCACTGCGCGCGGTGTCGTTCCATTGCCTCCTCAGTGGCGTGTGTCCAATCCATCTCCATTTTCTCTTATACATTTTGTTGATGAATCGGCTCTTGGTTGGTTTTTTCATAGCCAGAGTTTCTTGTTGTTAATCCTGATCTTCAATATGCAGCGAAGGTGGTTGTTGATAAAATTCTTCTGTTGTCTGTTGGAAATTTTTTACGTGAAGCACCAAGTTTCTGACCGATAAAGAAGAAATAACCCACCTAACATAGGCGTTGAAAATACGTACCTTGTTTCTTGTTCTGAGTGCAGAAGATTTTCTAACCGAATACAGAGTGATAAGTGGTCTGCCTTGCCTTTCTGATTCTGGTTTTAACATCGTCATCTGTGCCGACTCTTTGTAGTTAAAACTATGCTGCCTTGGATAAGTGAAAGAAGTGACATCTTTCAAATTTATTCCTTTAGTGTTGACTGGTGCTGGATGTTGTTTGTTAGGTATCTTGATCACCTCTGTCCTGTCTACGTTCACTTCACGTCCCTTACATTTGATGCTTCTTCTACCACTTTATTACTTTTCCCCTGTGTTAAAAGCCCGGCTTAGTCTAGATAATACATCATAACATATATGTCCGATTTCCCACAAACTGGAAGATATGAAAGTAAAAAGCAACAAGTTGCAAGAAGAATCATCCGGAGAAGATAGGACTTCAGGTGAACACAGAGAAAACAGAGGTGATGAAGATTCCTGGCCAACACCAACACAACAACAACAACAACATCAGACAACAATCAGCCAGCATAAATGGGAGGAACCTGAAAGAAACAACCTCCTTTACCTACCTACCCGGAAAGCATCGTTTCAACTACAGGCGGAACTGACAAGGATATCAAAGCCAGAATCGCGAAAGCAAGACAAGCTTTCATTACTCTCAAATCTGTGTGGAGGTCAGCAGCACTCAGCATCAAAAATAACATCCGGATTTTCAACTCCAGCGTGAAGTCAAAGCTACCACACGGATCAGAGACTTGGCGGGTCATGAAGAGCACTTCAAACAAACTACAGACCTTCATCAACAGCTGTCTTCGCTCAATACTCAAGATCAGATGGCCAGAAAGGATCAGCAATAGGGATCTCTGGGAGTGAACCAACCCAACAGGAACCGATTGTGCAACAAATAGGCAGAAAGATATGGAGATGGATTGGCCATAGGCTGAGGAAGCCATCAAGTGAGTGACATCACTAGACAAGCCATAGCTCGAGCGGAACCCGAAAGCAAAGCGGCGAGTTGGTCGTCAGTGTGAGGGTGACTTGGAGGAAGTCATGTGAAGAAGAGAAGAAAGCGTGTGGGCAGGCTTGGAGTGGGGTGAAAACGTTGGCAGAGGATCGAACGCAATGGAGACGCGCAGCTGAAGCCCTATGTTCCCCTAGGAATTAAAGGAAGTAATAATAATAACATTTTCCTAAAAGCAGGTAGTCAGGAAGAGAAGAAAATGCTGATACACAACACGAAAAGATAATGCATACTTTCGAAACCTAAAACAAAGCCAAATGCTATATACTACTAATTTCCTGGTATGAGTAGTTGATTATTATTCACATAGACCAAAAGCTAGCCAGATTCTTATCATTTAATCACTGGACAACAGATTCGTCCGTTTTCGTGGCAACACAATTCGACCACACTGGATGAGGTGTATCATTACAAAACAGTTGAAGTTTGATTAGCTACTGGGGAGAACTGGTAAATACATTGAATCTAATTCGCGATTATCAAATTGCAAATGGTGAGTTAAACAGAAAATTGCGAAATCGACTAATGTATTTACCCAAAGTAATAAATTAAAGAATAAGTCCTGTTTATATGGACCACTGAGAGCTCACTTCGTCGTCCTATCTCCCAGGAGGATGAACCACTTATCTAGAGTTCCTCCTTTCTCTCTTAAGTATCACTTCATTAAGTATACCATCTTTATATGGTTAATTAACTACATAAGAGTTATTGGTGATTAAAATATTCATCAGTAATTCACAGAATATCACTTATGTTAATAGAATTCTTCTAAAGCATTCTAAACAAAAAGCATACTAATTTTCAATCGTGTAGGCGGAACTACTTATTTCAGATATATCAGTAGTTGCGTATTACTGGTGTTCACTTTAATGATGTTATTTTAGCATAAAGCTAGTAAGAGACTATTTGAAACCAACACGTATTCTTGCATAAAAATTAAATAGAATCTTTGAGTATGCATAATAGTCACAGTAAAAGTTTTAAATCGAAGCAATTGTAAAAGTTCCCGTTTCAAACATGTGGATGACGAATAGATTGCGCAGAGGATATTTTTTAATATCTTCCTCAGCAGGTCCTCCAGTAATATATATATATATATATATATATATATAATATTTAAAAAATGACTTATTGTTGCAACTGATGTCTTTTAAAGATCAACAGATTAGATAGGTCTGAAGAATTAAAACAAGTAGTCCTTTTGATAAATATCTGGAGAAACCAAACTTATGTGATCAGAAGAAATTCGTGTAACCACTTTCCTTACCTTGGCCGTCATCACATAACTGTATAATTCTGACAGTTTACCTCTCCTCTTAAGGCTTTGAAAAGATGATAGTGTTTTGGCTATCTTCAACGGTGTAACTCAAGTCTTTATCAATCTCATTTAACAACAAATGACAATGTCGGATGTCAGGCGATTCACAATAGAAAACTCAGAAAGACGTTCTAAGTAAGATAAGGCTGCCTGCCTATTCTCAACAATGATATTCTTAACTGTGGTGGTTTGGATTATGCGAAAGACTGTGCGTGGGGAGCGAGGAGATAGATAGGATTACGCTGGACGACCGACTAAAAGACTCTAGAAGATATGGATTTCTCATTTGATTTATGTCTGATATCACACAGTTTCGAAGGCTTGCAGACGAAAAGCAACAAACTAGCAGAGAAGACAGGACTTCGGGTGAAAATAGACGACATGGAGGAGATGTAGATAACCAACCAGCACCAACCACCATCAACTGGAAAGTTTTAACGCAGGCTACTCCCTTCACTCATCTAGGCAACCAGCATCGTCTCAACTACAGGTAGACTGGATGACGATGTTAAAGCCAGCCAGTCAGGATTGGAAAGGCACGATACGTCTTCATCAACCTGAAACCAGTTTGGAAATCTTCCGAACTCGGCATAGGGAACAAGATTCATATTTTCAACACCAATGTCAAGTCCGTCCTTCTATATGGGTCAGAAAATTGACCAGCGCGTCACGAAAAGGATTTCCAAAAGGTTGCAGACTTATATCAACACCTGCTACCCTCGCTAACTCCATAGTGAAGATCGAATATCCAGAAAGTATTAATAACATGAAACTGTGGGAACAAATCAACCAAGAACCGACCGCTAAACAAATATGCAGGAGAAAGTGGAGATGGATCGAGGATGCATTGAGGAGACCACCGAATGATATCCCACGCCAGGCTGTCCAGTTGAATCCACATAGGCGACGACGAGTGGGTTGTCGTTGAGACGGCAACATGGAGGAGATCGTGTGAAGAATAGATGGAAGAATTTGGCCGACCATGGACCCAGCCAAAGAGGATGTTAGAAAATAGAAGAAAGTAAAGATATGTTGTCCAAGCCCTATATTCCACTTGGAACCCAAGGGAACAATAATAATCATAATCAACTACTTCATAAGTTTTCTTAATCCCACTTGTTATTTTTGCATACTATCACTGATACATGCTTTTCAACTGCAATTTTGAATTGTTGTTATTAAGTGGTTGGGGCTAAAGGCAGGAAGCCTTGCCTCACATAGGTTCCGTTCATGCTGGCATTCACCAGTCAGCAAGGCGTATCTGCAGTCTTGAAGGAACTCATATCCTTTCTGAGATTTGAACCTTTGACAAACAGTGCTGCAGTCAAAGACGTCACCATTGAACTATTTGGGCTCGTGACTGACCTCCTGTTGAACTGTACTGAGTACTTTGATTGGACACTGGATGGTAACTAGTGTCCACACTTGAATCACAGAATTCTAGTGGTACTGTTGATTTGATATTATTTAAAAACCATCAGTGTTGTTAAAAAGAATTTCCCTTTAAATAATATGTGTATACATAACTCTAAAGCCATGTGAAGAAGTCATCGAAAAGAATATTGACCGCTTAGTCCTCTTTGTCTCTTAAAAGCAAGTGTGACTATTGCACATTTTTAAAATTTAATTCCAAAGTCATTTTTGCATAACTTTCAGAAGTACCTACCTGTCTTTGGAATCAAATGCACAAATAATATAAGATCACCCGATGCCGAAGAATAAATTTCTAATCGCCGCTCATTCTAGAAATCACACAACTTTACAGTTAAGCGTGCAAAATAATCTAAGTGGTCGTGTTCTACCTAAATGGTTTTGAGATCAGTAGTGAAGACATATATATATATATATATATATATATATATATATACTTATAAAGCAGTGGTAAATACCACAGTGATTAAAAGCGGAAGCTTTCCCATAGAATTAAAGCCGAGAGAGGGGTAACTTGACCATATAGATGCCAAAGTGTTTTACTTATGGATTTTTTGTTACAGTAGAGTAGTATATGCTAACTGTTTAGATGTAAGTAACAAACTCATAAAAACAATAATAACGTGTGTCAGTGGGAAGGTTAATGAAGAATAAATACGAGAAGGTAACAACAATGAAAAGAATCCAATAGGTAACAGATGTGCAGTAACAGAAGGTGAGATTGATGGTCTTTGGAATCCTGTTGAGAGGCTGTGAAATAGCCTAAGACATTTTTGTTAGAAGCTAACCGAGAGGCTAATTTAAGACTTCGATAATCAAGTTAGAGGTGTTGCAGACACTTGATAGTCTGTGGCGGGAGCTAATTCCACTGGTTTTTGCCGTATTTCTGGCGAATCTTAGACGACATGCTTTAACCACATAACATGAAGACGTTGCTTAATGTACGACTTATATCTCTTTATGAATAGAACACACCATTTTAGCTTCGTTTAGTAATAAGTAGATGTGAAATCTGTCAATTGCACTGTCTGAGCTCCTTTTGCATGGCATTTTTTTTATCATTCTTCAATTTTCATTCACTTCAGGTGGAAAATCTTTTCAAATTTGGACAAATTTCTCTTTATACGCTTCAAAATTTTCAATTTCTAAAATCTACTACCAAATAGCATCATAACCTTTCAAATGTTCAACTATGAAGAGAAAACTGGTGCACAGCCAACATTCAGCTTCTAACCATGTCAACAAAGATGAGAATTCATAGTAACCTCCACACATGAAGGGCAGAGTTCATGAATAGCAACATAGTTGGTTCTGAGTGGAACATATGGCTTCACGCTTCAGCCTTGGCGTTTCATTAGTAGTGTTGTTTTATGAGATGAGTTCTCTAACCTCCCGACCAACCTCCCTCCTTTTCCAGTCCTATTACCGACTAAGTGAGATTTAGGCGTGCGTTGTCCAGGAATCAAACTCAGAGCATATGCATCTTTGATATGGGTTCTACTACTGAAACGCCGATGCAAAATGTGTAATAGCCTGTATAACTTAATTTAAATGAATTTTTGATTTTCCCGTCGACTGTTTGGACCGAAGTGCTTGGTGTCAGGTTGATATGTCGGCTTCTTGTGCAGATGCTTCGACAATGTCTGGGCATTCAATTATTTTTTAATCGATGGATTCCACTGCTAGTCACCATCCACCAAGGAATCTTGTATAACTGCTTATAAGAAAGACAATCTACAGCTGTGAGTTAGTAATGACTGATTCTATCATAAACTGATTCCATTAAAAACACAGCTGACAATAGAGGAGTAGTGCTAAGATGTTTTGGATTAATTACTTGTACGACAGTGAACAGCAGTGAAATCCAGGATGCACATTTCATCCTATCTACGACTTGTCATCTGGATATACCTGAAATCCCTAGTGAGAGATGGAGTTCTCAGTGGAACTCGAATCCAGTTACTTTCGTTTCAAGCGTTAAAGCATTATGCTCTAGATCACTTAGGCATCAAGTGACACCTCTTGTACAAGTAAAGTCAGTTGACAAATCCCAAATAGAAGTAAATGTGCCTTGTGGATTCCAGCACTAGTTATCATCCACCAAATAACATGAATGCTGATCATAAGCGTTCGTATAACGAGCCGAAATGTCAGCAGAAGTCGAAAATCTTACTTCAGTCAGTCAACAGGAAGAATGAAATTAACTTCAACAAATTAATGTGTTGGAGTAGCTGTCGATTATTAGCAGTGAGTGTGCCTCACAATTCAATACTATCGATCAAATCAAACAGCAACTTCAACTAATGATCTAGAAAGCTAAGCAACTAAAGACAAATACACTTTTAAAATACACTGGAGGAATTTAAAATTACTTCACAACATGGCGGCTTACTATAGAAAAGTGGTCTGTATATGAGAGCTGTTTGGCTTATAGGCAGTTCAACTCAACATTGATGAATTACGACGTCAATAATTCTCATGATGATTTTTTCCACAATCACATTTCAAAGTTCAAAGTATTCAAAGCTATTTTCATCCTAACCTTGAGGTAGAAATCTACTCCATTATTTCTTAATCTGTTTATCTTTTATGTTCTGGAGGTCTGTTTAAACTACTGGACAATCTTAATTTGTATCCAGCGTCATAGATTTACTTTTTTCTGTCTTTGGTTGTTTTAATCTGCTAATTATTTCTTTGAGTGGCAATATGAACTCACGCACATTTTTAATTGGTTTCCAAACTACAGCCATCTAGTTGAAGAAATAAATAAAGGAAAATGTCATGGAGAATTCAGTTATGTCTAAAGTAGAATGACGTCGCATCATATGGATTATTGTCAATGAATACTAACTCTAGAGATTCTATATGGAGAGTAAACATTTTGCAAGAAATTAGGCTGAGAATTCTGTGTTGTGTTTAAAGATAACTTCTAGAATAAAGCTGATATTATTGTTGTTATGCTTTTGTCAATCTTTCCTGATTCCTTTAAAAATTCTTATCACATTTAAGGAATTTTAAAACCAACTGTTAAAGTACAAGGCGATGCCTTGAGATTCTCATTTTATTTATCTGATTCACATAAGGTCCATTCATGCGTGAATGATTAATCACTGTGTGAACAAATTTCGCATTTCGTTTCTTCCTGACACTTTTATTCCTTCGGCCTTCTCTCCACTCTCTCTCTCTCACTATATCAGCCTCAAACCATTCCAGAAATCGATTATCTTGTGTGAAAATCACTCACAAAACTGAGAAGACAATCTTTTTAACTTATGGCGAAAAATCAATTGACACGTATTTACACAAACAGAAAAAAAATTAACAAAATAAAAAGATGATAATTGATGATTAGTTTGCCTATTCCCCAATTGAACATTGAATGCTTTTTTGTTTATACGTATTAGACATTACTGCCAGTTGCCCTTTAGCTATTCCTTTTAAATCTTGATATAGCATTATGTTGAAAACAGATTTTCAAAGAATCTTGCGTAATTCTTACTATTAAGATCTGAAGTTTTGTAAGAATATAGATTAATTCGTCACAAACTGATATTAACTAGTTAGAGAAGAACTCCATCACATCTCATTTTTAACTCTCCAACAGAATGTACTCGCAACACTGTCAGTCATCAAACCAAGAATCTTCAAGTTACAAGGCCAACTGGTCAACCATTCAGTCATTCAATTCACGATACAACCAATATCTTGGTTGAGCAGCATTTACTTTAGAGCATACACAGTGAACCCCACCAACCACAACTTCTCATCAGAACTTCCCTGCATTGAGCAGCCATTAAAGGGCTGAAGAATGATATTCATATTTTAAGTTTTGTAGGAGTCTTAAATTATTTCACTGACTTGAAGTATGCATGAGTAGTTACGTGAAAACGCCTTTCCTTGATGTTTCGGTGTAATTTTTACATGAATAAGCAAAATTTACAAACAAAACAATGATGGTATCAAAAGTTTTCTTTTCCGTTTTTCAGTAAAATGTTAGTCATAAATATATTAGTGATTGACGTTTATGAAATGAAGAATACATTCTACAGGATTCATCGTGGTAGGTTAGATAACTTGGGGGTCACCCATTTTGGGTACTATTGAATTCAATCGATTAATTCATGTGAAAAGATGTTCTTAGACTAGATAGATAATAACTTATGAGTCACTTAGAAACAATTGTGTCTTTGGTGGTTGCGTATATTTTTATCTAAGATAACCGGAAATACTGCTGCAGGCTTTCATCAGAATATAACATCTTATAGTTTATTTTCCCAATGTCTTCTGCAAAACTCTTATCTGATATTTCAGCTGAATAAATCATGATTAATCAGTGTCATTACTTTCCCTGACTAGTATAAGTGAAACAGTTTTGAAAAGAATACTGTATGGAATAAATCAGGCCTCTAAAGTAACTGAGGAAATTCGGATTTTCAATACAAATGTCAAGTCAGTCAGCACTTCTATACGGATCAGAAAATTGCCTGGTCACAAGGAATATTTCCGACAGCCTGTTGCAGACGTCACCTTTATCAACAACTCTCTTCGCTGGCTCTATACTGAGGATCAGATGGCCGGGCCGGAAAGAATCACCAACAAGAAACTATGGGAACAAACAAAACAAGAACCAATCGCCCAACAAATATGCAGGAAAAAGTGGGAATGGATTGGACAATCGCTGAGGAGGCTGGCTGATATCGCGTGCGCGTCAGGCCACTGCTAGAGTAGAACCAGGCCGAAAGGGAAGCCGCGAGTGGGATGTCGGTGCAAGGGTGACATGGAGGAGATCGTGTGAAGAGGAGTTGAAAGAGTATGGACTAACATGGATGCAGGTGAAAAGTATAGCAGAAGACAGAAGTGGCATTTGGGGACGTGCATTTGAAGCCCTATGTTCCACTAGGAACCCAAGGGAACAATAATAAATAATAATAATAAGGCAACTGACGAATGTTAGCGTTACATCTCAATGAGACATTCTGCATATAGGCACTCTGAGACGATATCGCTTCATAGTTCCTTAACAGTCTCATTACAACTAGCATACTTGATAATCATAAAAATGTTGGACAATAAGTTGATTAAGACGCCAATTAACTTCAGTGTACATCCTATCAAGAACCTTAGTCAAATAGAGAAATATTATTTATTTCCAATTTAACAACCTTAATTTGTGCACATCCGTGACCTCCCCTAGTTAAATAGCCGCTCCTAAACCCTGGGGAGAAAGAATAGTTAAGCGGAAGAGTAGTCAATCCCATCCCGAAAAATCAACCCAATAGCTATAGAAAATTTAAAACGCAGAAAAAGGTGCCCACGACTTCAGCAAGAAATAAATTCAGCATACAAAGGTTTTGAATAGAACTCGTTGACCATTCAGCCACCACACTAAAATTCACTCACAAACTACTACTGATGTAATGGGTAGTGACTGGAAGTGAGATGAAGGTCAAGTTCAACTCCAGCTGAAAAGCAGGCTTCCAGGTCCCTGGTTCAATTTATGGTGAACCCTCGAAGAGTCCCAGAAGACCTCTCTCTAACTGATGTCGGTTCCTGACGAAAAACTGACACTTGAAATTAGACTTAAATCACCATAAATCTTACTGTCTGAATCTTGAAGTAGTTTCCAGTCATCTTTCAAATCGATGTAGCTGGAGTGATTTCAAACTGTTAATCGTCACAGTCTATGATTAAGCATTTTCCACCGTGAATATTCGTTTAATACTGGTAAACCAAAGGAGCTTTAGATTGAATTACAGCTAAGAGTACAAGTATTTAATATTCACGTTCAATGAAATGTGACAAATACTGAAATGCAATCGATTATTTGCATAACATACAGTTCCAGATAAAATTTCCCTTAGGGACTTTAAAAAATAATTTCCACTCATATACTCTAATGTAATAAATGCTTTTCAGAAATCCAATCATGAGCTTTAAAAGCACTCAATTATATCCAAACAAGCAAAGCAGCTACTTAGAGTTTTTGAATGATATTTGTCTAGTAGTCAGGTCATAGTACTGTATGTTTCAAACTACTCATTTTAGTTAGTAGCATATATATATTTTACGGAAAACTTTCCATTAGAAAAACCTCTTTATACGTAAATAATCGAATGTTACTCAGTACTTATACAAAAATGTATTCTGAGGCAAAAAAATGTAGGATAGGCAATCCTATTGAGTTGGTTCATGTTTCACATCCTTTTAGGTTGAGTGGGATTTGCAAAAAATCTAATAAATTTGACTACGTAAACAAAGCCGTGATGGTTAGGAGGTGAACGTTGTATGACACAGCGTTTTTAATCCCGGCGGTGTGCATTGGGTATAACTGCATTTAAATCCAAAGTGTTTTTATTCCACCACTCACAGCCAATCGATTTTTAATTTCAATAACCCATCAGCATTACTTAATATTATTATTTTGTTCTTCTGCGTTCCTAGTGGTTCATAAGTCTTCAAGCTTGAGCTCTGAAGATTCGGTAGCAGTGACTTTTAGCTTTTACGAGATGGTGTTACTATTCTCATGGTTAACTTTCTGTCCTTACAGAGATTATTATCGGCCTAGTGAAGTTCATTAGTAGGCCGCCAAGGAATGGAGCATCACACCACGTATTACTACTCTATATAGACGTGAGCGAATGTACAATAAAACTATTTCGTCCATTACTGACCATATTCGAGAATCAGCTTTGCGATGCTGACTCCTTCTATGCTGTGTAAAAGCTTAATATACAAAGTTCACTGTAGAGTTTCGTAATGAACTATACTCTAGATCAGATTATTTGGATAACCGATTGGGTCGAGGGAGTGTACACAATTGTGTCCTACTTTCTACTTTATTTATATTACCTTTAATACATCATAAAAAATTACCATTCTACTGAAATATCTTGAAAATCACCAATAGACAATATTTTTTCTACAATGGCTTTTAAATTCACACATTTTTGAAATTTTTCGTTTGTTTTAATAAACTACCATAACAAATAGGCGGAAAATTTGAAACGCACATCTACAATTAGGTAAATTATTTACAGAAGTCTAAGGAACAAGTGGTACAGCATAAAATCGAATCGTCTTTTTAAAAATGAGAAAAAAGTAAAATCAACGTCAACTATATTTTCATTTTTTTGTTTTGTCATTCAGGGCATAATAAGTTATCACATTCAGCCAGATACTGTCACTTATTTACTGAATTCCTATTTTTGTGAAACTGTGGCAAATCGGTCTAGACACTTGACTTCTAGTCACTGAATCACAGGTTTGAACGCTGCTTTATCTTCCAAGGCTTAAACAGACATAGAACACTACTTGTGCATTACGCAATATGTGTGGTTTATTTTCAACTGAATGAAACGCCACTGACTGTTAGATAATATCTCATTTCATGTCAGTTGTTATTATAATTATCAGCATAATTTTTATTAGTATTATTTCAACGAAGTATTCTTTAAGCTGGTTTAAATCCTTTTCATGGCAGACTTATTATCATTATTATTATTGCTCCCTTGGGTTCCTAGTGGAACATAGGGCTTCAACTGCACATCTCCATTTTCTTTTGTCCTCTGCTATACTTTTCGCCTGCATCCATTTTAATCCATATTCTTTCACCTCCTCTTCACACGATCTCCTCCATGTCACCCTTGGACGTCCCACACGCCGCTTCCCTTTCGGGTTCCACTCGAGGGCTTGACGCGCGATGTCACCCAGCGGTCTCCTCAGCGAGTGTCCGATCCATCTCCACTTTCTCCTGCATATTTGTTGGGCGATTAGTTCTTGCTTTGTTTGTTCCCATAATTCTTTGTTGGCAGACTGATATTTTTTAAAACTGATCATCAAAATTATTTCCTTCTCATACCTTAAAATATTTAATATCCAGCAAATTATTAAATTTTTTTATTTTGTCAGTACAGGGTAACCTATTTTATGTCTCTAGTACTTACTATTGCTGCTGACTGGATTCTGTGTGTCAGTGTGGTCGGTAAGTTAGACGACCCATCATTTTGGCTCAATTTCTAATCAATTTAAGGTAGTTAGAGCCAACCAGTAAGATGTCTCTGACCTGGGTTTCATGTTCATCGGTGCTTATCAACTGTGCATATTTTCAACTTTAAAGGAATGCATATCAGGTCGGAGACTCAAACCGGTGTCAACAAGTGTTGAGCTCACATATTTTATAACTGAGCTATTTGAACTCATGAAAAACCTTCTGTAGGTCTGCGACGGATACACTGATTTTTCTTTGATGTTAGTGCCGTCGGTGAAGCTTGCAATACTGTCACCAAACTGTGACCCATTATCGTGGCACATATTCTGAATTAATGCCGGTTGGCTATGGTAAGCCACCTAGTTCAGTGATCACAGTGAAAGTAGGCAGTAACTCTGAGGGCTAGATACATATCTAGCAACCTTGCATCCTAGCGATCAGTCAGTACATTGTTACACATTTGTAAAGCTTTGACTGATAATGTGTTACTAGCAATTAATATAAAGTATACGGTTCATGTTCATTCGGTAGCTGCTTTAACAACAGCGTATTCCAAAATATGCAGAGAATTATACTTTATCCTAAAATTCGTGTTCCAGTTATAAAGCAAGATAGTGAATGTATTTAAGTATTTTTGATTGGACATTAGTCAGTCTAGTTCCATCTTCGGTGTAGACTGAATTCTGTCAGTCAAGCTTGCAATGTCGCCACCATACCACTAGATGACTCGCCATTATGGTGAACTGTGAGATGTTGGTAGTAGGCAAGGCGCATCTGCAACCTCAAAGGGACTCATGTCCACGGGTTTGAATCTCAGAAGGGTTACTTTGAGATTGTAGATACGCCTTGCCTACTGTTGAGTGCCGACTAGCACAAAACCAAGGTCCAAGGCTTCCTGCCGATTGCCTCCAACCATCTAATACCAACAATGTATTGAAGTAGATGGCAATACTGCCAATGCGAAAAAATTAAAACAGGGTAAAGATGGTGAACTGATGTTCGATAACTGCCACAAGTCAGTTGACCCATAATGGAAAATAGTAAAGTTAGTGGAGTTAAAAAGGCACAAGGCGAGGTTGTCAACTATCACCGGTGATATTTTTGATTGAGGCGGACTGAATCATGTGGCGAACTATGGGAAGCGAGAAGACAGGTATGCGTTGAGCCAGCAAGAAGGTACAATAAGATCTGGACTTCGTAGAGGATTTTTGTCTAATTTCACATAAATTCCAAGACTAATAGGTGCAAATCAAGAAATCGAGAGGAGAGGAAAGCAAGGAAGGCAAGACTTCAAATGGACATAGAGATGACGGTGATAATCAATCCCTATCAACGGAAAGATTTGAAGGAGGTCACTTCTCTCACTTATCAGTGAAGCATCCTTTCAACTACAGGTGGACGACACCGAAGGGGTGTAGAAATCACAAAGGAAATGTAAATCTGTAAATCAGTTTGGAAGTATGTGTTACATTAATCATCAAGAACAAAATTTGGTTTCTCAACGCAAATGTTTAATCAGCTTTTCTATACGGGTCAGAAAATTTTCACATTACGAACAGCATTTCTAACAAGCCACTGCAGACCTTTGTCAATAGTTGCTTTCGTTCCATATTGAAGATCGAATGGTCAGCCAGAAAGGATTAGCAAGTATGGTGAAACAAATGGAGATGGACGAGGCACACGCGGAAAAGACCAGTGAGGGAAACTACATACGAGGCCCTCTAGTGGTACCCAGAAGGGAAGCAATAAGGGGGGTTGAGGTATGGGTGTGACATGAAAGTAATCATGTGAGGGAAGGATAGCAGCATTTGGACAATCAAGGGCCCAGCTAAAGAGGACTACACAGAACCCAATGCGGTAAAGATTTGCTGTTGGAGCCCTATGTTCCACTTGGAACCCGAGAAAATAATAGTATCTGCAAGTGTAACGCTTAATCATGGGACACGTAAATAACTATTAAACAGAACGATAATCACAAATAAAAATAATAGGATATAGCTTGAGAAAGAATCTTTATAAGTTATAATTTAATGTCACTTTAGTAAATGTTGACCAGGAGTGGAACCCATGACTCTCATTTCATCCTGTTTGGGACTCCTCATCGTTCTGAACACAAAAGTATTGTCCACTACGTTTACCAATCTAGAACTCCACTTCTAGTCCCTATTAAAATGAAATAACATCATGTTAATTCTTAGACCTCGTTGAAGCGCCCATACTAAAAGCCATTCTGTCAACAGAGAACGAAACTTTTTGGTTCAACATAATAAATAAAGCGGAAATGCATATTAACTTAAAATCTATGACTTACTTGAAAACTGTATCGTTTATTTGCAAACTTTGGTGCATTATCATTAACATCCAATATCTTTATAGTTAATAATTCAACTGATTTTTGACTCGGTGATCCATTATCTTCACACTTTAGACTAACTCTTAACTCTGGTTGTATCTCTCTATCAATCAGCCGTAATGAACTCAACTGATAAACACTAATTTTGCCCAGATTTCTTAAATAGACTAAATTCAGTTCATCTGTTTGGCCTAATTGGCAGGTGAATTTACCATTGTCATCTGAATCAGCATCATAGGCAGTAATAGTCGCAATGAGTACACCAGGCGGTGTATTTTCAATCAAACGTAGCTGTGATTTCGTCATATTACTGCTTGTATTCTCATACTGTGCATTCAATTTGCCCTCTTCATGTATAAATGCTGGGGTGATAGTTATCTGTGGTGAATTATCATTTTTGTCTTTAATATTCACTATAATTCTTATAGTTGCAGATAACGGTGGTACGCCACCATCCTCAGCGACAATACCAAAGGTGTATTGAGTTAAACCGCCTGTATCATAATCCAACGGTGTACGTACTATAATTCCACCTGATTCATGATCAATTTTAAAATCTCTTCTAGCTGTATCAGAGGCGGACAGCGAAAATCTATACGTCACGTGACCGAATTCTCCTTCGTCTTTATCATTCGCCACAGGCGTCTCCGGTAGTATACTCCCTACCGGGATATCTTCGTCGATGTTAATAATAATTTCGCATTGTTGTACTGCAGCACTTGAATTTTTACAATGTTCAAACACTGGAGTGTTATCATTTTCATCTGCAATATGCACAAATAATTTTGCATAGCCACGATTCCCACCCCCATCGACTGCTACGACTGTCAACCGATAGACAGGAATCTCTTCACGGTCAAGTAGTCCTTTAACAACTAATTGATAAGTTGGTCCATTTGGACTGGGTGAATTGATGATATCGAAAATTGATGTACTATTATCGTGTGATAATGCCAGCTCATACCTGACAATTGAATTTTCACCAATATCTGGATCGTAGGCCAAGGGTAAGTCTAAAATTGAACCAATAGGACGATTTTCTGTGATCCATACTTCAAGTATCGGTTGTTCTGTCGTATCTTTACTTCTTGGCCATTTCGGTGTATTATCATTAACATCACGAATGACAATACGTAGGCTTAGTAGTCGTCCATCACTGACGAAAACTACACCTGACCAGGCACATATCTCTGGCCAACCACTTTCACTGCATAATTTACGATCTGTATCTCTGTCTAACTCACGACGTACTAGCAATCGATTTGTATGAACTGGATCAAAATCAAAGTAAAATGTATCCTGTAAAGTGAATGTCAATTGACTGTTCTTTCCGTCTTTATTGTTATTTAACTGGTGATTGGATTTATCCACTTCAGGTTCTAGTTGAATTCTTCCAACTTCAGAGCCAATCACTGCATTCTCTTCAATAACAAATGTGACAATTATAGCACTGTTTAGGGAAGCATCAACTGTCTTGGAGTGATAATAATAATAATAACAATAATAATAGCATAATAAGTACAGTATTCTAACTAAATAATTTTGTGGAAACATTTCAGGGTGTTAATTAGCAAACATGGTAGAGTAAAATATAGTTTACATTTAGTCTTTTTTTCTACTTTCGTGTTATGGTTTCCTGAGATCTTGAAAAAATGTATTTTAACCTGTTTGTTTATGATGAATTAAATATGAATGAATACTGAAGGGAAATTTGGTGGAAATAGGATTGTCTTCTCATCAAGGGAAATGTTTTTTCCGAATCAGATGGAATTTTTTTGAAATACAGGTTCAAATATATAAAGCAGCCAATCAAAATTCAGCATTTTATACTACTCATTTTATCTGCTCAAATTTGATTGGTGGATAATAGATGATTAGCTGGAAGGCGATGGTTTGTGTAAAACCGTCATTCCTCCTTAATTACTCACTTACTTACTCTCTTACTTGCCTACTCACTTACTTAATTGCTTATTTAACTATTTACTCACTCACTTACATACATGTCAGCTGTTCAAAGAATATTTCATTTTTAACTGATGGCTAGTTCACTTGTAACAGTAAATAACACCAAAATTTATACTTCAGAGAAGAACTGGTTCATCAACACAACTATTTTCAGTAGTCTTATTATTAAAACCAGATAGAATTTTTCCTGACTGGCCATAAGGTTTCTGATATGTACAATAGATAGTCCAAATAGGTATTAAAAGAAATAATTATATTTGCAGTTTAGAACGCGTAATTGTGGTTAAATTCTTCACTGACGCACTCCAGAACCTCCCATGGCTGGTAATAAACTTAATAAGGGGGGAGAAGATTGGGTGCCAGGCTAGCAAACTTATTTCTATAAGACAACCCCACTGATGCTGAGATTTCATAGCTCAAGTTTAAGCCTTCAGTTTCACTAGGAATGCGGGAGAATGAAGATTAACGAGTTATATCATAAACTGATATCATTTAAAGAAGTATTGAAAACAAGAAAGTACTGTCCTAGTTTAGGACTTTTTAATCAAATCCATGCAGACTTTTGGACATGAAACTTATCACAAAATAGTCAAAACTTCTCGGGATATTTGAAACCCTTGAATTTGATGTAGTTCCATGTAAAATTAGTAGAAGGTTGGCTGGAAATAAGACAATTTTCTCTGAAGTTAGTTCATTTTATTCCATGGGTTAAGTTGAATTATCCTAACCAAAGTCAAGGTCTGTCACAAGTGACCCTCTAGAACCAATTAAACTCAGAGAGTGCTAGGGAAGGTCAATCCACATGGAATCATGCCTGGGCGTATGGATTTGGGGAATGCATCCCGTAAAGACTGAGTGAGTCTATACTCTTATGCAGGATTAAAGTAAGGGATAGGATTAAATACAGCGTCAAGATTAGGGGTAGGTTAAAGCTAGGAGTCAGAAATGTCAATGGATCTGTAAGTGCAAAGATCTACAGTCACCTGAAAAAACATCTATCATGTATGGTATGATGTCTCCATAGATTACCGTTGAAGTTACTGACAGACAGTCCTACAACACATAAAAGACAATTATCCAGTGTAATATCGTCCATGCAAAGTTTCTACTATATTTTTTTAACGATTATGCGACTTTTTTTGCATCTGCATTCTGATTGGCTGTTCAAGGTCACTGATTTCTTCGTAGTTTAATATCACCGTTGTATGAACATTCGTATTCGAGTGTTCCAGTAAAATATGCCCAACAGCCGAAGAGGACTGAACCATGGTTATGCGTAATATAGATTGCCCTCTCCTTCCAAGAAGATAAAGTCAAAAGACTTGACGCGCACTTTTTAGTGTCATTTCATACAGACATCTTTGGACATCTACTCAACTGGGATGTAACACGAAGAATTTCAGAGGATTCCTAGAAGCCTAGCACTGAAATCACTTTGTCATTAAACTTACATGTGATTATAGAAATTTACCAACCGATGAAAAGTATGTCGAGAAAATAAAAAGTCAGATATTAGGTAAACTAGAGGCTCAGTATTTTAAAAAGTAGATGTTAAATAAGAGAAGATCTCTGCAGACAGCCAACTGTAAATGACTAAAAAAAAACAAACGCCTCATTCCGTACAGAATTCGGCAACCTCACTTAACACTATACTGGCAAGTAAGACAGTAAAATATATGATGTTATAAGATAGTTGGAAGGAAGCCCCGTCTGTCCTAGGTTTCATGCTAGTTGTCACTTGTCAGCAAGGCATATCTGTGACCTTGAAGGAACTCAAGTCCTTTCTGAGATTCGAACCTGCGTCAGCCAGTAATGCAGTCAGAGACGTTACCACTGAGCATCTGTCGATTGTCTTCAACTCTCTAATATCATTAAATCAATGTGCACTGTGATGGTGAGCCACCTAGAATGGTGGCCACATTGCTAACCTGACTGATAGAATTCAGTCTGCACCAAAGAAAGGACTGGACACGTCCAAGTATCCAATCAAAATACAGTAAAATATTCTCAGTTAAACCATTCACCTTAGAGAACTCAACAACACTAGTTTCTAAGACACCATTTGCCTTCAGTGTATCTGAAGAACAAAGAGGAAGCGGATTAATAAACTGTAAATCCTGTTAAAAACAAGTCAACATTAAGAATTCACCAGAACACATTCTTGCCTTCAATCCTTTCAAAAAATGCAAGTGCACCATAAATAGAATATACTAGGAATGTTTATTATGTTCCCCTACAGATCTATAGTGTTCTAATCTATCCATAATCAGATGAAAGCGGTATATGGAGTAATGTCCTTTTAAATATATAAGTCACAGTAAGAATGACTCACTGAGTGAGGTGAGATATTTTGAATTAGAAGACTAAATGACCATATGAGTTACTGAATTACCGAAAACCGGAGAGTACTGCAGGCTTCTCAGAAGTATTCACCTGAGATACTACCAACAATCAAAACCAGGGCCTTCATTTTACCAGGAGTAACCGCTAATTCTACAACCAATGGAAAATACTAATTCATTGGCCTAATGGTAAAATACTCCCTAGTAACACGAAAGGTAATGGTTCGATTTCCAACAGAGACATTCCCAACCCCTGCCTAGTTTACTTGTCGATGGTAGGATTGAATAAGAGGGAACTTTGGGTCTGAATGTAAGGCCTCACAACCACCACTAACATAGCTATCAAGACTTTTGATGCCTTTAGACCACCCAGAACGTAAAGGAATGAAAGCAGATGGCGACATGGGAAGATAGCTAAACTTATAAGTACAGTCTATTAAGCGATAAATGAATCCAGACAAATTTAGACATGCTTATACAATTAAAATGTAGGAGTAATGAACCAATATATCTTTCGACGCTGTTAGAAACTAATTTTATGTAGAGAAAAAAATGATGTTGGTTGTTATAACAAATTTACATGAAACTTAAGTAAATAGTTTCTTATAAAGGAGAATAATGAAACCAATTTAAGAAAGTGGATAAATAAAATCGAGTATACAAAGATTAATTTGTACTTTCTTACACAAAAAGCTTCTTTATATTGATTTTATCTTATGAATGGTTTTTTTCTGCCCATTATGGTTCTTATGACTCTTTAACAACAAAATGCCATTAGTTTGAAGTATTGATTTACTTTAATAAATGTCTGCTGAGTAGTGTATGCCACGAGTTGTTGCTGTTCTTAATGAGTGTAAATATCTGCGATTATATTGTAGTCATACCGCAAATAGATCACTGGTACTAGCCTTTTTTCTGGTCATTATGTTCCCATCTTGGAGAAGCATACAGTTTTGGAAATCAATTTCACTGATGTAAAGGTGTGACTAGTCAGTTTCGAAGGAATTACTTATCCCTAAGAAACTGTCACAGTGTACGGCAATTCATGTAGTATTCAATAGGTGCTTGAAGCAATCTCCTCCGTATTTCATCAGTTAAGTTTCATCCTTCGATGTTTTTGAAAATTTTAGCATCTTAAGACTGTCGACGCAAATGAAGATGGATTGGACGTACACTGAGAACTGTGGAGACCATTAAGTGATATAAGACACTAGTCACACTCTTCAGTGGAACACGAATGGATTAAACGATGAGTTGAGAGATCAAACAAGGAGGAATTCAAAGGCGGTTTTGCAAAATGTGACAGAAGACAGAAAAAAGAATAAAATGAAATGGAAGTGTACTGTTGAAGCCAAACACTGTGTAGAACGTAGATTATTTCATGAATTGTTATCACTTGTTTGATGCCTTTCTTACAGTCGCACAAATGTAAGTAAATTAATAAGCACAAGTAATAACGCAAGCAGGGAACATATTCAACTCAGGCTGATTTAGTGTAAATGAGAAGTCGTAAACTGATATAGGTTTGTTTGTGAAAACTGTTTGTCTTATTGGTTCCTTCTTCTTCTTCTCCTTTCCATCATTTGGAATCATAGTTCTTATTAGTTTGCTTCTTCACGGATTTCAAAATTAATCGTCTTAGAATGTCTGTCCATTCTGAAGTATAAACATTGAAGTATAAGAAGTTAGACTTCGCTCCATGGTCATATTCCGTGGTAAAATTATTCTAAAGATTTGCCTTCTTAATCCAACTGAGCAGTGCTGCTCAACATAAACTGAAAAGTAAAAGTTTCGGATTAGAATGCACAAGATATCATTGAGAATGAGACTAATATAGCTGCCATATTTAAACGCAATACATACCACTAATGGAATGATAGATAGTATGGTGTGTAATACAATATATGTAATTATTTGTTTCTTTGATTATGAATTGAACGCACAGCTTCAGCGACACATCGCCCTTGAACCCTATTCTCTGACGTTATATTCACCTGACCTTACTACCGACCACAATCTCCCATTTCCTGTTAACGTAAAGCCTTCCACATCATACTTGGAACCAGTTTAACTGGTCACTACCTATTCGGGTCTCACTTGAAGTATGATGTCATTCGACGACGTCTACAGACCATATAAACCTTATCCGCATTTCCTTCCCCATATTTCTTTTGGGCGGTAGGTTCTTGCTTGATCCTCTGACTGTCGGATTTTATTATTGCTTATTGCTCCTTGTGCTGAGTGCCTGACATCCCCCAACTTATATCAAACTGAAGAATAACTGTAGTTGAGGAGATATTGTCCAGGTCAGGTAGGTGAAAGAGACGACTTCTTCTAAATTCCTCCCTCTGGTGATGACTGGTGCCTGTTGTTAGTCGGGTATATGAATATCATTTCAGCATGTTTCAGTTGCATCTCCCGTTACTTCTTTGTTTTCTTTTTGTAAATCTTTGAACACATTCGTCATGAGACATAAATCATCCGCTAAGTCCAGATTTCCTGGAGTCATTTTGTCATGCCGAAGTTTTCTCATCTTTTCACTCCCCATAGCACATCGCATTATACACTACTGTTGGAGTACCACTGTTCATATCCGTCAGTTTCGTCCTACTAATGCCTTCAAATCAAACGCTTCCCGCTGTGAATGACTTTTTTCGGGCTTAGGAATAGATAGTAAACTAGATGAGGTTGTGTAATAAGCAAAACTTCATAAAGTCTTCTTTAAGACAGTCCTGGGTTCGAATCCCGGTGGGTGCGTACTGATGAAGGGTCCCAAACTAGGACGAAACAGCTGTCTAGTACTGCCAGGTTTTCCAATGCTTCTCTAACTAATGTCAGCTCATGATGAAATCCTGAAACTAATCAAATCCCTACAAACCAACACTTGAATACCAATGAGATGCTCATCATCACATAACTATATACAGTCTTTTCGTTGAAATTACTTACTGAATCTCGCTTTCGTTGATTTTGTTAGACCAGAATGATCAGTTGACCTACTGACCTTTCGGCTTCTGGTATGAACGCCTCGACAGTGTTGTATGGTTATTGATGCTTTTGTATTTGAAATGTTGGGTGATGCGCCCTAGTCCCAGTGTGATCACCATCATTCACCAGGGATGCAAGTACATCGAGCAAATGAGTCCTGGATTCTGCTTTTAGCCCGCATACTTTTCTTCATTCCTTGCGTTTCCAGTGGAACATAGTGTTTCAGGAATTTGAAGTTCCAGTAGCAACGGTGATGTTTTTATGGCATGCAAATCGTAGCTTCTTGCCTAAGCTTATCTCATTTCCTAGTTCATTATACACTAGCTAGTAAGCTAGGGGAGGTTTAGGAATTTAACAGTCGAAGATTGAACCCGGATCTCACACATGACCAATGAGTATCCTGCCACTCAATCGTAAACTCCAATATCAAATAAATAAAATTATATTAAGCTTACTTTAAAACATAAAAGGATACACATAAAGATATCCATTTTGAATTTTTAAAGCATAGCTAAATTCAATAAATGAATGTACACTAAAATAATTACAATTAATGTAGTAGGGTGCAGCAGGTTAGTTTGCCTTGGAACCGGAAGGTCCTGGGTTCGAACCTTGGTAAATGCGTCTTGTGAAGAGTCCCAAACTAGGACGAAACAGCTGTCTAGTACTCTCAGATTTTCGAATAGTTTTGTAACCAATGTCAGATCGTGATGAAATTCTGTAACTAATGCTTTTTGTTGCCCTTTCAACCGTACCAGAACAAACTTAGGGCTAAGGCTAATAGACCAAAGCAAATTAACCTAATATTACATAAATTAACATCTATCTTGCCTGAGGATGTTCTATGTGTTTTAATCTTTGTTTCAACAGATACCCATTCAGACAGACACAGACTCTATTTTGCGCTCCTTCCTTGTGCTGTTAACATGCACAGACTATGAGTTTGTAGCTCAGCCATATGAGCCACAGAATTTCAAAAATCTTTTCCCTAAATCACCTTCAAGTTTTAGCGTATTTAAATTTACAGCTTATGAGATCGTATTCCTAAACATCTGAGTCTTTTCAATTTGTGCTTTGTTATCAGTACTTACAAGTCAGGTAGGGTACTGATTGTTTGGGTAATTAGGCATGTTACGTTTAGTTAGCATAGATAACTAATAACGTAACAAGAACATTAAAACCCCATCTATTTTTAACTTAAAGGTGTATAAATAAGGAAAGCTCAGTATCTACTTACAAAAATTGGAGTATTCATTCAATCAAGAGTTCGTCATCTGTAAATTCGCTTCAGCATCTGAACATCTAGTTAAAAAATAAGAAGGCAGCTTACGTGATTAAACATATTGATTAGTTTACCTAAGCTTCCATTTAGGGTATTTACCAACTTATTCCGTTTCTGAAAGTTTCAGTCGCTAGTTACAAAACCAAGGCAGTGAATAACAGTTTCGCTTCACTTAAATCTCCCAGTAGAGCATACCGTAGCCTAAGATGGACGACACAATAAAAGTGTATCTTTTTATGACGAGATACATCCTCGTACCACTTTTCACATGTTAAGAATTCACAAAGAGTTTTATATAACTTCGAGATGTGAGTCTTTAAGTCAATAAAAAAATTACATAAAAGTTGAAGCATGTAATATGATTAGTAACCAATTATCTTCTCAGATTATGAAAACTAGTTAAAGACTGAGGCGTAGTAGAAAATGTTAAGGGCATTTAGCTCATCGAATAAATACCTGATGATTTTGATGTGGTTGTGTTCACTGAGCTGGATGGTTTTCGTGTGAAGCTTTCAGTGGCATGCTACGCAAAATCTTCATCCACCTGAGCTACAAGCTTCTGCATTGTATCTCAATAACTGACAATTCTGTTTGGGTGAATTTTTTTCCCTTCACGTTCACAGTGGAACATAGAGCTCCAAGGTACAGAATTGAAGTTTCTGTAGCCATATTAATTTTTACAGGATGGGGTTGCTAGTCCCATGCCCAATCTTTCCTCTTTACCAGTCTCACTACTGGCTTAGCGAGGTAAAGAAGTGTGTCGGCCGGGAATCGAACCTCGGACTCCGTGCATGGTCGGCGAGCGTCCTAACCGCTGTGCCATCGACGCACACACTATGTGATTTAACGTTTTGTGATTTTATAGGGCAACCAGACTAAACTGGTTAATTGGGCGTCCTATTCTATCTTGAATACAGCCTTTTCTGTTCTCTTTCCACTAACGTTTGCAAATTTTTATATGGATTGATTGACTGAGCTCAAATATTTAATTGAGAAGCTTTCGTTGTTCTTCTAGACACCATCGCTTTAGTGCAAGTTTCAGTATGAAATGGACTTACTTGAATTGTCCGTGAATGATATAACTGTATGTCCTGACAATCGCATCTTTATTGATAACTTTTGTTGACTCAGAATTTCAACTTCCTTGCCATATGAATAATTTTTTATTCTCTGGTAAGTTTGATCTATAGTATATAGTGTATTTGTTAGTCGTCGATTCATCTGAGTACCACACCCTGGCATTTTTCGTGTTTTCTCTGTTTAAAACTTATACATTATCCCAGTCACACTGGTGTCCATAATTGTCAACATGCATCAAAATGAAAGATTACATGTCCTAACTTTTCAAAGATAATTAATGTTCTTGGATCGTGATTCGAAAGAGACGCCCAATACATTGTCGATCACATTAGATGCAATTTACCTTGTAAATGGTATTGATCATGTCTACTTATGCTGTTGGATCTTATGATCTGCACAATACTGAATGAAGTGATTGTATTAGCTTGTGTACTATGGTTTAGTATTCTCGGTGTCATTTCTTTGTATATCGTTGAGTGATTTTTATTGTAGTCTTTGATGGTAGTTTGTTGTCGGTGTTAAAGCTTGAGTTTAAACCCTTTTTGATAAAACTGTATAGCTATTTGTTCGTCTCCAAGATAGTGAGTAGATATTTCTCTTCCATTCTCTTCGGTTATTGCCATTATGGTAGAGTAGCTGATCTGTGGGTGTTGATGTTTTGTAAACTTGCGTTTCTGAATTCCTCGTGTTAGTTCTCTTGATTAACACATCTGAGAATTGAATTTTGTTGTCTAATTCTTCTTCTTCTTTTGTGAATTTAATATCTTCAGAATTGTTGATGATTAATTTGTGGGTATATTCCAAATTATTTCTTTTAATTATTACAAATATTCTGTCAGCATAATGTACGGAGATTTTTGGTTAGATTATTGGTAGAGTTACCAACTGTTATCTTTGCATAATGACTTCAGCTAATAATTCTGATATGGACAATCCCATTGGTATTCCTTTTATCTGTTCGCATATGTGATTGTTGAATTGGAAATATGTTGTAAGGCATAATATTTATCAGGAAATACATTTATATAATCCACGGATAATTCAAATGAGTTTCTTTTCATACGAAAGTTTGCACTGAAGAGAGGTTGTCTAGACAAACGACGAGAGCTTCTCAAATAAATCACTGAGCTTAGTCAATCTGATTTCACCAAATTTATCCCCCTGTGCGTCGGTGGCACAGTGGTTAGGATCCTCGCCTACCATGCACATGGTCCGGGGTTCGAGCCCACGCCGACGCACACATGATATCTATGGTCGGCCTGCGAATTTTGGGCAACCGATATCCACGCTGAAAATTCCATACTTGTACGAAAAATACGGTGTGGATTCAAGCTGTAAATAAAAAATAAAATAAATCTTTTCTTTTTACAATTTTCTCATTATTCTCACTTCATACCTTTTGGATTAGTGTTGATTCTCAGAAGAGAATGTTTCTCGATTTCTTCACATTTTGAAAATTAGGCGTGTTTCAAAAACTAAGTGAAGTAAAGCTTAGCTATTCTGAAAAATATTCAACTTTGGGGTCGTAATAGTATACTCAAGTCATCTAAATTCGAAGATAGACAATGTTCGAAGACACTGTTAATCTTGCGAACATTTAAAGAGCTTGACTCATTTGTCTTCGTCAGGTTGATATTATCTCTGATTCTGTAAACTTTAAGCGTTAATGACCAACGTGTTAATTAGCTGATTATTATTATTATTGTATCCTTTAGTTCCTAGAGGAACACAGGGCTTCAGCTGCGCACCTCCATTGCCTTTGGATTTCTGACAACTTTTTCACCCCACTCCAGGTCTGTCCACATGCTTTCATCTCCTCCTCGCATGACCTCCTCCAAGTCACCCTCACATTGACGACCAACTCGCCGCCTCCCTTTCGGGTTCCACTCGAGGGCTTGTCTAGAGATGTCACTTGATGGTTTCCTCAGCGTATGGCCAATGCATCTCCATTTCTTCCAGCCTATTTGTTTCACAATCGGTTCCTGATTGGTTTGCTCCCAGAGATCCCTGTTGCTGATCTTTTCTGGCCATCTGATCTTGATTATTGAGCGAAGACAGCCGTTAATGAAGGTGTGAAGTTTGTTTGAGATGCTCTTTATGACTCGCCAAGTCTGTGATCCGTATAGTAGCACTGACTTTACATTGGAGTTGAAAATCCGGATCTTATTTTTTATGGTGAGTGCTGTTGACCTCCACACAGATTTGAGAGTAATGAAAGCTTGTCTTGCTTTTCCGATTCTGGCTTTGATATTCTCTTCAGTTCCACCTGTAGTTCAAACGATGCTACCCTGACAGGTAGGTGAAGGAGGTTGTTTCTTTCAGGTTCCACCCATTTATGTTGGCTTATTGTGGTCTGTTGTTGTTGTTGCTGTTGATGTTGGCTGGGAATCTTCATCACCTCTGTTTTATCTATGTTCACTTGAAGTCCTATGTTTGTTGCTTCTTCTGCCAACTTGTTACTTTTCACTTGCATATCTTCCAGTTTGTGGGAAATCAGACATATATAATCGGCGAAGTCCAGATCCTCCAAGTCTCTTTTTGTGTGAGTCCATTTTATTCCTGTTTCCTCATCGCCAGTTGTCTGTCTCATTATCCAATCAACTGCAATCGGGAAGATCATCGGTGATAGCAGACAGCCTTGCCTTACTCCCGTCCTCACTTCGAAGGCTTCCGTAAGTTTCCCGTTGTGGATTACTTGACATGCAACATTGTCGTACAACTGTTGGATGAGATGTATAATTGTCGATGAGACCCCATAGTAGCGAAGTAGTTGCCAAATGACCTCTCGATCGACGCTGTCGAAGGCCTTCTCAAAGTCGATGAAGTTGAGTGAGGTGGAGAGGTGACTGCCATTCCAAGCTTTGTTCAATGATGATCCGTAGTGTGGCGATTTGATCAATACATGACTTGTTTCTCCTGAATCCGGCCTGTTCCGGACGAAGTTTTTCATCCAGGTTGGCTTGTTTGATTCTCTCCAGGATGATGCGACTTAGTATCTTGCTTGGAATGGACAGGAGCATAATTACACGCCAGTTTTTACACTGACTTAAGTCTCCTTTCTTTGGTAGTTTGAATAAGTATCCGTTCCTCCAGTCCTCGGGTACTTTGCCATCTTTTCACACATTCTCCAGCAGTGGCGTCATTGTTGTTCTTCGTGTGATTAATTAGCTTTTGAAAGCATGTGATTAAATAGTTGAGTTTAGGCCGGACATTGGTGTTTTTCAATAAAGTTTATAAACATAACCATCTACTCTGACAAAGATTTCTTTATAAAAATTCATTTTGTGACGTTAGAAGATTATTTTTCTCGTCACTGGGACATGCAAATAATTACCTGGTCAGCAGTTGTTTCACCTGGTTAGGCTGGAACAGCGTGAGACTAGTTAGACAGTAGTCTTCTGGACAGAATCTTCCGACTTCACTTATTTTTTGTTTAACCCTTAACCAACATACACCACACGAGTAGTAGCTTGACAACCGAAGACTATAGTCTTACCAGCTACTAAGTAGGATAGATTAACTGATATGGAAATAGTTGCATTTGATGACAACACTTATCCTATATATGCGGTGTAATTTTTCATTCTCGAATAGCAGATTTCTCTGCTTGTATGGTGGAAATCTGATTCAAGGAAGTGTGATTTCTTTTGATTTGCTTTTTTCAGGTTTACTACATCGGCTACTTTGATGAAACCTTTCAGAGATATATACTGACTTGAAGTCATCAGTCGCTAGTATTATGTCTTATTGATTGATATAAACACTAAAATAACAAAATACAATCAAAATTACTGTCCTTTACACAGTTGCACTAACACAATATCTGGGTTCCTTAGCTTATGTTGGTTGTTCTTTATACTTCAAAAACCAATCAGTGAAACTGGAAACAGAAGCACCTTAAAGTATAAAAGTTCCCATTTCATGTAATCAGGAATAAACCAGTCAACAAAGAGATCCCTTTTTAAAACTTCCCTTCAAAGCTGTTCCGCTAGTTAAGATTTTTGCACATAAAATATAGACTGACACCAGAGGTAAAGCTTTATTGCAAGTTAATATGAGGATGGATTTCTGACCGATGACATTGATTGGTGGTCACGTTAAAATCACAAACTAGGGGAAGTTAGAATTCATGGACTGGTCATTGAATCAACTCCCAGTGGTTGAATGGGATACGAGCTTGCTTTCCGACTTGAAGTTCCTGGGTTCGAATCCTGGTAGTGGGTTCTTACTTCCAATAATTCACAAAGTACGACAAAACAACTGTCCAGTACTCGTTGCTTGGATTCGATAGTTCTGTGAATGATATCAATCCGTGGTCAAGGGCGTATAAACAAATCTAATCCTAATAAACCAACGCTTGAAAGTTAGTAATCAATTAAGTCAAAGTGTCTGAATAATAACTGTTTTTGAAAAATTAAGAATAGACTTACGTAATAGGGAGGGTTGTGCGTCGGTCGCACAGTGGTTAAGACGCTCGCCGACCATGCACATGGTCCGGGGTTCGAGCCCCGGCCGGCGCACACCTTTACCTCTCTAAGCCAGTAGTGAGACTGGTAAGGAGGAAAGGTTGGGCATGAGGCTAGCAGCCCCATCCTGTAAAAAATCAACGGTGCTACGGAATCTTCAAGTCTATAGCTTGGAGCCCTATGTTCCACTGGGAACGTGAAGGAAAAAAAATAGGGAGGGTTGGCAACCAGAAAGATAAGTGATTCTTTTGGAAGTAGTTGATAAAAAACAAGAAGACAAAGGGTTGAAAATTGAACTCAGAAAACATGAAAAATAATAAAAAGGATAAAATGGAGTTTATTATACAGGTATTCAAGGAAACAGAAAAGGAGGGGGCAATTACCTCTAAGGCTATGGCAGTAAAAGAGTCAAGATTAAACTTTATGAACACAAAATTCAGGTTTCTTCCTATGAGCTGCTAAGGCTTTGCCTACATGAAAATGTTGATGGATTCGTTTCGAACGACTTGATAGTACTTTATATATAAATCTAGAAAAAAGTGTTTGTTTGTGCTGTTGTTTTTTCTGCATTCTCCTTTTTACAACAATGCATGGACGCATCAAGACAATGCTGTCCTGGTAAGGTCTACTTACTAAATCCTACGAGAGCATGTAAATTGATAAATGCACACTGAGGTTGCCGACTGCAGGATCTTGTCTTTGCTGTTTCGGTGAACAAAGCATGTTTGGAGAAAGTGCGCGTAGATATCCAGGAAAGAACGTCCTTAGAATTGCTCTCGATAGGCGGCTTTGGAGAACGTCGCTAATTCTATCTCCTATGAACTACAGATCTAAAATTAATTGTTTCTTCTGCACATTGAGGTTTCTCAGAGGATCAATCCTCATCCTAAGATGGAGGAAGTTGGATATCCATTTTAGATTATAGAGTTTTTGAAAGATTTCTATTCCCTATTCAATGTGTCTTCAATGCATATACAATAGGTTGTTGTCTCAAGAGAAGCTATGAGATATCTTTTTCTGTTTATTGGGACAAAAGTGAGACATATTAGTTTGGTTTCTATCGCATTTCATCTTGCGGGCAGACTTATCTCCGTAGGCTTCCATCTGACCACCTTGTAAGCTGGCCATCTAGGCAGGATAACTTACCCCTTTATTTCGCTTCAATTCGGAATTTGATTGACTGATAAGCGTTATTGAAGATTTTCGGGATTTTAGTTAGATTATCATTTTCATCGATAACGATAAAGATATCATCCATATACCACTTGTAAACTTCAAACCAATTACTTTCTGGTAGGACTTCATTTTACATCTTATCAGGAACCAGCGTCATTTAGAGTATCACTGAAATCCAGGGTGCGCTAGGTGTCTGTTTCGTCCTATTGTGGAGCTCTCCAGCACTGCACACTTATAACTCGATCAAAGGGTCCAACCCAAAATCTTTGGGTGACAAGACAAAACCGTTAACCGCTCAGCCACTTGGCTCAGAATTCAATAACCTCCGATTTCCGGCTTCTGTCATTGGATATAATACTGCTGCCAACAGATACCATTGATAAACACTGACTTCACTTTGACATGGTAGATATTACTGGCCACGGATGCTCACTGCAACTCAGCACACCTACCCAGCAGCCATCACTGAGCTGAATATTGATACTAACATTATGTGTCTCTTGTAGGTATGTAGATATTTGTCAGTGTGTATTATGTCAGTAACCAGAATCAGTTAGAGAATCAATGGAAACTAAGTAGCACCAGGCATCAGTTTCGTCCTAGTATAGAACTTTTCAACAGAGCACACCTTTAAATTTCACCAATAATCGAACCCAAGATCTGAAAAATCAATGGTGAACTCGTTAACTGTTCAGTTAACGGGTTGGAATTCAATGATCACCTATGAATTTGAACTTGACCTCACAAGTCACAGCTTCCTATTGCAACTTCAGGAAATGGTTATGTGTCTAGTTATTCATAAGTTATATTTACTAATTTGATTTCAATCCATATTAATTTTTATCGAAAGAATTTATTGAACGAGTGAAGAGTGAAAAAGTTTTAGAAATTCCCTTTTGTCCTTATAATTGATTTGGCTCATAAGATAGATTATAATTTTGATGTCACAGACTAATTAAGTTAACAGAAATTTTTTAGCATTTTATGACATATGAACAGATAAATAGTGAATATCGCAAAAATATTACTTGTTCAAGTTATTTTGCGTATTGATTATTAACTTGTAAAGCAGTTGAAACAGTGCATACTGGATTTGAATGTCGGTGAGAACAGTATCGATCACTCGAATTGTAAGCAAATCCAGGGGATGATGAGTACTGAACAGGATGAAACGTGTGTCATGGATCTCATCAATCAATTAATACCAAAATTAATTGACTGTTCACTTTATTGGATTTTATTAATTGTCTGAAAAGTATTTTATGACTTTAATATATACCAAGAATAGGGCATAAGAGATAACCAAGGCATGCCTTCAAGGGAACATAGAGAAGGCAGACATGATGAAGATATCATCCACCCAACAGAAACAACAACAAACACCAAATACCATCAACCAGACACGTCGAAAGAAAATCTTGGGCCGCATTGTTCCAAATACTACAATCGGCATTGATGAGAATGTCAAAGCCAGTCAGGATTAGATCAGGAAAGCAAGACAGGCGTTCCATGCTCCGAAACCACTGTAGAGATCAACAGCATTTGGTACAAGGGAAAAGATCCTAATTCAAAACACTCATGTCATTTCAATCAGTAATTCTATCTGGTTCAGAGATATAGCTCTACTGTGACCAGAAGCACTTCCAAAAGTCCACTTCACACTTTAATCAACAACTCTCCACTTCGCTAAGTGAATGCTAAAGGTCAGATGACTGGCTAGACAGGAATGATAAGCAGCAAAAGTGTATGGAGAACAGCTAACCAGCCAAGAATCTACTGCCAAAAAAATATGCAGAAAGAAATGTCAGTGGATTGGACAAATGTCAAGGAGGCCTTGATTGACAATAACACGCCAAGGAGGTCATCAAGTAGAACTCTGCTCTGGCCGTTGGGAAGGAAGTCTCATGCCACATATCACGTGAATAGGGAATGAAATCTTATGGGTATTTATGTAGCTACATCAAAACGACAGCTGAAAATTAAGTACAGTCAAGATGGGTTAATGAATCCTAATGCCTCAAAGGGACGAGCTAACAATAAATTAAGCAATACCTTAAGATAACGGAATATGTAGGGATTTGAAGTTAGTGAGTTAGAGAAATCACTGAAAACTAGGGAGCATCAAACAGCCGTCTCATCCCAACTCGGGACTCTTCAGCAATGCGCAGCCACCACATGATGTTAGTTCGTCACGGAATCTAACGAATGAAACTAAATTAATCAGAATCCACACAAACCTCTCAATCTAAATATTAATCCCCAGTTAACTGATGCCTACTGGACTGACGTCCTCATGCATTAGTGAAACGTTGTGAACAGTGAGATCCACCGTCCTGAGTTGGAGTGGATATCCACCGATGGCATTAGTAAGGGTAGAACAGTATCATGAGCTGATACAGTTAGAATTCAGAGGTCATCAAATCTCAACCCAAATGGCTAAATATTCAACGAACTTGGCGTGCTAACCTCAAGGTATCGGGTTTTGGACATTGGTGGCGTCATGAGTCACAAAATAGATCAAAACAACTGTCCAGTGAGCCTTAGCTTTCAGTTATCTCTCTAACTGATGCTGGTTCTTGAAGAAATCTGCCTCGTGAACTCTAACATCTTAAGAATCCAAAATTCCGATATGATAGAGAAGATTCGAAGCTCCGGTGGATAATTTTGAAGTGGTTGTGTTTGCAATATGATCTTGTTTGCCTAAATGTTTTATATCTATGTGTTGTATTTACAAGAATTCATTAAGCTTGGAGGGGAGGGGAAGGAATTTTGTATTTTGAAGTGGTTGTGTTGTCTGAGATGGATAGTTAATTTATGAGGCTTTCATCGCCTTACTTGCTAGGCGACATCTTCAGCTCATACTTCAATTTGTTGAAGTGAGATATTAGATTTCTACACGAGTTTATTAATCATCTCTCTTGGTGGGTGACCCTGAACGTGATTGGTTGTTTTTGTGTGTTTTCACAACTTCTAGGTTATTTGTATTGGAACTGATTTTTTTGACTTGAACTTTGACCCTTTATGTGTAAGGTTTCTTTCTTATCAGTTGATACATATTGTCTATCTCAATGTGTCTGCTGATTGATGACTCACCGGAATGCCAAGCTTCTGAAAATTCTCTAGCATGCTTGTTGTTTCCTCTGTCTAATATTTGAACGTTGTCCCAGTCGAATTGATGTCCCTAGTTGTCTGTGTGTAGTGAAATGAGGGAGTGAATATCATGTCTTTTGACGGCTAGCTTATGGTCATGGATACGAAGACGAAGGGGACGTCCACTTTGGCCAATGTAGTGTTTTTCGCAGTTGTTACAATTTATTTTGTAGATGATGTTGGTTTTATGTTCGTTCGCTTTTGAGTCTTTAGGTTTACATAGAGACAGCTGAGTGAAGTGATTTTGTTGGTTTGTGTATGATGTCAATTCCTAGAGGTTTGAAGAGTCTTGTAGTGATTTTTGAGATGTCCTTTGTATAAGGTAAGGCGATTTTCTTTTCTAATGAATCATCAATCAATAGACACATTGAGATAAACTAAATTTATCAACCGATAAGAACGAAACCTCACACATACACACACACACAAAGGGCCAAAGTTCAAGTCAAAAAAAAACAATCAGTTCCAATACAAATAACCTAGAAGGTGTCAAAACACACAAAAACAACCAATCACGTTCAAGGTCACCCACCAAGAGAGATGATTAATAAACTCGTGTAGAAATCTAATATCTCACTTCAACAAATTGAAGTATGAGCTGAAGATGTCGCGTAGCAAGCAGGCCGTTGAAAGCTTCGTAAATTAACTATCCATCTCAGAGAAGATAACCAATTCCTCCCAAGCTTAATGAATTCTTGTAAATATAACACATAGGTATAAAACATTTTGGCAAACGAGATCATATTGCAAACGATAAGACAAAAGAAAACCCGAAAGGATTAAATCTTTTCTGTTTCTTTTTGTAGAATCAATCTACTGCCGAGCAATAGTTATGTCTAACTCCTTGCTGCTGCTTACATCATTCACGCATTATACATTTTAACTAACAACACTATATAATCTGTTTTGTTACAAAACACAAAAAAAAAGAAAGAGAGGGGTGGAGGATACAAAAGAGGAAAGAAAATATGTGTGTGTGTGAACGAGAGTCCTCACAACAAATAAATCTCAATATATGTATTTGCTTCCATGCCACTATTTTCTTTTCTCACTCGGCATCAAGGCAGAAATTGAATTGTCAGACTTATTTTATAAAAAAAAGACAAAGAATGTAATCCTGACAAAATGTTTTTTTTCTGAGAAGAATTGAGAAGGATAAGAATGAAAGTGAACGTTTGAAAACACAGCACCGACAACAACAACAACAACAACAACGGCATAAAGAAGACGAAGAGGCAAGCTGAAAATTGGCAGTAAATATAAAATGACGCAATAAAAGTTTTCCTGGTAAGTAGGTGTGCCTTTCTAGACATCACAAATCCCCATCAACAGCAACACCACCACCTCTGCCTATCCCTGATTCTTTTCTCCCTCTCTCTCTCTCTCCTAGAAACTATAAATTGAAGAAAGAAAACTGGAGAAATGCAAAAGTGGCCTATTCATCAGTGACAAATCAAATTTGCTCTAATATAGTCAAATAAAAAAGTTCTTCTGATAACTAACTGTAGACTGTAAAGACAAGATTAGGAAGACAGAAAAAAAGAAAGAAAAAACTGAAATATTTTGCAATCTTATTGTTATGATTACTACTAGCAGTAGTAATAAGTAGTAGTCGTAGTAGTACTTTTTTTGGCTTGTTCATTCTCTTCATAATGAAATATGATTTCATAGTCTGTAGGCGGGGGGGGGGGGGGAGGGGAAAGTAGAACAAATCTGGTAGTATATTTTATTCATTCATTTCTTCATTGTCTAAACTAATCAAATTGGTATGTGAATAAATAACTAAGTAAATAAAATGAAGGTGAATGAATTAAATTGAGTTGATAAATGCGAACAATAGTCTGTGAGTACAAGTGTATTTATTCGTAAATACACATGCATACTTTCAAGAAACAGTATCTCGTTAGGTTGTTTAGCTGTAGATACATTGACTTTATACTAGTAATCTCTTGAATTTTTAGTGAAATATTTGGCTTCAGAGGCACATCATCATCATTTTACACAGTTCTTTACGGTCTCTTTTATATGTCTCTACAATTTCTCTAAAGCTCTCAACCCTTCTTCACACGATCTCCTCCGTGTCATCCTCGAACCCTAGTCAAACTCATTCTTTAACATTCAGGTTCCATTTGAGGATTAACATGATGAGTCCTTTTTCTTTCTGTACATTTATTGTTTGTTGTCACTATTCCTTGTTGCTTATCTTTTCTGACTGGCCATCTGATCACCATTCACTATCGAGACAGAGAAGGCACTTTTTGATAAAGGTCACCATTGGCTTTTTAGTAATGCTTTCAGTGATACATCAAGTCTCTGAACCAGTGTAGAACCATTAGTTGGACACTGAAGTCGAGAATCTGAAACTTTTCCCTTTCACTGAGTACAATGCGTTTCTACGCCGATCTCAGTGTGTAAAAAAAGTTAATTTCGCCTTCCCGATGCTGGCTTTTATATCTGCCCTTATGATGTCTGTACTGATGTGATTACTGATAATAATGTCCACCATTTGTTCGAAAGTATTACGCTCGCCACCTAAGAAGGTGGTCCGGATTCATTTTTTGGCCGACGATGTCCTAAATCTCACCTAGCTTACCGATAGGTAGTAAGTTCACAAAAAGGATTAGTTCGCCGAACGTATTTTTAATATATTTATGCGTCGAAGTTTCTGTAGCAATTTGGTTAAGTTTTAGGGAAGGATTTGCTAGCAGCACGCCACAACTCTCCCTCTTTATCCGGGCTTGAGACCGGGTAGAAAACTAGCGAGCTAGTAATCTAGGTGAGGAGGCCGCTGGGCGACATTTTTATTTTTAGAAAACAGAAAGATTGAGCGAAGAAATATTTACTTTTCAATTAGATCCTCATCTTTGGCTCTGTTCTAATATATATAGCATTTTAATTACAATACAACAGTTTGCCAATCAAGTGGCGATAAGTTTGTTAACAATAATTAAACAGTGTCAATGGGTTGAAAGAGGCTACAGTCAGTTTCAAGGTCATGATGAGTTCCTGCGTCGGCTGGTTATATGTTTTCGTGAATTCGATTTCCATTGAATTTTAAAGGTTTTTTTGCATGTTTTTCCCATTTTGCAGTGTGTAGATCAGTTTATGTCACTGGATACTACTATTAAGGTGATTTTTAGCCTAAAGTTCGCAGTTTTTATGTTGGTAGTCAAGGGTTATGGTGAACCTTTAATGATTCAGCCAAATAAGGTAAACTTTTATAATATAGTAACCTTATTCAATAAGTAAACTGCCTAACCGTTCTGCTATTGTTTGAGATTAAAACTAAGAGCTGGTTTCTTATCATGATTGAAAGTAAATGGAACCGACTGGGTTTGCTTATCCGCTCTGTTCCATCCCTCACAGGACAAATTAGTTTCGAACTAGCGTTATTTCAGAACTAAAAGACTCAATTCAGCACCTAGGTATCATTGTAAGCATGACCAGCGTTATTTGAGAAAATGGTGGGTAAATAAGAGCTTCATTTACCATAAAAAGGCCTTATCGATGAATAGGTTAGAATAAGTTTATGAATATAGTAGGCTTGGTGGTGTTGCGGTCTAAGTGATAAATCGTATTAATCACCGTTATTCATGATATGCTATGAACCGCAAATGCTCGGCTGAAAAACGTAGTAAATAAGGCACAGATCGTTTTAATTTCTAAGTGACTTTCAAAGCGCTCTCTTAACGAAACAATCAACCAAAGTATTCTTTAAACTGTCGGTCTTAGCCTTTTGAAAGGAAAGGAAGTGTAACTGCAGTTTATACATACATGTTTATATTCTGAATACAAATGGAAATAAAAAGGTAATACAAATATTTTCACAAAAATAATCGATTAACAGGGGCACGTCGTAATCTTAAAGTTGTTTGCGGTTCATTTGCTAGCAAACTGTCCAACCTTCTGGTAAACTCCGCTATTTCCCGCAGTGCAGCATCCGGATTTCTTCGGTTCAGACTGTTGAGACGACATCTTAAGCGTTCATAAGCATTTCGAAACGCGTTGTTTGGTTCCGGTATTAACCGGATGGCCCTCGGAATGTTGTCCGTTGTGTTATATACACGTGTCCACCTCTCACTATTCCTCAGAATATCTAAGAGTAACATTTAAAGAAATGGAACATACCACAATTTAGATATGAGTTCAAGAACGCCTCAACGACATGTGCACAAGGCAAATTGTATGCGCAGTATGTCCAACATGTGCATTTCGCCTCGTTCCTGTTTACGAAGAATATGTGACCACCTTCTGCGTAAACAACTGAGGTAGAAGATATTGAATGGAAGAAGAAGGAACGCCTTTGTAAATCTAACACAACTTTCTGGGCAGCAAACGGTGTGAGACTCCGTAAATGAGACTTCAGGGAATTAGGTACCTAGGATAAATCGTAAATTATCTTCGAACTTACATCGTAATTGTAGTATTTAGCAAGCATCCACTGGCCCTGACGTATTTTACGCATGGTTGTGTGGTCGATCCACCTCCATATTTTCCATAGCGTCAGTTCCATAGGATCACCTTTACGTAGATATCTTTTCAACTGCCTATGAGCATTCTCAACTCTGTTGTTAGTATTGTTCCCCATGCTGATGGTGAACCTGTTGCACGATGCAGCCCAATATTTGCGTGTTCTTAGCCAGTACCTTCTAATGTAAGCACCAGCCTCAGCGTCTACAATACTTATGAGGTTTAGGTAACGCCAAAACCTTTGGCAATATACTCTGATTTGCTAACCTACCTGTCATAACTGCGCGTGTGCGCCATTCGATACAACCACTTTTTAACAAGCTGGTTTGGGAACTGTTTTCCCTATGTCAGTTAATGGGAATGTAACTTACCTTCCTTCTGAATGCCTGGCATACATGGAAAAGACACAAAACAATATTGCAACTAGGGAATTCCTCCTTTAGGGCTTTCATCTGTGCAGTTGCACAGTCGACAGTGAATGTTAATGTTTTCGATGTATCCACCATAAATCTCTTAAACGTTTGCAATATCTCCTTGATATCTGCAAACGTTTCTCTCCTAGTAAGAGCAAACAAAACAGTCCTTCCTCTTCCGAATCCATCAGTCACAACAAACTGATATAAAGGCCATCTGTAACAAATTTGGAAAAGGAATTATACCTTGTTGTACTGAAACTTACCCCATCTTATTCGTTTTGTAAGTACAATCGATTCCAACTACTTCTGGAAACTTATGATACACGTCTATCATATCATTACGAGCAAAAATGATTTTAGATACAAAGCCTGCGTTGTCCTGCAAAACTTTAACTGGACCTGTCTGCCTCAGTCGATGAAGCAGCTCTTCCAAACAACCAATTTCTATTCTACTGCACCATTTATTTTGATAGGACTTACGTTTATTTATCTTAGCCCGCATGTTTTTAATATCGTTATACAGGAGCGCTTTTCCGAACTTCTCATGTGCTAGATCCATGATTTCATGGACATCAGTATTCCTTTCAATGAACGGTTGGATAATTGCCATTTCTTGTGATGATAACCGACGTCTAGATACATCGGTGGACATAAAACTTGCTGTGCAGGGATGGTTATGCACAGTTTTGTACTTGGTTATCATGTATACGTTGGATTTCCGCTGGACTAGAATTATTGACTGACATGATGTACTTTTGAACCTTAAAATTTTTAAAATTTGCACACGCAGCCAACTTACCCTCTGTTCCTAAAGCCAGCACCTCGGGGAGCACGATGACTTCCAAAAGTGCATTTAAACTTAACAAACTTGTAGTCATCAGCACCGGGTCGATCTTTTTTACTTGAATCAACACGATAGGATGTATTGGATTCCTTTCAAAGAAATAAAGAACAACTTAGTTAGTACCTTCATAAATGTGTCTAAAGCTTCCTTAAATTGTGTCCATGTATAAAATATACAACACAACATTATCCTTTGGAATATAGCTGTTACATCACACAATAAAGATGATATATTTCTTGAAGTAGACGCAGTAGGAGTACTTTGCAACATCATTTAATCGTTTTAACAATTCCTAACGTGCACAACACTATGACTTCAAGTAAATAAACACTAGTATACATTTCAGTGCTTATATACCACTGGCCATGACCTTGTCAATTTACTTCATTTATGCTGACGTAGTACGCACAATTCCCACAAATCATTGAAGTGACAACTTAAAAAAGTAGATTAGTTACTACATACATATTTCTACATGTAATAATTCAGGACACATTAAATTTATAGAAATGGTGGTTGAATTATATTCGCCTAGTAACCAAAATGGCATACATCCTATTTTGGACTTAAAATAAATGCATCAAAATTATTGTTGATTTATATTCACTTTCTGGACATTCTCATACATCTCAATATACTTTAAACATCAACAATGCATCCAAATAGCGTGTGACTATCACACTACACTCACACCAAAAAAATTAACACGCCATTATATTATGGTAAGGTAAGCCCGAAATTTTACTGACTGTAAATTTCCGTGTAAAAATAAAGAGATTGGCGCTTTAATTTATATTTTAGACCAATAAAAAGCCAGCTAGCCAACAGCCAATAAAAAACTGCCTATATCTATTTTCCAATGGGTTAATAGTTAACGAAGAAAATCAATACAGATTTAAAAGGTGGAAATGGAAAGAATAAATTAATTTTACGAGAATAACACGTAAATTAAAGATAAAGTGGTCAAAATAAATAAAATAAAATAAATAATTTAGACAAATATAATTTTATAGGTTTAGGGGAGGGGGGTGACGCAGTCCTGTTTATCCATTCTTGTGACGATGGCCACGGTAGGGAAAGTGGATGTACAAATTTTTTCTGTACACATAGCCTTGGCTTCTTCAGATGAATGCCAATCGCCTCAGCCGTCTGTAGAAGACGAACTCGCAAAGCAAAATTAAGATAAGTTGGAATGCGATAAATAATTTTAAATGCAGTATTCAAATCAATCTTATGCTCAGTATCAACGAGGTGGGCTAAAGTATAACTACGAATAGATCTTTTTTGTCCCTTGCTTAACCACGTTGGATGATGTTCGGAAATACAACGATGAACTTGCCTAATTGTACGCCCAATGTAGCTGGCTCCGCAGCTGCAGTCAAACTGGTAGATACACATATATATATTTGGTATATATTTTGACTACAGCTTGATGCCACACCGTATTTTCGGTGCAAGTATGGCATTTTCAGCATGTCATATCGGTAGCCCAAATTTTGCAGGCCGACCATTGATATCGGATGTGTGTCGGCAGGGGATCGAGCCCTGGAGCTTGTGCATGGTTGGCGAGATTCACAACTACTATGCCACCGACATCGCACATCAAGCCCTCGAGTGGAACCCGGAAGGGATGCGGCGAGTGGGACGTCCAAGAATGACATGGAGGAGATCGTGTGAAGAGGAGTTGAAACAGTGTGGACTAACATGGATGCAGATTAAAAGTACAGCAGAAGACAGAATCAAGTGGAGACGTGCAACTGAACCCCTATGTTCCACTAGGAACTCAAAGGATCAATAATAATAATAATCACCGAACGTATGATGCTAAAACTCTTATCTCGTAAAAATAACATCACCACTAGTGGAACTTGAAAGCTTAAGACAACAAGTCCTATATTCCGCTCGGAACGTAAAAAACGAAACATAATAATTATAATAATTAATTGTTGGGTGGTGACTAGCAGTAGAATCTTCCTATTTTGAACTCGCCAGCTGGATATAACTGCATTCCACAGTGACTGATGATGTTCCCACCGAGGCTTGAACCGAGACTGAGCACTTCAGTCCAATCAGTCGACGGGAAAATCTAAAATTGAATTAAATAATAATAATCCTTTATTCCAAAACAGTACTTGTGATACAGAATGGAATTCTCAGTAGTTTTTACTACACTATTGCGTCTACTTAGTACATTATCAATAAATAAAATTCTACATAGATTAAGGAAATCTCAGTTCATTAAGAGAACATATTGGTATGTCAGTAGCAAAGCCAAAATTGAACGGAGTGTTTGAAGGTGTTAGAAAAGTAGATGCTAGAATATTTACTGGCGTAAGCGGTACCAAAAAGGTCGAGATATACAGAGTGTGAAAGAAAGAAGAAGAATGTTTTAAATAGGGTTTGTAAGGAAGAAAGAAACAAAGCTGCACATAACAGAAAAAAAGAGAAAAGGAAAAGAGAGAAAGAAAACTTTGTACCTATAAATGATATGAGTTGTAAAGACGAAATCCAGTTGTTCTACTGGCTACTTAGTAAGTTATAGGTATCACGCCTAATGCATTCTTTATCACACAGAACACAAGCTAAGCAGGTTATGGTTGAGTTTTTGTACTTACTAGTGAGAGCATATAGTTTTCTATATAGGCTTCTGGTTCTGCCTGATGAGATACAAGGGGAGAGTTGTGAATATAGAGGGTGTTGTGAGTTAGTTAAAATGGATTTTTCCCATTTTTCACATGAGTCCAAGTGCCTGTCAACCAGAATATTAATAAGCTGGTTAAGTGGCACCCTGTGGCTTACCCTGCTGACAAACTTTAACATCCTACGTAACAAGGTTTAGTCTTGCTTCAGTATCCCTGGAAAAACTAAGGGAGAACGATAGAGAATGCAAGAGTTAACGAATTGTAGGGGTAAGGGTTGGGTTATACCAAAATGTCTTAACGTCTTGATGTAGAAGATAAGACGGAATATTTTATTAGAAATCATCAAGATATGAGACGACCAGGAAAGATCAGCAGATAGAATGACACCTAGGTATTTAATTTCTGACTTAGTTTTACAGTTATGAGCATCTTTCAATATCAAATCATATCATATGTTGACTGATACATAAAATAGTTCACGGAATAATCGATTGTGGAAGGGAGTGTAAAATTAATAAAATTCCTAGGATCATTTGGAAAGTTTGACATTACATGACAGGGTTAGACGTTTGAGAATAGAGAGGTTTACATTGCAAACTAATAATGGAGATGCGATACCGGAAACTGCACAGGTGATTAGTGCACAGATTAACTAAACACAAGACGATAAAGATAAAATGTGAAAGACATCCCCAAAAATGGTATGTTAATGAAAGACCATGTAGACAAGTCTCCAAAATAGATTATGTAATAGGCAGGAAGAGTAAATAATGGGTTGGTTAGGAAAAAATTATTACTCAGGAGTAATACAAAAATTCAAAATAACTCAAAAAGGCATTATTAACAAGTTAGTGGAACTTGTAATTATACTCAAGGTAGAAGGAGGGATTGTAGAACTTTCTTCTGTTCACTTAATTCAGGGTTTCCTATCCGCATTGCTGAGGCCTCAGTAATGCAAATTATGGTATCAATCCTAACATCTCATCTATATAATCTAATTATTAGTTAATTGATTTCGGAACACTGAGTACACTGAATATCTTAGAAGCATCAATGCATGCTGAAGGTCGAGATTGGTGTATCCAACTGCATTAAGGTAGATAATTAGGTAGATATTTAACGGTTTCTAACTTTTAACTTCGATAGCTTGTTAGAAAAAGGAAACTAAATTTTACAGCTATGATGGCACAAAAATATCCACTCTTTGCCAGCAACGTTCTACAACAGCGACTAATTGATTGTCGAATCCAAATGATATTATTGAGGTGTTCAGTGAGATTTCAAAGAGAAAAGCTGAAACCGTACATGTTAAATAAAACTGAGAATGTATATACAACACCTGATTCAACAGCTATATGACTATGCCACATATAGATCAACGAAAAACACCGAAGCCATCAAATTTTTGACAGGAGTAGGGCAAAGTTGTCTGTTATAACCTATGATATTCCGGATTGCGGTGGACTGGATCATGCAACAGCCTGCAGGAAACGAGAAGACAGGAATAAGTTGGACTGATAATAAGACTATAGAAGATCCAAACTTCGCAGATGATCTATGCCCATCATCAATTAAATCTGAAAATGTACCGTAGAAAACCACCAGGCGGGCAGAACAAACAGCACAGACAAAACTTCGAGTGAACATAAATAAGACGAAGATAATCAACTAACAAGAATAAGCACCAACCATATCAGTGGGAGAAATCTTAAATAAGTCACTTCCTTTATTCATCTAAGCAGCACAGTTTTAACTATAGGCGGGAATACAGATGAGGGTGTTAAGTCCAACCAAGCTCGAAAACGCAAGACAGACTGTCATTACTCTGAAATCAGTGTTGAAATATGATGCATTCAGTAGAAGAAACAAGGTTTTGACTTTCAACACTAACGTCAAATCAATGCTTCCATGAGGTTAGATTAGTGCGTCACATTTTGCTTAGATACGTAAAACTCTCATTTCTTTGTTGTATCTCACCACGAAGTTCTGAATTTACTGTAATCCGTTTACTTTCGAACACTAAACTTGTGGATGTAATATAATTGACTACTAATTCCTATGACAAAGAGTTTGACCTTCTGTGACTTTTTAACACTAACACATCTATAATTGTATATATTGTTGGATTTATATGTTCAAGTTGGCTCAAGTCAGTTAGTCTATATTTTTGGTATCATTTTAGTTAACTGTGCTTAACTGTATTGCATGCTGTTGTATTGTATTGTTGTCGCTTTTTGCCCTTTTGCTGTGAATTATTTTCCTTTTGCTGGTGTTGTTCTTATTGTTTCATCCCTTGTTTTCCGAATTTAAGGGGGGCAACCCAAAAGGTCGCTTCTCTCTAAACTTTATCTTAGTATGACAATTCCTTTCTCAGGCGTGAGGCTAGCAACCCCACCCTGTAAACAAAGTTGCTACAGAAACTTCAGCACGATGAACCTCTTTGCACCAAAAGAAAAAGTCTGGTGTGGGAACATGGAACGTCCGCACTATGTACGAGACCAGCAAAGCTGCCCAGATCGCAAACGAGATGAAAAGATACGGAATCCAAGTGCTGGGAATATGTGAAAGCAGATGGAATGGGAGTGGACTCACCAAATTGTCAACGGGTGAGTCAGTGATCTACTCCGGTCACCCAGAAGATAACCACACGCACACCGAGGGCGTGGCTATCATGATGTCACCAACGGCAACGAAAGCCCTGATGCAATGGGAGGCGATTTCGTCCAGGATAATGACCGCCAGATTCAACTCCAAAGGAAGGAAAGTGTCAATCATACAATGTTATGCACCCACAAACAACGCAGACCTCGAAAAGAAAGAAGAATTCTACAGGCAACTACAGGCAACAATGGACAATACTCCAGCTGGCGACATTAAAATACTAATGGGAGACATGAACGCCAAACTGGGACCAGACAACACAGGAAGGGAACTCATCATGGGTAGAGAAGCTCTTGGAGAAATGAATGAAAATGGAGAACTCTTCGCCGACTTCTGCGCCTTCAACGAACTAGTGATTGGTGGCAGTGTATACAAGCACAAAGATATCCACAAGGCTACATGGGTGTCACCAGACGGGCAAACCAAAAACCAAATTGACTTCATCTCAATGCTGCTCAAGGAAGTGGAGGCGCAGCCTACTGGACACAAAAGCAAGAAGAGGAGCAGACGTTGGCTCAGACCACTATCTCGTACAAGGGACAATCCAAATCAAATTAAAAGCTTTCATGGAAACAGGAGCTGCAGATAGATCACAAGCCAAGTTCAACACACAAAAACTGAAGGACCGAGATACAAATGACATCTTCATTGCAAGCATAAGGGACAAAGCTGAGACACAAATCAACACTAGCGAAGAGGTCGGCGTCGAAAAGCACTGGAACAACTTGAAAACGGTGTGGAGTCAAACCTGCATGGAAGTTCTAGGCAGAAAGAAGAGACAGGACAAACAGTGGCTCACTACGGACACTTGGAAACTAATAGAAGAGAGAAGGACAGTGAAACAAAAGATTATCCAGTGCACTGACGAGCAACAAAAACAGGAGCTGAATGCAAGCTACAATACACTGAACAAAAGAGTAAAGAAGAGTGCCAGGGAAGACAAAAGAAAATATTATGAAACCATGGCAAGTGAAGCAGAACAAGCTGCAGGCAAAGGAGACCTCGTCACACTCTATCAAACAACTAGGCACCTATCAGGCAAAAGTTCGGCACAGATTAAACCTGTAAAGGACGACAATGGAAAGTCAATCACCAAAGAGGTGAAGAAAAGAAAAAACTGGGCTGAACACTTCAAAAGACTTCTAAATCGTCCGCCACCTGCAACGCGCCCAACAATACCAACAACGGAAGCACATCAACCAGTGAACATCGACCCCCCGATGAAATCAGAAGTGATGAATGCAATCAAGATGCTAAAAGCTGGGAAAGCACCAGGACCAGATGGAATCCCAGCAGAAGCTTTGAAAATGAACCCAGAGACAACAGCGGACTTGATGACGCCACTGCTGGAGAAGGTGTGGAAAGAGGGCAAAGTACCCGAGGACTGGAAGAAAGGATACTTATTCAAACTGCCAAAGAAAGGAGACTTATGTCAATGCAAAAACTGGCGCGGAATTATGCTCGTGCCCATCCCAAGCAAAATACTACGCCACATCATCCTCAAGAGAATCAAACAAGCCAACCTGGATGAAAAACTTCGGCAAAGTTAAACTTTCGACACCACTAACAACCAATCAGCAAACGACCTTGAATGGACCAATCACATTAAAGAGGCATATGTGATGAATCGAAATGTATATTTGTAGAAAAAAGCATAAAATAGAGAATAAAAAAGTTACATGGGATATCTTTCTCGAACATGTCAGAGAAACATCTCCCAGTTTAGCATGGGACTGTCAATGGAGAAGTTACACCATATCCTGTACATATATTCATCCAAATGACCATAAATGAGATCCATTTATAGCCCTTATCCTATTTTTCAACCTGCCCCAAAATCCTTCAATAGAATTTGTATGTGTCCTCGTAACGGGATCCACAAAATCACTTGAATGGTTGACTCTGTGATGAATACATCCCAGAGATGACAGTGAATTGTAGCCTTTCCACTCGTCGGTGTGTATAATTGACCCCCGCTTAACAATTCTGGTAACAATAGGTATAAGAGTAGTTGCTTTTCTATCTGCTATCCTTAGGGAGAGAAGCGACCTAGCGAAAAAAGTTCCTACGAAATATTAAAATTATCAGCTTACTCTCTCTAGCGTTAGTAGGCTTCAAACATATAGCACAACGATGAACAAACCCATCAGTTGATTTGGTATAGCTTTTTAAAATAATGATACCACCACACAAACAAATTCGCTCTTTCCGGAGCAACTCAAATCCAGGAAATACTGGAAAATGCTAACCTCCTCGAATTGCAACAATAGCTTTGTAAGGTCACGCATTAGAAATGAATCAAGCGCTATACAACATTGGACTGCGTTCGTGAACTTCATTGGATAATTCGACATCGTTCGTGAATCTCATTGGATAATTCGCTGATTGGTAGTTAGTGGTGTCGAAAGTTTAACTTCGCCAAAACTTCGAGCGGAACAAGCTGGATTCAGGAGGAACAAGTCATGTATTGATCAAATCGCCACTTTACGAATCATCATTGAACAAAGCTTAGAATGACAGTCACCTCTCTATCTCAACATCATCGACTTTGGGAAGGCCTTCGACAGCGTCGATCGAGAGGTGATTTGGCAACTACTTCGCTACTATGGGGTCTCATCGACAATTATACATCTCATCCAACAGTTATACGACAATGCTGCATGCCAAGTAATCCACAACGGGAAACTTACGGAAGCCTTCGAAGTGAGGACGGGAGTGAGGCAAGGCCGTCTACTATCACCAATGATCTTCCTGATTGCAGTTGATTGGATAATGAGACAGACAACGGGCGATGAGGAAACGGGCATAAAATGGACTGACACAAAAGACTTGGAGGATCTGGACTTCGCCGGTGATATATGTCTGATTTCCCACAAACTGGAAGATATGCAAGTGAAAAGCAACAAGTTGGCAGGAGAAGCACCCGAAGATGAAACTTCAGGTGAACATATAGAAAACAGATGTGGTGATGAAGATTCCTGGCCAACACCGACAGCAACAACAACAACAGACCACAATAAGCCAACATAAATGGGAGGAACCTGAAAGAAACAACCTCCTTCACCTACCTGTCAGGGAAGCATCGTTTCAACTGCAGGTGGAACTGACGAGGATATCAAAGCCAGAATCGGAAAAGCAAGACAAGCTTTCATTACTTTCAAATCCGTGTGTAGGTCAACAGCACTCACCATCAAAACGAGTATAAGATCCGGATTTTCAACTCCAATGTGAAGTCAGTCAGTGCTACTATACGGATCAGAGACTTGGCCAGAGCGTCATAAAGAGCATCTCAAACAAACTACAGACCTTCATTAACAGTTGTCTTCGCTCAATACTCAAGATCAGAAAAGATCAGCAACAGGGATCTCTGGCAACGGGCGAACCAACCAACCAGGAATCGATTGTGAAACATATAGGCAGGAAGAAATGGAGCTGGATTGGCCATAGGCTGAGGAAACCATCAAGTTAGTGACATCACTAGACAAGCCATAGCTCGAGTGGAACCCGAAAGGGAAGCGGCGAGATGGTCGTCAATGTAAGGGTGACTTGGAGGAGGTCATGTGAAGAGGAGATGAAAGCGTGTGGGCAGACTTGGAGCGGGGTGAAAAAGTTGGCAGAGGATCGAACGCAGTGGAGACGCTTGGTTGAAGCCCTATGTTCCTCTAGGAATCAAAGGATACAATAATAATTATAATAATGAGGTTCAATGACTTGGCGCTCGTATCACTGAAAACATTTTCAACAGACCACTATAGATAACCTTCAACAGCAGCCATCTTCGCTGGCTTCATACTGAAGAATAGATCCCCAGCCAGAAATGATAAGCAACATGGGACTCTGGCACTCAATCAGCCAACCAAGAACCTATTGCCGAACAAATAGGCCAAAGAATAAGGATAAGGATCTTACACACAGGGGTGATATCACGCAATATGATGACCCTCAAGAGACAGGTGGATTGGAAATAGCGAGCAGGGCTGGAGTACATGGGTGAAATGGAGGAGATCGTGTAAGGAGGAGATGAGAGCCTATGGTCATGAAGTCAGGTTAGAATGATTTCATAGATAGAACAGGATGAAGTATCGATGTGCTGGAGAAGCTCTACCTTCCACTCAGAAACAAAGGGAATAACGATGTTAAATTAATATTCAATATTGTATAATTCTGATTGAATATCACAGGCGTTTTCCATCTATCCGTGTGTCTAGCTATCTATCCATCTAACTATTGGTCAAAACTAACACGGTGCAAAATTTTGATTGGTCCATTCCTCCACTAGGTGTTTGACCTGTTTATCAAGATAATTCGATATAAAAAACACCGTGTCTTATTCACTGCAGCCTAATTAATTGTTATATTTGCTATTCTATCAGTAATTAGTCAACTCAATTACTATAACACAGATAGATATTAATTTAAATTTCGTTTTTCCCTCATTATTCGTAGTTTAAATTAAGATTAATTATCTTTCTATAGTTTGGTTTGTAAGGATTAGTTATGTTTTACGAGTTGATCACGGATTGATATCAGTTAGACAACCACTGGGAACCCAGTGGGTGCGTACTACCGATGATTCTCAAACTAGGATGAAACAGCAGCTGTCCAGCACTCCCTGGCTTTCAATGGTTTTCTAACTGATATCGATCCGTGATCAACTCGTAAAAGATTAATGATCTTAGAAAATTAAAAAAACGGAGGAACAGAATTTCGCCTTTTAAATAATTTTTTGTGCAAAAGTCAATTGTTAAGCCAACACTGGATCCACCCCTAATAATCATAAATGCTGAATCTTGTTTTATGACAGTTAGATGGCATATAAATATGTATTAAGTAAATTTCCATAGTTTCTGTAATACACGCACCCATAACCTCACACACACACACACACACATAAGCACACATACGGATCCAAAAACGTGAGGATAGGTATATATCCCCTAATTTTGACATTCTCGTAACGTGTTTTTATTACGACAGCAAACAAGCAGAAGAAGGCAACTAAGTTACAAAGATAACGACAGTAAAAATTATGAAAACTACTCTTATTTTCAAGTATTGATTTTCCGGGATTCGGTTGATTTCAAAATTTATCAGCAACTAATTTCATTTACAGAACTAATGAAAACTGGAGGGCGCAGGACAACTGTTTCACTCTTGTATGGGGTTCTTAAGCCATATGTTCACATGACCCCACCAATAGAGATAGAACTCAAGAGTTTTGGACTGCAAGGTGGGGTTATCAACTGTTCAACCATTGAGGTGGAATCCAGTTGCCTGAAAATCCTAATAAATCTAATCCTTACAAACCAACTATAGAAAATAAATCTGATGCTCACTAGTGTCTTGCTACAGGATGGAGTTTCCTGGAGTTCTAATCAGAATTCTTGATCAGTGAGGTCCATCCAGATGTCACGCGTGAGGATGGATGTCCTACCGACGACATTGGTTGGGGTCGCGCTAAATCACGAATTGGTAGAAGTTAGGATTCATGGGCCATTGAATCGGGTCGCAGTGGCTGAGCGGTATACGAGATTGCATTGTTAACAGAAGGTGCTGGGTTCAAATTCCAGTCGGTGCGTACTGCCGATAATTCTTCAAGTAGGATGAAATGACTGTCCAGTACCCGTTGTTGGTCTTCACTGATTCTCTAACTGATATCAGTCCGTGGTCAAACTCGTAGAAACAATTCTTACTTCTGTCATTTTGTGATGTATAGTGAAACCATCAACTGATGCCACTGGTGAGGTCAAAGACCTACTGATGAAGGGTCCAAAATTAGGTCAAAATACCTATCCAATCCTCAATGGTTTTCAGTATACATATATATATATATATATATATATATATATATATATATATATGATTTTTCAATAATAATGTGAGCTGTAACCAAGAATAGTTCGTTATGTACTTAATAAAGTAGTTCGCGAGATGCATAAATTGCAAGGGAGTATACGGATTTGGCCCAAATGTAGTCGCGAACTAGTGGAGAAAAACTTAAATCTTCCTGGAAAATTGGTAATCGTAAACTGGATTTCCTCCACTTTTAATAGACAAGAGTATATAGATAAAATCCATGAAATGCGATTTAACATCTGCAACAAAGAAAGTGCTGCCAATATTTTTAAAAGAAGGATCCCACAATCTCTGAAAAAGACATTCTCTGCACCATCGTTGAAAAATAGCGTTTTCTAGTCAACATTACTAGTCAATAACCTGAATGAAAAGATCCTGAAGTTTAGCAACTCTGTGTGCCTTTGTTAATTCACCTGCTCAAGTGGGGCTGCGTATATCAGTTGTTTGACACAGGTTCTATCCAAGAGGATGCAAGAACATTAATGTGCTTGGTTATAAAGAGGTGGAACTGTGGCTATAAGAAATCCACTAATTGAATGTCTGATCAGTACCAGTCATCTGATTTCTGCAGCCTCATCCTGCTTTGAAAACAGACTTTTCGCTGAAACACTAGCTTTGATTTTCAGTGCGCCTGAAAATTCATCTCTAGTGCTTACTAGTGACTAATCACAGGAAAAAGTTGCCTGAAGTTCTAATGAGAATTCTTGACTACACCAACTTGATTATGAGGACAAATACACGCGGATAACATTGGCTGTTGGCTGCACTCTATATCACGAAAGTAATTTTTTTGTTACAGTGCATAATATCAAGATTGCCTTACTTAATATTTTCAGTATTTTAAAAAATCTGCATGCTAACATGAACTGAACTGACAAAGTTCTAAAACAAGATGAAACAGTTGAGATTTTTTATGATGATGACAGTTATTCACTGCACTGGTTTCATTGAAAGCACACATCGATTATGTGATATATGCTCTAATATACAAGGTAATGCATGCTATACTAACAAATACCAACAATAAAAGTCAGAGTTAAGCAATATTTTTACTCCACTTAGGTGGTAATACGGTTTTTCCAAGTTTTTATGCCTCTTCTCCCATTCCTCGAGATATTATAAGTGTAATGCATAGACACTGAATATTAGTTTTATGTTATTAGTTCAATGGTCTCCTCAATTTATGCCGGATCCATCTTCATTTTCTCCTAGATACTTGTTGAACAGTCGGCTCTTGGTTGGTTTGTTACCAGCCATACTTTCTTGCTGCCAAGTGTCTCTAGCCAGCCGGCTGGCCGACCGGCCATTTAATCCTCAGTGTAGAGGTAGCAAAGGTAGGCAGTTTTTGATAAAAGTCTCTATTGACCTGGTGGAAATGATTTTTGTTACACGCCGAGTTTGTGAAAAGTATAGAAGGACCGACTTGACATTGGTGTTGAAAATATGAATCTTGTTCATGATGCTGGGTTAGTGATGCAGAAGACTTCCAAACTGGTTTCAGAGGGATGAACGCGTCTGTTACCTTTGTGATTCTGTCTGACTGGCTTTGACATCTTCATCCGTGATGTCCACCTTTAATAGAAACGATGCCTAGATAATTGAAGGAAGGAACATATGTCAAGTCTCTCCCACTGGTGCTGATCGGTGCTGGTTGTTGTTGTTGTTGTTGCTGATCGTTGGTTATCTTCATCACCTCCGTCTTTTCAATGCTCACGTGGAGTCTTGTTCTCACTGGTAGCCTCTTCAGCCAGTTTGTTGATTTTCGCCTGTAAGTCTTTGGGTTCCATTGACATAAGACGTATATCATCATACGCGAAATCCAAATCTTCTAGAATCTTCTAATCGGTTTTTTTATCCCTCCACGTTCCCAGTGGAATGTGGGGCTTCAAGCTAGAGGCCTGAAGTTTCTGTAGCAGTGGTGATTATTTTTACAGGATGGGATTGCTAGCCTCAAGCTCATCCTTTCCTCTATACCAATCTCATTACTGGCTTACCAGAGTAAAGGAGTGCGTCGGCCTGAGATCGAACTTCGGACCGCTTGCGTGGTTCGTGAGCACTCTATCGCTGTGTCCAGAGTTTTCCTGTCTTTTCACTTCCTGTGAACAGCCTGACGCATTATCCAGTCCACCATAATCAAGAATATGAATCGGTGATAATAGTCAGGCAGTCTTGTCTTAAAGATGTATTCACTTCAAATGCCTCACTGAGTTTTCTGTTGTGCATCCTTTGGTTTGTGGCATTGTCACATAGCTGTTGAATGAGGCTGATAAAGGATGACCGCATACACAGTAGGAGTTTTAAACACGCAAGTTTTTTAACGAATAAAAAAGAGTAATTTTCAGGATCGATTACAACGAATCGATAACAAACAGAGAAGCCATATAAAATCAGATATTAAGAAACACTTGTTTCTCTATAGTTTACTACACATAAAAAATACGCACTTATACCTTCATAAGGCATTGAAATCGAGACCTTAAGGTTACAGAATGAGCACAATAACATTCAGCCATTTGTCTGCAAACCAAAATTATTTAATAAACATTTTAGTACTGCGTTTTATTTTTTCTGCTAATCTTCAATTCCATACTTTGAAATAATGCTATTTGAGTATAGTGGTCATCATTATTTTGAAAAACACTTAGTAACAAAACAGTCTTAGAAAAAATAATTTAAGCATGTTGAAAATAAGAATATCTAAAACAGTAAAAGACTTCAGCTGTTAGATTTTCATCACGAGCCAACATCAGTTAAAGGTATTTTTGGAAGCCGGAGAGCACTGGACATCTGTTTCATTCAATTCTGGAACTTTTCCCAGTGCACATCCACAATCTCACCAGCGATTAAATCCAGAACCAAGCTTGTTGTCCATTCATCCACTTGGGTCGGAATCCAATGACCTGTGAATTCTAACGTCATTAGCTCATGACAACTGAGCCACCCTCACCAATGTCTTCGGTAGGCACCCACTTGACATGATGAACTCCATTGGTAACGACTTCTCATTGCAACTTCAGTACATCTACCCGGTAGCCATCAGTGATCTGGTGATTCATATTCAGAAAACAGGATATCCAGAACTTTGGAAATAATTTCAGTTGTTGGATTTGTGTCATGTACCAGTTAAAGAGGTCACTGAAAACCAGTGGAGTCCACTATGTCAAGGTGAAGTGGGTGCTTAATAAAGACATTCATGAGATATTCCAGTTGTGTTTAAAAAATCAGTGAGATGTTTTGTGGACAAACCATCTTAACTTCTAAAAAGGATAACAACATTCCTCTAACCACATAATCTGAAGTCATATAAGACCAGCCGTCTAAAGGAAATCAAACTGTAATTGACCGCCTCCAGTGTATTCCATTCATTTACGTCGTAGCAAGATGGAGGGGAATTTGTTTTATCGATAACCCATACAGGTTGAGCATATAAGTTATAGAGAACAACAAACTTGTCACCCTTTCTTTTCACCCACTTGAATAGATAGAATGGAGGCAGTCAGTTAAGATTTGAATTATTTCAGGTTGCTGATCTAATGTGATTATGTATTATCAGCTTTGAAGAACGCTGTAATTAAATTCGCTGTTATATTTGCCGGCTTTCAAAGTATTTTATCAACACTTTTATACACAATTGGAACGTCTTTTGTGGCGATAGTTCATATCTTTTTATTTATATTCATATTTTTATTTTTGGTAACAGCTTGATTCCACACTGTATTTTTGGTACAAGTATGGAATTTTCAGCGTGGATATCGGTAGCCCAAATTTCGCAGGCCGACCATAGATATCTGGTGTGCGCTGGTGTGGGCTCGAACCCCGGACATCTGCATGGTCGTCGAGAGTCCTAACCATTGTGCCACCGACGCACAGTACAATCTCACGTATGTTCAGTTTCCTCAGGGGGAATTTGTTTTTCACTTTGTAGATAACTTTGAAGGAGGAGTCTGTTGAGACAGGATGACCAGAGTTGACAAGATGTTCAAATACAGCATTCCCTATAGAGCCACTACTGCGTTTCTACAACGATGGGGGATAGTTTTCTTAAACCCTTTTAGATAGTTCCATACAATTATTCCCTTTTATAAATTTGAACAAAGAAAGAAGAAACATTGGCGCAAAATAATCTGGATCCATTTTATTTCGTTGGTTCTCATCAGCACCTGCGTACAACCTGAATTCTTTAATAAAATAAAAAAGTGTACAATTTTAACAAAATTTTGTCCATTAGAAAGTATATTGTCAGAGCGTCATAGCGAAATAAGGCGTTGCGATTCACAAGGTGTTTAAAGTGTTACGATATATATATATATGTCTTATTAGAGAGGAGTTTCTTGAAAAAAATTTACTAACTGTTGTGTTGTTGGGGTGGTAACAGAGGAAAATTAGTAATAGTTAAGTAATTAGATAAGAGAAGATCAAAATTTTACAATTTCGGTGCAAATGAGGACAGATGAGAAGTTGGTGATGTAATACAGTGAGCGGATTTCAGAATATCAAGGAAAATTATCTCTTAAGAGAGTCAAGCGAAAAATAAATAAAGGAGGGGCGGAGTGAAAAGATACGTTAACAAAATTAGAAAACAGAGTTAATAAGAAGTGAGTCACCAGGGTAATTGAAGTCCAACAACGGATTCTTTTTGAACACATAAATCGGGCTTCAGTCGTATTATTGCTACAGCTTCAGCAAACCTGAGAAGACTTGAGGTACTTTGTCTGTTAATTACTTTGAATAATTCAAGCACATCTACTCGGTGTCCTGTCTCAATCAGGTGTTTTGCGGCGATTGAAGAGCTTAAACAATTCGGTCCTTTTAACCGGAGGCTCCTTGGTACATGTTCGCAGAATCTGACGTAGGCCCTCCTTTCTGTTCTTCCAATGTAACTGCTCCCGCAGATACATGTGAATTGGTATACACAGCTGGAGGTCACATGTGAGGGGTACTTGTCAATCTTTGACTGCACCAATGAAGAGGTTGTTCGGGATAGAGGGTTTAATAACGCTGCAGGATACGTCCTAGACAGGGCTGCGCCTAATCTTTTATTAACCATTCTCCTAATGTCATCGCCCTTATAATCAAGTTTGATGAAAATAGACTTCTTACTGACTGTAGCTGCATCAAGCTTGCTGAGTTCATTCTTGCCATATTTGTTAATGAAACTTTGTGGGTAACCATTTGCTTTCAAGCATTTTTCAAGAAGCATTAGTTCACTGTCTAGTTAGTTTGGTGAACATATTCTCTTCGCTCTAGAGAAAAGCGTTTTCACTCGCGTTTTTTTGTATCCTCGACAGGGATGCGCTTAATCTTTTAAGATAGAATACATGTCAAATAACCAATATACTGAGCTCCACAGGAACAAGTGAACTGATGTACGCACATAGAAGTGGTCAGATACGGGGTCTTCTTTTTCAAGCCTCTGAAGGCCAGTGGACGACTGGAAAACCCTACTCTTAGAGTTGTATATCTACAGAAAATGAATTCTCTGAATAAAGCCTCTTCACTGAATTACTTGTTTTGATCTTTTCATTAGTGTTTGGATGGGAATTATTGACAAAATGGTTTTATCCGCACTCTAATTGTGTATATTAATGATGATAACAACGAGTCATTATCACAAGTTTAAATTTGAATGCACCCACGTTGGATTCAGATAAACAAACGTGTTGTTCAATGTTTCAATAGCTATTTGACTCATAACTAATTGAACAGTTTTTAACTGACTGTTCAAAGTATCATTTAATGAATGATTCACACTACCCACAAAAAGTAGTAATAATGACATAAAAAAACAACAACAACAATAAAAACAATGATATCTAAACTTGTGAAATAAATAATAATGATGATAATAATAATGTGACAAGCTTGAATTTTGAAAGTGTTCAGAATGACCAATGGTAGATAAAAAGAATGTATTAGCTCCATCTGTTTGAAGAAGGAGAGTAGTTCAAAATAGAAATGCAGATTAACTGAAACTAACCAACTAACTAGATGACTAAAAGTTACTGGAACTCCCTTTCCACAACACAAATTTTTTTTATTTGGAAAAACACCCATTAAGTTGACATTCGTTTGTTGGGAATATGAGTCATCATGATAATATTTTCGAATATATATATACATATATATACGTGCATATTATACATTTAGACAACTTGGAGTTGTTGTTTTTTGTTTTATTTTAGAATTAATCGACTCAACTTGAATTATTTGCAGAATGATTCATTTCCATTGACAGATTGATTCATTTATCATAGTGTACTTGTGTATATACTGGCTTGGAAGCGTGCATGTGTGCACGTGTGGTTGTTAGATGATATATATATATATCATATGGGAAAAATATTGCAATTATATGTTCAATACGCTTAGAAATATCAAATTAATTTAACTTTTGTTGACTTAAGCAACCATAGTTGTTGTAGTCGTAGTAGTAGTTATTGGCTATGTGTATATCCGGTCAGCGAAATAGTTCGGCTTTAATTTTTTTCACTTTACTTCAAATTCATTTAATCATGAGACTGACTGACTGTCTGTCTGTCAGGAAACAGGAATTCAAATAATTTATTATCATCATAAAGCCCGTTATTGTTTTCTGTTATTTTTAAAAAGTCTTTTCGTTAGTTCCTTTTTTTCTTTTTAAATAGAAGCGTAAGTTTTATGAATAAAATATGATGTCTAATGGAGAAAAGTTGGTTTCGTCAAGTGGTTTCCCTTCTATTTGTCACAAAGATCACTAGTTCAATGTGTGCAATTGGTCTTCAACCTTCCATAAAGGTGAGTTTCTTCATTGGGTTAACTAATTTTCCAAAGACTATTATATTATTATTATTTCTTTGGTTTCCGAATGGTATATAAGGATTCAACGGCCCACCTCCACAACCGCCCATAGACTGTTATATGCTTCTCGTATACTCTCCTCTATGTCACCAATAAATGCTCAACTTTTCGTCTCCCATCGAAGTTTCACTTGAGGGCCTTTCTGCTGTCTCCTTAGTGTGTGTCGGATCCATCTGCATTTTCTTCACAGTAGTCTCTTAGTTGGTTCGTTCACAAAGTTTTCTTTTGCTAATTCTTCCTAGTTGGCTATTTGATCTTTAGTATGGAGCCTGAAAAGGCAGCTGTTGACGAAAGACTGCAGTAGTTTGTTAGAAATACAAAATTCAGACCCATATAGAAGAAATGATTGACTTAACAATAGTGTTATTAACACAAATTTTAATCTATATGCTGAGTCCAGAAGATTTCCAAACGGATCTAAGAGTGATGAAGATCTGTCTCGTCTTTCCGTTTCAGGTTTCGTCATTCTAATCGATGCACAATGCCTGTATTTGTAATGACGCTGAGTAGATAAGTGCAGAAAGTGATCGCTCTCAAATTTCACCGGTTGATAGGGATCGATATTTAAAATGTAGATTGTAGTGTAAGGAAGAAAGAAGATGGGAAGTTGAACACTAGTGTTTATAGGAGACTCACACATTCAAACAGCTATTTGGATTTCCGATCATCCCATCTTATGTCTGTGAAAATAGGATTGATGAAATATTTAAGTTATAGAGCATAAAAACTAAGTAGCACCAAGGAGAATCTAAGACAGGAAGTGAAACATGTAAGAGAAGCTTTGAAACTTAACAACCTGATAAATTAATCAGAAAATATGTAGGGGAATATAAAAATAAAATAAATAATGATAGTAGGGATAGCGATAATAATAATGATAATGAGAACAATAGTAATAATATTAATGAAGACATGCAAGTCAAACATGCGCAAGATTATGACAACAACAACAACAATAAGGAATTGAAATCATCAGTAGTAATTCCATACAATGACAGAACCTAGGAAACCTCACTCAAAATCCTTAACAAGTCAGGAATAAAAGTGGCTGGCATTCAAACCCACAAAATCAATTAGAAACAAGCTTTGTCGGCTAAAGGATCAATCCTGTGGAGCCTTTAAAACAAAACAATTCAGTTTATCTAATACCCTGCTTACAATGATTGTCAGGTCAAATACATAGGTCAAACTAGTAGAACAGGAGCAGTCAGACTAGTGGAACATAAAAACCTAGCAAAAATCTAGATTGGTTGACCCAAATAAGATAAGAAATCTAGAGAATAGTTCAGCTATAACACTCACTACATACAATTACACACAACCATACAAAAGGGTGGATGTTATAAGATGACAGTTTTGAAATTTAATGTTGTGGCAGGGTGGAGGGAGAGATTGATAACAGAAGCTTTGTTTATCGAATCAACTGCAAACACGTGTTTTAAGAATGATTCAACACTTATCTCAGATATCTGAAAAATTCTACTATCCTTACGACAAATAGGAGAGGACAAAGAAGTCGTGTGATTATAATTGATGACATGATTATGAACAGCAATAAATTTTGTTCGAAACCTTGTCATCCAGTAAATAATACTGTTTCATCACTGTGTCATACATCTAATAAATAAATTAATATGGAATTACTTACTATCACAGTACCCAAGTTTTACACATATATCAATGAGATTGATTGTCGTTGCTGTTTGTTAATTATCTTCATTACCTCTGTTTTCTAGCTGTTTATTTGAAGTCCTGTCTTTGCTTCCTGCCTCTTTTGTCAGTTTGCTGACTTTGCCTATAGATCTCCCAATTTATGTGAAACTATTGAATTGAATTTTTTGATTTTCCCGTCGATTGATTGAACCGAAGTTTGAAACTATGGGTACTGGGTTCGAGCCTCGGTGGGAACATCATCACTCACTGAGAAATGCAGGTACATCCAGCTGACGAGTCCCAAATAGGACGAAATACGCTGCTGCTAGCCACCATCCACCAATTGTATACTGATTATGTGAAACTAGATATTAATAGTCTGTGAGGTCCAGATCTACTAGAGTTGTTTTGTCACTGCATGGTATCTCCGTCTTCTTTCTCACTATGTTCTGTTAGATGATCCAGTCCACCAGGAATATCATCAGTGATATTAGGCAGCTTTGTTTTATTACTGTCTCCATTTCGAAAGTATAGCTGAGTTTTCCATTGTGAATCACTTGAAATGAGTTGAATATTCGTAGTTATACTTTGTCTAAACTGCGCGTTTACGTTTTTCATGAACACTCTGTACTCACATGCATTTTGAATGTCTTTCAGCGTATCTCCTGGTCTGTTTTCAAGGTAAACGTACGTTGGACAGTTGAAGGATGTTTCAAATCAAATGAAATTCGTTCTAAAGGTACACAGTTGATTACAGGGTTCAGACCCAAGACTTTCCTGTTCGAACCCAGTGGATGCGTACTGCCGACGATTCCCATCGGAGAGTGAAACAACTGTCCAGTACTCGTTGCTCGTTTGCATTGTTTCTTTAACTGATATCAATCCGTGATCAACTTGTGAAAACAAATCTAATCCTTATAAACCAACTATTAAAAACTAATATACATAAAATTATAAGTTTTATGAAGGACAAAATATCTGATGGAGAAACGTTGATTTCACTAAGTGGCTCCCCTTCGTTTGAATAATAGTGACTTATTCAGTGTGCACATTTGGCAAGTAGAAATTCACAACACATGTGAAATAATTTGCGATCAGTACATTTTGAGGCGGTGGAAATTTTCTACAGTTTACTTTAGAAACCGAAATATTTTGCACCATGATGTGTGATCTGCTTGAAACTATTGTGGTGAGGTATGTCTGCTAGCCAAAATTATAGACAACAATTTACGTCAATGTTTACATCCCGAATCGGGGTCAACCGAAAAACAATAACAAAGCTTAACCTTGAGGAACTCACCGACCAATTACAGAAGATTTAAGTTGTGTAAATACGATTCGCAGATATATGGCCTGACTTTCTAAGAAACGACCACAAAGAGATGACAGAATTACCTTCAGCAAGAAAACAACCAATCAGAAGACGTTGCTTCTCTGCTAACAATAACGAATAATAATATACATAAAAATCTATGAATATCTCTTGATTTTCTCAGTAAGCGATCTGTTGCTTGTCCCTTGACTTCTGTCGTTACACTACGAATGGTAATATTTGTGCATGACATTATATACTACTGATTGATTCTGATGATTAATTGGATAACATTTATATCAACCAGTAACGCTTGCTAACCAATCATTCTGAAATTATCTAAACACCAGTCGGCCATTTCTCTGGATTCAGGTGGAGTTCATTGGTTGTGTACCCAGTCTGAGTCAATTCAGAGAAATGAACCGCTTGAAACTATGCGAATTCTAGTCAGCTAATTTAGGGAATTTAATTTAGGGAATAGCAGTACTTAAATCACATTTGTTATTTGCAGTTTATATAACTCAAGGTGAAACTTCATCAAAGTTTCCTAATGCAGTCAAGGTCACCATTTTGATTATCAAATAGATCACATATATTTTGTGTAATCTTAATAAATTCCGTTTCATAAAGAAACTGTAATGAAATTTCATTTCGTCGAACTTTGTAAATTACAAATCAGCTTGCAAGTTGACAACCTGACTTAAGGAATTACCAGTTCTCCTAAGTAGATAGCCAGAAACCAGGTAGCTTGAACTAGTTCACCTGTCTGAGCTACACTGCTAAATAGCCTCGCTGTAACTAATGAAATGGTTTTTCGGTGTTTAGTTCAGACCATCTCAATCTGGTTGCCTAACAAGCACTATTTTATTCACATGCATCTTTGAGTAGCTTTCAGCATATAGCATGGTATGTTTTTGAGGGACAAATACATTGAACAGCTGGAGTATGTTTCAGACTGGATATAATTCGTTTCAGTGACATACTGTTGATTACCTTTTAACTAGAAGATTCTGTATATAAAGTAGATTAAACCAAGCTGGTAATTTTGTACTGTATTTAAATATGTTGTTCAGAGTAAATTTGCCTATTATCATATCACATCATTTCGAGAATAATTGTAGACAGAGTACCACTGGATAGTTGTTTCATCCTGGTTTGTTGTTAGTTTGCGATGAAATCTACGTTGACATTCAAAAATTACTAAAAACACAGCAGTTGGAAATTTAACTGTCAAGTGTTTGTTTCCAAGGATTTAATTGGTTACAGATGTGATCCTGGCCTGAAATCAGCTAGAAAATTATTGGAAAATTCGGGAGTAGAGGACAGCTGTTGCGCCTTAGCCTGGGACTCATAAACAGTACCCAACCATTTTGGTTAGAACCGATGACCTTCTGGGTACAAGGCGAACTCGTAGATCATTTAACCAATGGGAGCCAACTCAGTGGTCCATGAATGGTCACTAGTGACTGACCGCATACAAGAAATTACCTAGGGTTCCAGTAACAAGTCGTAACCAGCTGGATCACCAAGTCAAGCAAGAGGACAGTTACTGGTCTGTGATACTGGCTGGCAGTTGCGCTAAATATATGTCACGAATCGGTCATAGAATTCATGAGCTGGTCACCGGATTGGGTCCAAAGTGGATGAATGGTTTACCAGCTCTCCTAGTAATCGAAAGTAGGTTATACACTGCTAATCAATGACTGACTATGGCACTGAATACCTGGAGTTTTGACCCAAAGTTATTTCTTGTAGGACCCACTTCGTCAGCTATGGGAACAAATATTGGCTAATGATAGTGATTGTCAGTGGTATTATATCTCGATCTGACAGAAGTCAGATTTCATGTGTCAGTTGTTTTTCTCCCTGGGATTGAACGTTCAACAGCCTTCTGACATAACCTGAAATATCTACAATGGACTACTTGTGCATTTATGTGTATTTACCACAGAAGCGTCACAAACAAGAATGAAAAACAGGTGTCAGTTGCATCCTGGTTTTCAGTGGTTCTATATGTGGTGTGTATCCAAGATAAAAGTTCCCTATTTAAATCAGTCAAATTTTGGATTCTAACGTGCATGCAGTGTAAAATGTTGGGCACTTTATTTCAAAAATAATTCTTTTCAAAAGATTTTCGAGCGAAGTAAATGGAAATTAGAAGTTCGAATACAGTCTGATTCTCTGCATCTTGAAGCTCCTGTAGAAATTGAGTTGATTCTCATAGGTAAGTTTTCCAGCCTCACATCCGGATTTCCTTCTTCTTTCGGCTCGTGATTGCCTTGTGAACCAAGCGAGGTTTGGGGAAAAATTTGCTGGAAGTCACTTCTTTCACTTACCTTGGCAATATTCCACGGATAAAGATGTTAAAGCCAGGATCGGAAAGGCTAGACAGACGCTCATTATTCTAAGAACAGTCCGGAAATCCAGTGCAAGATTCCGATATTTTGACTGGTGTCATGTGTGTAGTTCTTTTTTTCGTGATGACTGAATGCTATCAATCAGGTTTGCAATGTGGCCATCTTCCTGGCCAGGAGGAGGGAAATAGGTTCCTTCAAGGCTGCACCTTGCTAAAAAGTGCCAGCGAGCGCGAAAACTAGTTCTATGGCTTCCTGATGACAGCCTCCAAGCATCTAATATCAAGACCCCAATATTCATCAGCGGTGTCAAACTAGTACTTCTACGTGGTTCATACATTTGTCACACGTACCACCTAAAACATTTCCAGCAGAAAACTCAGACTCACATTGACAGCTGCCTTTGCTAGTCCGTTCCTGAAAATTTACGAGCGGCCAGGAAGGGAAAGCAATGAGAAACTCGAGCAAGAAGTGAATAAATCAACACGCTATTACCCAGCACGTGTCTATAAGGAAAAAGGGATGAACTTGACGTATGCTGAAGAGACTGTTGAGTGAAAAGATACGCCAGGTCTCCGGGTGGAAGCCGAATACGAAACGATGAGTATGGTGTGGGTCTGTAGGTGACGTGAACGGAATTGTGTGGGAGATAAGAGCTTATGTGAGATCGTTGAGTCAGCTAAAAAGGGCCGCAGATAATAGAATGAAATGGCAATGGGCTTCTGATGCCTCATGTTTCACTTGGGTCCGAAGTGAATAGGAGTAATATAGTTTCATTCTGTTTGTAGGAGAATATGGCCCTACGCTACATCTTATCCTTACTTACCTCGAAGAATGCAGACTCGTAGCTAGAAAATTATGTGATTAGTGAACGTGATAACAGACAACTTAATTGTGAAAATAAACGATTAGGTGGGTGTAAAATGGTGTCAACTTTATGTATCACTTTCTGTACACAATGTCCTATGATTCTAATTTCTGCTAATTCCTGATTTTAGCGCGACCACCAGCCAACGTCATCGGCGATTATTTCACAAATTTAAACCTGAGTGTTTGTGAAGAAATACTTTACTTCTGTTGTATACTTTAGACTTTGATGTTATCAACAACGACCTGGGATTATAAGAATAAGGGCTACTTTGAACCTGTTGACATTCTACTTTTTACATTGAAATAATGAATCATTTCTGTATTACTTAGTCCTGAAAATGTTCATTTATGACATAAAAGTTGTCCTATTGTCTCAAGTTTGATGATGGATTCACAACAGCTAGAGAACTGTTGAAAACATCTGAAAGTACTGAACAGTTTTGTTTTCTCCACTTTAAGGGACTCTTCATCAGCGTGCATCCACCAGAGTTCGAAACCGAAACGTTTCAGTTACAAGGTAAACTTGTACACCATTCACAGACACTGGGATCTATTCCAATGAATCTTCCAACAAACGTTACAAGTGTTAAAGTCTTCAATTCGTAACATCTTTACTTCAAACAACAATAATATATTGTTAAACACAGAAAAGTTTAGAAGAAAAATAGGGAATTTATTTATCACAGAGTAACAAAATATTTTAATTCAAAGACACAATAAAATATCAGCTTGTTTTTGATATTATTTGCGTATTTTCAACTTGCTAACTGGAGTAAATCAACAATCTAATATATCATATGAAATGACTGAATTCAGCTAACTCAATGCTCACATACACTTAGGCAGGCACGCACACACACACACACATGCACACAATAACATTTATACTTATAAACATTTGTAAATCACTTCACACACAAATGGGTACAATATGAGTCTATTTACAAACAGTGCTTTCAGTTATTAGTATTATTACTACTATTATTTATTTATTACTTACTTGTTGTCATTAAATTTTCCGAAGTCAATCAACTCAAAATATCACATTCTTCTCTATTTAAGTGCGCGCGCGCTCACACACACACCCGCTACCCACACCATTCCCTCCCCCCCTCTCTACATGTGATACATCATACACCTATGTGTATTACTTCCTGAGTTATATTCAAATTCGAATAGGAATTATATGCCTGAAAAAAGTTTTTTTTGAAATTTGAATTGTTCCCGCCTTCTTCCCCCTCTCTCGCGCGCGCGCTTTCAGTCTTCCTGCCTCTCTGTAGTCCTTTCGCCATCCACCTCCCCTCACGCCCTTAATTATCAAATATTTTCAAATCAAATCAAATGAATAAATATACAAATACCTACTTTTGTTCCACCCGCTTATAGCGTATGTCTGTCTGTCTGTCCCAAAAAAGAATTCAAATTTGTGAATAAAACTCAGTTTCTGTGAGTTTTTATTATTATTATTGTTATTATTATTATTTAAACTAATTTAAATTATTACTTCGTTATACCAGTGTAGATAGTTTTTTTGCTGTTGGCATTTTGATTACTAGTCTTACTTGCTTGCCTGTGCCTCGTCTTCTTCTTTTACGGTGAGTATTCAAATCACCTATTGCTTCTTTTCTTCTCTGGCTATTTTACTGTGAAACGCTTTCTCTAGTCCATTCACTCGATTCAACTCCTTCCCCCCACCCCCATGCGCCCCTTCACCGGCAGGTAAACCTACCACACCTTCCACGTAATCATTCTGTCATCCACTTTATCCTTTCACTGAGTTCATTTCTCTCAATGACAAGCCAAATGAAGTATAAATAATAGTAATAATAAGGTAGGGATAAAAAAAGAAATAACTAAGTTCAAAATTATTGTTCAATTTTTCAACTGGACTCTATTATAACGCAAAATATAATAATTTATATATGAAAGGATTTCTATTTTCAATATTTCACATTGTTGGAAAAAAGTATTTTGACAAAAAAAAGAAAATCATATTTTCTCAAGAAAAAAGGGAAATTTTAGATGAGGAAATGGAACTTCAGAGGAGAAAAAACGAATCATTGAGAACCTTTTTGAAAGGAGAGACATAAATATAACTAAATAAGAAGATACAGATGATTTCAAGTGTTTGAATAAAGCGGTTCATTTATTGATTTATTTCTTGTGAATAGTTAATCAGAATCTATTGAATCTATTTGAACATAGTCAAATGAAATGAGAAATATTGTATCGCCTTCTTAAGATCCGAAAGCCTGTGGGCCCACTTTGACCCATTCTTCATACGATTAAATTACTGAATGGGTTATGGAGGTTCTTACATTTATAGGAGATTCTTAATCGAAACACTCCGTAAAACTTTCATCCTATCTTGTTGATATTTTCGACCTCATAAACATTAAGGCAAGGGCTATAGGGTCAGTTTACTAATGTCCCACTTTACAACAGTGTCGATTATTATAATTGGTTTTTAAGGAATAGATTCGTTTCTACGAGTTGGTCGTGGACTGATATCATTTAGAGAACTGTTGAAAACCAAGGAGTACTGGACACCTGCTTCATCCTAGTTTGAGAATCACTGGCAGTAAGCACCCGCTGACAGGGTTCTAAACCAGAACCTCCTAGTTACAAAGCAAGCTCGAGTCTCAGTGGTTTAGTGGTATACGAGCTCGTCTTGTGATCGTGAGGTCCTGGCTTCGAACCCTAAGTGGATGTGTACTGCGGATAATTCCCAAACTAGGATGAAACAACTGTTCAGTACTCGTTCCTAGTTTTTAATGGTTGTCTAGCTGATATTGATCCGTGATTAACTCGTGAAAACTGTTGATTTCATTTGTAATTACATCACAAGCAGTGGAATACAATCAACTTTACCTGTTATTTACATGGGAGATATTTGTTAGACTTGTTAAGAAAATATCAGATTCAAATTCCAACGCAAAGCATTCAAAGGAATTCATGATGTTACAGTGAGAAGTCCTCTTAGGTCCCTGTTAGTAGATGCATCTACCTTGAAATAGGAGAAAGATATGGAAGGTGTGCAAATAAACTTCACGATTTATAAACCTCAGGTGGATGGCACATTCATTTTTGGTGGAATTAATGAGTCAGTTGACAATTCCACTACTCTATTTAACGATATTCATCTCAGCATTTGAGTGACTTTGGAATTCGAAATAAATAATAAACTGCGTTTCAGTGATCAAGTCAAACAACAGAATGAATAGGCGATCGATATCATGCAAGCAGACATAGAGTGGACAATATCTTAATTTCAGCGGTTTTGTTCCTGCTCTCTCTCTCTCTCTCTCTCTCTCTCTCTATATATATATATATATATATATATATATATATATATATATATATTAAAAACTGAACAACATAGCAAAGTTAAACTGTAGGGTCCCAAGGAATGCAAATGCACAAGTGACCTTCAGCCGATCAACCATAAAAATAAGTGATTTTTGCACAAAAAATGACGTTTATATACAAGAGAATGCATCGAAACACATCAAACAGGGTATCTTTCTCTGACATTACTTGAAAATACGTCCCAGTTATAATGAGGAGTATGAGCTTTTAAGATAAGATAAGATAATTGCTTTATTCAAAAACAGTACTTGTGATACAGAATGGAATTCTCAGCATTTTACTACAATATTGCATCCAGTTAGTACATTAGCAGTAATAAAGTTCTACGTCGATTAAAGTTATCTCAGTCAGTTTTGACAACAACATATTAGCATGTCGGTAGCAAAGCCAAAATTAAAAAGAGTGTTTGAAGGTGTTAGAAAAGTAGATACTACTAGTATATTTACTGCCGTAAGCGATAGCAAAATGGTCGAGATATACGGAGTGTGAAAGAACGAAAAAGAATGTTTTAAGTCAACTTTATTTTTATTTTTTTATTTTTGATTTACAGCTTGATTCCACACTGTATTTTTGGTACAAGTATGGAATTTTCAACATGGATATCGGTAGCCCAAATTTTGCAGGCCGACCATAGATATCAGGTGTGCGCCGGTGTGGGCTCGAACCCCGGACCATGTGCATGGTCGTCGAGAGTCCTAACCACTGTGCCACCGACGCAAACACAACAGCTCATAACAAAAATAAATACAGAAAAAAAAGGTAGAGAGAAAATGTTGTACCTGTAAATGATGTGAGTTGGAAAGACGAGATCCATTTGCTCTACTGACAATTTAATAAGTTAAAGGTTTCACGCCTAACGCTTTCTTCATCGCACAGAAAACGAGCTAAGTAGGGTATGGTTGAGTTTTTGTACTTCCTAGTGCGGGCATATAGTTTCCTATATAGGCTCCTGGTTTTCTATGAAGAGATACAAGGGGAGAGTTGTGAATGAAGTTTAGGTTTCTCTACATATATACACCGAGGTAACTTAAGGTGAGCTTCTTTTGTGAGTCTTTTATCGGTCTTTTTCTGTTTTGTAAACTTCCCCAAAATGCCCTCAGTTGAATTACTGTGGTTTCCAGTAGGACTATCGACGACTACTTACCAGGGAAATATTGATAGTAAAACAAGCTAAAATAAATAATGCTAGCTCCAAATTAAACTCTAATCCTAACCCTTACCTAAATCCTAATCGTAATTATAGCCCTGATCCTAAGCCCTTACCCTAATTCTAACCCTAACGAGCTATTAATACATTTTCCAAACAGTACTTAAAAAAGTGATCTAGGTGAAATTCGCTCCTTAGATGATGAACAGCGTTCATATTTCCGCTATAATAATGACGACTTTCTTAAGCCAACGACTACCACGCGTTCAAAGTCATTGGAGCTTTCACACCACTCGGACCCTATAGTTCAACTTAGCAAGCAGCATCATTGTGAAGTCCTAAGTAGTGTTTAGTGATTCACAGTTGGATGTCCCAAGATAGCAGAAAGGTTCACCAGTAAGGAATAAAACACTTTAACCCTATTCACACTCATACAGTAGGTCTGAAATTTACAAAGATACCTAAGTATCTTTTTATGCATTGGCACTCTTTGAAATCTACGTCTTTTGTCCTTACTAAAATACACTGACTGATGTATATTGATATAACAATATTTTTAAAGCAAAGGGTCCTTTTAGGTGTCATCGTTAATTTCTTAGCTGCAACAAAATAAGGGACAATGAGAAAACAACAAGTTTGAAAACAAAGTTACGACTGATAACCATTTTACCTGGTAGTTCACGTCGTTTAACAGCCTAGTGAGCAGTTCTTGAGTATTTCAAATAATTTCTGGGTTCGAGTCCGAGTGAGAAAATCATCATTCATTGAATGTTGATATATTTCTCTCTTTAGTCCTCAGCTGGACAGAACCCTCACTGTCCATCCCACTGACAGCTGACTCCGCCTAAACGATATTTTAGTGTTATAGGTATCCAGACCGTGGGTGTTACGAATTTCCTGGAATAATTTGAGCGCTGAGTCAGATTGGTTCATTATAAATTATTTAAATTAGTCCCAGCGTGTTAAGAAAATCAAAACAAGATTTTCTTAACACGCTGGGACTAATTTAAATAATTTATAATGATATTTTAGTGTATTTTGCAAAGAGCAGAATTCCGACTGCTTTAAAAATCCCGAAAACGTGCGTTACACATATTATTACAAACTGGGGATTTTTCCGTCTCTTTATGCCAATTCAATAAAAATAAAGTCTACACATTCCAGTTATATTATATATCAAATATTTGAAACTTTTTATTTCGCATTAAGCTGTTTTATAGTTCGTATTTTATGCCTTAGTTTGATATTCATCTCGTATTTCGAATTTAGTTTTCATCGCAAACTTACATCATTTGGGGCATTGTGCAGTGTCGAACATCTGTCTTCTCGTAAGTCGTCACTCTGCAGCAATGCACAATAATGACTTTTCCGTTGACTAAACAGTTTTCGGACTCAGCTCATAATCTGAAGACCTTGATTTCTATCCCTGATTGGGTCAATGATGGTCACTGCTTAAGAGATAAATACTAGTAAAAATAGTTTTCTATTGCCACTAGATTTTTGGAGAGTTTCCAGTTGATACCGTTTGGTGATTAAGTCTATATTCAAATTTAATCAAGTGCAGTTATTGTTTCTCCGACATCGTTCATTCGCCATCGTTTGTTATATACCCAGAAACGTACAAAATAGGCTTCAAGTGTGAATCTCGGATGAGTGTAGAGTGCTAAAAGTTTCAATTCATATGCATGGGTACTATGTGGAAATGTAGCTCATTGCCTTAAACACTGAACTTCCAAACATTGGGTCCCAAGTTCGAACCGCTCACTATCTACAATAAGTGGCAGCAGTATCAGTCATCACGCAGTAAAGTGTGACCAACAGTTTTGCATCCGAGAAATCTGTCCCAATTAGTTGGTTTCTACTTTACTGCGTAATTCATTTTTTTATACTGATTTCATTCAAACTTTTACACATCTTTCTAATCTCTTTTTCCTATTTTTTTACATTCAGGGTCGGTTGGGGATTTTTAGCACCGATTACATAATGCTTATGTTTGTTTAATTGCACGTGTGGATTTCGTTCTGGATCATTCCTCCTATTACGTGGAAAGCATTATTGTAGAATATATAATTACCAGTATTTGGTATGTTTTATGAGTTCTCTGTTGAATATTAAATACAATTTTACAGTTTTCAAAAGTTTTTTTCACCATTACGTCAACTTTCTGTGTTGGATTTATCTGAATGAGTTTTACCAGAATAACTTTGATTGTAATGAGGGAGACAATTATACTTTAAAAAACAAAATTCCGCTTCAGGACAGGATCCGGACAAAAAGTAACACTACCTATTGATAAAATAAAAAGGAATTTAACGGAAACTTACAGTTGTATAAAAAAGGAGAAGATAGTCTTGATTTCTCTCTGATTAATTCTGAAAAATATATTAGTGAGATTGGCGCCGGCTGTGGTTGACTGTAGCAAAGAAAACTGAATCCTATACGAATTCGAGATGTTAAATGTTAGTTATCATCTGTGTTATTGTGATAACAGTTATTATTATTTTCCAGTCGTTAGTTTGCAGAGATTTGACTGATTTTACGTTTGGTCACGAAATGAGAAGTCGGTACTACCGACATGCACTAAATTGGGTTTGAGGACAGACACCGATGACGACATTAGCTCGCAAGTGAGCCAAACATTACAAATTGTAAGCAGTTAGGTTTCACAAGGGACCAATAAAATCCGTTCCATAAATGAATGGTCAATCAGCTTGCCTTATAGCCTGCATGTTTTGGATCTGGTTCCTAGTTGGGTGCTGGGTGAGTGTGGGCTGCTGAAAAGTCCTGAATTACGACTAGACAGCCGCCCAGTATCCCCTGATTTTAAATAGTTCTCAAAAACTGAACTCTTCCGTGTTCAAATGTGTAATTATTGTTATTTCTTGTTATTTCAGTTCCATAAGAAACATTGAACTTTAACACAATATTTCCATTGCACTGACACGAAGCTTCTATTTTGATTCCTGAATAAGTTACCAACCTAAATGTATCATTACCTTTAATTTAGAGGTAATTTCAGTACTAACCACATCATTCTTACTATTCCATCTCAATCAAAAATTGTGTGACTGGAAACTATTCGGTTGCATGAGTTGAGTCAAAGAAAGAGTATATAGCCGAAGAGTTGAGCTCCAAAATGAGCGCAATTATGATCCTATGCTCAGATCACTTATATCTAGTGAATAAACACTGCCACTTAACTGTGAGTGATTTCTAGTTACCTGAGCATATCAATCAGTCATATAAACACCACCAAGTAGTTCTTATAACAATTTAAATGACAGAGACTTTAAGTCGAATATCTGATCAAATAAAGTATGGAGAAGAAGATTTAAACATGATCGTAAACGTTTTCATGAATCAAATTTCACTCGAAATGTTCCCAATTGACTACTGAACTCAATGAACAAATTTATAATCATGCCTGCGTCTCAAATGAGTGTACAGTGCTGAAAGTTTAAATTCATATACATAGGTACTTTGTGACCTAACGCATCAGCGTCTCTGTCAGGTCCAGAAACTAACTGGTTAACAAGATATAATTTCAAAATCGACAAGCGTTTTATTCCATATGATGTAGTGTGTGATGGTTGAAGGTAACTTGAGAATCTACACTTTCATCGTATTCAAACTTGAAGCCATTAAATTAGTAATGCAGTACTCCACCCGTCAAGCTCCAAGACTCCAGCGCTCACCTTATCATTCGATATTGAATTAAGTGATTTTTCCGTCACAAATTATGCTTTTTATATCAAATTTAAATCAGTGATGACTGTGTGGAATAAAACTTGGATATTATTCACTGGGGGAGGTGTTTACAGTTGGTTGTTATTGCCGGTACAATAGTAAACTAATAATCCACAGGTTGCTAGTTAGAATCCTGACAGCAACTCAGATTTATATTTCAACTTCACTCATCAGTCATTGCAAAAGTGAAATTATTGTATGCATATTAAACTTAATACAGATTTCACCTTTTTTCCTGCTATTCATTTTAGCTTGCTCCAAGACTATCTATAATCTTCCATTTCCTCATCCAATGGTCTCCTTCATGTCACCCATGGACCCCGGCCCAACTCGCCGTTTCCCTGCCTAGCCTATGATGTCACTCAACTGCCTCCTAGGTATGCCCAATATATCTTTATTCCCTTCTGACTATTTAAGGGCGAGATGTTTTTCGTGTCGATCGGTCGCAGCTCTTGATGAAAGCTTGCGATAGTCTGTTTCAACTGCTTTTGGTGACGAGTGCACAAAATCTCTAAACCATATAGAAGAGCTAATTTGACAATAATTTTAAAAATGTGGATATCATTGCTTATGCTACGGGAGTCGACTTCCACATTGATTTCAGCGTAATGAGTGTCTATCCTGCCTTTCAGATCGTGACTTTCACATCCCTATCAGTTCCGCCTGTAATTTAAACGTTGTTGTCCAAATAACTATATTAAGTCACTTCCTTCGAATTTCTCTCGTCGATAATGATTGATGCTTCCTGATGCTGTTGTTGGTTAGGTATCTATCTCCATCACCTCTGTCTTCTCTATGCTAACCTGAAGTCCTGTCTTTACTGCCTGCAACTTCTGTCAGTTTGTCGGTTTTCTTCTGTTGATCTCTCAGTTTGTAGGAGATTGCATGTAAATCGTCCAGGTCTTCCATAGTCTTTTCATTGATGGAAAGATACTGGTATTCGAAACCGAATTGTAAAAATGTCACCAGATCATCCTAAATCATGTCAACTAACGCCTATCGGTTATGTTAAAAGGGAATCCTCTGAGCTAAGCATCAATTTTAATGAGTGTTCTGATTTCAGGTTTATATTCCTGTTTTTGCAGATGAAGACAAACACCTGCGAAACCTAGGCTCAGAATACTTTTCCCTGAAACCCTCTCAGCCTCTTTGTTACTAATGACACTCTGTCTGGTCAGTATTACAATAAACTCCTAGTTTTTGGTCAGCCATGTATTTTTATTAGAATGAGAAGACTTATTAAGTAAAACTAACATTACGAACAATTGGTCTAGATAGATTCTTGCTGATGATATTTGTCAGCAAAACGTATTTTGGACGTCTGAAAAAAGTGATGTCCTGTCGTAGGTACACAACACCAATATCCAATACTGCAGCCAGAGTTACCACTTGGGAATGCAATGGATAAACTGATTGGTTACTAGGGTGTAACCAATGTCACCTATCTAGTACTTAGTGGAGATATACCTCTCTCACGAATGAAAATAAGCTCCAAACCATAGTCGTTTGTTTCCTATAGACTGAACCCAACCAGATTACATAAAAAAATAGTCATTGAAAGAAGAATTTAACTGAAAGTTAATAGTTGGTATTAGATGGTTAGAGCCAGTCGTCAGGAATCCCAGTTTTGGACCTAGGTTTCGTGCTAGTTGGCACTCATCAGCAAGGCGTATCCGCAAAGCTGAAGGGACTCATGTACCTTCTGAGATTCAAACCCACGTCACCCAGCGCTACAGTCAGAGACATTACCATTGAGCTATTGAGGATCGCGACTGAATGTCAACTAGCCCGAAACCTAGGTCAGACAAACCTTCCTGCCGAGCACCTCCAACCATCTGATACGGACGCTTCACAGTGCCTCATGATGGTGAGCCAATTAGCATGGTAGCCACATTGCAAGCTTGACTGATAGAATTCAGTCTGCAGAGAAGACAGGACTAGATGCATAACACAAGTTACTGACTAGTGTCCAATCAAAAATAGGAGTTAATAGACATCAACATGTACTTGGCTGAAATTTACACTAGTAAATTATTGAAACTCTGGCTAATCACATTTGATTAGTGATTCAGCTGGAAACAAATGTTCATCGAAAAGTATATTACACGTAGTAGGGAGTAAATAGTGATAGTCCCTGGTAAATTATTTATTTGGCAAGATAGGTAGGTAGATAGCTAGTAAACAACCTGAGCAAACATCTAACACATTTTCATTCTCTGTAACACAAACACCAAACTGTTTGAGCGAAAGACAGACATTGTCGATATGGAATTCAACATTGGTCTGGAATAGTCTAATTTGTCATATCTCAGTATTTGTAATAAAGGGAGAGATAAGTAAAACGTGTATTACGCAATCAAAGGTTGGTATAAAAGAGAGGAAAAAGAAAAAGTATATTTCGACTGCACCACTGCAACTGATTACCAGGTTGTTTTCAAACAATGTTGGTTCTGGTTGGAAGAAAACTTTCACTTCTGTACCCAGTCAAGTCATAAAAACAGCGACATCACGGATTGCTGGTGCTTCTTGATCGGTAAACTATCCGATTTTGCGAACGAAACCTCCTACAGTCAGCAGTGCACAACTTGCTGAGACGTATTTAGTGATGTATATATATATATATATATATATATATATATCATATATATGTATATATGTATTACGTCTTAAGCAACTCATCTCTGAAAATTCAAGAACAAAAACACATTCGAAGCATCCGACAACCTCTCTAATTAACAAGAACTCATACTAATGACCGCTAGCGACACACGTGGTTCGGGTTCGATTCTCAACAGACACGCCTCCAATCTTCACTTAGCCTACATTGAGTCCAGCAAAGACAGGACGCTGGATGTTAGACTAACAACCCCACCATGTAAAATCAAGCATCATCAGTGAAACTTCACAGCTAAACACTGAAGCACTGTAATCCACCCAGAGCTCAAAGAAATGAAAAAAAATCAATATCAAATTCCATTCAAAGAATCTTCTTTAAACACAAAATAAACATGTCAAATTAAGTTCAAAACGGATCAAAGTACTCTCATCCTGTCTTATGATATTATTATTTTTTTTATTATTTTCTTGGGTACCCAGTAGAACTTACGGCCTCAACAACACATCTCCACTTCGTTCTATTTTCTGCCGTCCTCTTCGGCTGGGTCCACTATTACCCGTAATATCTTATCTCCTACTTGCTACACAATATCCTTTATGTCACCCTCTCACCGATGACGCACTCGTTGCTCCTGGTTCGGATTCCTCTCGAGCAATGGCGTGCCGGAAGCACGATGTCATTCGACGGCCTCCTCAGCCTATGCGCAATCCATTTACTCCTGCATTTTTACTGAGCAATCAGCTCTCATCGGTTGGTTTGTTCCCAGCCAGAGTTTCTAATTACTAATTCTCTCTCTGGTCGTTTAATCTTGACTAATGAGCCAGCAAACGCACCTGTTAATGAAAGCCTGTAACCTGTTGGAAATTCTTTCCGTGACACGCACTCCCAGTTTTTGACTGACTTCACATTTGTGTTAAAAATTAGAAATTTCTGAGTGTAAATCATTTCCAAATTGATTCCAAGTTGATGGAGGAACATCTTGCTTCTCCGATTCTGAATGGCTGGCTTTAACATCTTCATCCGTGCTATCCGCCTTTGATTGAAACGATGTTGGCTGCCTAGATAAGTGAAGGACGTAGCCTCTTTCAAATCTCTCCCGTTGCTGGTGATTGGTGTTGGTTCACTTGGAGTCCTGCTTTCTCTGGCTGCTTCTTCAGCCAGTTTGCTCGGTTTCGTCTGAAAGTCTTCGAGTTTGTTTAAAGTGAAGCAGATATTTGAACTTGATAAATTCCTTTTGCTATTATAAGTGATTGAGACGACATCCTCAATGTTAATTTATTCCAGTTAACTATTATCTCTAGAAATGATTATTCGTGGAGTCATAACTATCTTTGTTCGAAAGTCTTTAGTTTAAATGGTAAACTGTTGTAATTTTGCTTATGAAGAATGTTTTCACTAGTTGATCATGGATTGATACCACTTAGAGAACCATTGAAAACCACCTACGAGTACTGGACAGCTGTTTCATCCTAGTTTGGGAATCATCGGAAGTACCCACCCACCCACAGGGTTAGAACCCAGGACCTTCCAGTTACAAGGTAAGCTCGTCGGTGGGACATCCATCTTCACACTTGACTGGACGGACCTCACTGATCACGACTTCCCAGTCCAGGAATCTCCCTCCTGTAGCGAGTCACTGGTAAACATCAGATTAATTTTCAAGAAGTGGTTTGTTAGGATTAGTTTTGTTTTTACGAGTTCATCACGGATTGAAATCAGTTAGTGAACCATTGGAAACTACGTAAAGGTTGCTGGTTTTTGGTAATTCTCTAACTGATATAAATCCGTAATCAACTAATAGAAAGAAAACTAATCCTTACAAAGCAACTATAGAAAATAAAGAATGTGATTATATAATCTCAAATACATTTTAAGAGTTATCAAATATACCTATAACCTGTTATTTATACTTTTGAATACTGAAACCAAATTCATCCATCTAGAGTTCGTAATCAATTTCGATACTGATAATCAGTATCTAATTATTATTTGTAGAAAATGTCCTCTACTGTTAATTAATTACTTCTGACTATTTTATGCATTTCCCAGGATGGAAAAAAAGAAGACAGACCTTCATTAACCTGAAATCAGTCTGGAGATCTACTGAACTGAGAATAAAGAACGTAGATTCGAATTTTCAAAACTAATGTCAAAATCAATCAGTTCTTTTGTCTAGTTCAAAAAGATGACCTGTTACCAAAAGCATTCCGAACGGCTTCAGACTTTTATCAGAAATGGAGATTGACTGGACAGTCAGTGATGACACTGTTGAGTGACATTGCGTGCCAGGCAAGCCTTTGAGGGGAACACAAAAAGGACACGAAGAGTTTAACTTGAGTCTGAGAGTAACATGGCGGATATCTTGTGAGGAATAGGTTAGAGCTTATCGACAATCATGAAGACAGTTAAAGGGAACAGAACCAAGTGGTGTTGTGCGTTTCAGACCATATTTTCCATTTGGAGCCTAAGAAAAAAATTATACACTAATCACCAGGTCCTTAGCATCCCTACGATGTCTGAAATGCCCATCTTATACATTCATATCATTTCAGTCTAGCTATCGGACACCTCAGATACACATGAGGGGGTCTTTAACTTCTCATTCACATAAATCAGTAGCGAATGCGACATTATCTTATACACCTGAGTATAATATAGCTCTGAATAATGAATTTTGTCATGCCGAGTGTTCTTAAACTATGTCCCTAAATTCACCAGTTTCACCGGTGATTAGCAGTAAATTTTGTTTGACAGTCACATCTAGACAAAAGGCTTCAAATGCAAGCATATGAAATTGGAAATTCATGGTTTCATGCCAGAATATGTGGCCTACTACCTCAGGAATACTTTGAGTTTACTTGCTTCTCAGTGATGCTCATTCAAACTGGCGTATTTTGAAAGAGCTGTTTAAGTATAATATATTTCGGTAGTCGGTGACAACTAGTATAGATGACACTAGTTACTCTCGACTTATCGGTCAAAATATATATCTCCTGAAGAGTACTAACTTTCTCCACAACTTTCCCCTATACATGTTTTATTTGCATTGCTGATTATATTACACGTCCCTGCAGGAATGCACACTTTTTCCTCTGTTTATCTAAAAGAGGAATGTGAAAGTGATAAGCACAACTATGTGTTATTCGCCACCATGGGTGAAGAGGTTTTCTGTCATTGCTACTACCAAGTTCTGTTATACAAATTTGTAATAAGAGTTTGAGCACAGACATGAATATAAGAACAAAAAGTTCAGTGAAGAGTCTCTTCTCAACGAATTCATTCAGTTAGCTGTACAATAACATTTGTAGATAATTATTTTGTGTGTTTGCACTAGGATTGTTAAACATAAAATAAAAATGTGTTGGGGTTATTGATTTTGTCATCTAAGTGTTTCTAAAGTGTGATGAATAATCACATTGTAACTAGGCAAGGTGAAGACTGGTAAGTATTGACGCGGGTTACGTAATATGAAAGACACTCAGAAAAAATAGATTGTTAATGAAAAAAAACATTGAGACACGTGTCCAAATATAAGTTATGTAATAGGTAGAAAGAGTAGATAAACGGTTGGTTAAGAAGAAGATATTACTAAGATGCCATAAAAAATTCGAAAAATTCAAAAAATGTCATAAAAGCATTATTAACAAAGTGGTAGTATAACAACAGAAGACAAGGGCCAGGAAATAGATCGTTTATTAAGGAAATCAACTCTTATTTATAGATTTTCATGTACATATTACAGATTGTTATTAGCAGAAAAACACAGTCTTCTGATTGGTTGTTTCTCACAGAAAATTAACCTTGCACCTCTTTGTGGATGTTTCTTGAAGGTCAGATCATCTATATGTTAACTGCATCTGCCAACGCAAAGCCTTTATTCTCATTTTTCTCACGATCAATATTGGGGACATAAACATTGACGTAAATTAGTGTCTACCAATTTTGGCTAACAGCCAGCTCTCACTACAGTAGGACTTGGAATAATACCTAAGGTAGAAGGAGAGGGTGGAGAAGTTTTTTCTGTGTGCATAAATCTAGGTTTTCTATCCGGATCACACAGGCCTTGGCAATGGAAAGTATACGAAAGCCTACCATTTTTGAGAGGCTCCTTATAACATGTATATGACTGAATGAATTCTCCGGGCATACTGAGTGATCTGTGTTCATTATATGATCAATTATAGGAATCCTTATTGATTCACTGTTAACCATTCATAGTCGGTCACGATAAAGCTGTTTGAATCCTTTAGATAAAACACTCATCTAAAGACCTTTATATATCTCGCTTCACAATTGCAAGTAAATTGGAAGATACACACAGATATGGGGAAGTTTATCTTTAGTGTTTTTGGAGAACAATGGATGGCTTGATAATACCAGTCGTATTGTAACAGCGGAGAATGTTCTTTACAGAGCGTTAGATATTCTTCTCTTTACAGTATAGGCTAAAATGTCGCCTTTAAACGCCACATTCATGTGAAGCATCTTCTTCGTCACAGAGATGAACTGTTCTATGTTGGTTTTCGGCTTTATATGTTTATCTATTAGGCGTAGCGGATAGTCATTCTGCAGTAGTATCTTCTTCAAAAGATTGATCTCTTCTTTTTCTGATGTGGTGCTGCAGATTCTACAGAGAGGAAGCTTTTAATCAGAAAAGTTTCTAAATATAAAATTAGAAATGATGATGAAGCATATCAAGAGAGATAAATATACCACGACAGTATAAACTCATCCTTTATAATATTTCGCCGTTTCTTCTCAGCTGGCTATAACCTGAACAATACAAAACTATAAATTACATAAGAGATTTTTCCGGCAATAACATTGTGCATTTGACAAAGACTATGAGTGACACAGGTCCGGAATAATGCCACTTGTTAAATTAATTATAGAATAATTAAACGAATATTCTGAAGGAAAATAACACAGTTCAAACTTTATTTTGAGTAGAATCAAGGTTTAACTAGAAAGAGTATATCAGTATGCTTTTATAAAAGAACAATTAAAGTGAGTGATTTTCTGATTTAGCAATAAAACTTTCTAAACAGAAAAAGGGATATCGGAGAATCTATAGCACAATTAAAATCGTATCGCGTTGCTTTGTAGGTGTAATCGTTAAGGCAGTGTAAGATTTACCGCTGTCTATTTTAGCGCACATAAGATTGGTCTTAATCGTTTGATCAGCTCAGCAAAACGCAGCAGACCAGGTGTGATTGCGCACTAGCGACTAGTATAATGTACCTAGTCCTTTCTTTGGTGCAGTCTGAATTCTCTCAGTCAGGTTTGCAAATGTGGCCACCATTCTAGGTATCTCGCCATCATGGTGTGCATTGATTTGATGGCATTAGATTGTTGAAGGCAATTGGTAGACTAGGTTTATTTTTCTGATTGTTGATTATCTCGAACGCCTTCAGATTTTAGAGGCGATAAGATTAACAGTCAACAGCTCCTTGTTTGATTTCTTTGTTTTGAATGCTTTAAATGTTCAATTCAATTTTAGACTGTCCTGTGGATTGGTCGGACCGAAGTGGTCTAGTGGATAATGGTTTGGCGTTTGAAACTATGGGCGCTGGGTTCGAGCTTCGATGGGAACATCATCACTAATTGAGCAATGTAGGTATATCCAGCTAACGAGTCCTAAACGGGACAAAATGGGCTTTCTGGATTCCACTGCTGGTCACCGTCCACCAATTAACTTCTAATTACACACGTCGACACTATTCTTGTCTTATCCCTAATTTTAATACCTCTCTTTACGGTTGTGTGATGGTGCTAACAATGTGTTGTTTTACGATTATGATTTTGTTTGAATGAAGTCGAGATTAGCCGTGGGGATTTTGACCTTCGACTGTCAGTTGGAAGTGTTTGTTGAACGATTCTGCCTGACAGAGTCTTGATTCCACCATGCTAGGAACATTCTGTTTCATTCCCAGGTACTTCTTAATATTGATTTTTGGTTAACTAATTTCTTTCTACAGTACTTATTTTGTAATCAGGAATTCTATGATCTGTATAATTGGCTAACGGCACTTTCGAGATAATTTTGAGTTTCTGATAGGTTAACACTGTTGAACAGTACCACAGATTTTATCGCATATAACTATCTTTTTGCTGTCACTGGGTAACTTTGTGGCTGTGAATTCCTCAAGGATGTTCTAGCTACGTATACAGTGGAATGCGAAGATTAATTTCCAGCGTCCAGCAAACAAGAAGTCGATTTTGGTCACTGTAACAAGTTAAATTCTTTCTTTAAAATAACTCTAAAATGTCGATTTTGCACTCACTTAGTGTATTCTGGATTTCACACTACTTTGAAAGGCTGGACTGCTATCAGTTGGTAACCGTCTAAAATTATTAATAAATTTATTGGATCCCGAGCTCACCTAAGATATTTGCATTGAACCATAGCCCCTTAACTCTTTTTTCTGCTGTTTGAGACAGCTGAAGCTGTCTGTCCGTGGAATTGTTATTTTGAAAGTTGGCATTGTGATCAACAATCACAGTGATTTTCATAAGGACAATACGTTAACATTGCAAACAGCCTGTTAGACTGAATTACGGGCCTCATCACCTGCTAACAAATTTTTTATCAACAACCATTTTTATTAAAAGCTGGCCTTGAATATAAAAAAACTTATTGAATATTGATTCACTGAGCACAACCCATACACAAAAGAGCATAAATAGCATTAAAATAGAAATAACTGTACGTATGACATTTGATAGGCGAAAATGCTTTTTTTCGGTTAACAATAACTAGAAATGGGACCCAGGTTGCTTACTTTGCCCTATCTGGGACTCTTTATCCGGAGCTACTTGTGTTCCCGGTGGTTGATGGTGCTACTATTGAGACTTGAAACTTGTACATATCATTTCAAACGTCAAAGCAATATGCAAGGTCCCAATCTCACTGTGAACACCATCATTCACTGGGAATGCAGGCACATCTGGATAATGGGTCCCGAAGAAGACAAAATATGCATTCCGGACTCCATTTCTAGTTAATATCGCTCAGAATAATATTACATTAAGCATCAGACATCATCAAAGCACCTGTTCTGAGAGTCGACATGACAACAGACAGCCAGCATGTCACCTCCATAGGCAATCGATTAAAAGGAAATGCAAATTAACTTCAAAACAAAAAACGAATAAAAATACCTCATTTGTAAATGAAGGTTTTTAATACAAATTATGCCCCCGACGAAATCAGAAGTCCTGAATGCAATCAAGATGCTTAAAGCTGGGAAAACACCGGGACCAGATGGAATCCCAGCAGAGGCTTTGAAAATAGACCCAGAGACAACAGCGGACTTGATGACACCACTGCTGGAGAAGGTGTGGAAAGAGGGCAAAGTACCCGAGGATTGGAAGAACGTACTTATTCAAACTTCCAAAGAAAGGAGACTTAAGTCAATGTAAAAACTGGCGTGGAATTATGCTTCTGTCCATTCCAAGCAAGATACTAAGTCGCATCATCCTGGAGAGAATCAAACAAGCCCTAGATGAAAAACTTCGTCCGGAACAGGCTGGATTCAGGAGAAACAAATCATGTATTGATCAAATCGCCACTCTACGGATCATCATTGAACAAAGCTTGGAATGGCAGTCACCTCTCTATCTCAACTTCATCGACTTTGAAAAGGCCTTCGACAGCGTCGATCGAGAGGTCATTTGGAAACTACTTCGCTACTACGGGGTCCCATCGACAATTATACACTCATCCAACAGTTATACGACAATGCTGCATGCCAAGTAATCCACAACGGGAAACTTACGGAGCCTTCGAAGTGAGGACGGGAGTGAGGCAAGGCTGTCTACTATCACCAATGATCTTCCTGATTGCAATTGATTGGATAATGCGACAGACAACGGCAACCAACGAGGGAACAGGCATAAAATGGACTGACACAAAAGACTTGGAGGATCTGGATTTCGCCGATGATATATGTCTGATTTCCCATAAACTGGAAGATATGCAAGTGAAAAGTAACAAGTTGGCAGAAGAAGCATCAAAGATAGGACTTCACGTGAACATAGATAAAACAGAGATGATGAAGATTCCTAGCCAACATCAACAACACCAACAGACCACAATAAGCATAAATGGGAAGAACCTGAAAGAAACAACCTCCTTCACCTACCTGGGAAGCATCGTCTCAACTACAGGCGGAACTGACGAGGACATCAAAGCCAGAATCGGAAAAGCAAGACAAGCTTTCATTACTCTCAAATCTGTGTGGAGGTCAACAGCATCAGCATCAAAAATAAGATCCGGATTTTCAACTCCAATGTGAAGTCAGTGCTACTATACGGATCAGAGACTTGGCGAGTCATAAAGAGCATCTCAAACAAACTTCAAACCTTCATTAACACTGTCTCCGCTCAATACTCAAGATCAGATGGCCAGAAAAGATCAGCAACAGGGATCTCTGGGAGCGAACCAATCAGGAACCGATTGTGAAACAAATAGGCAGAAAGAAATGGAGATGGATTGGCCATACGCTGAGGAAACCATCAAGTGACATCACTAGACAAGCCCTCGAGTGGAACCCGAAAGGGAGGCGGCGAGTTGGTGTCCAAGGGTGACTTGGAGGAGGTCATGCGAGGAGGAGATGAAAGCATGTGGACAGACCTGGAGCAGGGTGAAAAAGTTGTCAGAAAACCGAAGTCAATGGAGGTGCGCAGCTGAAGCCCTATGTTCCTCTAGGAACTAAAGGATACAATAATAATAATAATGCCAAATCAATGATAACACACTTTAATCTGATTGACTGGATGAAGCTCCAAATTGTCCAATCAAATTATTTTATCGATAACACATTGAAACAAAGAATCTACCACAGAGACTAACTACTTAAAATGTTGATTTCAATCTAACTCATTTGTGACCGTGATTCTAAATCTTTAACTCAGTGGATTCATCGAACCTACGAGCTGCCTATTTCATTAGACAGTTTTAAGACTTCACATCATCTAGCCAACACGCCTGCTTGAAAAAATGAAATATCAGATGATAGGATGAACAGAAGTTATCTCTATGAAATGACTAATTACATCTTTCTTTAATATTCTAACAATTATGACTATTTGATGTCACCTTTCTTAATTTCCAGTTGATAGATTTTCGTCACGAACTAACATGGACAGCCTTCTTGTTCTAGTTTGAGACTCTTCGACAGTGCACGCCCATGACTCCACCAGGGATCAAACTCAAGACCTTCAGGTTAAACAGGTAACTCATTGACCACTCAACCACTTGGATACTGATTCCAGTGACTCGTGAATTCTGATTTTGTCAACCCGTGATATATATAGTCTTACCCTCAATTCATCTAAATATGGTGTACGCCACAGGTCACGACTCGAAACTGCAGCTTCAGGAGGTCTGACCAGGAGTGATCAGTAAGCTAGTGTAACGACAGAAGACAAGGGCCAGGCAACAGATCGTTTTATTATGAAAATCAACACGTATTTATACATCTTTCAACTACATTATTATAGACAAGCGCAGTCATCTGATTGGTTGTTTAGGTAGACAAACGCAGGCTTCTGATTGGTTGTTTCGGGATTCCTTGACAAATAGAGTTCTCTCTGCGAATCATATTTTGCCACGTTAACTTTGCTGTGATTGGTTGTTGACTCAGGCTTGTTCATATTTTCTCACGGCCCATATTAGTGACCTAGACCTTAACGTAGATTAGTGCCAACCAATCGGCTAGCAGCCTGCTCTCACCACACTAGAGCTTGGTATTCATATTGTAGGATTTATGGGGATTGGGACTAGTTTCAGTTATCACCTAGCTTGGTATCGTAGCCTGAATGTTCAGGATTCAACCCTTGGTGGGGTAGCAGGTGACTGCCGATGAAGAGTACTAAACCAGCACGAAACAGCTGTCTAGTGCCCTTTGATTTTCTATTATCTCTCTCTAACTGAAGTTTGCTTGTGACAGAAATCTGTCAACTGGAATAACTCAAGATCCCCACAAATCCCATAATCTAAAAAATATTTTAAGCTTTGCGGTAAAATGCGTGTGTACAAATTTCAAAGAATACAATAATTTGAACAAATTTTATGTATCCATGCAGTAAGTAACATGTTGTCAAGCAAACTGTCATTTCTGTATTTTCCAAGTGGAAAATAAGTCTGGAACTTTGGATTCTCACTAGTGGTTAAATTGTTTTCAAGGGGTGAGGTTACTAGGTTACGTTTCACAGACTTACTATAGTCTAGTAAACTAAACGGCATTTAGGTGAATGTCAGTAGGCTGAAAATCAAATCGAGAACATTTCCATGGCTAGCAAGCATCCTACTATTAAAATACTGAGGCGCCATCATTTCTGGTTGACGCTGTGTATTTAGCTTATGCTGCTGTACGATTCTTTGTTGAATGAACATTATTGTTAACCAACATCCTTGTGGAGAGTTAGTGATCACAAGATACAAACTTACAATTTAGCAAGAATATTCTGAGTATGCTTTCTGGTTATAGTATGTGTGAGACTACACTAGTGGAATCTAAACACAGGACTGCTGCCGCCAGTTGTATCAGAGGTTTCTTTTTCAGAATAAGAATCAATCTCAGATAGCTTCAATGTGATGTGTGCTACAGACAAGATTTATAAGCAGTTATACAGATGTAGATTGATAAGAAACGACCAGAATTGAGGTCAACATATTGATTCAATAGGTTCAGAGGTAGAAGTGCTTATTCGGAAGTCTAAGCCCAGTTTACAATCTGGACATGAAATAACCTGTCTAAAGTATTTTGATTTCTGTCTTTATAGTCAGTATCTCCCCTAGTTTCGTGGTTTACCCTCTCTGAAGTACTGGTCTTTTCTCGAATCCATTCGTAACGCCGCTTTTTCGCGCCCCAAATCTTTCAGCTCTGTGGTTCTCCCTCTATCGCACCTTCATGATAAGTAACTGTTCGATTGCCTGCTGTCTGTCTATCAGGCTGTCGAACTCCGCTACCAATCGGTCCACGAATACCTGCTTCATGCCTGCCCCACACTGGTGTAGGCCGCATCTGCTTGACCTGTGAGTAGTGTCCACCTTCGCCATCGGATACTAGATGCCCACCAACTTGGTGACAATTTTTAAGTTCCTTAAGAAACACCATATTTCTTTTTCCTTGAGAGCTATAGGTCGTGGGAGCTTCATTGTTCGAAGGCAACGACACCAAATATAATAGCAGAAGCCAAGAGAATTGGTAACGGAATTTATTACAGGATAAACACATCATATATATATATACACTTTTTTAGCAACTTTAAAATTCGGTCAGGTCAACGGATAATACTTTGTTCTGATTGGTCGGTAATTGGCCCAGGGTTAGACAATGAGACGCAAACTTGTTCAATGAAGTTATTTTTATGATCACATAGTAAACCAGATCTAAATAATAATAATAATTTTTCCTTCACGTTCCCAGTGGAACATAGGGCTCCAAGCTAGTGGCTTGAAGTTTCTGTAGCAGTGTTTAATTTTTACAGGATGGGGTTGCTAGCCTCATGCCCAACATTTCCTCTTACCAGCATTATTTCTGGTTCAGTGAGGTAAAGGATGGCGCCGGCCGGGGGTCGAACCCCGACCATGTGGATGGTTGGCGAGCGTCTTCACCTCTATACCACCGACGCGAACTAGATCTAAATCTGAGGAATTAACCCTTTTACCTCTGCAGCCATTGAATCAACATGTTGATTTTAGTTAGGTTCGCTTCCTATCAATCTGCATCTGTATAACTGCTTATAAATCTTGTCTGTAGCACACGCCACACAAGTACTCAGATTTCCAAAATCTGTTGAATTCATTATAAATAAGTCAGTGTAACTTAGTCGAATGAACAACTCATGAATTACCAGTTTCATTCCGACAAATTACCTCTGCACAAAACTTCACATAGACAAATTGTCTTTTGATTACATGTGTATGCGCTTGTACATTTATATAGTTATGTGTGCACACACGGACAGATGTCTATACTGTAAGGAAATTTCTGTGAATTATATACATATATAAATATATTTCCGAAAAGAAGGAACTCGGGAATTCTTTTGCGTCTACTCATCACTGTTTTTGTGTGTGTGTGTGTATTTGACTGGTATTTGTCAGGGAAAAATAAAGGAAACGCAATGAGGTGGTAGGGAATGGCAAGAAGACAATTGTTTCTCATCAATGTGCTAATGTAATTTCTGATTATTATTTTCACCACCAGTTTTATTCTTCTCTTTTTTCTCTCTCTCTCTCATTTTCTTCTTCGTTTGACGAGAAATAAGTGACAAATAAATTATTCTTCAAGGAGGATGCGTCTACACCAAGCCTGACACTAGAAAAACCACATCTCTACTCTCTGTCTATCTCTATTTACCCCTTCCCTCCATGTCAATCCATCATTGTCTCACTGTATGTCTACAGATCCCTTCATGAACAATCATCTTATAACTTTCCTGATTATTTAATTTAATTTTTATAAATCTTTGCCAAAAAAAAGTATGTGTCGTTAATGAAAAGTACTAATGAAGTTTCCTTTGATTGATTTATTTATTGTCTAATAGAACACTCCTTCGTTAGTACACAAACTCCATCTTCTCTGTAAAACTTAAGCGCTTGTCTCATTGTCTCAACAATCACACACAAACCAGGAAAGTCACTTAAGCATTGATCAGTGATTATTTTGAATTATGGTCTCTCTTTTCGCCAATTATTCCCACTCCTATTCTCCTCCGTCTTTGTATCTCTCTGCATCTCTCACTGTCTATCTCCCACCTTCCTTCTTCCTTTACCCACCTCTCATCACCCACCAACTTATCTGTCTATCCGTTCTAACAATATTTGCCGAATTATTCAGGAACTCAAAAAAAAATTATATTTAAAAAAACACATAGAAGAATCATTTCCGAAAGAAAATGTGATCAGAAACATTCTGGAGAAGAAATCGAAGAGGAACTATTGAAGAGATTGATGTAACTTTTTTTAAACAATCATTTTGTTGATATATATATATATATATGTAAATAAATTAAATAATTGAACAAAGTGTTTTCCCTGAGTGTTATTCATTTGTGAGCAGGCTTTTTTTTATTCAGCTGCTTCATCACGTGTCAATTTTTCTAAATTCAATATGCAGCTGGAGGCAAGGAAAAGAAAAAAAAGCATTTTCTTTTCACTAGTTGGTGTGTAGAGGATAGTTTCGTTGTCTTGCTAGACAGTTTTTTCACAGGTAACTAGAAAATGCAATGAGTTTATGGGACTTTTAGCGAAAAAAATCACCCTTTTTTTCGTAGTCATCTCGAATGTGATTGGTTGATTGATTCACCAGGGATTTTCTTGTGATTCGAATCACTTGCTGTCATCATGTTTACCTTTTAGTCTAATTCAGAGTTTTAGTCCGATAGTAGTTGCCACTAGGAACATGAAAAAACTCAAGGGAGAAGTAATATCCTGGGTTTTTTGACTAAATTTTAGGCAACAAAATCTGTATATGTATTCACAGTGAGAAGAAACTGAAACATTTGATTCAACTGTTTTATGGGAGGTTCCAAAGTTCCAATAATGCTTCAGTAGCACATACCCATTTCAATCCGTTCTCTGAATTCCCATATACTTTCATTCTGACCTCACAAGGTCTACACTGTGTTATCGTTGGACTCATGCCTAACTCGTCATTTTTCACTCACCACCCAATCGAAGGTCTGGCATGTGGTGTCATTCAACGGTCTCCTTAGTGTATATCCTATTCGTCTCCATTTCTTTCTGAATACTTGTTAGGTACTAGGTTCTGACCATCAGTATGGAGAAAAGACATCAACTGACAAAAGTGTGTAGCCTGATGGCAATGCTACTTGTGACAGGATAGGTCCTTGAACGATATAGAAGATCCAACTTGACACTAATGTTAAAAATCCGAATCTTGCTCCTTGTGTTGAGTGGAGTGGATTTCGAAAGTGATTTCAAATTAATGAAGTTTCTTCTGCTTTTCTAATTCTACCTTCGACATCCTCAGCTGTGCCGTCTGTATTTGAAACCATACTTCTTCGGCAAGCAAAAGATGTAACTTCCTTCGAATTCCTACCGTTGATGATAGTTAATGTTTTTTGTCGTTAGTAAGGTATTTTCATCCCCTATGTCTTTTCTATGTAAAATTAAAGTCCTGTCTTTGCTGCCTGCCTTTTCAACCAATTTGTCGGTTTTCGCCAGCATATCTTCGATGCGTGAGGAAATTTAAGTTAGCTTTAGGGAGATTTGGTCGACAACCGGAATTACTGACTACAAACCTATATAATATTGTGGTGAGAGCTGTCTGCAAAACAAATTTGTAGACAACAGTTTACATCAACGTTTACTTCCCAAATAGAAGCCATGCGAAAAAAAGCAATAACAAAGCTTAACCTTGAGGAACTCAACAACCAATCACAGCAGACTTAAAATGTGCAAATACGATTCGCAGATATATGGCCTAAGAAACAGCCTCAAAGAGATGAATGAATAACCTAGTTTCCGATTCATGGAACCCCAGTGAGTGCGTACTGCTGATGATTCCCAAACTAGAATGAAACAGCACTCCAGTAATCCTTGCTGGTTTTCAGTGGTTCTCTAACTGATATCCATCCGTGATCAACTCGTAAAGAATATAAAACTTTATATATATATATATATATATATATATTTAAAATATATATATATATACAAACAGCGGTTTGATAACTTGAAAATATACCTGTTGCACTACAACTTAGTGGATTGCGAACCTTACAAACCTAGTGAGTAGATGGTAAGCACTCAAATCACAACGTCAAGCGTCGCCGGAAAGTGCAACGAGAGAGAAATTGGACCATTGACATTGTTTCAAACGAAAGTTGAAACTCTTTACTCAAACTCTGAATATATAGGTTTTAAATAACCGTGACGAGATCGGGTAGTTTTTCCTACTGTCCAAGATTCATGTTGCAACTGATTCGGTTATCATTATAATTTGATGCTATATGTGACTGATTGTCTTTAAATGATTCTTGAAATTATGAAATAACGCTCCATGGTGGCTCTTATCAATACATATGGTGTAAGAGTTATCTATTTACGACTAATAACGCTCAAACTTACTGATAATTAGATACAACATTAGTTTAGCTGAGTTTTTTAAGAGAAGTTTAAATATCTAGTTTACTGGTTCTGTTTTTCGTCTAAAATAAGCATCTGAGAACCCTAACGGATCGTTTAAGATCCATTGAAAAAAAACCCTTTTAGGTGAGTTTTAGAAATGCTCATCTAAAAATTGATTACTCTTGATGTGGCTTCACAAGAAAGTGGATGATTTCTGCTAAAAAGTCACATTCATTAAAACTGATGACAAATCCATATACATCACTTCTGACTTGTAAAATTCTTCAAATCTAATGTAATATACATTGGCTGTTGTACTCTACTTATGGTTACTTGTGAATGAAAATAAGCTGAAAATAAAAATGAGCTGAAAATCCTTCTTCCCTAAGGAACTAAGATGTTTATTCTGTACTGTTGTTGACGTTTTTACCAAATCAATGACTAACAGTTTCTTCTCTAACTAGCATATGAACTATTGAAATGGAGAGATTGTAAAAAACGACCAGAACAGCACAGTAGTCTAAAAAAACAGAAGGCATATTTAATTCACTAACAACTGTTAATAAAAGCAGCTGACTAGTAGGACGATTAATAGCTTAAAAAGTGAAAATATTTGGAAATCAGAAATGCAAGTGAAACAATCAGAGCATCGAACGTGCGACAAACCAATCCTTAAAACTTTTCTGAAAACACAAATACTACTTTGCAGTAGTATAAATTTTTCATCAAAAGTTTCTGAAATGAAGCGAATAAAAGTAATACGAGGAATCATGGATTACTGTGAACTGGTAAGCAAAATTTAGACGAGGTTCATAGGTAGGTTCTCCAATACCTGGAGTGCTAACTTTGGTTAAATTGAGAAATGGTGAGGTCGAACTCTGGAACTCTTTGGTGATGTGTACGCCAACAAACCCGTCAGGTATCTCACCTAGGTCCTTCCGGTTACTAGGTTAGCTCATTAGTCTGCTGACCACTTGACTGAAATCTAATAACAAATAAATTCTGAATTCTAAAAAATTGACCAAAATAACTTAAAAGGTGTTTGCCAATACATCTTTGAGTGTTTTTGGAATAAATTCTTTAGACCATTGACACTTTTTTCGATTCAAAATCTCTAAAAATATTCATCAGGACATTGGATAGAAATAAAAAAGAAGCTCAGCAAAAACATCTTATCATCAATTTCCTTTTTAAAATTAGCTGCACAATCGCGTTTATACACATAAGTTTAAATAGATAAAATTATTATTTATATCCATATAATAACGTAGAGGTTAAAGGTGACAGTAATCTGCAGCTTGATATGAAAGTACGAATGCGTGAATACAGATTACAGGGGTAAGATTATTCAGGATTAGAAAGTAGTTGCAAAATATGTGAAACAACAGCACTATCTTTGAACATCTGATAGATTCCGGACACCAGGCTACACCCCAAACGAACTTCAAAGTCGTCTAGAGAATATGAAGCAGCCTTCCTAAAAGTTTACGAGTCAAAACTCTTCAAACTGCAGAAGAAATTGCAATTCACTTGCTAAGCTCTGAATTCCGCATACATAAGAAGTTCATTCAGTCACCACACTTGCAATGGACGCAATCTGTCTTAATACTCGACAGTCATTTATGTTGCGTCATCCAAATTATTTGCTCAACTTTAGTCCTTATTTATATGGCATTATTCTCTACCCCACCTCTACTTGGTCTCTACCTGTAATTACCTCTGTTGCTATCCTAAGTTGAAACGTTTTAGTCACTTATATTATGTCATCTAACTTACTAACTCAATCTTACTTAATTCGCTGTCTAATTAACCTTGTTTCTATATTAGATCATTCTTGTATTACCTGACAAATAATCTAAATTTGACAAACCTCATATACACACACACAAATAAATATATTTAAATGCGATTTTACAACTATGTGCATGAATTCGCCGAAAAGAGTCTCTTTGCCGAGCGTCTTCTCTGTTTCAGTAGGAGCCTTGAAAACTTTTGCCCACAAACTGCAGTAATCACGAAAAAGAATAGACTGTAAACAGACAAGGATTTGTGTGTGGCGTTAAATAACGTTCAGTTTTTCGAAAAAGTGTTGAATGGAGGAGAAATGGATGAATTTACAGACATGAGAAATAGAGAGAAGCCTAGTGACTAACATAGAAATCATGAAATTAAGTGAGAAAAATATCAGATATACAACAGTGATACCTATTCTTCATTTCGTCATTGAAGATTTCTTCTATGAAATCTGAAGTGATAATTGTGACCGATTAATTAAACCAAAATTTGAATTACACGTGATATTCACAAACTAACATTTTTCTAAAATAATGTACAATAACACACATAGAATAATGAAATACAGAACCTTCATTGTGAAGTGCTTGTGGCTGAATGGTGTCAAATGCACAGCCACTGTGAGTCAATATAAAAAAAAGTTATTGTCAAAGGTTGGCCATGTTTAGATTAAACAGAGAGATAATGTCCAGATACACATTAAAGGTATTAGAATAAACACTGTTCAACTGAGATGGAAACATCAATGAAACAAATACAGCAGATACCATTTAACTATAAGAAGACAATTAATGCAGGTCAAACAGAATCAGAATACTTAAACATCACAACACTTAAACATCTTCTCATATTTCTTTTGTTTTCAAACTTATGCTACTTACCTCCAGTAAGTAGTATGAATATGTTTACTTCTTAAACACGACTTCATCGTTTATTTGTATCACTTTATTCCGTGTCTGCCATTCATGCACTGTTTAAATAACACGTGGATCAGCTGTGTTACAGCTATACTGTTTTTACTTATTGATGCACACTGAGTTGAACTAAAGAACCACAAAAAGCCAGGAAGTACTGGACTGATTGCTCCACCAGCTCAAACCCAGGAGCACCACGATACGGGGCCAGGCTATTCAGTGACTGAAATTGGATCGAATGGCCCATCAGTACTGTCCACTTGCGTTGCATAGCGAAACCTCCAGATGATTTCATCGGTGAGTAGTAGTCCTCACATCCGACTTGGTGAACCCCGATGGTCACGACTTACAACTAGGAATTCAGGCAACTTCACTCTGCAGTCATTCCCTACTGAGCGTAAGATTATTTTCCATGCGTTAGTTTCTAAGGATTTGTCTATTAAATATTTTAGATAAATGCTTACCCTATATTAATGACAATTCATACTACATGCATTGATGAGTGGTTATTTTGTATGCTGATGTCTTTAATCCACTGGAGAGCCTATGCAAAAAATAATCATTCGACCATACTAACCAGTAATGGAACCGACAGGTCAATTAGTGCCGATTTTGATGTGGTTGTGTTCTCTGAGCTGGAAAGTTGATTTGCGAAGCTTTCATCACCCTACTAGGTGACAACTTCAGCGAATACTTCAATTTGAAGTGAGCTTTTAGATTTCTCCATGAGTTTATTAATCATCTTTCCTGGTGACCTCGGACGTGATTGGTTGTTTATGTGTGTTTTCACATCTTCCAGGTTACTTGTATTGGAACTGACTGTTTCTTTGGCTTGAACTTTGACCCTGTGTGTGTGAGCTTTCTTTCTTATCGGTTGATAAATTTTGTCTATCTCTATGTTTCTATTGATTGATGATTCACCGGAATGCCAGGCTTCTAAAAATTCTCTAGTATTCTTGTTGTTTCCTCTGTCTAGTATTTGAACGTTGTCCGAGTGGAATTGATGTCCGTGGTTGTCTGTCTGTGATGTGAGTGATGGAGTGGATATCATGTCTTTTGTCGGCCATCCAATGTCCATGGATAAGAAGGTGAAGGCGATGTCCACTTTTGCCAATGTAGTGTTTTTCGCAGTTGTTACAATTTATTTTGTAGATGATGTTGGTTTTATCTTTGTCCGCTGTTGAGTCTTTTGGTTGACATAGAATTGAGTGAAGTGACTTTATTGGTTTGTGTACGACGTCAATTCCTAGAGGTTTGAAGAGTCTTGTAGTAATTTCTGAGGTATCCTTTATACATGGTAAGGCGATTTTCTTTGTGCTTTCCTTGGTGGCTTTTACTTTGATAGGTTGGCTTGAGGGTATATGTCTTTTGATGAAATTCCATGGATATCCATTCTTTTGGAAGACGTCCATGAGATATTTTTCTTCAATTTTCCTTAAGGTGGGATTACTGCAATGAGTCCTTGCCCTCTTGTATAGTGTTCGTATGCAATTTCTTTTGTGTGTTATTGAATTGTTGCTGTTGTAATTTAGGATTTGGTCTGTGTGAGTTGATTTTCTATAAACTTGAGTTTCTAACTCCCCTGTGGTTGTTCGCTTGACTAAGACGTCCAAATATGGGATTGGTTCTCGGATTCCTCCTCTCTTGTGAATTTGATGTCGTTGAACACACAAAAACAACCAATTACGTCCAAGGTCACCAGGAGAGATGATTCATAAACTCATGGAGAAATCTAAATGCTCACTTCAAATTGAAGTATTCGCTGAAGATGTCACCTAGTAGGGTGATGAAAGCTTCGCAAATCAGCTTTCCAGCTTAGAGAACACAACCACATCGAAATCATCCACCTGAGCTACAAATCTTCTCTATCATATCTAATGCCGATTTTGTAAAAGCTTATTGACCAATTAATCACTCAATCCAGGGTGGTAAATGTAAGGTTGATCTTACTGTCTCCCACTCTACGGTGTTTTCATGTGTTACACTGTTAGATCCAATACAATTTACCGAAATACAGAGCCTCATGCACTTGACCGCGAAACTTCATGTCTTTAAACTAGAACCTAATGTTAACCTCTGCCACAGCATCCCATTACATTCAAAGACTTCAAAATCGATATAAGGATCTAGTAAATCTGCATTTGATGAGTAAGACGTGTTACCCATTTACTAATGACAGAACTGAAACCTGGGATCATACATTAAAGCCTAATTACATTTTCAATTCACTGCCTGCAAACTTCGTTAGACCAGCGACAAGGGACTCTGACAGGAGACGAACCAACCAGGGATTTATTGCCCAACAAACATTCTAAAGGAATGTTAATGGACTGGACACACACTGAAGAGACCGTTGAGTGACATCGAACCCAAAACCTTCGTGTGTAACCTAAATAGGAAACGACGAATTTGGTTTGAGTTCGAAGGTGACGTAAAAGAGATGGGTGATATTAGAGTCAGATAAAAAAGACAAGAGGGAACAGGTTGGATGTAGATGTGCAGCTGAAATCGTATTTTTAACTCTCACTCCGAAAGAATTATAATGACAGTAAATTCTCACTTCATGTCAATCCAAACCTGAAATCTGTCCGCTTGAAGTAGTTGATTAAATGTGACAGATGGACAGTAAGAAGACTGCCATCTCCCCCTGCCTCTCTCTGTATTCCATCAAACTTTAATTCTATTAGAATTTTGCATTGAACTGTCCGGCATTTCGAAAGATAAATCTTTTATCGAAGGTATACTTCACTCCAAAGATAAGTGACCAATCCATTCGATTGTAGAATGTTTACAATTTCCTCTAATAAGAAAGTACATTATACTTCCTCAAGGAATAAATTTGATGGATGTCCCACCTACAACAATGGTCGGGGTCGGGTTAAATCACACACTGGTAGAAGTTAGAATTCATGGACTGGCCATTGAGACGAGTCCCAGTGGCTGAATGGTATACGAGCTTGCCTTTTAACCGGAGGGTCTCGGGTTCGAGCCTTGGCGGCGAGTGCGTACTGCCGATGATTACTAAACTAGGATGAAACAGCTGTCCTGTACTCCAGTGCTGGTTTCTAGTGATTTCCTAACTGATATCAATCCGTGATCAACTCGTAAACACAAAACTAACCCTTACAAACCAAACTGTAGAAAATTAACTTGTACATTTAACTGGCGAATTGTGTGAAAACATCTTTATTTCCCGATTTAGATGAACAATTTTTGTTTATTCAACACTACCGTCTAGATACAGTTCCAAATTGTACAACTCTTTGACGACTCTCTGTAACACCTGACTCACTTTCAGTACCATCAGTTTTCGTTGACTCTTCTTCACTATCGTCATCAACCTCATCATCATAGTCATTATCGTCACTGTCTTCTGTCTTGCTGTCTTTCTCCTGACTACTTGATTCTTGTAGAGTTTCAGATTTCAAGTCAACATTGTCACCAGCGTTATCCTCGTCATTATCATCGTCATCTGAACTATCACTGGATTTATGATGATATGCTGACTCTGTCGATTCACTTTCTGATGTCTCAGTATCCTGCCTGTCTTTCGATTGACTTGCTGACATTTCTGTATAGGAGGAATCAAATGAAGTCACCTCATTCTCGGTGAACTTTCTAACAGATGATTTCGATTTTTCAGTAGGAATGTGTGAAAACTGTTTCCCTGTTGGATGTTGATTTTGACTTTTGATTTTTTGATTTTTTCGTTCATTTTGGAGGTGAGTTTCCTCTCCTAAGTCTTCTTCATCCCCTCATCTCCATCTTCATCTTCTCCTTGCTGACTTAACTCTTCATCGTTCTGTTCCCCGACTTCATCTTTTGTCGTCTTTTTCGATGAATATAAACTATGAGTTTCATCAAAGCGAATAGTTGAAGAGTTGTCATCATGATTCACTGGTTTACTTTTATTTTTATTCAACAATCGATTTGTATTATTTGAGCATTGACCTTTAGTTGTAGCATTAATTGTATTCTCATCATTGTCTGTACTTTCACTTCGTATACTTTCAGTGATAGACATCAAGTCTAAGTGTTGACGTGATCTGGTCTTTTCAATATGTTCATTTAATTCATGGATTAGATCAGCTCTGATATCTTCTGGTGTATTCTCTGTTCTTTGTTTTAACTGTATTCGTAATTTATCCAGTTTTCTTTCATGTTGATTTACTAGTGCGGTTTGTTTTACTAAGCTGTCATAAAGAAGATTTAATTTTGTCAATAAGAATTTCTGTTCTTCTCTTAAATCTTTATTCATACGTTTTAACACCGATAAACTCGGCTCATTTCGATCATCAATTGACTGACTAGTTGGAAGTGTAGTTATTGTATCATGTGTAAGTAGACGCCAGGCACCCAACTCTCCAGTATTCCATTCAGCTTGATATTTACCCAAACGACAGACAGGTATCGGTAGAGGATCGTCTATATCAATTGTTGTAGGCAGTGTAAAACTCAGGAATCCTGAATGTGCTGATGAGCTGGTTGATGTAGTTTTAATTGAACTTGTATCGATTTCATTTAATTCCATATTATTATTAATGTTAGTATTACTACCACTGCTAAAGCCATCGGATGAATCACCACGTCGACGTGATAATAAAGTGGTATGATTTGTTTTTAATATAGGCGATTCGATTCGACCACGTAGATGGTTGATAAATTCTGTTGTTTTATGCGTAACTTTTGATAAGAATGCTGGAGGAGTAATACGACCTCTAGAGCGAAAACTACGCGTTGGAAATAAAGAACTGTCCATATTCTTTAATTATTATTATTTTTATTTAACTCAATAGTAAATTATGCTGAAAAGAACTAACCATTGCTTCTATCGATCAAGTGAAGTCACGTGATTTTCAAATATTAGTGAATAACAATGTTATATACTACAACCTATAAATGATCATAAACTGTTCACCGAATTCAAAAATTATTTATTTAGTTGCAAGATTTCATCACTATTTGGCATCAGTTAGAGAACTATTGGAGAACCTGCGGGTACTGGACAGCTGTCTCGTCAGTCCAGTATGAGACTCTTGAGCAGTACGCGCCCGCCACCAGGGTTCGAACTCAGACTCTTCTCGTTACAAGGCCAGCGAGGTCGGAGACCATTAGGCCACTGGGATCCACCCGAAGTGCCAATCAGTTCTAACCAGTAGGGTACAGCAGATTAAAGGTGAGAATAGTTACTCATCAAAGAAGACATTGTGAAGTGGTCACGCTATGTCATGAATTTGCAAAAGTTAAAATCAGTGGGCCGTTGGATCGGATCCTAGTGGCTTAATGGTCTACGGGCTAGCTCGCCTTGTAACCGGAAGGTCATGGGTTCGAACCCCGGTGGGTGCATTCTGTTGGAGAGTCCCAAACTGGGATGAAACAGCTGTCCAGTACCCCTAGGTTTTCCAGTGGTTCTCTAAATCATGTCAGCTCATGATGAAATCCTGTAGCCAATAAATCAAATCCCTACAAACCGACACTTGAAAATTATTATTTATTTATTCGATATATCTTACAGTGAAATACTATTAATCACTGGATAACGTTCCGTACATTATTATTAATAGTATTCCCATTGGTTTTTATCGGAACATAGGGCTTCAGCAGCAAACTGCCGTCTCACTTTGTTCTCTGAATTCTTCTCTAACTGACTCCAAGATTGCCTATAAGCTTTCATTTAGAACTCATGAGATCTCCAATGTGTCACCCTTTGATTCACGCCAGACTCGTCGTTTACTACTTAGTTTCCAATAGAGGGCCTGACGCGCGATGTCACTCAGCGGTCTCCTCATCGTAGGTCCGGTGCATCTCCATTTTCTTCTGCACATTTGTTCAGCAGTAGGTCACTAATTGATTCTTTCCCAAAGTTTTATGTAGCTAATTCTTTCTAGCTGGCCATTTGTTCTTTGGAAGGGAGCTAGCGAAGGCAGCTGTTAATAAAAGTTTCGAGCAGCCTGTTAGAAATATTTTTGGTGACGTGCTGAGACGTTTTGACACATGTAGAAGAGCCGACTTAACACTAGTGTTGACAATCCGAATTCTGTTGTTTATGCTGAGTGCAGCAGATTTCCAAACTGTAACGATACACAACAACGAAACTTGATTTTTATAGTTATCGATTCCTTTCTTAGTTTTCCTATGGATGTCACAACTTTTGAAGAAGTCCAAGATAGGTGTTGAGTCACTCCAATTGCATATATTCTCCGTTGTTTTGACAAATAAAGACTGAGTGATGGGTTTATCTCCCTAAACACTCTCTTAGCGTCTGGGTGTTTATTTATGGAATCATCTGGAGATGCATGCAGTGGAAATGATTCGATACCTTTCCTAGACATCTTGAAAACCACACTACCTTAATGATGAGTGAGAAGCAAAACCAGGAAGTATAAAAATCAGGTTTCAAAGTTACGTGATTATAAGTGGCATGATTATGAACAATAAAATATGTTCAAAACATCATCCATTCAATAATAAAGTTTCATACTCTGGTATATTCAATGAAGAAATCAATATGAAATTGCACGCTACCACTGATTGTGTGACTTTACACACCAGGTCCTTGAGTTGTAGCCATATGGCAAGTGATATAACTGAAGTTCATGGAGAAAATCATGTTGTGGAATGTGCTACTGACAACATTTATCAGTAGTATATAAAGAGATGTTCATCGGTATAAAAATATCAAAAAGCAGGCAGGTAGATTTGATGTCAGAGAAAGCAAATTATAAAGAGCTGAGTAGACACATGGAAGATGTGAAAAGAACACAAAGAAACACAATATGAAGGGAGGCCACAAGTAGCACAACACGCGAGATCTGTGCAAATGGTACATTGAAGATAATGTGTGCATTTTTTTCCTTCAAGTTCCACAGTGGAACATAGGGCTTCAAGCCAGTGGATTGAAGTTTCTGTAGAAGTGTTTATTTTTACAGAATAGAGTTGCTAGCCTAATGCTCAACCTTTCCTCTTTATCATCATCCTCTCTGGCTTAGCGAGGTAAAGGAGTGCGTCTGTGGCCGGTGATTGAACCTGCAAGATCGGCTAAATAGAAATACCAAGTCATTCGTCTTAGACCTTTAAAATAAGAAGGAAAAATAAAGGCTAGTGAGGAGTCGCATAGATTTGAGTGCAATGAAGATGTCCCTCTTAAACTTTACATTCCATTCAGATTGTACGGAATGAATAATAATCATAATAGTAAGTCATAGAACGCTTCTGAAATTGAATTGTTACGATGTTTTAAAAGTAACACAAATTGTCTCAAATTTCTTTTCAGTAAGAAATTAAACAAACAGCTTGCAGCATCCCACTTTTCATTGGACACTGATTGATTGCTGAAAAAGGAGAAAAACTACGAGGACAAAACATGAGACGCGATATCAATCATCCCCAAATAAAGTTTAAAGCTTGTACAGATTTTATGAATGTAAATGCTTCCATTTAAAACAAGAAACACATTTATTTTTTTATTGAGTTTATCTTCCTCTGTATATATTCACTTTTTGGTGGCCTTCTTCTTCGCAGTACTTACAGGTGTTGACTTCTTCGACTGTGGTCGTGGATAAGCATCAACCAATTTCTTCAGAAATTCTTATAGGGAATTGATGTAATAGAGAAAAATATGAAAATAATAAATTACTTGAAATACTTTTATAACATTTGGTTAAATGTTCACTCCTTCATTTTATAAACAAACACACCCACCCATAGGTGGTTGAAAGCAATCAACAACAGCAAGACCGCAACCTATGTTTCGTGCTTATTGGCACTCTTCAGGAAGTGATATCCTCTCAGTTGTGGTAAGCATGTACACCTTATCCACTTCTGAAAACAGAGGATTTATCACTGGGTTATTCAGGTTGACGATTGACCCCTTACTGTAGCGTACTGGATGGAGTGTATCGGTAAATCATCTAGCTTAATGAACATATTCCAACCTTGACTGATGAAATCTAGTCAACGCCGACAGTAACAACTAGAAACATGACATTAATTACTTCTTAGAGATCAGTTAGTGTATGCATTATTGACCTACATAGACATTATTTCCTTTGAAGTAGTAGGCGTACTTTACTAAAAAAGTGCCAACAAGCCCGAAACCTTGGTGAGATGGCCTCTAGATGACTGCACCCCACCGCTTACATTTCTCCTAATTATTGTTCTTTGAAATTTCTTTTTGCCCTTTTCCTAAGTATTGATTTCCGGGAATTTGGTTGATTACAGTTTTCATCATGAGCTGAGAGCCGTTAGAGAACCACTAAGAAACCAGGAAGTACTGGACAGCTAAGTCTTTCTTATTTGGAACTCTTCAGCAGTACACACTCAGTGAAATCGCAGCCGAAGAGATTCCAGTTACAAAACGAGCTCATTGACCGTTCAGCCTCTAGGAGCCAATCTAGTGGCTCATGAATTCAAACTTCTACAAATTTGCGATATATATATATATACATAGCAACCACAAGCCAGTATTATTCTCAAGTAATTGTTCTCTTACCTGATTTGGTAGACTCCGTTGGTCACGTCATTTTTAACCTTACCTTTATGTGCTATATGGAGTATGGCAACTTAAACTGCTGCAGTTGAGTTCAGAGTTCTATGTTGAAACTCGGTCATTCAGTCAGTACATCCAAATCTTTAAGAAATTAGAGCAATACAACCCACTTGCAATAAATTATAACTTAACTGTGCAGATTACAGTTTCCCATCAGAATATAGTAAAGATCACTGAGAAGTCAGTCACCATTAAGCAATGATATATTTTTCACTGCAGTAGAATGAGGTTTGAAGTAGTGAGCACTTACACTTCCCCCTCGTTATAAAAGGTTAACTGAGGTTGAAGAGATGCGAAATGAAGGTCTCAAATGTAGTATACGAATAATATTCATGTTTTCTCACAATTACTGTTCTGCAGATACCAGTTAGAAACATTTTCTAGTTAGTTAGTTAGTTAGTTAGTTAGTTAGTTAGTTAGTTAGTTAGTTAGTTAGTTAGTTAGTTAGTTAGTTAGTTAGTTAGTTAGTTAGTTAGTTAGTTAGTTAGTTAGTTAGTTAGTTAGTTAGTTAGTTAGTTAGTTAGTTAGTTAGTTAGTTAGTTAGTTAGTTAGTTAGTTAGTTAGTTAGTTAGTTAGTTAGTTAGTTAGTTAGTTAGTTAGTTAGTTAGTTAGTTAGTTAGTTAGTTAGTTAGTTAGTTAGTTAGTTAGTTAGTTAGTTAGTTAGTTAGTTAGTTAGTTAGTTAGTTAGTTAGTTAGTTAGTTAGTTAGTTAGTTAGTTAGTTAGTTAGTTAGTTAGTTAGTTAGTTAGTTAGTTAGTTAGTTAGTTAGTTAGTTAGTTAGTTAGTTAGTTAGTTAGTTAGTTAGTTAGTTAGTTAGTTAGTTAGTTAGTTAGTTAGTTAGTTAGTTAGTTAGTTAGTTAGTTAGTTAGTTAGTTAGTTAGTTAGTTAGTTAGTTAGTTAGTTAGTTAGTTAGTTAGTTAGTTAGTTAGTTAGTTAGTTAGTTAGTTAGTTAGTTAGTTAGTTAGTTAGTTAGTTAGTTAGTTAGTTAGTTAGTTAGTTAGTTAGTTAGTTAGTTAGTTAGTTAGTTAGTTAGTTAGTTAGTTAGTTAGTTAGTTAGTTAGTTAGTTAGTTAGTTAGTTAGTTAGTTAGTTAGTTAGTTAGTTAGTTAGTTAGTTAGTTAGTTAGTTAGTTAGTTAGTTAAGTATTTACTATGTATTATAATTTCACATCAAAAGTAAGTGACATCAACCTACCATCATATGGCCATTTTCCATCGGATCCGGGAGCAGCTTCTTTAAAAAATTCATTACACTCCTTGTCTGTTAAACAATCACCAACTGTTAACAGCATAGTTTTCATTGGTTCTGTGTCCACCACACCAGATTCCAGTTTATCAAAATACTAAATGAAATAGAGGAAAAGGATAGGCGTATTAATAATGGAAAAGTAAGACATTAAACAAATATTGGTAGTAGTATTAATACTACTACTAGTAATAATGACATTATTACATAAATAAATGTATATTAAATATACTCACAAGAAATGCATTATTTATTTGATTCCAGCGTTCATCTCTTGTACGTGAATATGTTTTAATTATCTCAGTGAAATCTTCTAAATCCAATAGGATTGTTTCTATGAATTGAAATTAAAAATATTAAGAAATGCTGATAAGTGAGGTGAATAGGAAACAGGAAATTTACACGCCCGTTATAAATTCTCGTTGATAGTCTAAAAGTATATTTCCAAAATTGTTCAAATATGTGAATACTACCCTTAACTGCCAAGTCTAAATAATTCTCATATATATGTATAGTGCCACTAGTATCTTAACAAAATGTTTAAGAACAATAATCTTTCGAATAAAGAGTATAAGAAACAGCTGAAGTGGCTGCGAAGCAGCTGGGCCCCCGTGCGTGGTTGGTGTGCATTCTGTCCCAAAACCACAGGCACACACAGATATAGTCTTAGTGGATAGAAAATTCTACGTTGACAAAATGTTGGCAAGACTTAGAGACAAAATAAGTTCCCTGCTTCTAATGAAGAGGAAGATAAAACCACAACTAGGTGAAGCTCAATTCACAAGCATATTGAGAAGGCTGAAAAGTGATGAGTTAATGACAGAAGATGTCTGCAAATGCATGTGGCCAACCGGTTCAATAAAACTGGGAATGTTTGGGTTATCGAAAACACATAAAGATGGACTGCTTTTTGGCGCAGTTTTGAACATGTCTATATCCGTTTGTCATTCAACTGTGAAATGGCTAACAGAACTTCTACAGGCTTTTATAGAATGAATTTCGACATACTTTCATTTGGACACATTTGAATTCATCGGGTGTGTTGAAGAAGTGAGAGTAGTTGATAAATGCATGATATCACTTAACATCGAGTCACTCTTCACTACCCTGTACCAGCAAAGGAAGATAACGACTTGAATGTTGGAATATCAACTTCCAGGTTAAAAGAACTTCTACTTCTATGTCTTTACAAAGTTCAGTTTACTTTCAGTGGTTTAATCAGCGCTGAATAAAACGGCTCAGGCAGATAATTGCATGGAAACATCGATTTCCTTTCTGGATGTCAGGCTGACCAACAAGATTCATTTGACATTGATGAGATCAGTGTATAGAATGCCCACGTTGAATGACCCGGTTATAGATTTCTACGACCGCGTGCTCATAATTCGCTTAAGAAATCTGATAACACCTCTAGGGATCTGATCCAAAGATGTTATACGTGAATGTAGCCTTTGAAGGTGACTTTTCGGCCGACACTCTAAACGTTCTCAAAATATCGTTCTTTGCATCTACACTATAACTGGTATTCTGAAGCCATGGTAACAACTTTGTTGTTTTTTGATGACTTATTTTTGTTTATTTGCCTGTTTCTTTCCATTGTGAGTGAAATTGTAATCCAGCATAGAGCACAAGTTCTACTCGTATATGCCTGTTCCTTTAACTGCTTATAACCCTATTTTTACTAACACACAATTTTCTTGACCGTTTTGTATTATGTAATTCCATCCAAAACTCACTAATTCCCACCTGCTTAGTTAAAATAACCATAAACAATCGTATTTTTATTTTATTCAATTTTAGATTTTCCGTCAATTTATTGAACCCAAGTGCTCGGTACATCCAGTGACGAGTCCCAAATAGGACGAAATACGCATTCTGGATTTCCCTGTTAGTTGCCATCCACCAATTAATTTCCAGTCGTATTTTTTGTTTCATAAAGTTAATGTACACATACATATAAAATAACCCATATATATTTGCAATTGTACAGCTACGAAAAAGGATTTCGCCGAAAAGAGACTCTTCGTTGAACTACGTGTTTTGTTTTCACAGCGATATCCTGTCATAATTATCTCATTGGAGCTCTTCTGAGTGCATGCAACACATCACTTGTTCCTGTTTGACGATACATATATAGGTTGCTTACTGTATGTTTTATCTGAATGAGTCAAAGAATATTAGCCAGTAGGCCTGATGTAAGGCTACAATAAGTCAATAGAGGATGCCATATTAGAGAACTGGAGGTAATCGGCCACAGGAAGCCTTCCCTGACCTAAGTTCCACGCTAGCTGGCACTCAACAGTCAGCAAGGAGTTTCTGCAACCTTGAAGGAATTCAATTTCCTTTCTGAGATTCAAAGCCGCGTCACCCAATGCTGCAGTCAGAGACGTTACCACTAAGCTATTCGAGCTCGCAATTGACCTCCTGTAGGACTGTAGTGGGTAGTTTGATTGGACACTAGTAACTAGTGTGATGTGTAGACTGAATTCTATCGGTCACTACCCACTACAGTCCTACAGGGGGTCAATTTCGAGCCCGAATAGCACAGTGGTGACATCTCTGACTGTAGCACCGGGTGACGCGAGTTCAAATTTCAGAAGGGACATGAATTCCTTCAAGGTTGCAGAAACGTCTTGCTGACCGGTGAGTGCCAACTAGCACAAAACCTAGGTCCAAGGCTTCCTGTGGCCGATTGTCTTCAACCATCTAATATCATCAAATCAATGTTAACCGTGATGACAAGCTACCTAGAATGGTGGCCTCATTACAAACCTGACTGATAGAATTCAGTCTGCAACAAAGAAAGGATTAGACACGTCACATTAGTTACTAGTGTCCAATCAGAGGATGCTGTAATCGAACACATTCTACACTGTTGAATTAAACTCCAGGGAGAAATAATCCAAATTTATCTACAAATTCATTCTTTCTAAAACGTTATATTTCCGTATTCTTTGCATTATTGAGGCTCTTGCCATTCAAATGGAAAACACTGATTTATGTACACAGAAGAAACTTTTCTATCTACCTTTTCTAATTTAGAATTAATTTTATACTCAACCGTTATCAATATTTTCCTATCCCTACTATTTTTTTTCCATTTTTTGTCTTATATATCTGGTATTACAATAAGTTCACCTGTTACGTAATATACGATTTCATACTTTTCTCTATGCTCTCTTCCATTAACAACCAACTTTTGCAAACTTTATTTTTTCTTATAACTCAAGTTTTCGTCTTAAACTCATTAATCTTCACACCTATATTTAGAGTTTGAGTATTCTTTACTGTTTCAAAAAATGTTGGTATAGACAATATTCCAAACACTAATTCATTTTTATCTTTCTGTGCGTTATATTTGACAAACTGAATGTACACACAAACACATATAAAAATGATTACATACAACTCTCACTGAGCAACTATGTGAATGAATTCATCCTGAAAATAAGTCACATCCCTGAAGTGTTTTATTCTGCTTTTCACCTCTACTGTACCCTTCCTCTGTATTCCTAGTTCAGCCTATTTCAATCAAATAAATCTTAAAATTCTTCATGAAAAAAATGCCTTGGACTGTTTGTTTTTTAACAATGTAACGGAACTTATTTTTGCCTTCAAATTAAGCTTTCTTTTTGATTCGCTTCAGTATTTAATACATAGTCATTATCAAATCGAATTGACAATTTGTAGTTTGCATAGTACAAGATTAAATTTCACCACAGTCACACTGACAATTATACATCTCATCCAACAGTTGTACGGCAATGCTGCATGCCAAGCAGTCCACAACGGGAAATTTATGGAATCCTTCGAAATGAAGACAGGAGTAAGACAAGCTAACTGCGTACCATCGCCAATGATTTTCTTGATTGCAGTAGATTGGATAATGGGACAGACAGCGGGCAATGAGGAGACAGGCACTCACACAAAACAAGACCTTGGAGGATCTGGACTTCGCCGGTGATTATATATATCTGATTTCCCACAAACTGGAAGATATGCAAGTGAAAAGCAACAAGCTGGCAGAAGAAGCATTAAAGATAGGACTTGAAGTGAACATGGATAAAACAGAGGTGATGAAGATTCCTGGCCAACAGCAACAGCAACAACAACAGACAACAATCAGCCAGCATAAATGGGAGGAACCTGAAAGAAACAACCTCCTTTACCTACCTACCGGAAAGCATCGTTTCAACTACAGGCGGAACTGACAAGGATATCAAAGCCAAAATCGGAAAAGCAAGACAAGCTTTCATTATTCTCAAGTCTGTGTGGAGGCGATCAACAGCACTCAGCATCAAAAATAACATCCGGATTTTCAACTCCAATGTGAAGTCTGTGCTACTCACTATATGGATCAGAAACTTGGTGCGTCATAAAGAGCATCTCAAACAAACTTCAGACCTTCATTAACAGTTGTCTTTGCTTCATAACACTCAAGATCAGATGGCCGGCCAGAAATGATCAGCAGCAGGGATCTCTGGTAATGAGCGAACCAATCAGGAACGATTGTGAAACAAATAGGCAGGAAGAAATGGAGATGGATTGGCCATACGCTGAGGAAACCATCAAGTGACATCACTAGACAAGCCCTCGATTGGAACCTGGCCGAAAGGGAAGCGTCGAGTTAGTCGTCAGTGTGAGGGTGACTTGGAGGAGGTCATATGAAGAGGAGATGAAAGCATGTGGGCATACCTGGAGTCAGGTGAAAACGTTGGCAGAGAACCGAACGCAATGGAGACGTGCAGCTGAAGGCCTATGTTCCTTTAGGAAGTAGAGGAAATAATAACAAATACAATCCCCTTTGGAAACCAAGTCACAATATCTGATCTACTTGATACTATAAATGGAAATCAAGAAAGTAAGCATAGCTGCATTACGCCATATAGTAACGATTGTTCTACATGAGGAGTTGAATGCCATTCATATCAGTCGGTAATGCTTACCAGCCAGTCAGATTCAAGTGTTCTGAACACCTAATTAGCATTTCATTCATTTCAAGATGAGATCATTAGCGGTGTCTTCCTGTGTGACTGAAATCATAGAGGTGCATCAACTCAAACCACCAAAATTTCTAGCTACCTGCTCGGACGACTTGGTAAAATACGTTGAGAACCGAATTCTCAATTTGCAATTAACGCAGTTTTGAGGTGAAATTTCACCACATAGTCTCCTGCATATCACTAGCTTTTAAACAAGTGGAAGCTCGACTGCTGTATGCAATAAATATATTCAAAAATGAAGAGCATTGAATCATAAAGGATTATGTTTTTACCTATACAAACAAATGATTATTTAAACAAATGATTAGTAGTTGAAAAAAGACTGAAAAAAAAACATATTTTTTAAAGAAATTGTTATAATTTATGAAGAAAAACAGTTTTAAAATGAAAATTCCACATAAATCATTTCGACGTAGATGAGCTCACGCACTTGAGCGCGCACACAAACACACACAGACATCGACATATACTACTTATATAAAAGTAAACTGGACATCGATATATTACCGTTCTACTCTCCTAAATACACACAATCATGAACGAATGTATTAGCCAAGACGAAGTCATTGCTATTAATATTATGAAGATTATTATTAGCAGTAGTAGTTATTGTTGTTGTACTATTCGTAATGATCAATACAACGCTTATGTCAGTTCCACTCCCCTCTTCACCTCCCTAAGAAGCACGATGACGTATCCTTATTAGTGGAATATTTTAATTCATAATTTATTATTATATTGTGTGTGTTAGTGTTTGTAAAGTTAATTTGCCATTCAAGTCAATTCTACTAAGTTATAATATTGTGTTTCATCAAGTTCATAGTGTAACAATGGTAGACAAGACACAGAATTCAAGGTATATTTTCAGGTGATCAAATCGCTATTTCTATGGGTACAGTTTATTAATTTCCAGTCAATCATTGAGCGTGTGATTTCGGCTTACGTTAAACGACATGAGATAGAATGTTCAAATACATACATAGTATTCTCTTGCTAATCCAGTACTGAACTGAGAGAATAATATTCTGACTTTAGCAAAAAAACAGTATGTTCATATAGATATGATGGAGAAGACTTGTAGCTCAGGTGAATGATTTTGGTGAAGATTTCTTCTCTGAACTGCGTAGTTAATTTGCGAAGCTTTCATCGCCCTACTTGCTAGGCGACATCTTCAGCGAATACTTCAATTCCAAGTGTGCTTTTAGATTTCTCCACGAGTTTATTAATCATCTCTCCTGGTGACCACCTTGAACGTGATTGGTTGTTTTTGTTTGCTTTTACACCTTCTGAGTTACTTGTATTGGAACTGATCGTTCTTCGACCTGAACTTTGACCCTTTGTGTGTGTGAGATTTCCTTCTTATCGGTTAATAAATTTTGTCTATATCAATGTGTCTATTGATTGACGATTCACTAGAATACCAGGCTTGTAAAAATTCTCTAACATTCTTATTGTTTTCTCTATCTAATATCTGATCGCTGTCCCAGTCGAAGTGACGTCCGTAGTTGTCTGTCTGAAGTGATATGAGGGATTGGATGTCATATCTTTTGACGGCTAGCTTATCTTCGTAGATACGAAGACGAAGGGGACGTCCACTTTGGCCAATGTAGTATTTTTCACAGTTGTTACAATTTATTTTGTAGATGATGTTGGTTTTATCTTTGTTCGCTGTTGAGTCTTTTGGTTGACATAGAATTTAGTGAAGTGACTTTGTTGGTTTGTGTACGACGTCAATTCCTGGAGGTTTGAAGAGTCTTGTAGTGATTTCTGAGGTATCCTTTATATATGGTAAGGCGATTCTCTTTGTGCTTTCCTTGGTGGCTTTTACTTTGATAGGTTGGCTTGGGGGTATATGTTGAAATAAATATATCGTATTCTGTTGCTAACGCTCTACTGAATTGTGGGAATATGTGAGAATCATATTCCCTTGAAAATTATTCGGTATTCTTCTAAGGTTGACATTTTAATCGAATTTAAAACAAATAATATCACTAATTCTCTTTCAGTATTTGGTTATGGTTACTGCGGTGTCTAAGATAGGAGTAATGCGTTGCAAAGTACTCAAATTATCCTTCTCAACAACATCTTCAGTAGTGAATTTCTGAGTACATCGTCTTGAAGGATAGTGAAAATTTTGCAGTTAAAACAACCTAACTAACAGAACACTCAATAATCCTAAAACACCATAGTCTAAGCTACAAACCCTCTCTACCACGAACCTACCAGATACTACGCTAATCAGCTAACGCGTTGTTTAATTCAATTTTAGATTTTCCAGTCGATTGATTGGACTGAAGTGCTCGATCTCAGGCTGACATGTCGGCTTCTTGTGCTGATGCTTCAATGATGTCTTAGCATGTAGTTAGAAGTTAATTGGTGGATGGCGACTAGCAGTGGAATCCAGGATGCTCATTTAGTCCTATTTGGGACTTGCCAGCTGGATGTACCTGCATTTCGCAGTGAGTTTCCACCGAGGTTCGAAACCAATGCTCATAGTTTCAAACGCCAAAGCGTTATCCACTAGACCATTCGGGCCACGAGAGCCACCTCTTTTGCAGTGGGTCATATTAATCATTTAATTCAATTGTAGATTTTTCCCATCGATTGACTGAACCGAAGTACTCGGTACATCCAGATGATGAGTCCGAAATAGGACGAAATGCTGATATTGGATTCCTTTGCTAGTCATCATCTACCAACTAAGAGCTAATGGATTATTCACAAACTCAAAATCCATCTCAGATAGTCCGAAAGTTAACTGTAAACAACATTATTGCCATTTATTTACTTGGCATTGAAATGAAATAACAATAATAAGAGGAAAATAATACTGTAACATGGTTAGTTGTTACCTTCTCGTAGAAAGGTGTACAAGTATACTTACCTGGTTTAGCCTCTTCCATATCATCAGGTGTATAATCAGAATAAATTTTATTTAAATCAGCTTGTGTTGGACACTGATTTAACATTTGCAGACAACGACATATCTGACTTAGAGTAACTTTCCTACTTCTCGCTGATGCCGTTGAATCATAAATACCTTCAGAGGAATAGGTGAAATAAATATGGGTTATAATACCCCATTAGAGAGATATGTCACTTGCAATATGAATAAACAAAATGGATGTTATTAGATCTCGAGCCCGAACAGCTTAGTGGTAACATCTCTTAGTGTAGCACTGGGTGACACTGGTTCGAATCTCAGAAGGGATTTGAGCTCCTTCAAGGTTGCAGGTGCGCCTTATTAACGAGTGCCAACTAGCACGAAACCTAGGTCCAAGCCTTCCTGCCGATTGCCTCCAAATCAATGTGCACCGTGATGGCGAGCTACCTAGAACGTGACCACAGTGCAAAACCTGACTGATAGTATTCAGTCTGCACCAAAGAAAGGGCTAGACACATCACACTAGTTACTAGTATCCAATCAAAGCAAAATGAATGTTTTCAGACGAACTGTAGAGTTCAGCGTAAATGTAGAATTCAAGAACTGTAGAACTGTAGAATATATAGTTCTGTATTAGATAAGTTCCTTTTATAATACACAGTGATATAATATAGATTACTGGATGACAATTCAAATATCAATTATTGTTAATAATCATATCAAAGCTTTACCAAACATGTTCATGTCTTCTCCATGTAACAGATTTCGACTTCATGCTATTCTCAAATCAGCAATGTACTAGATTTTATGCACCTCCTTCCCTTGATCAACATGAACAAAGGAGGAATAACAGACTGAACCGGATAATATATCACCATTTTATATCATTGGATCTTACCAACTGCATACAATCTAAAATCCTTTCAGTATCTTTTTTCAAATGCTCACATACTAACGTATGTTAAAGGACTATAGATGTCATTAAGCCTGTTTGTAGATGTTAGAAAAGTTACAGGGATATGCTAGAGTCGGGCACAGTTTGTCAATTGACAATTTCGGGTGACTGCATATCTAAGAATATTCCAAGAAAGCTGCGGCTAAGTGGTACAGAGGTATTTAGTAGTACGATCCCTCGTCACCTGGTGTATAAGACCCGCGCTGAGGCTACCGTTGAGTGAAAACACGTCCCAGGCACTCAAGTGGAAATATGAATGAGAAACAATGGCTTGGGCGTCAGAAGAGATCATTTGATGCGGAGATGAGTGCTTATGTGCAGTCGTGAAACCAGTTAAAGAGGACTGCAGAGAACTGGATGAAATGGAGATATGTTCTTGGTTTCATTAAACTAGCAAAGGGAACTGCATAATCATACTGAGAATTCATGTCTATCTTATAGTGTTTAAATATTCAAATTATGAAGTTATCAAAAACGTATTTTATATCATAATGGTATAACTAAAATAACTGCAGCTACTCACATAATTAAGTAGTATAAACGTTCATCATAAAAAATGTTTAACAAAGGTTTGGTAGTTAACTACTTTCCACCAACATTATTTCACTCATTTAATTGAATTTTAGATTTTCCTGTCGATTGATTGGAACGAAGTGCTCGGTCTTAGTTTGGCATGTTGGCATCTTCTGCAGATGCTTCGACAATGCCTGAGGATATAATTAGAAGTTAATTGGTGGATTATGACTAGAAGTGGAATCTAGGATGCGCATTTCGTCCTATTTGCAGGTACATCCAGCGACGAGTCCCAAATAGGACGAAATGCGCCTCCTGGGTTCCACTGCTAGTCATCACCCACCAATTAACCTGTAATTATTTCACTTAGTTAAATCAAGTTTGGAATATACAAATAGTAAACCTCACTGATGGTGATCAGCGGTGTAGGGAATACAGGACATATGTAATAGAAAAGATTTGTAACTCAGGTGGATGATTTGGAATTGATAGTGTTCTCTGAGCTCCTTGGTTTAATTGCGGAGCTTTCATCGTCTTTCTGGACGACATCTTCAGCGCAGTATTTAGGATAAAATGAAATGATTTAAATTTCTTCATGAGTCTCCCGGTAACCATCTTTAGATATTTATTGACCGTTTTCTATTGATTGGGATTTTAAACTTTCTGATCACCTGATTTACTTCTTATTAGTTGGTATATTTCATCTATAAACACGTTAATATAGATGAAATATACCAACTAATAAGAAGTAAATCAGGTGATCAGAAAGTTTAAAATCCCAATCAATAGAAAACGGTCAATAAATATCTAAAGATGGTTACCGGGAGACTCATGAAGAAATTTAAATCATTTCATTTTATCCTAAATACTGCGCTGAAGATGTCGTCCAGAAAGACGATGAAAGCTCCGCAATTAAACCAAGGAGCTCAGAGAACACTATCAATTCCAAAACAGGACATATGTTTCTGGCTTGGATTTCGATCATCAGATAGGTGTAAGTACATCCCATTGAGCCATAGTGTTCCAGCTGATACGCAAACGAATCACCCTCTATTTCAAATAGTAAAACGTTATACTCTAGTGTACTGAGTCGCGCTAACCATCCCTTATGCAATGAGAATGAATTCAATTTTTTTATTTATACTTCTGGCCTCCCGCTTGTATGTATCTGCATTTATTCATTTCGGTATAGGAACTTGTTTAAAAGAGGCTTTTAATGAATAACTACTTGACCTAACTTGTTTAGTGATGGCTTACAGGAGAATCCAGGAAGTATATTCCATGTTGTTTAGAACTTATAAGCTAGATATTACTGCTTTCCATTAAGTGATGGTGCTCCTACTAAAACTTGAACCAAGAACCCATGTTACCAAATGACAGATAGAATATTGAGTCGGTGGCACAGTGGTTAGGACTCTCGCCGAGCATGCACATGGTCCGGGGTTCGAGCCCACGCCGGCGCACACCTGATATCTATGGTCGGCCTGCGAGTTTTGGGCTACCGATATCCATGCTGAAAATTCCACACTTGTCCCAAAATTACGGTGTGGAATCAAGCTGTAATCAAAAATAAAAAATAAATAAAATAAAAAATTCACAGTGGATATCAGTTTTATTAAATAATCACAAATAAATACACATAACTGATCAAATATGTCTATTAGAAATCTCAAAAGACTTATTAATCAACAAAGAGTATTCATTTCGATAACTTGTTGATCAGGTTCTACAGTTAGATATCCATGATTGTCAGAGAATTTCTGCTATTGGTGACATAAAGAATATACATTAAAAGAACTTTTGGTGGTAGCAATGTGCCAATCATACTTTTCACACAACCGCTTCTGATTCCTCAAGTGAGAACTATAGTACTTTGGCTAGCTGCCTCTAATTTTATCTACCGATTTAATTGCGTCTGTGGAGCTAGTTATATTGGCTGTTACTTCTGGAACAACTAACAGTGTGATTAGATAAGGTGTATTGAAAACTACCAACTGTTGACTATCAGATCACCTGATCCAAACAGGCCGTAAACCCAACGGTGAAGAATCTTTCTGCATTACCTATCGGGTACCAGATAAATTACCGAAAGTCTCCGGCTACCGAGTAATCAAAACAGCAGAGGTTAAGGCGATTCGTCTTAAGCATCTGGTGTTTTGTATGCATAAAAACAGGTCTAGCAATTATTGTTAACCTCGCCAGCTGTGGAGTCTATAAATTCATAAATACTGCCATTACGTCAGTCTTTTAGGCATGACCATCCATCCTGTGTATGTAAATTTGCTTACGCCTCATTATTGCACCTACGTAAAAAACAATTTGTTTTTTTATTTACAGTTAACTTGACACACACACACACCCAAAACCTTCTACCCTATTTTCTCTCCCTGTTTTTGTTTTCATCATTTATCTATATTAAAAGTCAATCTGAACGAAGAACATTCTTTTCAATAATTTCCCCTCTTCAGGTTCTTACAATTATAAAGCATAATGCATTTGTTGTCATTACCAGTTATGCGGCGGACACATTTTTAACGTAGAATAACGGATTAGTTATGGGGTGTCAAGATAAATAGTCGTATTTGTGTGACAAACGTGCTAGGTGGCTGAAATCGATTACAAAATATTGTAAAATGGGAGACAATGGTGGTGGTGATTAGTCATAATAGATTTGTAGAGTGTGGGGTAGGAAAATTGACAAATCAGTTCAAGGTTATAAAAGGTGTCATCTATATGAAGTTTACAATCAATATGAACACTAATCATGAGCATTTATATATATATATATATATATATATGCGTCGGTGGCACAGTGGTTAGGACTCTCGCCGACCATGCACATGGTGCGGGGTTCGAGCCCAAGCCGGCGCACACCTGATATCTATGGTCGGCCTGCAAAATTTGGGCTACCGATATCCATGCTGAAAATTCCATACATGTACCAAAAATACGGTGTGGAATCAAGCTGTAAATCAAAAAATAAAAAATAAATATATTCGCTGTTACTGATGCTCATTTACTTTAGAATACTCTATTATTTCAGAATACTGGTGTCCTATTTATGCATATTATCACATAACAAATGTTTTAAACTATTATCTATTACAGCAACACATTTAAGCGAACAATATTGTGTTTTCAATTAAATCTCATCAGGCATAACTCTAATGTACATAACTTTACAAATAAAAATTCAATATAAACCAATCATGGTGTTTTGTCTATAGGATGATAAGATGGTGAATATAAACTGTGCAATTAGTATAATAGTAGTAATGAAAATAATAATTACCTCTATCAAAACAAAGATGAGAAAGTGAGGCGATTTGTGATAACAAGAGTAACGAAAAACAGCATAATTAAAGAAACAAATGTTCAGGTAGACGCAGTAGTCGAAAAGGGCTAAGAAAAACAAATGAACCGATTAACTAATGCTAGATTAGGAGGAAGTACATGAAACACGTTTTAATGAAGATGTGACAAGATTAAGGGATGATAAGAGAGGCGAGTTGAAAATATAATTAAGGGATGGTGGAGAAGTCATCAGTTGATTATGTCTTAATAGACCAAGGGAGGGATAACGGCTATACGAACTTCTTTTGAATGCATAGTTTAGGTTTAATAGTTCAGATGCCTATCACTTCAGCTGTATACAGTAGGCGAATACGAAGTCTATTGGAAAGATACAGTGGTGTGAAATGAATTTCCTTGAAAGCTTTCATTTTCTCAACTACATGACCACTATCAATTAAATGTGACAAAATGAAGTGACGGATTGTTTTTGTCTGTCCTTTGCCAAACCACGATGGGAGGTGTTCACTAACACGCTGGCTTAGTTGTCTAGTAGTACACCCAACATAACTGTCACCGTAGATGCCGCTGAAGTGATAAATTCACACAGATATGGAAAAACTATCAAGCTTATCCTTCATTTGCATCCGATCATTCATCGGCTAGAGAATGATAAACATAGGCTTGTTGTGTAAAAAGTTCTTCGTATACTCCTGAAAGTTTTTGGAATAAAATCTCACTTGACAGTCACCATTAAATTATCTATTTACAATCTATTTGCATATAACTTTTGAAATTTTGATGCTAATGATTCGACACCATCTAAGAAAACAATAATGTCATCACTCATAATAATAATTCCATAGTTATTATTAGATATATAACTGTAAAGCCTGATGAAATTATCACGAAGAACATCCCTTGTTCAGTAATCAGTCTTTTGAAATACACATAAGACAAAAATGAAAGGAGATATATAAAAAGTTGCATACTTTTGATGACAGTGTCTTTCAGCTCTTGACTATTCTGTCTACTAACAGTTTTCTCGTCTTCGCCTTCTTTCTTCTCAATAGTATCCTCCTGACAACAACAGCAACAATAACAACAAAAATGTTAACTACGGAGAAAATCGTTTACTAACAACACTCATTCTAAATTATGAATGTGGTAAGTACTTCAAAGAGACAGATAGTTAACAGGATTCTGAACACAAGGCATTAAATAATTTTTATGCACAGTTGTACCTACTTTTTGTCATTTCGAATTTGGGAATCATTGACAGTACACATCCACTGGGTTTCGATCCCAAGACCATGAGTCGGGCTATTGAACCGGGTCTCAGTGGCTGGATGGTGAACGAGCTAGTCTTATAAGCGGAAGGTCCTGGATTTGAAACCCAGTGGTTTGAATACCGGCCATTTCACATTTCTCAAAAATGGTATTAGGAATGATTGATCTTAAATACACAAACAGAAATATCAGTACTATTTTCATTATTCCTTTGGATTTCAAGTGGAACATAGGGATTTAGAGGAAAATATCTATTTCATCCTGTTCCCTGTGATCCACTTTAGCTGGGTTTACGATAGCCCATAGGATTTCATCTCCCTCTCACGTGATCTCGATATCAGCTTCGGACCACAGCCCAACTTATCGTTTTTACAAAAAAATTCACATTTGATTGTATTCTTATGAACGTATTATTTATTAATATTATTGTTCCCTTTAGTTCCTAGTAGAACATGGGCTTCAACTGCACGTCTCCGCTTGCTTCTGTCTTCTGCTGTATTTTTCACCTGCATCCATTTTAGTCCATACTGTTTCAAATCCTCTTCACGTGATCTCCTTCATGTCACACATGCACCGACGACCCACTCACCGCTTCCCTTTCAGGTTCCACTCGAGCAATGGCCTGACGCGCGCGCGATGTCACCCAGCGGCCTCCTCAGCGAGTGTCCAATCCATCTTCACTTTCTCCTGCATAATTGTTGGGCGATTGATTGGTCCTTGTTTTGTTTGTTCCCATAATTTCTTGTTAGTGATTCTTTCCGGCCCGGCCATCTGATCTTCAGTATAGAGCGAAGACAGTTGTTGGTTGATGAATGTCTGCAACTGGCTGTTGGAAATATCCTTTGTGACCCGACCGCCAAGTTTCCGATCCGTATAGAAGAACTGACTCGACGATTGTATTGAAAATCCGAATTTTGTTGTTGATCCTGAGTGACGAAGATTTCCAGTTTGGTTTCAGGTTGATGAATGTGTTTCTCGCCTTTCCGATTCTCGATTTTACATCTTCGTCCTCGCCTAGATTACTAGCTCGCAAGTTTTCGAGCCGATCCCAAGCCCAGATAAAGAGGGAGGGTTGGGACACGGTGCTAGCAACTCCACTGCTAAAACTTAACCAAACTGCTAGAGAAACTTCAACGCATAAATATATTAAAAATACTTATGAATATATACCTGAAATTAATAATACATTTTTTTCTTAAATTCAAAACGACCTCTAATTAGTTTCCATGTTTTGAAGAAATTGAACATTTAACAATGTAAGATGTAATATGGAGTCTAGAAATTCCACAACTCTTCAAATGGTAATTACAAAATATGTAGAAAGATAAAATTTAATCCGGACAGAATCAGAATTGTGACATGATTCATTTTCACGGTTCATCAATATACAAAAATCACCCCAGTCTCTCATTAGTCAACTGACTAGCCTATTTAAACTAGTCACACAAGATTGTGCTGTTCAATTGAATAGCTTAGTTGTAGACAATTCACAAACCAGGTAATGATGGATTTCACTGAAACGTTTTAATACAAATAAGGAACAGACTATTCGGGTAATTCTAAAGCCTGTCTTTGAGTCAGTAATTCGGTTATAGAATGTTTACCAGACAAGTTTATTTCTTTGGTTCGATTCCCAGAACCAACGAAAGAGAATGTGAGGCAAGCAACCCTACCTCCTCTCGTAAAAGGACACCATTGCTACTGAAACTTCAAAGTTCAGGCTTGAAGCTCTATGCCCCTTCTCGAAACGTAAAATAAATAGAAGAAGGACTGCCTTTACTCTATAACACATTAAGCCTCTTTCTAATTACACTAGAATTGCTGTCACCAGTGAATCAACCTAGACATTATCATGTGTAAAAATGTATACTGTACAGATTCGTGAACACATTTACTTATTTTCTATAGTTGGTTTGCAAGGATTAGATTTGTTTTTACGAGTTGATTATGGATTGATATCAGTTAGAGGACCATTGAAAATCAGTAACGAGTACTGGAAAGCTGCTTCATCTTAGTTTGAGGATCATCGGCAGTACGCACCCAGTGAGGTCCATCTAGTCAAGTGTGAGGATGGATGTCCCACCGATGACATCGGTTTGTTGTCAGGCTAAAATCACGAATTGTCAGAAGTTAAAATTCGTGGGCTTGCCATTGGGGAGTCAGGTCCCAGTGGCTGAATGGTATACGAGCTTTCCTTGTAACCAGAAGGTCCTGGATTCGAACCACAATGGGTGCGTACTGCCAATGATTTCCAAACTAGGATGAAACAACTGTCCAGTACTCGTTACTTGTTTTCAATGTTTATCTAACTGATATCAACCCGTGATCAATTCGTAATAACATTTACTTACTACTGAAATTTGATTAAATATGGAAACAATATACTTATATTAACAGAAATGACTTACCATAATATAATTGGAACTGCCGGGTCAGTCAGTTGGTTTAAAGTGGATTAGATTCCTTCACTTCCTACTGATAATTTACTAAAATTATATAGTAGATATCATGATAGTGTTATTATGTTAGTTAAGAAGGTAACTGAAGTAACTGCATCCAAAACGTTATCTGCATACATTGGGATATTCGAAACATATATTTCATAAAGAATCAAATCAGCTGAGGAACAAATAATTCTGAAAACATTTTTCGTCTTAATCTGAAGCTCTTCTTAAATGCTTAAACCTGTTTTCGTTGGCCCTAACTAGTTAGAATTCTTGACTAGTGGTACCAAACATCCATCTACTACCCCCTTGTTTTAATCGATTCTTCAAGTTGACGCTGGCGCTAATTACGATACTAAGATACTTAGAAAATATTAGAATTTATAGATCATTAAAGCCCTCCAGCGAAAATGATTTAACTAATAAAGGCAGGATTGAGAAAGAAAATCAAGCGTTTATTTATCTGAAATCCGTGTGGAAATCTTCTGTAGTCAGGATAAGGAACAAGATGCGAATTGACAGAATTCAGAATTCATGGGTCACTTTGATCGGATCCAAGTGGCTAAATGGTCTACGAGCTCGTATTGTAACCAGAAGGTCCTGGATTCGTATCCAGGTAGTGGGTGCGTAAAGGTAAAGAGTCCCAAACTAGGATGAAACAGCTATCTAGTACCCTCAGGTTTTCCAGGGGCTCTTTAACTTACGTCAGCTTATGATGAAATCCTGTAACCAAGATCCGAATTCTGTTCACCATTAATGTTAAGTCAGTGCTTCTCTGTGGTTCACAGACGATAGTATATTCCAACAGCCTATTGCGAGCTTTCATCAAGAGTCGCCTTCACCAACCCCATACTGAACATCAGATGACCAACCAGCAAGGATAAGCAATAAAGAACTCTGGGAAGAAACGAAACCACAAACCTATCACACAAGAAATGCACAGAAGCAAATGCATATCGATCGGACATATTCTGTGGAGATAGTTGAATGACAATACCCACCAAGCTCACGAGTTAAACTCGAATGCTAAACGATGAATTGGGCTCTGATTTTACAGTGAAATGGAGCTAGCTCTCAAAAAAAAACGCTGCAGAGAACACAATGAAATGATGATCTGCTATCCAAGCCCTATGTCCCACTTAGAACCCACGCGAATAATAATGATGAAGTTCAATTCAAATAGTTCAATCTCAAGCAATCCATATTCATCAAAAATTAACTAGATAAAATAAAATACTTTCATTCAATCGTATGCTGTCAAGGTTACTCGAATACACAAATCCACAGACTTAACTAAAACAAAATATCAACGCTATAGTTACTATAGTTACATGAGTACATACATGTATAGAGAATCATTTAAGAAATGTTTTCACTTACAATTCGCGCTTTTTCAACAATATAATTTATTTGAAAGATTTAAACAAAATTTATGATGTAATCAATCCCTCATTCTCCTCCTTTTCTCACCATATGAAGGAGTCTGTATGCGTGTGTGTCTAAGACAAACAGAGAATGAATAAAGTGCTATATGTACAGAGAATCAATGAATAATTGACAGATATATGTATTGAAATTCTAATCAACACTAATTCTGATTGGTTCAACAACCAACCAACTCTTTACTACTTTTATGACACTAATGAATAGGTAATTCAACATTAAAAGTGCAGATTTTATATTTGTCAACAAGAAAAGAACATTGTTTATCTTCCAGTTGAATTTGAGGTTTATTTACGTGTTTGCGTGTTGTTGTTGTTTTTTGAGTACTTTATTTATTTACCTTTATTCATTTCGTCCTTTCTTATAATTGTTAAGATATTCTTTATTTATCTATTCAAATGTTAAAGTACTTATTATTCTTTTATTATTTAGTAAACTAATTTGAAAAATTGTTTAATTAGATTTTGTACTTCCCGTTGGTTGAGTGATTGATTATATTGGACAGAAACGCCCAGTTTCTGTTGTCGTTTCATCTCCTAGTACGGACACTTCAGTGGTGTAAGAGGATTTACATGATATCATGTGGTGAACAGTCACTTACACTGTGTTCCACAATGAGGATTTTTTCCTTTTTTGAAACACCCCAACTAAATCCCCCCCAGTGAGTGATAGTGTTCTCACAGAGACAAGAATCCCTCACTCTTCATTTCAAACACCAAACGGTTGTCTACTAGACCACTTAGGACATGACAGCCACCTGTTATTCAAGGGGTACCAAGTGATGGTCTAGAGTCTTAGTGGGAACACTGTCACTCACTAGGTTTGGATTGCAGATACATCCAGATAACGGGTCCCAAGTAGGAAACCAATGGGAATCACCATCTGTCGAATAGTTTCGAAATTGACTTCTCAGACACTCAAGGGTGTAAAAAAGGGTAAACACTCTACTTAGACGATGAATCTTGACACAGATTTCGATACTTGTTTGATGAAGTGACTAGCATTGAGATCCAGGAGGCATATTCCATCTCATCTCATCTGGAACGAGTCATTTATGTTGCTTAGGGTCGATATTACCGGAATGAGGTTTTACAATTCAGTCTGGATAATGCCAACCGGAAATTATAATTGTGATAAAGGAACTTACACTCAATCGGATGGAAAGTTTACGCTGTCATGTTGATATGTTATGTAATGTTAAGAATAATGAAGTTACTTTTACGCGGCTGGAGACTCTAATTCGATAACCGATATAACTTCAATAAAATGACGTGGGCAGTTACAAGGTGAATAAGTACTGGGTATAAAAATAGGATTCACACACACAGACAAACTGATAGATAGAACTGTACATTGGTTAACCAAGAATTTTCCATCAGATACCTTGTTTTCATGACCACAATGGAAAAGTATATTTTTCAAAAAACCACTGTAGTGCTACAGTAAAAAGATGACAGGAAATACATCTAAGATAAGCACATCACCGTTTAACTGTCTTTCTGCAGTCGCTTTCATCTGGCTCTACTATTGCTCATAGGCCAACATCTCCTCCTTTCTCATACGATCTCCTTCATATCATATTCAGACTAGTGTCCAACTTATCGTTCTTCACTTAAACTCCACTCGACAGACTGGAATATGATTTCACTCGATGGTGTTCTTGGCGTTTGTCCAATCTATCTTCATTTTCTTCCAAGAAATTTGTTCTTCAATAGGTTCTTCGTTGGTTTGTTGCCAAAGTAATCAGAATGACGGCTAGAACTCTTAAAACCCTCTACAAATTAATGTATCTCCAAATTTGCACGTTTAATAACATTGTAGCAAATCACTGATTTCCCCTTCGAAAGCTTCAAATGGTATATATTGACACTAAATAAGCTATACCGACAGTAACAGTGTCATGAATTAACAGAATTTAAAATTCGTATGGTAATTAAATCTCATGATGGTATTTACTAATTATTGATATCAGTAGTTAGTAATCACTCGAAAATTGAGAATTTGTATCCAGTTAAATTACGAATCCGTAGATGAACAATTAAGTGTTGGCCTCACATCATGAATGTATTCCGTACAGTCTCTAATGTAGTCTGGAATGTGTATTACAAGAAAGCCTGCCGGTAATTGAACTCATCGCCACATACGTAATTGCTCAGTCATTTTACCACTGAACCACCAGCACGTAAGCTGTGTAGTTCATGGTTAATTTCCGATTGTAATGTAGATGAATCGCTAAGCTTACAATGAATTCTGTCCAGTTAAACCATAATATGTAGTCGAAGGTTACATGAAGTTTTTGTGAGGAATACCTTATGGGCTTAGCTATGCATAAGGGTCTGAACATAAGAAGATACATAGAACTGAATGATCACGATAAAAGCATCTGTAGGATTAGAAATCATCAGTAAATGAACCACACAGCCTATTTTTTAGAATAGAGCTCTAAAATGTTTTACTTAGTGATATCTTCTAAAGGCCTTTAAGAATGTCACAACCAGTATTACCTTGAATTGCAGGTTTACGTGTCACACTTTCTCCAATAATCTGGTATATTTTGAATGAATTATCTATTTTCAATCTTCATAAGGACCCAAACAAGCAAATGTTAACATCTGTGACTGCTGCGCTGGATGACGCTGGCTCAAATCTCAGAGGGAAAATGAATGCCTGCAAGATTGCATGTGCGCCTTGCCGACAACTACTAACAATCCTAAAACCTAGGTACAGGGCTTTCTGCCAACTGTGCTTGGTGATTACCTTTTCAACTTGACTGACAGAATTCAGCCTAGATGAACACCTTGGACTAGACGAACGATGACAGCTACATCCTAGTATTTAATTAATGTATCCATCAGAATCCTCCAGGAGTTCAATCGTGACCTGGAGTAGCTCAGTAGTAAAGTAGCAGTTCTGGTTGACATAGGTTAAGATCTCATAGGGGATTTGAGTTCCTTTAAATGTACATCAATGTCTTAGGGATGGAACGCTTATAAGACAAGCACCTGGTCAGGGTTCGATTCCCTACCAACACACTCCTATAACTCTCCTAGTCTACTAACTGGTAGTTAGTCAAAGATAGAGGAAAGATCGGGCATGAGATCAATAACCTCATCCAGTAAAAACAACATCAGTCCTACTGAAACTGCAAAGCTTAAACTAAGATCTCTTTGTTTTACTGACAACACAATGGAATATGTAAAACTGGGCAAACTGGGTTTTCACTACAGAATTCAATGAAGCGTTTTTAAAGGAAATGCATTTAATCTCATTATTCCCAACCAGTAACAAAGAAAGAAATGTTGTGTGGATTGATTAACTCTGCATTCCATCTAATAATTCTCTTATTTTATGATTGACATATCCCTGAAAGAGAGATTGCAAAAGATATTTCTTCTTTTCTAAAGTGAAATGAAAACATAGAAGGGAAATAATGAATACAGGTCAGTTATACGAATGTTCTACAAATCATATTAGATATATGATGAAACAAAAGTGATATTTGTTGTAAACAGCTAGAACAAAGCTACAATCACCAGAAGGAAATCAGCCAATAATTGATCGAGTAATGATGAGGTTATTAAAGGTGATGCGAACAAATAATGTACAAGATAGTAATCCATATACAAAGTGTACAAGTCTATATAATTATTGTGTATGCAGAGAAGAATGTTTTTTATTTAGTGAATATCATTATTTTTTCATACTGATCTCACCTAGAATGGCAATGAGTTGTTTATTAGACATTTGGAAAATCTTTCACCTACACAAGGATCGACTGTGATCATTAAAGGTACTTATAATCATCAAAAAGTTCCACAGACTCGGGTGAAATCGTCCCTAGTCAGTTCGATTCCAATCAATTTGCCAGTTACTTTGAGGGTCAAGACATAACTGCGTGTATCAGCTCTATCATTTATTATTTATTTTGTCCCTTTATATTCCCGGGGGAATATAGATCTTCAAACTAGAGCTGTGAAGTTTCGGTATCAGGGGTATTTATTCTTACGGGATGAGTTGGCTAGCCTCATGCCCAACCTTCCCTCTTTACCAGTCTTATAACTGCCTTAGCGAGGTATAGGAGAAGTGCATCGGCAGGGGATCGAACCGTGAACCACATGAGTGGTTGGTGAGCACCCTACCGATATGTCACCGACGCCACTGTTACCATACTATTATATATACAAACATATATCTATACATGTAGTATAAAGGTTTGTACCTGGACATACGTGACTTAATCTCTGAGACAAGCATATGACTACTGACAGGATCAACCAGTTTATTTAGATAATGATACACACATTGGCTGGATACATTGGTTTTAATGAAACCCAGTCCATACAAGGCGATAAATACATGCGGTGTCATCTTGTAGCACAACCATTTGGGTATTCTCTCCCTAAGTGGACCATTCGCACAATTAGTACATACTATTGTGTGGGGGAATCATAGTTACTCCAAACAATGCTCACATCAGTCTGTTATATACTACATCGGCGAACCTAGTTTCGCTTATCTCGCACATAAGACTACCCAAACGGATTATTTTAAGCAGGAGTAGCGAGCAATGCAGTGCTGTAGTGGCACAAGACCAAACTATTGAGGTCAGTAACCACACGATGAAATCAAATCGTCAACCCTATCAATCATTTTGGCATATAAATAGCCTCAATAAGTCAACCAAAACTATTGAAAAAAATTGATAATGTTAAGACTCATATCCAATTCTTCACTGGAGTTCCTGCTGTAGATACTACATGACATATGGGCAGTAACCAAGATAGCCCGAATAATCTTATAACCCGTGATCACAAGCCTAATACAATAATCGTGAACTTCTGAGCCGTTTAGGAGCATTTTACAAATTTCCACTTTTCTTTCCAACTTTTTGGACTGTAAGCAGTCGGTAGTATCTTTCACTCATAATTTCTGAAGGCTAAACAAAAAATCCAGACATAGTCAGGCCTCGAAGAAATAGTCTACATAAAACTAGCCTGATGGTTTACTGGCCGACCTACAGAACCCAACTACTAACCAGGTCCTCGTAATACTCCAGTCACTACTCATTACATCAACAGTAGTCTATCAAATGAAAGCCATTCCAGATAACCTGTGCCTCTCCTTCGAAAGAAGACATAAATTGACAACTAGTGTGAAGATAAACTGACGGTTGAATGTCATTCATTCATCTGACAGCTAGGCACAACCCATGACAACTTGAGGGGAATGATGATCTCACTGAGAGTTAAGTATCGTAGATCAACTGCTTCCACAACCTTTAATTATCACTCAATATTAATTTAATTCCAAATATTATCAAAATAGAATGTTTTTTATAACTCAAAACCTTTATTAGAGAATAGGATCAAAACAGGAGGAATGGCAATCAGAGGATGGAATATAGCTTAACCTACTTTTGATACACGCCCTTCGACAAAATGGTATTATCTACTTATGTGTTTGTATTAGAGGGACACACACACGCGAATACACTTCTCTAATTTGTTATTCTGAAGCTGTGTTAGGTTTATCTTTGATTCATTATTCACTTTTTGTGGTCCAGAATATTTTATGCAGAAACGATTTAATAATATGGAGTGACGTGTGCTATTTAGGTATTAATTGATAGGAAGTGGCAAATAACTGATATCAATATTTTAAGTCAATGGCTGCAGGAGTCGAAGTGTTTGTTTCTCAAATCTTGATCTAGTTTAATTTGTGAGTGTGAAACAACCTCATTGAATAACTCTTCGTCCCTTTATTGAATTGGATTTTTTGATTTTCCCGTTGATTGATTGGACCGAAGTGCTCGCTCTCAGGTTGACATGTCGGCTTCTTGTGCAGATGTTTCGACGATGTCTGGGCATTTAGTTAGCATACAATTGGTGGATGGTGGCTAGCAGTGGAATCCAGGATGCGCATTTCATCCTATTTGGAACTCTTCAGCTGGATGTACCTAAACTTCTCAGTGCGTGATGATGTTCCCACCGACTTCGGTCCAATCAATCGACTGGAAAATCAAAAATTCAATTCGATAATTAATATGACCCGTTGCACCAGAGGTGGCTCTCGAGACCCAAGTGGTCTAGTGGATAACGCTTTGGCGTTCGAAACTATGGGTACTGGGTTCGAGCCTCGGTGGGAACATCATCACTCACTGAGAAATGCAGGCACATCCAGATGACGAGTCCCAAATAGGACGAAATGCGCATCCTGGATTCCACTGCTTGTCACCATCCACCAATTTTATCTTCGTCCCTTTGTTTAACCATTGGGCCAATCACCAGCCAATCAAAACAGTTCATTGTTCACTGACCTAGCCGACTTTTAATGCGGTTAAAAATGTATAAATATGATGTCCATTACCTATTCTCTTATACTCTGATGTTACACTACAGCTACCAATGTAACGACAGAAAACAAGGGCCAAGCAACAGATCGTTTATTGAAAAAATTAAGAGGTATTTATAGATTTTTATATATATTATCATTAGCGTTAGAGAAGTTACTTCTCTGATGAAGGTTATTCTGTACTGCTTGTGAACGTTTCTTAGGAAGTTAAGCCATATATCTGCGAATCGTATTTGCACGCGTTAAGTCTTCTATGAGTGGTTGGTGAGTCCTTCAAGGTTAAGCTTTGCTTTTGTTTTTTCCCATGACCCCGATTCGGGACGGAAACGTTGACGTAAATTGTCATCTACAATTATGGCCTTCAGACAGCTCTCACCACGCTAATACTACATTTATACAACAGTTACGTATTAAGGAATAATTTTAAAAAAGAAGGAGAACACCACTTCTTCGTTTTTCCCTCTTTCATTAGGTACTACAAGTCTTTAAATCATTATGAATGTTATTCATCCAATGTCTGTATAGTTTTCGCTAACAAATAACTGCTAACTTTGCTTAGACAGTCAAAAGTTTCATGATTCTATACCTTAACATCCACCTTTCTCTATTTTTATCTTTTCAAATAATAAAATAAAAAATCGATATTTTTAGGTTAATTTTACATTTTCCCGTCGACTAATTACGTTGAATCTCCATTACATATAGATGACTAATTTCATGACATTAGATATTACTGAATGATCTAAGTAGTTTGTAGCCGCCCACCCCTCCCCCACCAACTAGTGGTAGTTACTATCTAGATCCGAATGATCGTTTTACTCTTTTAGTGACGAATTTATCCTCAACTCACTGGGCTGAATTGATTCCAGTTGGCAGTAGCTGTTTGAGAGGACTGGTAGCATACAGAATTGAATTTCGCTTTGCGTCAGTATCAGTAGTACTTGAAAATTATCAATACTTTTCTGCAGATTATACGCCATTTGTTTGTTGTTTTCAAGTTTTTGATAGTGCTCACTCATACTTGAGTCCTGTCATTTAATTGATTCCCACTGCATTAGAGCTTTGTCTCCCACTGGTGACAACATGATAGCCACTCACTGCCTCAGAGTGCTTTTGGTTATCAGTTGGGTGAGCGGAGTAGATTACTCACCCTCCAGTTAAAAATCTGAAGACCCCATTTCCTTTTAAGAAATGCGTTTACTTCTACCATATACAAGCCTGTTCAGCTTCTTGTAAAAATGACAAATAGGACAAAATGTGTATCCTGGATTCTACTGCTATCCACCATTCACCGAATTCGACTCCTGTCAGTTTATACTAACGTAGTGCGCATTCGTTTAAGAACTTTTATCGACCAACAAATAAATAGTTTCACGCCTTAAGTATGTTCTTCGAATCCAAACTACTTCCAAAGGTAAGGTTATTGATAACATATACGAGAAAATTAATTTACGCTACAGATCTAGTATACTACTGTTTTGGGGGATAAGTAGTTAAACATATCTAAAAAATCGATATAAAAAGTAGTTATTCCAATGCATTTGAAATATCACTGAGTTCATTCTTTTGCGTTAACTAGTTGTTTGCTTGATCAGTTACGCAAAGTGTATTGGTGAATTAATGTGCCGTAAATTACCCCTTCTGACTACTTATAATATCCAATCGAAAATCTCTTCAACAGCAAAAAATTACTGTCAAATGAATGTAATAATAATAATGATAATAGCTTTATTCCAAAACAGTACTTGCGATACAGAACGGAATTCTCAGCATTTTACCACAGTATTGCACCCAGTTAGTAAATTAACAATAAAATAAAATTCTGCATAGATTAAGGGTAATCTTGTCTTCTGTCTACTAATGTTCGAATGGGAATTATTCATGAATTAATTAGTTTTGACGACAACATATTGACATGTCGGTAGCAAAGCCAAAAATTGAACAGAGTGTTTGAAGGTGTTAGAAAAGTAGATGCTAGCATATTTACTGGCGTAAGCAGAAGAAAGAAACAAAGCTGCACATAACAGAAAAAAGAGAGAGAAAAGGAAAAGAAAGAAAAACATTGTACCTATAAATTATACTGGTTGGAAAGACGACATCCAGTTGTTCTACTGACTATTTAGTAAGTTATAGGTATCACGCCTTATGCTTTCTTCATCGCACAGAACACGAGCTAAGTAGGGTATGGTTGAGTTTTTGCACTTACTAGTGCGAACATATAGTTTCCTATTTAGGCTTCTGATTTTGCCTGATGAGATACAAAGGGAGAGTTGTGAATGAAGAGGGTGGTGTGAGTCTGATAGAATGGATTTAGCCCATTTTTCACATGAGTCCATGTGCCTGTCAACCAGGATATTAAAAAGCTGGCTAAGTGGCACGTGGCTTACCCTGCTGACAACCTTTAACATCCTGCGTAATGAGGTATAGTCTTTCTTCAGTATCCCTGGAAAAACTAAGGGGAAATTAGAGAATAATAGGCAGAATGCGGGAGTTAACGAATCGTAGGAGTAAGGGTTTAGTTACTCCAGAATGTCTCAACTTTTTGATGTAGAAGGTAAGAGGGAATATTTTCTTAGAAATCATCAAGATATGAGACGATCAGGAAAGATCAGCAGATAGAATGATGCCTAGGTATCAATCAATACGAATAGTTTGGGACCACCGTTTATATTTAAAAAATTCTACTGTATTCCTTCTTTAACTTGCTAGTTTGCATAATACAAGATACTTCCGCTCACAGCTTCACTTTCTAACTGTCTCTCACAATTTTATTTTATTGTTACATCGACACCCGATGTCACAGAACCTATTTGAAGTCTTTTCGGGATAGATTTCGTACTGAATCATCACCTAGCTAATTATTGTATATAGGAAAGAAAAATACAAGGGTTTCGTTCTTATTCAGAACTCCTCAGCCATTTATATGTATAAACTGGTACCATGAAAGTTTCTGAAGTGCATATTTCATGTTAACTGACGAATGCCGTCAATTCACAAGTGCAAAATAGAATTTGAATCACTTCTACCGTCTGGAAGAAAATTTTATAATATGTACACATACTTCAAATCAATGTTCTAAAAAAGATATGATACGTTAATATATATATATATATATATATATATATATATATATATATATATATATATTGAATTCTAAATGTTTTAATTACCACGGTGGAAATGTTAATTCATATTCCCCTTATACTGAAATGCTCAAAAAGAATGTCCTTATTATGCGAATGAAATAAGCAAACCCAATTTCACTTTAGCTTAGCAGTCAAAACAATGAAGTATAATAACGTCCCACTTAAACTTTACAGAATTCAGTTAAATGCAAAGTTATAAATTCGTAGTGAAAAGATGTAGGCCTTCTGTTCATCATTCAACTTGGCTGAGATCGATATGAGATAAAAACTATTAGTATAGTATAATATGTCCACAAGAACATCTTCCAATTGATATAAGGATTAGACTTGGGCACTGTAGTAGAGTATAACTGCATTATGCCTGGGATTTTATTTTGATAAAATCACAGTGTTATACAGTAATAATAGCTGATGATGCTTCGACCACAAATTATTATTGCTCATAATCATATCAAGGCACTCACACAATTTTCTGGCTTCATTTATATACATGAGTAAAATTGATTGGACATCTGAATAAAATCAATCTTAGATAAAGTACATTCGGAAATAATATTAGTTTTGACGAGTTGATCACGGATTGATATCAGTTAGAGAACCATTGAAAACAAGTGATGAGTACTTGACATCTGTTTCATCCAAGTTCGGGAATCATCGGTAGTACACACCCACCACCAGAGCTTGAACCCAGGAAATTCCGGTTGCAAATCAAGCTCGTATACCATTCAGCCACTGGGACCCGACTTCCCAATGGCAAGCACACGAATTCTAACTTCTGCCAATTCGTGATTTAGCGCAACCACCAACCAATGTCATCTGATGCTCACTAGTGACTTGCTACGGAGGAAGTTTCCTGGAGTACCAGTAGGAAGTCGTGACCAGTTATTTGCATCCACTCAAGTGTGAGGACGGATGTCCCACCGGTAACCATGGTTGGTGGTCGCCCTAAAACCATGAATTGGTGGAAGTTAGAATTCATGGACTGGCCATTGAGTCGGGTCCCAGTTTCTGAATGGTAAACAAGCTTGCTTTGTGACCGGAAGGTCCTGGGTTCGAACCCTGGTGGTGGGTGCGTACTGTCAATGATTCCCAAACTAGAATGAAAGTGCTGTTCAGTACTCACTGGTTCTCTAACTGTTATCAATCCGTGATCAAATCATAAAAACACATCTAATTCTTACAAACCAACTATTGAAAATAATATTAATGTTATCAATAAAATACAATTGGATGAAAAATAAGGTGTGTTTTATAATAAAATAAATAAATAGATAACTTGTTAGAATATGAAAATGTGAATTGAATACATTCCAACATTATTTATTATCCTGTGAATTGACTGGTAATAATATCTTCCATATCTCTGGTATTTGCGTTGGGTCACTTTTATTGCATGTGTTGGGTGTAGATTTTTCGATGAACCAAGATTCAGTAATCCATCACTCCACCTACCTATATAAATGTTTTAGGATTTTGACCCTGTCTCACCCACCCTATTGTGTGGTTGTTTGTTAATGCATGCAGTGTAATGGCTGCGTTTTTTCTAAATTACTCATCTTCGTGGGGTCAGCCATTCTCAGCCTAGCTAAATTCTTATCTTTCGACAATCTGAATACCCCCGAACTACTAGTTTGACCTATGTAGTTAAATTAGTTCACAGCCCTTGCAAGGTATTTTATTATTATTATTATATTATTTTGTCTAATTGGGTCAACTGGGTCCTTTTACGTACAGAGCTTGTCCTCCGTGATTGAGTATGTAGGTTTAAATGCCACTCTAATTCCTACTTTATTGAGACTCCTACGTAGAGAGGGTCTCAAATGTCCCCTCCTTGTATGGTAAAACTACTGCAGATGCCTTATACTCTTTCTTATTCATTTTATCATTATTGCTTTTCACCTTTTCTCATCTTCCTAATGAATTTTGTTGTATAGGATAATTATTTAACACCAAAGCCTCTTTGATCTGTTTCCTTTCATCGTTTAGGTGTTTTGTTGTAGGACTACTTAGTGTTGTTGTTCGGTTTGTTAGACAATTAACAAAGCTCGCGTTTACAGATAACAAGTGAGATCAGTTAAAGGCTAAACAGCTATCAGAATGCATCGGCTTTTTATAAACGCTAGTTTGCAGTTTGCATTCTTCTGTTCGTTTTATTTTACAATCTAACATCACAGCTAATTCTCCTTGTTAATTTTCCTATTCAAATGTAAATTGTATTCCCTTTACTAATGAGTTTAAATGTGTAGAAATTGAAGATATGCTCTTACAATATCGTTGTCGAAAGGAGAAGTTAGACAAACCAACAGGTCAAATGTTGAATACCTGGTTCTTACAAATCACTCTGCTTCAATAGAGAAAATCTTACAAGTGTTATATAAAGGTAAAAGCAATTCGTTTGAAAGGTATCCGGGTCGATTTCCTCTCCAGAACAGAATCTCTTGTTATACACAAAGAAAACCCTCAACTGTTTATCCAATCGTTATTACTACCGAGGCATTAATCTTATCCCTGCTTTTTTAACTACACGATAACTTCGTATATCATCCATATTCATCCGGTTTTTGTCTTCGTCTTATTCCTTGCTTTCAAACTCTTAACTTTAAAATACATTTTAATTATGTTCTGAATCTTTTACTCTTATGAACAATATTTATGTTTTTTGTAAGTACTTCCAGTTTAAGTGACAATTATGCCTGAGAGATAATCATCACCAAATGCTTTTGGAATACATGCAACACTACTTAACTAAGTTTCATAATCTATTCATTATTTCTCCTTACATGTATCTTCATAGGTTTTGTTGTCAACTGTTATTAATAAGTGACTTCCATAGGTGTTTCCATGATTTTTTTTAAACACTATAGAACCGTACAGCTTTGAAGTGAAGTACGAAAAAATACTGTTGGCTGATTTACGTCTTTTTAATGTATTTAAGTGCCGGTTTGCAGGCATTCGATTCGTTTCCAGATTTCACCATGAACTGACATGGGACCATTGGAAAATCAGCTGGGAGTACTGGACAGCTATTTCGTCCTAGTTTGGAATTCTTCACCAGTACGCACCACTAAATGGAGTTCGAACCCAGGACTTTCTTGTTACAAGATAAACTAGCTCATAGACCATTAAGCCGCTGGAATTTGAGCTATCCAATGGCCAGTCCATGAATTCTGACTTCTTCCAATTCATGATATGGCGCTACCACTAGCGAATGTCATCGGCGAGTACTTGTCCTCACACGCGACCTGCTGTACCCCACTGGTCACGAATTCCCACTAGAACCCAGATAACTACCTACCTGAATAAAGTCAGTCACTAGAGAGTGTCAGATTGATAATCAAGTGTTGGTCTGCACGGATTCGATTGGTTTCATGTCATGAATTTGCAGAAGTTGGAATTCATGGACTGGTCATTGGATCACTCAGGTCCCAGTGTCTGAATAGTCTACGAGCTTGCCTTGTAAGCAAAAGTTCGTGGGTTCGAACCCCAATACGTGCGTACTTCTGAAGAGTCCCAAGCTAGGCTGGCTAAACAGTTGTCCAGTATTCCCAGGTCTTCCGATGGTCCTCTAACCGTTGTCGGTTTACGATGAAATTTTAAATGTATGTGAGATGGGTATTTTTTCATGTTTTGATTACTGTTTGCAAATTAGCTAATTATCTTTATGTTCCTAATTGTATAATTGGAAATTTAACATCTAATCTTATGTCATATATATATATTTAAGTAGTATTCTAAAATGTGCTACTTATAAACAAATGTAAGTATATATAGAGTAGACATTGTGGGAATAATAATTTGCGTTAGAAGAATAAAACCGAGGGAAATCCACTGAACAACAGACATATATATATGCATATAATATGGGATATTATTTGCGAATAGTGAAATTGATGTAATTGTTATCGCTTTCATAATATCCTTTGTATTTTGTCCTAAATAAACATTCGATTCGTTGTTACTGACTTCTTTTTCTTTAGTTTTCAGTGAAGGACAATGATAATCCACTCAATTATATATCTAGAAATAAACATGAGAATCACGTATATCAAAATTAGTTTTGTACACATTGAATAGATTTTCTGATCACCATGTTCAGCCAGGTTATTAGATAACCCAGTTATCTATGAAGTTAATGAGTGTTGAGACTGCAGGTTACTATCTACAGCGTTTGTTTTTCCACTCACTAACTAGCAAATATGAATAGTAATGTGTTGGAGTGTTATACTGTAATGATAGGTAGATTGTTATGAGGATACAGGCTATTACACAATAGGCGTAGTGAGTTATGCTCTACCTTTTTAATCAAATGGAATCAGAGAACCATTTAAAACCAAGGAATAGTAGATAGTCGTCTTACTCCAGAATGAAACAACGAACACTTTGTCTATTCATCCACTAGGTTACAATTAAGCGACCTATAAATTCGAATTTCTGTGAATTCCGCATATAGCTCCACCGCAATCCAATTTCATCGGCAGGTGTCTGTTCTTAAACTCTACCTAGTGAACCACATTGGTCATGACTTCTTATCCCATCAGAACTATGGGAAGATTTCGCTCGCGTCTATCTGCGTTATGTTTCATCATGAAGTGTCAGTCTTTTAAATAGGCTTGAAACTGTATACTAAATAAACTCTGCACAGATTAATCTAAATGCCAGACCACTAGATTACTTACTACTTTGCTTGAAAATCCTACACGTTCGGTAAAATCTACTGAGATTCTCATACTGAATTATATTATTATTACTATTCTCTTACGTTCTGAGTTGAACATAGAGCTTCAACAACACATCTCTGCTTTGTTCTATTTTCTTCTGTCCCCTTCAGCTTGATCCAAACATAAATACTATTACTGTCGTATTTACTTCGTCCATTTTTGATTTCTGCATTCCCTTCGACAGTTTCAACTGGGTACTGGGTGGCTATGGCGTCAAAAGGTATTTTCACCTTTACAAATTATATTAAAAATAGCTATCAAGACAATGATGAGCATTGATATATACATGTAAATGCTTTCACTTCCATAACTTTGAGTTCTAAGCAGAACATAGGACTTCAAGCTTCAAACTTTAGGGTTTCTGTAGCGCTTCTGGTGTTTTTGTTAGAGGTGGGGTTGCTAGCCTCTTTTCCCAAATTACTACCAAACAGGCGAGATTTAGGAAAGTGTCAGCCAGGGATCGAACCCTGGAACACGTACGTCACCAGTAAACCTACTACCATTGAGACACTGACGTATCAAGTTCCTTAGTACCTACCAATTTGTAATGTCATAAGAAGACGTAAACAGCCAAGAAAATCTTCTTTTCGAGATTCAATCATCGTAATTATATTTAACAAAGTAATCATTAGACCAGTCAATACAGGTAAAATTTGTCCTTTAAAAGCGTATTACGCAATATAAGGTGTAATCTAGACGGGGTGACTATCTGGAAATTAGAAATGTAATATATCCCATCATCTAAGAGTCAGTGCTCTCACTCTGTTTTCCTAGTAATTCAGATTGTAACTTCTGTGAAAATAAAGGTTTCTGTAAAGTCCTTTGTCTTGCTGAAGTAATCCCAAGTTACGATTTATGACTTAAACCCTATTGAGCTAGACAGTGTTCATGTATTTAACTCAATAAACATTGAATGCACTTAAAGTTAGAAGTATTCTGAAATTTAAATTATGGGTATTTTATAAGCTACTTATATACTTGGAGCTACTGATTGGTATAAGAGGAAGAGAAAGAGTACAAAGACAGACTGTTTCCAGTTCATTGCCTATTAATCACTAAGAGATTGACTGACTGACTGTTTGACTGAGTGAATGTTGACTAGGGATATCAAATTTGATTTTCGAAAATAATAAAAGATCACTACTTGATTTTCTGTGCATGAACCTATTTGATACGCCTAATTTTTCCTAAACATTCAACTACCTAGCTTTGTTTTCGATACCGCATTGTTTGTACTTCCACCATTTATGGTGCCTGTCATTTCGTGGTGGTTATCGTTGCGAAAACTGATTAGAATAGTAGGCTCGAAAATCTATTAGGTAGAAAGATTCGTTAGCACAAGAGACTAGTAAACTACTAGAGTGTAATGACAGCCGCATCAGTAACAAACAATAAAGTATATGGTGACAACTGGAACCAAACTTTTCTAAACTCTTTGGATACGTTTTAGAAAAACCGAATTCCATTTTGTTTGAAACTTATAATAATATAAATTATTCCCCTGGGTTCCAAGTGGAACATAGCGCTTCAACCGCACATTTCCATTTCATGCTGTTGTCTGTAGTCATGTTTAGCTGGCTTCATGATTGCCCGTAAGCTTTCGATTCCACCTTATACGATCTCCTCCATGCCACCCTCAGGACCCACGTCCAACTCGTTTCCCACTTACCATCCACTCAAAGGTTTGGTGTGTCATGTCACTCAACGGTTTCCACAATTTTTGTGCAACCCACCACCATTTTCGTCTGATTCTCTTTCGAACAGTAGGTTCTTGGTTGGTTCCCTGAGTGCCAGAGTTCCTTGTTGTTTATCTTTTCTTGCAGGTCATCTGATCTTCAGTAGGAAATCAGAGTAGCCAGCTGTTGATGTTAGTCTGCGGTAATCTATCGAAACTCTATTCGTTAGGCAGGCGGCAAGTCTCTGGACCATATAGAAGAATTAATCTGACATACAAGTGTTGGTTTGTAGGGATTTCATCGATTGGTTACAGGATTTCATCACGAGCTGACATCATTTAGACAACCAACCAAACCTGGAGTACTGGACAGCTGTTTCGTCCAAGTTTGGGACTCTTCATGAGTACGCACCGACTGGGATCCGAACCCAGGACCTTCTAGTTACAAGGTGAGTCGTAGACCATTAAGCAACTGGGACCCGATCCAACAGCCAGCCCATGAATGCTAGCTTCTGCCAATTCACGATATAGTCGGGGGTGCAGCAGGTCGGGCGTAAAGACAAATACTCGCCGAAGACATTGGCTAGCTGTTGCGCTATATCGTGAATCGGCAGAAGTTGGAATTCATGGACCGTTGGATCAGGTACTAGTGGCTTATTGGTATACGAGCTCGCCTTTTAACCAGAAGGTCCTGGGTACGACCTCCGGCGGGTGAGTACTGATGAAGAGTCCCAAACTAGGACGAAGCAGATGTCCAGTACTCCCCGCCTGTTTTCCAGTGGTTCTCTAACAAATTTCAGCTCACGATGAAATCGTGTAACTGATCTAACATTAATGTTGAAAATCCAAATATCGTTCTGTATGACTAGTGCAGTAAATTTCCACACCGATTTCAGAGTAATTATGGTCCCTCTTGCTTTTCCTATACTAAAAAGGCTTCTCATACGTGCCGTCTGTAGCTGAAACGATGTCGCCAAGGTAAACGAAAAGGTGTGACCTCCCCACAATTTTTCTGTCGTTGTTAGTGATAAATGCCTGTTGTTGTTGGTCACTGGGTATCTTCACTTCTGTATTCTCTATATTCCCGTACAGTCTCATCTACTTCCTTATTTTTATTTCTGTTTTTATTTATTTATTTTTTATTTTGATTTACAGCTTGATTCCACACTGTATTTTTAGTACAGCTATGGAATTTTCAGCATGGATATCGATAGCCCAAATTTTGAAGGCCGACCATAGATATCAGGTGTGCGTTGGCAGGGGATCGAACCTCGGAACACATGCATGGTCGGCGAGAGTCCTAACCACTGTGCCACCGACGCACACTCCTATAAATGAATGACTCGCTAGCATACAGTTCATTTTTGAGTATAGTAAATTGTTTTTCAAGTTATATCTAAGTGTCACACATCCAAAATCCATCTCACCTGATGTGAATGATTATATCGTTTGACAGAAAGTATTATATTAATAGCTTTACAGGAGATTTTATAGCATTAACTTCATGTTTCCATATCAAATTAGTTTATTTGATATAGAATACAATACTAATGACTTATTAACGCCAAACACTAAATGTTATACCAAATTAATTATTCTAATATGAAGTTATATTCTGTCATGATGCCGAACTTCTACTCTTACATTAACTTTTTACTTCAATAAATCTTCCCTTTGTTACATACTACTGATGTATTTCAGTAATGAGTCACATTTGAATCGGAAAATAAACAAGGAGAATTAGCTATGTCAGATTGTAAAATAAAACGAATAGAAGGTAGACCACACACTAGTGTTTATAAAAAACCAACCCATTCTAATAGATACTTGGACTTTAATTCATCTCATCCGTTAACTGTTAAGGCAGGCTTAGTTAAGTGTTTAACAAACCGAGCAGTAGCACTAAGTAGCACAAGAAAAGACCTAAATGATTAACTAAAACAGATAGAAGAGGCGTTGGTGTCACATAACTAACTATCCTATAAAATTCATCAGGAAGATCAGAAAAGGTGATTAGCAAAATAAAAATAACTGTGACAGTGGTAGTGATAACATAAATAAGAGAGAATATAAGTCATCCACTGTTATACCATATAAAGAGGGGATATTTGAGACCCTACGTAGAATTCTTAATAAAGCAGGAATTAGGGTGGCATTCAAACCTACAAACCCACTCAGAGACAAGCTCTGTAGGCTAAAAGACCCGGTGGACCCAATTAAACAAAATAATATAATTTTCAAAATACCTTGCAATGACTGTCAGTTAAGTGAACTACATAGGTCACACTAGTAGATCGGGATAATCAGATTGTCGGAACATAAGAATTTAGCTAAGGTTAGAATGGTTGACCCCGAAAAGATAAGTAATTTAGAAAAAAGCTGAGCAATTGCACTTCACGCATTAGCAAACAACCACACAATAGGGTGAGAGAAGTTTAAAATTCTAAAAAGTAATATAGGTAGGTGGAGACAGAGAGAGGTTGATTACTCAATCCTTATTCATTGAGTCTACACCCAAGACATGCAACAGAAATGACCCAATGCAAATACCAGAAATATGGAAGATATTAATACCGCCAGTCAAATCAGAGGAATAATCTTAAAATTCTATTTGATTTCAAGCACATCACAACATTCTAACAAGTTACTTATTATGACTAAAAAGAAAACATTCGTCTTATTTCCCATCTGATTGTAATTGATCGATAACACTCACATTATTATTTCTGAATTTACATTATCTAATACTGATTTTTATTCAAATATCTAGTCAACTCCACACATGCACATAAATGAAGGAAAAAAGTTGTGTGAGTAACTTGATATGATTATGAACAATAATTTGTGCTCGAGACGTCATCAGTTAATATTACTGTGTAACACTGTGTGACTTATCAAAATAAAATCTTATCCATAATGGATTTTTACTCTACCCCAGTGCCTAAGTTTATACATATATCAAATCATTAGACCATTCAGATATTGGTAAAATTTGTCCTCAAAAAGTGTATTGCGTAATGTAAGGTGTAGTCTAGACGGGATGACTAACTGGAATGAGGAAAAGAGGCAGAAGTTGGGATTATGTAGTAAGTGTGAGAAAATGACTAATCAATAAGCTTGTGTAGGATGAATAGGAACTAGTGGAAGGACGATAAGTCGTTTTTATATAAAATCTGTATGAAAACACAATGTTATTCATCAGTAGTAATAGAGTGATAATAAAATAATAATAACAAAATAATAGTAAACTTCCATTAAACAAGAAAAACTATAGTAAGAACGTTACTCTAGCCTAACAGGTCGAGTGAAGAATGTATGTAGCGCTTTTTGAATCCAGAGGTCCAATTTTACACCCCGAATAGGCAATGACTCAGCTATCTATATATGGTATATTCGAAGTCCCTTTGTACGATATTGAGGAATTCTGTGCAGCACTGTGAAGTATTCGCAAGAAAGTGTTCAATGTCCACAGTTGACAAGGCATTCAAGTATGGAACTGTTATTATTCTTCCTTTCTCTTATGCCTAAGATAGCCAAACAATGTTCCAGAACACTAGCAAATAAACATAAATACACATTGGGATAGCCCTTAACGTTAGACTGGATTAACTGTCTGCTGGAGAATGTGATGCGTAAGGTGGATGCTTAAAATGTCTTCTTCAGATATTTAGAAAAGCGGTTTCTAGGAATTTCTGCTTTGATCTCACCTTTGAATTCCAGGTCCATGAAGAGAGTTCTCTTAGTAATAATTGTGACTTTTTTGGCGACAGAGGCTTTTATTTCATGCTTTCGTTGATGAATCTTGGTGGATACCCGTTCTGTAGTAGGGTTCCAAGTAATAAATTTAATCCTTTCTTTATCATGTCTTTCAAATAGGCTTTTATAATCTTTGAATTTAATATACTCACCAGGCTTTGCTTTTAAATCAGTGGAACGAAGCCCTGGAAGTTGATAAGCTACCTATGCGTCGGTTGCACAGTGGTTAGAAGTCTCGTCGATCATGCATATGGTCCGGGTTCGATCCCCTGCCAACACACACCTGATATCTATGGTCGGCCTTCAAAATTTGGGCTACCGATATCACATGCTGAAAATTCCATAGCTGTACCAAAAATACCGTGTGGAATCAAGCTGTAATAAAAAAGAGTTGCTTTGCGATATATTGATCTGTAGATCGTACAGTCTTGTCTTCCTTTATCTATATTGTCATCGGATATTTTTGTAAGTACATTAGGTCGCACTAATTCGTCTGGAAACACACACTCCAATATTAGTGTATGAGTCTTCTTAAAAGAATCATTTTGGGTCAGGTAAAATCTACTAGGAAATTGTCAAGTGTTGATTAGTGTTCACCTCAAATGGGTGAAGATTCGGCGACCATAATAAAAACTTAATTCCAAAAACAAGAAGTTTAGACAGAAAGGCCATTGCAAAGGGGGTTTACCAATGTTCTCATATTTAAACAGTGACCTGAATAAAAGCAAACCGCACACACATACATACATATATGCACGAAGGACAGTAATATCGAATTTCAGCTTACTAGTAGTTGTTGTGTGGTATTTTGATACTATAATATTTCAACAATTCTTACCACATTTTGTCCTTCACTCTCATCAGTATGTAACAAATTGCTTTGTTCATCCAAATCGTATCGGTTCACACACAAACTTAAACTCGTTCAGTTTGCCAAGAGGATATTGAGCTTGGAAAAGAGTGTAAGTTAAGCATATGGCGAAAAATATACCGTTTAAACAAAGCCTACAGCACTGCTACTTGGACTTCAAAGATTGAAGCTCTATGTTCCACCGAAAACACGAGGAATGAGGAAAATCATCAAAAATCGCATGAAATCTTGTTGCTTTATTGAAAAAAGAAAAACTTAATATGCCTTAGTATTTTTTAAAATTTATTTGTATAAGTTTCTATAGTTAATATTGACTACACAAAGACATTTGCTAACTGGACACCATGCTGTACAGTTGTAATTATTTTGTAGAAAAACACCTTCACTAGAAATATGGATAAAGATAAGAACAGTATACTACGAGGGCTGGTAACTTGACTTTGCATTTTACGAATACAAAAGCATACTTCGGGATAATTTTAGAAACAGGAAGAGAATATTGGGTGAACTTTAACGACAAAACACTTGATCGACTCCCATCAATCAAATCAGTCCTGACAATGGATGGAAGATTATTATTTTTACAGAATTCAAGCAAATCTGTCGGGTTTCTTTCTTTTCCAGGTTCACAACAATTTATTTGCAATTAATAGTGCTCTCTGAGCTAGTTGGTTTAGTTGCAGAGCCTTCGTCGTCTTTCTGGACGACATCTTCAGCGCAGTATTTAGGATAAAATGAAATGATTTAATTTTTTCATGAGTGATAGAATTGCGTCTCCTGGTAACCATCTTTACATATGTATTGATCATTTTGTATTGACTTGGATTTTGAACTTTCTGGTCACCTGATTTACTTTTTATTAGTTGGTATATAATAACGTGTTTGTTAATTGCATTTTCGTCTGAGCACTAGGCTTCAAGCAATTCCCTGGCACATTTGTTGTTTTCTCTGTCTTAGATTTCGAAATTATCCCAATCAGACTGATGTCCATAATTATCTATATGCATTGATTTGAAAGAATATATATCGTGTCTTTTCATGGCTGATTTGTATTCCTGGATTCTGATTGGAAAGGGATACCAACTTTGGCCGATGTAGTGCCTGTTATAGTTCATACAATTTGTTTTGTAAATGGTACTAGTTTTATCTCCTTTTTCTGTTGGATCTTTCGGTTTGCATAATATTGAAATAAGTAATTTGACTGGCTTGTGTGCTGTATCTATATCAAACGGTTTCAATATTCTAGCTGTTATTTCAGAGATATTTTTCATGTATGGTAGGATGAATTTTCTAGTGGTCTTTGGTGATTTTTCCTTGTTGATGCTGTGATTCATAACATAACAATTTATATAGTGACGTCAGACATCTCTGTACAAAACAGGTAGCTACAGTCCCTCTTTTCATCTTGGCTTTATAATAAGAGGGAGAGAAAAAGAGAAATGAAAGCAATTTTTCACTTTGTTATTCAATCAACTATTATTATTCTAACTGAATAAAAATTCCTATTAAAATTTTCAAGAGAATGGATACTGAACAAAGAGTACTCTTTTCGATAAATTCATCATCAGGCTCTACATTTATACATACATTATAGTGAATGAATGAATTAGTGTTATGAACAAAATTAATGTTGTTTAAATAACATGAAATCAATGATATTGATAGATTACAGCTAAATCGCATCAACATAAAATAAGCTGAATGTCAGAAGAATTAGGAAAGATAATAGTACAAATTCATGAGTTTAATCGCTTCACTGTGAATAGTTTCCGGTGTTATTTAACATGTCCCTTTCGATAGTTTAACTTTAGTTTACAATATACAGTACTACATTACCCAGCTTTGTTATACAATACTTTGTTCGTCTGGTAAACTTACTTATTTTGCAACCCTAAGATTTTATTGCGCCCGATCTGTAACTACGAGAAAAATCACATAATTTAATTTTCCACGATTAACACTATGGTTAATATCACTACTAATATCACAGATTTCGCAGATGATATATGTATAATGTTTCACAAACTCGAAGACTTGCAGGAAGGCGAAAATCAACAAACTGACTGAAGAAGCAGGCGGCGAAGATAGGACTCTAGGTGAACATAGAGAATGCAGAAGTGATGAAGATACCCAACGAGCAGCGACAACAACCAGCATCAACAGGAGAGATTTAACAGAGGTTACTTTCTTCACTTACCCAGGAAGACAGCATCATTTTAACCACAGGTAGATGGCACGGATAAAGATATCAAAGTCACCAAGCCAGCCAGAATAGGAAAGGTGAGATACGCCTTCATCAACCTGAAACCAGTTTGGACATCTACACTCAGCATAAGAAACAAGGTTTGCATTTTCAACACCAATGTCAAGTTGGTCGGGACAGAAACTTGCACTGCATGTCACGGTAAGGATTTCCCACTGTCACCAACATCTCGATCCATACTGAAGATCAAATGACCAGCTGACTGTCTGAAAAGAATTAGTAACAAGAAACTCTGGCTTGGAACAAACCAACAAAGACCTAGTCGTTCAAAAAATATGTAGGAGAAAGGGCAGATGGATCGGGCATATGCAACAGAGGAGGCCGCCGAATGACATCACGCGCAATCCAGGCCATCACTCAAGTGGAATCCCGATGGGAAGCGACGAGTGAGTCATCAATGCTAGGGTGACATGGATAAGATCGTGTGGGAAGGAGATGAGGGGTTATGGAAAATCGTGGACCCAGGTGAAGTGGATATCAGAAAGTAGAAGAAAGTGGAGAGGTGTTGTTGAACCCGTATGTTCCACTTGGAACCCAAAAGAATAATCATATCAAAAGTATTGACAGTTAGTGTTTAGATTTTCCTGAGGAACATAATCTGTATTTGAAATGACCTCTAGATGACAGTCAACTGCAAATTTGTAGCCATGAACGCTGGTAAAATGATCTACCCATAATCGAAGCGACACTAATTAAGACTATGCTGGACATTAATTCGCCATCGGATATTAGCAGAAAACAGAGGGTATCGCCTTCTATTAACTTAGTTCTTTGAATATCCAAGAATACTCTGTATTAGTTGTGCAAAATCTTTTAACTGTATGCAACGGTAACAATAAATCACTTCAAGCCATTGATATTTAGGATAACAAAAGAAGATTAAAGAATTCCTATGATAAACAAGGGGAGTATGAGGTAGAATGTAATCTTCAAGTGTTTTTGCGCAGGGATTTTATTGTTTCTAAGAATCACCATGAAGTGAATTCATTTGGAAAACCATTGAAAACCAGCAGTGAGTACTCAACAGCCGTTTCATTCACCTTCACCATGACCTATCCAGGGATTAGACCTAGAAGGAAAAGTTTGTAGACTATTCAGCTACTGGAACCCAGTGGTCTCTAAGTTTTTTTATTTACAGCTTGATTCCACACCGTATTTTCGGTACAAGTATGGAATTTTCAGCATGGATATCGGTAGCCCAAATTTCGCAGGCCGACCATAGATATCAGGTATGCGCCGGCGTGGGCTGGAACCCCGGACTATGTGCATGGTCGGCGAGAGTCCTAACCACTGTGCCACCGACGCACCAATTTCTGACAACCCGTGACTTCTAGTGTAATCACCAGCCAACACGTCATCATAGGTCCTAACACCTAAAAATCTAACCTGTTGATTTAAAGAATATATTAATATTCAAAGTAACAATGAATTTTATCTTTCCATTCATCTAAAACAATCGCAGTGAACATGAAGACATACAGAATTATAATCTAGAAGCACGAGATGCGTGCAAACACATTATAGTATTAATATGGAAAAAGTAATTTCACAACAGACAGGATTCATGAAATCAACACTTAAGGAAAATATAATTCTTTCCATAACAAATTCAGCTGGGAATAAAAACTGATACTGAGAAAATTGATTCTGTGAAATGAACTGAAGAGGCTAAGTGTATAATAATCGATTTAACAAACTTATGTACAGGAAATGCAGTACAGTTCAAGTACACACTGAATAAAATAAATCGCCACTAAAGCCTACCAAAACCTGGTGACTCATTTCAGTTCTACCACTTCTCAAACAAGCACCATTGCTTGAATCAGTCAATTTATACGACGATGAAATCTCTCTCTTCATTAAGTCAGTTTTTCAGATTAGATGCTTTAGTATTAACAAACTAAATGTGGTCTTATTTACACAACAAGACCCTACGAAATCAAATAGACATACACCATTAAACATTGTCCTCATCACCATGTCCACAAACATCTGTGAAAACAATAGCTATTATATTCCGACAAAATAATACTCTGAATAAATCAGAGATCACAAAATTATGCATACTGCCCATGTCCAGTCACCAAAATAAACAATATATATATTATTATATAAGATAGACAAACAAATATGTATGCAAATCAGACAAGTGGTGTCATAACGACTTCATCGCCAAAGTAACTTTCCTGATAAACAAAAGTTTTTGGCGGTCCCCTTAAAAACTCAGCTACAAAAAGCCTCATTCACTATAATGCATATTAATTCCTCTTGTTCACTTTGTTTTAATCTGTTAAAATATAACCTCTAGTAGTGTTTTCTTCTTTCGCGAGTATTTAAAATGTCTACAACCTACTGACTCACAAATTTCTACTAAACCCGAGGAAAACCATAATCGTGGGTGACAACTTATCCTAATACATGAAATAACTGTCCATGATTTCTGTCCTAAGGTCCTAATATGGTATTCCTGCACCATTCTTAACTGTCTTTCAAACAAATGTTGTGCATTTCTCGGAAAAGGCAAAGAAGAAATATCATAATGGATTGGTTTGCATGATCTGTTGTCAATTAATAATGTCTAAACTAATATACAATTGGTGGATGGTGGCTAGCAGTGGAATCCAGGATGCGCATTTCGTCCTGTTTGAGACTCGTCATGTCAACCTGAGACCGAGCACTTCAGTCCAATCAATCGACGGGAAAATCAAAAATTCAATTAAATGTCTAAACTAATATTTGATTTGAAGATCCGGTACAAACAGAAATCACCATACAATAAACTGCACTGAAACTCCTGTACATTATCTAAACACTGTTCAGAATAAAGACACTATTATTAAAAATATATATTTTAGTTTCATACAACAAATTCAAAGGACTAGAATTATATGTGTTTCTATGCTGAATTGTTAGGAAATGCATACATTTTAAGGGTCGAGGTGGAAATTCCTCATTTTGGTGTTTGAAGACCTAAGTTTCATGCTTTCCCAGCACTTATCATCAAGAAATATCTTTTACCTCAAGGATAATGATATCACCACATAGAATCAAAATATTATCACCTAATATTGCAGTCAATGACAATATATCACTGAGCTATTCGGGCTTACAGCTGATCCCCTGTAGGACTGCAGCTGATATATTAACTGGTCACTGATGAGTAATCAGTGTTAGTGACTGATTCTTACTGGTTGATTTTGCACTGTAGTCACCCAAGTGGATAAATTGTTTCTTCAGTGTAATTTAAATTGATTTAAGGTAGTAGTAAGAAGGAATTGGCGTAAACTCTTGACCTGGGTTTCATCTTTCTTGGCACTCATCAGCAAGGTGTGCGTTGGTGGCACAGTGGTTAGGACTCTCGCCGACCACGCATATGGTCCGGGGTTCGAGCACCCGACGACGCACACCTGATATCTATGGTCGGCCTGCGAAATTTGGGCTACCGATATTCATGCTGAAAATTCCATACTTGTACCAAAAATACAGTGTGGAATCAAGCTGTAAAAATCAAAAAAAAATCTTTGTCGCTAGTATCAGATGTCTACTCCTCTTAGAATCTTTTATTCGTAAGTTTCTGTGTTGCACTGGTTAGTGCAAAAGATCTTTTTTGAGTTATTCAACTGCTAAAAGTCAACAGACTAAGATCAGTATCTAAGTACATTTCAAAGATAACTTTAATCAAATCATACGGCTACAAATACCAAAATGCCTATCATAAACGTTTGCAATCACTATCGACTCGTCACCTGTTTTCTATATGTGCAAGCTATGTTTTTTTATTGTAAAGAGAGAGGTCCACTTATTACGTAAAGTCATTACAAGTAAAATCATCAGCATCTGAACTACTCTATTGTTTTTGTGAAGAACAAGAATGTGGAGAGTTTGTAGCGGTAAGTAGGTAGGTAATTCCCCAAAATTACTTGCTACAGCATTTATCACTGAACATTATATGCTAACCCTCGCCGTTTAAGTTGATTTGTTTAACTGAAGGCTCACGGTAAACCATCTATACCATCTAGCACAACGTCGTGTTACGTTCTTTCGTTTACGATACCTAAATGGCTAAGCAGTCAACCTCACATTATGATTTAGTCCCAAAATATACTTCGTAATTTGGACGGTCAATTTCGGTGTTTTGCTTTGTTTTTTGTCTACGCGGAACCAATACTATGGAAGTTATAGGTATTAGATCTTGAGTTAGTACACATCGTACTTTCCGTGAAAGTCAACACCCTTAGCTTCTGAAAGTTTAAGTTTGCATAAGAAAAGAGACATTTCTACTTTGATCCTTGAAATACATACACTTCCATATGATTAAACAAGAAAACAAATATAATTCCAGTCATTTGAATCGGTTGTGTAAAAAAACACAAATATTTAAGATATTTTGTTTTCAGACAAGTTACTTTAGGGATGAGGTTGTCATGACACTATTCGTCTAATTTATACACAAATTCGTTTGTGTATCAATATGTAATATTTTGTTTACCTGGGTGACTGACTGACTGACTGGACATGGGTAATATGAATAACTTTCTGATCTCTGATTTATGCAAAATTATATTTTGTTGGTAGATGATTATGTTTATTTTATTTAGGTGGTCGTTTGTGGACATGGTGATGAGAAGAATGTTTCGGGGGTATAAAATCACTATATTTCATAGAATCTCGTTGAGTAAATGAAACTGCGTTCACTTCAATAGTCATAAGATCTTATCTGGAAAGCTGACTTAACAAAGAGACAGTTTTAACTTTTGTATGAATTCAGTGGTTCATGCAATGGCGTTTGTTCCAGAAGGGGTGGAAATTGAAATGAATCACAAAGCTCTGGTATGTTTTAGCAGACAGATACTCTAACCTGTGATATTTAACGTGAAGTATGTTAAGATTTCTCAGAGCGCATATTAACGTATAAATGTGCTGCATAGAAGCTTTGTGATACACTCTGCCATTTCACTTCACTGGCATCAATTTAATTCCAGTTGTCTATAATACACAATCGAGTTTGTGATGCAGGGGAAAGTATGATTCTTAAACGGTAGTCTGATGAATACTGCCTCTTGTGGAATTTCTTTCTTTATGTTGATATTCTGTGTTTTGGTGATTATTGTGCTTCTAGAGTACAATTTCCTGTATTATTATATTTACTGCGATCGTTTTGTAAGATGAACTGAAAAATACATTTCATTGATAGCATGGAGGATTTCATCATGAGCTGACATTATTTAGAGAACCACTGGAAAACATGGGAGTGCTGGATAGCTGTTTGGTCAGCCTAGTTCGGGACTCTTCAGCAGTACGCACCCACCAGGGTTCAAACCCAGGACCTTCCGGTTACAAGGCGAGCTGATATACCATTAAGCCACTGGGACCCGATCCAATGGTCCTTGAATTCTAACTTCTGCCAATTCACGACATAGCGCGACTGCTAGCCAACATCTTCGGCGAGTATTTGTCCTCACGCCAGACCCGCTGCACCCTACTGGTCACGACTTCCCACTGGAACCCAGGTAACTACCTACCTGAATAGGGCCAGTCGCCAGTGAGCATCAGATTGATTTTCAAGTATTGGTTTTGTAGGGATTTTGTTTGATTACTTGGTTCTCTGACTGGTGTCAGCTCATGATGAAATCCTCCATGCAATCAAACAAAATCCCTACAAAACCAATACTCGAACATTTTATTGATATTTTGTATATTAATACATCCTCCTTCAAGCAAGGGATCATATTCTACTGATGCTAGTAATGACTAGAATTGTAGGATTGTTTGATTTCGTCGACTCTTGGTGGGGGAATGACGTGGTTATTAAAATACCTTCTGACAATACAAGTGAGTGTTCACAACTTAGATAAAGTGGAATGTTATTCAAATTATTTCTATGCAGTTTAGATAAAGTCGAACCATCGAGCCATCTAACACTTGTTAAAGGTACACTACAATGGTAAGTCACCTAGCCTGGTGACCATATTGCAGTTTTGACTGATAGAATTCAATGAGCATCAGTATCAACGTCTAAATGCAGTGTCAAGTACACTGTAGGTGACCAAATCCTTAAAGATTCTCTATCTAATTGTGTCTATAACATAAAAACCTTCAAATATGATGCGATACACATCGGATAAACATCTCGAGAAATCAAGATCAGAAGAAATGAACACCGTAGAGTTTCTGTTCGACCACCGAGATATCCATTTAGTTAACTAGAAAAACTTGAAAAATCATGAGGCATGGTTCGTCTACACGCTATAGAATCAGGTCACAAAATTGATTTTGACAATATTGAAATAATCCAGAAAAACTTCAGAAACCACAAAGAACGTCAAATATCAGAAGCACTTCATATCAAGTGGAATCCAAATAGCCTGAGTAGGAATGATGGACTAAAACAGAATCTGACCTGGTTACAACACCTCCCTCCCCCATGAAATGACAAAATCAATACGAATGTGATAAGCAATATCATTATATAAACACAGGCTGTTTTATAATTTTACACACTTATCAAATCCAACAATCCACACCTGGTTTTGTTATCTTTACCAATTGGCCAATTTGACACTGAAAAATGACCACATACTGTCGAACAATGATCAAGTTAGTAAACTTTGTTTTGATACCATAACACATGTACTATCACGTTTTGTTATTTGGTTTAGTGATCATTGTTATTTTGACTTTCAATGTGTCCTTTTAACTTGACCTAAGTCTATTTTCTCACCCCTTAACTCTTTGTTATATATACATGTGAAAAATGACGTAAGATCCCACTGTATTTACCAATTTGAATGTACGTGTGGACACACATACATAGGAAGGACTCATCGATCTGAAGTAAGGGCTTCACAACATATTCCTAAATGGCTCCAGAAACAAAAAGCTATTAGCATTAAATAGAGAAACATCAGTAAAAACAATATCGTTTTGTTTTTCATTCATTGGGAACTACACTAAAACCTTTATTATAATGAATATCATATACCCATGCTCAAATTTTTTCAAACTGTTAAAAGTGAACTTGGTTTAAACATATTACATTGTAGGTGGAGTTTTCCATTTTAATGACTATATTGATGTACATAAAAATATATCTTTTTATCGATCTGGTGTTATGAAGTCATGGGTTCACAATATACTGTTTAATTTATCTATCAGGATGTGAAAAGTAGTGTTTATGGTTGTACCTCTATCCCACTTGTGATCTCATGTGTAATATTGTTGAAAGCTTTTAGAAATACCTGTATAAATCTCATTATGTACGCGCGCTTGTGTGTTTTGCCCCGCACTACAGCTCCATAATTCAACTCTTACATTAATTAAACTTATGCTCTTCCTGTTCGGAAACTAATTAGCAGACTTAAACGACTGTCACAGACAAAAGCATGACCCATAAATCATATTTTATTTTTCATACTTGTCTCAACTTTCCCTTTAGAATACCTGTCGGTATATAGTTCTATTTTTCACGTCTATTTTTATGTATGCGTATGCATACAACTTACATTTATGTCTAAAACAAAAGCATAGTTAATTATTTGTAAGACGTCACTAACCTGATGCTATACAGTTAAGCATTTTACGCTACAGTGGCTTTTGTTTTCATCAGCGACTGGTTATACAACACATCTTTGCTTTCGTAAATAGTACAGAGGCCTTAGTCCTTATGTGATTACTGGCGATGAAATATTAAAGTACTTGAATGTCGCCATTGAAATTCATCTCTTCAACACTTTGATAGACGTTGTGACTCATAAACTTCAGAATCTGCCAAGGTGCAGATATAAGTCTTTCACGACATAAAAACAAAACTTAAATATCCAAGTGAACATCAATTCCTATGAGATCATATGAACGCAATGCTAATGACTAAGTAAAAGGCTCACTGCCAACTACTTCGACTCAATTAATTTCATTTCACAATGAAAATCACCTAGCATGAAGTAAGAACTCGCGTCTCCCTTCTTTTGCACATTAAATGTCAAATATTTATTTTTTTATTGTAGCTTGATTTCACACATTATTTTTCTGCAGCTATGGAAGCTTCAGTATGTGATATCAGTAGCCCAAATTTAACAGGTCAACCACTAAAATCAGGTGTGTGTCGACTGGGGAACGAACCCACGACCATGTGTATGATCGGCGAGTGTCCTAACCTCAGTGCCATCGACGGTTAGTGAGACGAAAGTGCCTCGGTGATTCATTAGCTGAATGCCTACTAAACACGTGAGTTGTCCAGATTCAATTCTCAGTATGCGCACTCATAAACCTCACCTATCAGGTAATAAGCCAGGAAAAGAGGGAAGGTTAAGTGTGAGGCCAGTGAAATCCACTCCGATAAAAAAAACAGCATCAGCTTTACTTAACTTATGTATCTTACTGGGAACTTGAAGAGTGAGATAAAAATGAAGCGGCCTGCCTAAGTAATGAAACGAACCTTTCAATTCTGAAGTGGAAGATGAATAAGGCTGCATGAAGTGTACCGGATCAAAACTGGGTGATTTGTCATATCATCTTATTCTGATGCATTCCAACTGGAATATAAGGTTTCAAGCTTGCGATTATAAGTTTCATTAGGGATAGTGTCCTCTTACAAAGTACGGTTACTAGCCTCACCCCTAATCCTCCCTTTATGTTGAGCTTACATGTGGCTAAGAGAAGTGAAGATGTTTACCAACCGGAAATCGAATACCGGATCAAATGAATGGTTGGCTAATATTCTACCGTTGAACAACTGATGCACCCATGATTAATCAAGTGGAAGTAAAAGAGCAAGTATGGAATTTAGATGAAACGATATTCTTTTAGAAAATTGGTTTATAAGGGAGAATAAAGGTCTCCCCAAAACCTCTATTCTGGAACACCTGATTGAATCAAGACACCAATCAAACCCACAAAACATCTTCAGAGTTATCTACAGAATATTTGGGAATCTTGCTAAGAGATTTCGAATCAAACTTCTTCACATCGTGGAAGCAATCGCAGTTCATATGTTAAATCCCGAACTCTGTATACAAAAGAAATTTATTGAGTCATCAAACCAACAGTGGATCTGATGTATCTTAACACCAAATATGTACTTTAGTTTGGTCTTTTTCTTGCTTGTTTGCTTCTTAATTGTATAATATTTTCTTTCCCTCAGCCTTTATTACCATTATTGTTAACTTGACTTTCGTTCAGTTTTAATTTTAGCTGAGCTCTACTCAACCCTGTCAATTAGATTACGTCACTCAACTTGCTTATTTAATCTTATTTTAGTATTCAACCCATTAACGAAATTTGCTATCCAAAATTAACAATTGTAATCACACATCCTCGGAAATATTCCTTTTATCACAAAGACAATTTACTCTATAAACATATATGCTATTGTACAGCTTAAGAATGATATCGCCGAAAAGAGTAACTCTTTGCTGATCGCTTTACTTTTACCATTTATGAATTGCCTGCTGCTTGGCTTTAATTTATCTGATATTTAGTTTAGTTTTATACTAATATATATTATCTCTTACAGTATGCACAGAGCTGGCTGACAGTGGACACCAATCCTCCAACCAAAGCAGGAATCTTCAATGCTATCAAGCTACTAAACACCGAAGGGAAGGCAACAAGACCAGACGGAAATATAGCACTCCTAAGCTTTGAAAACTGACCCAGAGACTGCGGCAGGTGTTCTCATGCCATCATTGCAAAAGGTTTAGAAAGAAGGAAAGGTGACTACTGATTGAAAGAAAGGATGCCCCATCAAGCTACTAAAGAAGGGCGACTTAGGCCTCTGCAAGAACTCAGTGTAGTCCAGTAATACTCTTGTCTACAACAAGTAAAATACTAAGTCGCATCATCCTGGAGAGAGTAAAGGATGCACTGGATGCAGAACTCCGCCTCACTCCCCGGAACAAGCTAGATTCAGGAAACGGAAATCATGTGTTGATCAAACTGCAACTCTACAAATCATCATCACAGATAAAAGCATAGCATGGCAGTCAAACCTCTACCACGACCTAGTTCATCGAGTTTAGAAAGACCTTCGGCTAACAGTGTTGACCGAGAAGTGATTTGAAAACCACTTCTGCAGTACGGGGTGCAGTACCCAAGTATTTGTCAACCTCATTCAACATCTGGCCATGACAATACCATGTGTCAGGTGATCCACTACGGAAAACTCAGGAGTAAGACAAGGCTGACTGCCTATTGTCACCGATGATATTCTTAATTGTGGTGGACTGGATTATGCATCAGACTATTAAGGTGAGAAGACAGGAATACGCTACACTGAAAGATAAAAGGACTCCAGAAGATGTAAATTTTACGTTTGAATGATTGGTGTCTAATGACACACAAACTCAAAGACTTGCAAGTGAAAATCAACAAACTGGCTTAAGAAGCAGCAGCCGAAGATGGGGCAACAGGTGAACATAGAGAAGAGACTGAGGCGATGGAGATAACCAACCGGCAACAACAAGCAGCACCAATCACTAACAACGGGAGGAATTTGACAGAGGTCACTTCCTTCGTTTGTCTGGAGACTACGGTTTCAAACACACGCGGTCACCAAGAATGAAGTTAATTAAGTCAGCCGGAATCGGAAAGGCAAGATACGCACTCATCAACCTGAAAATAGTTTGTAAATCTTCCGCACTCATCATAAAGAAAGAGATTCGGATTCTGTTCAACGAAAATGTGAAGTCAGTCAGTCAGTTCTTCTATTCGGATGAGGAACCTGCACTGCGTGTCACGAAAAGCATTTCCACCAGTCTACTGCAGACTTTTTTCAATAGCTGCTCCCTTCTCTGACTGGCTCCATACTGAGGATCAAATAGCCAGCCGGCCGAGCGGCCATAAATAATTAGCAACATGAAACTGGCTGAGAACAAGCCAACAGGCGACAGCCGATTCGTCAACAAGTATGTAGAAGAAAATGCAAATGGATTGGGCATACGTTGAGGAGGCCTTTGAATCACATTGCGCTCTATGCAGGCCATCTTGTACCAGCAGAAGGCAAGACATGGAAGTCGCGGTATACTTTCAAGTTATCAAACCGCTATATGAATATGAATATATATAGTTTTATATTCTCTAACCAATCACTGATTTTGGTTTACATTAAACGAAATGAAATGGAATGTACAAATATACATAGTATCCTGTTGCTAATGCTGTATTGAACTGTGGGAATATGCGGGAACAATATTCCGCTGTAATGCATTGTCTGCATCATATCACGAAAATCTCTCAAATAGAATCCCAATGGGAATCGACGAGTAGTTTGTTGGTGCGAAGTTTACATTAAGGACATGAGAGATTATGGGCGATCGTGGACCCAGCTGAAGAGGAAGGGGAAAATAGAACAAAGTGAAGCTGTGCTGTCCAAGCCCTATGTTCCACTTAGAATGATAAATAATATAATATATAATATATATATAATACATAGTGCAGAAGATTTCCAAAATAGTTTCAGGTTGATGAAGGCATATCTGGCCTTTCCGATTCTGGTTGGGTGGCTTTGATATCTTCATCCGTGATGTCCGCCTGTGGTTGAAACTATGCTGGCTTCCTAGATAAGTAAAGGCAGGAAGTAACCTCTGTTAAATCTCTCCCGTTGATGGTTGGTTGTTGTTGTTGCTACTGTTGGTGGTGGTTGGTTATCTTCACCACCTCCTTCTCCACCTTCTCTATGTTCACCTGGAGTCCTGTCTTCACTGACTGCATCTTCAGTTAGTTTGTTGGTTTTAGCCTGTAAGTCATCGAGTTTGTGCGACATTACACATAAATCATCCACATGCGAAATCTAGATCTTCTAGAATTTACTTATCGGTGGTCCAACATGCACCATTTAGAATAAAGCTATTATTACTTATATTATTGTTAAAAATACACCAAATCAAGTTCTTCTCTATGAAATACCATTGATAGTGATGCTTAGCCTGATTTTACCAGAGAAAAGCTCCACAATAAGAGCAATGAAACTGATAGAATATCAAAACTGTAATTACATTAACTTATGAGTTAGTTTTCTTTCTTTAAAACCGTTATATAGTTAATGTGGTTTGGTTTCATTTTCTCAGAGATCATCAAACTTAGCATACTTAAATTATTCCTTGCAGTGATAAATTAGCTAGCCATCTTAAAGAATATATTCAGTATATTCTCTATCATAATTTTAATTTATTTAATAAGGAAACAAATGTATATTAATAATAGTACGGCTAACATAAGTCAGTTATTGATAAATATTTAAATTCACATCAGAATTTAATCGATTATTCACAGAATACAAACAAAAGACACTGAGATGTCTCATTCACATTAGATGTTATATTAGTGCATAATATAGAAATAACGAGATATATTGTTAATAAAATTTAATTTAATCAATTAAAATAAATCGATAAATAAATAATACATGATAACTACAATGATACACCTACTAAATTAAATCGATAAATGTTTGAAAAGAATCGATTTACTGAAATAATCATGTGACTAATTTATGTGTTGAGATATAAAAATTAGGAAATTAAATAAATGTCTACAAATAATGAAGTCAAAAATAAAGATTGAGTACAGAATAAGTATTCTTTCCGATAACTTTCTCATCTGAACATCGCAGTTAGAAATATACATAACATTTAAAAAGTAATTTATATTGACAGCATTGATGTTTTTTAAATAATGTCGAGTTGTTAGGATAAATGGAATACACTTCAAACACATGTGTAAATAATAATATGCATAAAAAAACAGAATACTAAATTGAATATCGCATAAAATTAATACAATTTAGATGGCAATTAGTTTAAACAGTGATAGTTTATGAAACACACAACTTTTTACTTCATTTATATACATGAACGAAATTGATTAGACATTCGAATAAAAATCAATTTCACTCATGTTTATAAATGAAGTAAAAAGTTGTGTGAGTGATTGGATATGATTATGAGCAATAATTTGTGCTCGAAACGTCATCAGTTAATATTACTGCATAACAATGTGTGATTTATCAAAATAAAATCTTATCTATAATGGAGTTGTACGGTGGATAACTTTGAATGTTTTATTAACACTGTGATATGGTGGTCGGTATCCTGTCTATAATAAACCAATCAGAATTCAGTCAACATAAAATAACACCCAATATTTTATTGGTCTTGATTACGTAATAAATGACACATGCTTACGTAAAATGAACTTTGCGGTTCACATCGTTGTGTGTTCTCGCTTGAGTACTGAGGGCTGAGGAAACAGGTAGATGTATGTTATTGGTGTAGACAAGCAGCATTCGTGTACAGCGAATCTGTGTCCAGGTTTGGCGTTCATATTTCATTCACGACTTTAGGTACCGCATATATGAAGTGAGCTAAAAAAGAACTACAAATAGACCCTGTTTGTCCTTATCTTAACCATGAGGATGATGTTCATAAATCCGATTAGGCATACATATTTAAACTTATACCAATAAGGGAAATTGAAAGGTGGCTGATGATAACTATGGAGATGATGAGAGTCCAATGACAGTGTAATTTCCTGGATGAAACAACTTTGAAACACATGCATGTGACGTGGATTAAAACAATGCTGGTTGGAAAAGAATACTCTTATCAAAGTCATACAGTTGAATTGTTTCTCTGAAAAGCTGGTAAAAAAATAAACCAAATCGTTTATCATAGAAGAAATAGATAAACTGTATAACTTGGTTACATAATGTGAAATATCAAATGATAATGAACAGCCCCTAGAAATGGTTATTAAAAATATGAGTGTATAGAAAGAGGATTATTGTTCATAACAGGAAGAAATTCATAATGTATGTAAAGTATATCTTCAGAGGGCTAATAGTATAAAAACAAAAGAAGACAAATTACACACAAAATTCAAGTTTGGTCACGGAGTGATGTCAGTTACAGAACCACTGGAAGCGAAATAGTATTGAACACCTGTTTCGTCCTCGTTTGGAAGTCTTCACTGTATGCGCACACCGGAGTTCAAACTTTGGACATTTGGGTTACAAGACAAGCTCGTAAATCATTCATCCACTGAAACCGTACCTAATGGCTCATGAACTCCAACTTTTGCTAATTTGTGATTTCCGTAGGATCACCAGCCAATGTCGTGGTTGCTGAATATTTGCCCTCACACTCGACCTGGTGGAACCCATTGGCTACGACTTCTCACTAGAACTCCAGGCAACTTCGTCTTGTATCCAATCGCTAGTAAGCATAAATTTAATTTTCTTGAGTTGGTTTGCAGATATTTGATTTGTTTTAAGCTTGATAATGGATCAGTGTCTGTTAGAGAAACATTGGAAGCAGGCATGGAGTACTGTACCGCTATTTCCCTAAGTGACATCAGTCTGTGATAGAACCTAAACAAATCAAATCTCTAGAAACTAACTCTTGAAAACATACTAAACTGTTGTAGTATAGGTCAAAAAGTTTAAAGTCACGGTAGTAAGATTGACTGGACAAGCAGCTTCTTTATGCAAAATTCAGACTTTACCTTATTCATGGCAGAGGCTTCGACTGTACACAGAAGATATAGCTGAAAAACCTTACCTCACCTTATATAATGACTTCTGAACGCTACTTAACATCTAACATTTGAAATGACGTTAGAGTATTAGAGAGAGTTTGTCAATTGATCAGTTTCTTCCCTGACATACAATTCAGTATGTGTTTTTATCGACTGACACTGACACTTGACCTCTACTAACATTTTCCATGACCTTTCACAGATAATTTCTAGCTGTGCAACGTTAATGATAAATTATGAAAAGGATGAACCAACCAAGAGCTTATTGCTCAACAAATATGTAGAAAGAAATGGAAGTAGATTGAACACAGACTGAGGAGATCGTCGAGTGACATCACGCACCAAGCCCCCGAGTGGAGACCGTATGGGGAACGATGAGCGAGGGATCCGAGGGTGACATGGGGGATATCTTGTGAAGAGGAGATCGAGGCCTATAGGCAGTTGTGCGGCCAGATAGAGAGGACCTCAGAGAATAGAACAAAGTGTAGATATGTTGCTGAAGCCCTGAATTTCACTCGGAACCTAAGGGAACAACAATAATAATAATATGAAGAGTACTATTCCTGACTTGTGTCTTTCTAACTTTGAAATGTTAAAATCCCCTATCTATTCTGCTGTTCGAATGAACTTGTCAAAAACACTTATCATTAGGTGGTTGGAAACAGTTGACAGGAATCCCCAAAACTGGCTTCCATGCATGTTGACATTCATCAAAAGGTGTAACTCCAAACTCGGAAGGAATAATAAATTTTCGTCTCCCGCTGTGGTAGTCAGAGACTTTAGCACCAGGCTATTCAGGCTCATGACTGACCTCCTTAAGGACTGTAATTGATACGTTGATCGGTCACTTTGGAGTCGCCAGTATGTGTGAAGTCCTCAATGTTGGAGCTAAGCAAATTGTACCAGCCATTGTCGTGATGAAAATGATCGCTCCTCTATCATCTTTATTTTTATTTTTGATTACAGCTTGATTCCACACCGTATTTTTGGTACAGGTATGGAATTTTCAGCATGTGATATCGTTAGCCCAAATTTTGCAGGCCGACCATAGATATCAGGTGTGCATCGGCAGGGGATCGAACCCCGGACCATGTCCATGGTCGGCGAGAGTCTTAACCACTGTGCCACCGACGCACAAATGCTGCCTGCTTGTCTTTGTTGGTTGATAATAGGCCTTTGACGGCTTGGAAAAATTGCATCTGACGACGATATTTCACGCCATCAGTGCAGGATATTAGGAGTAGCTTTCAACTAGCAGTAACCGCGCGTCAGATAAACTTCATTGGCTACGGTACCGCCACTAAGCAAAGTCCAGTTGGCTGGGGCAGAAACAAGCATAAATTATACTCTTTACAGCATTCGATGGTTACTTGTTATCTTAATATTCCTAATTAATTCTGATTATTCAAAAATGCCCATTAGAAATTTCGAAAAACTGATTACCGAACAAATAATATTCTTTTCGATAACTTCTAATTAAATGAAGTAAAGTATTCGTTAGGTAAAATAAAGGCTGTTGGTACTCTCTCTGGCATCAATAACACCACCTTACGCATTCTCATTAAAGTACTAGTCACTTTTCACTAGACATGGAAGCATTCCATAAATTTATGTGAAACCAGTGCACGAAAATATATTCCTAATCAAAACCCTCTAATGTTGAATTTTTTTAAAAAAAAGAACCATATAGATTCCTTCTTTTACTTTGGTTTTTTACTTTTGCTTCTTTTTTGAGTCATCCTGTATGGTTATAACTGATAAGATGTGGAATGCAAGAAGATAATATCAGCTGACCAGGCAACAAGAACAAAAAGAAATAATCACTGAACCAAGTAGACATGTTTCGAAATTTTCATCTGCCATATATGTCATATAGTATAACGCAGTTATATTTGTATGCTTCCTTGTGAGTATATACGTATGTATGAGTGTGTTTAGTATCAGATTCTTCAGCAAAAAGAAAAGCCTTAATAATTGAAGCAGACTGTTTATCCCGTGATGACGAAGATTATCATGATGAAACGAAAGATATATGCCTCCTTGCTCCCATGTGTTATCAGTTTTTTTTAAACATAAGATCAGCAAGTCAGTGTGGTCTACAAATCAGTCTATCTATCTAACTGATCGAATATCCTGGAGATTAATGAATTAATTCAACACCCTATTTTAAAGTACTCTTTCATTTATGCAGCATGTAAATTAGAGAATAAGATTATGTGATGTGGCTAGGTTTGCATCACAGGAAATTCGTACTACAAGTCTCTTGTTTATAGCTGAACTGTTTTGTCCTACTTTCGAAATCTTCACCAATACTCATTCATGACCCTCCCAGACATCGGACCAAGGACCTTCAGATTAAGCGACCAAAGTCATTGACCGTTCAGGAATTCATCGCTAAACTGATATATAGTCCGTAATTAAACTTGAAACAAATGAATTCCCCATAAACTAACTCTTGAAACATCAATCCAATGCTCACTAGTGAGTGACTGTAAGATGAAGTTGATTGGACCTCTAGTGGGAAGACATGGTCAGTAAGACCTACCATTCCTGGAGTGAGGACAAATACTCACCGAAGACACTGGTTGGTGGTAGTGCCAAAACAGCGAGCTGAAAGAAGTTAAAATTCATGGTTCATTGAATTCCGGGCCGAATGGCTGAAACATATACAAGCTCGCCTCGCAACATCAAGTTGCTGGGTTTGATATTTAATGGGATTATGGATGTGTACTGCTTGAGAGCAAGTTCTGCTGGTAGACGTTACAGTATGTTTACAACTTTAATCCATATTGTTTTCGAACAAACTGCGTTATGATCTGCCTTATTAATTAGCTTTAATTATGATGTTAACAGAATTCAAATGAGCAGTTTGTGCCGATAATATAGTATCACTTGTTTTACTCTTCCACACTAAAATCAAGATTCAATCTTGAATAGTTGTTTTTTTTTTTTTTTTTTTTTTTTTTCTTTGAGATTTTGGCCAATTTGCCGGGACCCGGACCATGTGCATGGTCGGCGAGAGTCCTAACCACTGTGCCACCGACGCACAAATAAACGTATATGTGAAAAGGCTTTATTTAAAAACCCTTATAGAAATCATATATTTTTGTAATTATGAATTCAATGATAGTTTCATGTTGAATGGAATAACACTGAAACAAGCTTGTTTTAACCATTTACTGGATAAAGAAAGCATTCGTTACAACATAATAGATAATAATATGACTTTATATACTACTAATAGACTGATACAAATAGTTGCATAACACTCACACCAGTTAGCAGTCCTTACTAGCCAGATCAAAGTGATCAGAAAACGAAGTGACCATTTCGCTCATCCGGAGCCAAGTTCGTCAACAGTGTATCCTGTTTGACTCAGCTTAGGGAGCCAAATCAGTTCAAACCATTAGAATCCTGGCTATCTAGATACTAAGGTGGACTGGAGATACACTGAAACGAATTGGCATCTGGTAAATTACACCCTTCAAGGTGGAATCTCATAACTATCTGTCTAGATAACATTGATCTGGCTAGCAGGCATCACCAGTTGATGTGAGTGGTATCGAAACTACTCACATACATACTGTGACTTCGCTGAATAATCTAAAATTGGGATGAAACATTTGGTTTTCAATAATTCATGTCGGTTTTTAACAAAATCTACACTGAAATACCCCTCTTCATCGGTGGCCTGCTTAAAACTTGGGCTGCCGAAAAACCTCCATCAATAAATTGCAAATAATTTCCCTGGTTTAGTTTGTTTAAATAGAGTAAAGTATGACCTCTAATAGTACAGTTTACGCTGGCGAATATCTAAAACATTCACAACCTGCTGATTCTCAAATATCTACGAAACATGTGAAAAAGCATTATTCTCGATGGCATCTTATCCCAATACATGAGATGGCCGCTCCTGGGTTGTGTCCTTGGTTCACAAAATGTATTCCTGAACTTTTTATCATTAGCATTCAACAAAATGTCGTGTAGTTTTCTAGGGGAAAAAGAAGAGACATCATAATGGACTGGTTTGCTCTTCAGGTCAGATAGAACTGTGTCACACAATCTATTGTCGATCAAATCTGTTATTTGAAGATCCTGGACGAAGAGAAAATATCATGCAATAAACTCCGCTGAAAATACCGTTCTTTATAAAAATACTGTTCAGAATAAAGCTATTACTATGATTAAATATTATTTCATTTTTGTTATGTTTTATCAGTCACCCCTCTAGTTTCCCCGCCCCCACCCCCCTCGAACTGTGTAGATTGCAAACTGTAAATTTATGGAATCACCGTTTCAACCAAGTAACTAGCCTGATATTCAGCGGTTTGGACTGATTCGTCTCTCTGAACTGCGACAAACTGGCTAAACCACTGATTGACTCAGCCGAAAACGAGTCGAACTGTCATCTATTGTTTAGTGTTTTCGAACTGGCTAGCGAATGCTATCGGTCGTATGCAACTACTCATCCTCAGTCAATCAGTAGTATGTAGTATTATGCAAATATTTCATCCTTTGGATCGAACTCCCTAGTGTTTTAGAATTTAACATCATGACTATTGATTTACTATGTCGAATAAGATATGTATGTGTAATCTTTCCAAAACACCATCTTGTGAACAAAGAATATTCTTATCGATATCTTCTCCATCAGGTTCTATAATTTTATGTAGATATGAGTAAACGAATCGTTGTTATTGACAACACTGATGTGTTTTGTTTTGTAATAACATTAAAACATCATGATTAGACCACGGTTCAAAGTGTGTGTATGTGATAATGTGCATAAATACAGTACTAAATTTAACTTCAAATATCAATGTAAATGATCATTGAGGACCATGATTACATGTAATAGTAGTGGTGAATGCTCATGAATAGTGTTCAGTGTGTATTGTACATACTGACACATACACATAACCTTTTACTGCATTTTTCTACTCTCTATCTCTCTCTCCCTCTTTGATGTTACCAAACCTATATGTGAAGTTGATAACCTAGGTGAGTAAAATTCAGTGTGAACCCTAATTCACGGGTACTGCGCATGTTCAGTGTCCTCTGTAGTCATTTATTTTGATATCTGAAGTTAAATTTAATACTGTATTTATGCATACTATCACACACACATAACCTCGAACTGTAATCTAGTAACAAATTATTTACATATAGCTCTCGAGGTGTTCTTATTTCAGTGTTTCGACGTTATTTAGAAACAAAAACATTAATTTTCAAGAATTGGTTTTGTTTGATTGAATGGAGGATTTCACCATGAGCCGACATCAGTTAGAGAACCACTGGAAAACATGCTGGGAGTACTGGACAGCTGTTTCATCAGCCTGGTTTGGGACTCTTCAGCAGTACACAACCGCCGGGGTTCGAAACCAGGCTAGCGAGCTCGTAGACCATTGAGCCACTGGGACCCGATCCATGGTTCTTGAATTCTAACTTCTGCCAGTTCATGACATAGCGCGACCACTTCGCAATGTCTTCTTCGATGAGTTACTGCCTCATCTTCAACCTGCAGTACCCTACTGGTCGTGAACTGGCAGAAGTTAGAATTCATGGGCCATTGGATCAGATCCCAGTGGCTCAATGGTCTACGAGCTGGCTTACCTTGTAACCAGAAGGTCCTGGGTTCGAACCCCTGTGGGTGCGTACTGCTGAAGAGTCCCGAACTAGGCTGACGAAACAGCTGTCCAGTACTCCCAGGTTTTCCAGTGGTTCTCTAAATGATGTCAGCCCATGGTAAAATCCTCCATACAAAAATAATAATGTTGTCAATATCAATTATTCCTTAACTCACACATATATCTCAAAAACTGATTACTGAACAATGAATATTCATCATATGAACTCTGATCAAGATTTTACCTAATAGTTCCGGATCAATTAAGGCTTAGTGAACAGAAGATATATGTGTAAAACTTATATTTGTAAAATGTCAGCGAAATTAAAATGATTAATTCCAGCGTTTCGTCCGGCAATCTGGTCCGAACTTCTTTAGGAAAATTAATCGAAATTGAAGTAAAATATATAAAAAGGACATCTCTTGTTTTAAAAACTTCGTCCAGTAATATGAGTCATGAAACAGGCATCAAAATATGATAAACAAAACTGTATGAACTGTGATCAAAATTTGACCTCAGGCTTACAAATATTAGTCTACTTTTGTTAAACTTCTGGCGGACTGCTTAAATCACTGGGTTATAAAAATTGTTGTCCTTCAAAATGCTTAAACTCTTCTACATTTCTTATTGTTTTAATCGTGCACTTATTATCAAAACCGCTGGATGAACTCAAGAGCCTATTTTAATTGACTTCCAGTTAAACGCTATGCAATTTCTCAAAGAAGTGAAGAAAAAACGTGCAAAATATGTTCTTTTCTCATATACAGAAACTCTACGTCGCACGATATACTTCAGATTATAACTTTGTAAGTAAATCTTTATGAAAAGGGATATTCTGGAACTAAATACGCTGAAAATTTCTGTATTATATGTTCACATATTGTCTGAAATATAGCCTTATTATTATTTTTAAAACACTTTAGACAGTGTGTACTTTTGCGCCAGATTTTTAGTGATTACGTTCCACTAAAGTTTATGGCCGTAGATGACTGAGTATGAAGAACATACTTATATGTGGCATACAATGGTGCGTGTGTGTGAGTACGTGAAAGAAGAATTTTAAATCACTCGCTAGCCTCTTCATAAGAAGATATAGACAATTGGGAATTCAGACTAAGTATGATTGATTAGTGATACATACCCATTTTTTATTTATTAATCATAACTTGCCATGCATCAGTTAACATCACACTTTCTGGGCTGTTCAAGCTTTTGGGATGCAACCATATGTGTACGGCTTCTGCAGTCAATTTTTGTTTATACGAACGGAACCTTTCTGTAGAAGCTTGGTCCTACCAAAGTTGATCATGTGTCCCATATGTTGTTGAGTGTTGTGCAACTGTCGATCTGTTTTCTAGCTGATTCAAATATGCAGAGGTCTTTAGTACCATTCGAAGACGCTCTTTATGCTCGTTTTACTCTTACATCTACTTGTCTGGAAGTTCCTCCCTACATATACAGAGTCACAATCCGTACAAGTGATCTGGTACACACATTTCTGTTGATTTCTTCCATTTTTACCCTTAACCTTCACCAGTGATGAGCGTAAGGTGTGTGTTGTTCGGAAATTCACTCTTACGTCATGTATGGTAAGGATTGGCTTTACTTCACGCGATGTTTCTTTGAGATAAGGAATCACCACTGAACTAACCCATGTCTTAGCAACAGGTTTCGATCCATTCTTATCTTCACATTTTAAATATCTTTTTATTAAGGCTTTCGGGTAATTATTCAATTCAACAATAAACTGAACCAATTTTAATTCCATGTTCGTCTCTTTCTCGATAACTAGATGTTTGGCTCTGTTAATCGAATTATTCTCCACCTTTGATCAATTAATATAGGTAAATAAGAACGGAACCTGAAGAAGTGATCAGAAAGCATATTCGTTAATCACTTCAGTCGTGTTGCTACGTTCGAGTGTAACGGAAGACTGATTCAGTCCACAAGCGTTGGCGGCCTGCTTAAATAATTGGGCTACCGAAATTACTTCCCTCCAAAATGCTTCATTTCATCTGGATTTATCATTGTTTTAATCGTCCAGTTATATCAAATGACCTATGTATAAACTTGCGCGATAATTTAACTTGCTCCCAAGTAAACGCTGTACAATTCTTCAATACAGTGAAGATATACTTCAGATTATTACTTTACATGTGAATCCTGTGTGAAGAAAAAAGTACTTTGGAACTGAATACGTTGAAAATTTTTGTACCGTATATTTGCATACTGTCTTAAATAAAGCTGTACCATTATTATTAATTAACGTTTTGAAATTTATAATCAACAAACGTTGGTTTGCAGGGATTTGATTGGTTATAGGATCGATCACGAGCTGACATTGGCTACAAAACCATCGTAAAACCTTGGAGTACTGGACAACTTTTTGGTCCTATTTTAGGACTCTTCACAGTACGCCTCCACCTCACCCACCGGCATCCTTAAACGCTTCATCTTATATTGATTAATCGACTGTGAATCTATTTATTAAATTTTCTAATATGTAAAGATGAACACACATGAGAACACTCATCCTGTTTATTCCAAGTTAGGCCAGGAGCTGACTTCATTTAGGGAATCACTGAAAACCAGGGAGCCCTGTACAACTGTTTCGTTCTAAATTTCGACCCTTCATCGGTACACACCTACCACCCTACTGAGGATCAAACCCAGGGCCTTCAAGTTACGAAGCGAACTACTTGAACATAATCCACGGATTCTGACTACTGCTAATTCATGATAGATAGCGCAACCGTCCACAATTGTCATAGGCTATTTTATTTTGATTTCGCCAACTAAACTGAACCTTTGAATCTCAGAACTCATTAATTGTCACACTGACGTATTGCGAAAATCTCTGCTGGTATTGGTCAAAATTGTTAATAAAATTTTGTGTAACTTGAGTGGTTTTCAGCATCAGTTCATTTCAGTCAGTATTATGTGTAGCATTGTACCAATTTTTCTGATTTATTTTTTGGGTACAATTTATTATGTCCAACAGGTGGTAGTGTAGTGACATATTAATCTACTGTTCACTATTGTGATTAATTATCTGTTTGTAATTGAATGTTTATTATGTTATTATGGAGTCATTGGTTATTTATAATCTGTTGCTGAATATCTAGGTCGCAGAGATCCCGGAGTTATGGCTGGTTTCAGAAGACTAAGGTTAATACGCAGAATACTATTCACTGTAAACGTAGCAGAACAACAGAAAACGGTTGGGCAACACGATTTTTTATTAGTGAAGCGATAATGAAACAGATTTACAATGGTTAATCAGTGCCAAAGTCTGTGAAAAACCGTTAATATAATATACAGCAATACTTCTGATCGTATCTCTCCAATCTCTTGCCGATCAGTCCCCATCAATGGAGACCAATTTGAATAAACAAACTGTTCACCAGCACTGACATTTGTTGTCATTCCGCCTGTTTGAATTCTACTTTTTCCGAAGACACACGTTCTATAACATCCAGGATTAACTTTTTTGGTTTTATGCTATGCCTATTGCCAAATTGGTGCGTCGGTGGCATAGCGGTTAGCACGCTCGCCGACCATGCACATGGTGCGGGGATCGATTCCGGGCCGGCACACTCCTTTACCTCGCTAAGCCAGGAATAATCCTGGTAAAGAGGAAAGGTTGGGCATGAGGCTAGCAACCTCATACTGTAAAATATACACTGCTACAGAAACTTCAAGCCGCTAGCTTGAAGCCCTATGTTCCACAGGGAACGTGAAGGAAAAATTATTATTTATTATATTGCCAAATCACAAGGTTTGAATACGCGTAAGACACGTGAGTATCCCATAGGATTCACTTGCACATCATTAAAATCAGATAGAAAGCACATAAACATGGTGTTAGCTGAATATTTCAGCCCTCTAGAAGAAATTCCTGTGAGATTTTTTCATGAATTGTATACTTTGTAACGAAGTAATTACAACACTGAATTATACTGAGGACTTTGGGAGCTAAAAGACAGAAATAGACTGGCCCGGTAAGGAGACTCTAGACTCACTCTGGACTTCGCGAATGATTCATGCCTAATGTCACATAAATTCGAAGAATTACAGGCAAAAACCAACAAGCTGACAGAAGAAGCAACAAAAACAGGACTTCTAGTCTAAGTAGCTAAGAAAGAGCGAATAAAGATAACAAACCAACCAACCAACAACAACAACAACAACATGAACCAATCACTATGATCACGGGGAATTTGAAAGAGGTCACTTCCTACACTTATCTAAGTAGCATCGCCTTACTTATAGGTGGAAGATGTGAAAGGGGTGTAAAACCACAAATTGGAAAGGCAAGATAGACTTTCATCACTCTGAAATCAATTTGGAAATATGTCACATTCAGCATGAAGAACGAAATTCGGTTTTTCAACAACAACAATGTTGAGTAACTTCTGTTATATTGGTCAGAAGCCTAGAGCGTAGGTGAGGAAAAGCATTTTTTAATGGTCTGCTGACTTTTAACAGTAGATGCCTTTGCTCAGTATGAAAAATTGAACGGCCAGAAGGACGTAGCATCAAGAAACTCTGGGAACGAACTAATCAAGAACCTACTTCTCAACAAATAAGCAGGAGGAAATAGAGATGGATCAAAAGCACATCAAGGAGGCTATTCAGTGGCAACACGCCTCAAGTCTTCGAGAGGAACTCAAATATGAAATGAAGACTTGCGCCTTTGAGGGTGATATGCATGAAATCGAGTAAGGAAGAGATGAGAGACTATGAGCAGTCGTGAGGCCGGCTGTAAAGGACTGCAGAGAATAGAATAATGTGGAAGTGTGGTTATGAAGCCCTATGTGCCACTAAGAACCAAAGGGAATAATATTAGATAATAGTAACTAAAAAACACTGAGAACTTTTCCTTCATACACCATCATAGACAGCATACATATCTATCTTATTATAAATCTAGGACTTCCATTTCTAATCTAGTCATTAATAAGCCATTGACTAAATCTAAAGAGGATATGACACAATATTTATATCTGCCCTTCAATGAAGCTCAGCAGTTTAGAATACGACCAGAAGCACTATTACTGAAAAATCTAGTTTTCCAAAAGAAAACATTTAACTATGTGGCTAGTAAAATTATAAAATATTTCTTTAGGAAACTGTTCCCAAAGCTATTTATTTGTTTTAAATCTAAAATTATTATACCATTGGATGGAGGATTTCATCGTGAGCTGACATCATTTAGAGAACCACTGGAAAACCTGGGAGTACTGGACAGCTGTTATATATTATTATTCCCTTGGATTCTGAGTGGAACATAGAGCTTCAACAGAATACCTCCACTTTGTCCTGTTTTCTGCAGTCCTCTTTAGCTGGCTCCACGATTGCCCATAGTCTATGATCTCCTCTTCGCATGGTCTCCTCCATGTCACCCTCGAATTCGACCGCCCCTCCCATCGTCGCTTCCCATTCGGCTTCAACTCGAGTGGTGGTTTGTCGCGTGATGTCGTTCGACAGTCTCCTCACTTCCACTTTCTTCTAAATATATGATGAGCAATAGGTTCTTGGTCGATTTATAAATCTAAAATATTACAAGGGTATTTCTATTAGCATCATTTTTACTATTATTATCATTGCTGCACTTGTCTATAGAACTGACATTATAACAAAAAGGCCACAGTTACCTGAAATCTAATTAATCTTCTTCAGTCTGATAACACAAGGTGAATTCAGTCAATCCCTTTATGACGCAGAAGTTTTCAAACTTTATTATTACTGCCAGTAATTACCCTTGAAAATGGTTTCCTAATATCCTGAAGGCTGCAAAATGTACGTTAATAAAATGCAACAAATTCATCTTTTTTTTAATTTGCATGTATATTATTTATCAACTGCATACAGAGTAATTGAATGTAAACATTTTCAAAATAATTATTCAAGTACTACCACAAGTTAATGCTTAAAATATATTTCAAGTATTAGTTTTAATTCATGAATGATCTCCATCCTGGCATTAATGAAAACAAAACATGTAGTTCAGCGAAGAGTATCTTCCCGGCGAAGTCATTTTTCTTAGCTGGACAATGGCAAACATATATGAGTTATTTTGTATGTATGTGGTACATTAAGTTTGTCAAACAAAATTACAATTGGTGCTGGTTATTTCAACTAAACAGGTGAAAATTAGTAAGTTTCGGGTGGAAATACATAATACAAAGATGGTCAAGGAAATTGGGTGTTAATGAAACTAGTGTAGTACAAAGGTGATGAGTTGTCACAAACAGTTGTTAAAAAGCAGTTACACAATAACATGAACAGTTTGGTGATTGACTTGTACCCAGGATATACATAGAAACTAATTAGAGAATACGGAATTACGTAAGAGTTCTAAACGAATAAAAGAATTATAAGCAATTAAAGAAACAGGCAAACAAACAAACAAAAGCTTACGTCTAAAGGGAACAAATGCTTTAAACAGTGCCATCACCAGGCATCTCCTTGACACGGGTCATGAGATGGACGTCGGAAAGTCGTTCAAAATTATCAATAAGCAAAATAGCTCAATTCTCCTTAAGTTGCTGAGGCCATTTCCATCAAGCGCCTGAAACCTGATTTATGCATCCAGAAAGAAGCGGTTATCAGTCTTTCTTTGCCCAGGTAACTGGATAATTCACCTCTCTTTCTCCGAATGTGAAATGCTAAAAGTTTCCATTGTGTTTGATTATTATTGTTCGGAATGGTGGTTAATTTGCATATTTATATATGATTTTTTTAGTGTATGGGTATATTGATCGATTGATTTTTGTTTAAACTTAACTCTGTACAAGTATGTTAAAATTGTTGTTGTAGATATTTTAATAATGTCTTTGCCATGTAAGCAGCTGACGAGAAGGCAACGAAATAAAAGATGTACCATTTTATTCTGCTAAAACTTTAGTTCTTGTTTGTTCAAAACAAAATTAACTCATCAGAAATCAACAAAGTTATTTCCATGATAGTAGAAGTGGTTGAGTAATTCTCTTTTGTGCGCACAACGCCGGTCTTTCATGTGAATGACCGGAGATTCAGCAATACAAAAGACAAAAGCAAATTGCCGTTGGTAGGTTATTCTTAACTCCGTAGATTACTTCGAAACAGGAGGTGTTTGTTGAGATGGAATCATCGGTTTTAACCAGGTGTTCAATTATCCCACTCCTTATTGCACCATTATTTCCCTTTCGCAACCATGCTGGATAGTGTTCGCGAATCCTCTTAGACATGATGCACGTCCGATGACCGATGTGCCTGGCTGGCTTCACAGAAGCAGGTGAACTGATATATGCACACAGAAGTGATCATATGCTAGATATTGTCCTTAAGGTTTCTGCAGATAAGCGGACGACTGGAGAACTCTATTCTTAGCTTCGCTGCAAAGAATGCTCCTCTCAGAGATGATGTGATCCTTCTCTTGAGAGTATCGCTTGCTGAATCTCCCTTGAAATTCAGATTTATGTAGAGTTTCTTTTTCAGTGCAAGTGAAGTTTCATTTCTCCAAATTCTCTGTCTGATATTTTTGTCATTTTGGATGAAAATTCCTCTCAAAGAATCTAATACTGTTTCTAGAACATCTGGACTACAGATGTATTGGATGCTGATGGCAAGGGATTTAATTAAATTCCGCTTTTGTTGAATGGGCACCTAGCTATAACTGAGTTGTTGTTGACTTCAGTTTCGAACATGGATTTATATCAGTTTCAGAACTGTTGAAAGCCAGAAAGTACTGAATAGTCATGTAGACGTATTTTTGACTCTTCAGAAGTACTCAGTCATGCATGACCTCACCACACATCAACCTTCAGGTTCCGTGGTGAGCCGTTGACCATCATTCACACACTGGGTAGGAATCCAATGGCTTATGAACTCTAAATTTTATTAATCCACGATTATCACTGGAACCACTTTTCCCTGACAGAAATGAGAATTGATGATTCAGTAGACTCCATCACAGTGGCTGAGTAGTCATCGAGCTCGCCTGTCAGTTTGGAGGTCCTGGGCTCGGTCCCGCGTGCAGCCATAACTACCAGCTGCTAGAAAGTTCAAAAGTAGGACGAACAGCTGTCCATTACTCCATAGTTTTTAACAGTTTTCTAATTGATATCAATTAGTCATCAACCTTGAAATCAAATAATAATAAAAACAGAGGATTAAGTAGTTTCAAGAGGTCATACCTAAAGATAACTTTTGAAAAGAAAAACAGATGTTTTTCAGAGACATTGTCAGTTCATTAACTCCTACTGGAAATTTTGCACCAAAACGTTTGTCTTATGTCTCTGTTTCCTTCTTAATTCTTTGATTCCTCATTTTTAGCAAATATCTCACTCGTATCATTTAGTTTTATAGGTTCGTCTTGTACCTTTTGCTAGTCAATTTTCTCACCACCTTCTAAACACTTCAGGTGGACTGTTAACTATTTATTTGTTTTTATCTAATAATAACTTTCACTCTGTCAGATTTCTATTTTTTTTTGCTTCTATTATCTGGTTAATAATTACGTGATTTTATGCTTCTAACTTCCAAAATCTACTTCATAAATTCACCTAAGCCGCCCTGCTGAATCTCTGAACTACCTGAATTGCATCCAAGACAGTGTATCATATTTTCTTTACTTCTTGTTGTTATAATCATTCAATTTTGTCTGGGGATCTTTGAATGTACTCGTCCACAATTTTGACTGATTGCAGCCTATCATTGAGCATTTCCGTGACTCCAAGAAAAATATTGTAGTGGATTATTTCAGGCTTCAGATCAAACATCACTGAGTCACATGGCGTGCTGGAGATGGCTGTTTTATTTGAAACTCTGGATAGAAAGTAAATATTGCGCAATGAACTACGCTGAAAATTGTGCATATTTTGTAAACATATTTTGCATAATAAAGTTATTGTTATTATTATCATTACTACTATTATTATTATTAAGAATCCAAAGGACAGAATTTAAAAAATTAGTAACGCCAACATAGTGAACAAAACTGGTGATGGCTGCAAGAATATCAATTATGACAAAATCTAATAAATAATGTCGAAGTGACTGAGTGGTCAACGACTTGGCGCTCAGAGCCTGACAAAACAATACAATGAATATTTGATTGGATGAAGGAATTCATCATGAGCTGACATCAGTTAGAGAACCATTGGAAAACAAGCTGGGAATACTGGACAGCCAGCTGTTTCGTCAGCCTAGCTTGAGACCCTTCAGCAGTACACATCCACCCAGGACCCTCTGATGCCAGCTAGCGATGAAATCCTTTATCCAACCAAATAAAATCTCTACAAAAACAATACTTGAACAATAAATACTGGTAAAATCACGAAGCTTGCACTGATATTCCAATTTACAAATGATAATTATGTTGTTCTTGCCGTTTCTTATTGAAATCACCTCAGTCGTGCAACCTCCTTCTTGTGTACATCTTCTTCACTGGCTTTTCCACTGACACACCAGTTATCATTATTTTTTTTTGAATACATCAGCTGATATTCTACTTATATCTACTCATAAGTAGTACACACCACACTGATAGTTCGACGGTGAAACATTTTCTGAATTCAGTGCATAAATACAAGATACAATCAAAGTAAATCTGATGAAATCAAGAAAGAGGACTTGATAAACAAAGTTTGCGAAGATTTAATTGACTGCCATTAAAAATTCTCTACAAACAGATGGGAAGTAGAAAGACACTGGAATTCAAAAATATTGAACTGGTTTTTTGTTCTACATTGAAACTCCATTCCAGGTCATTTAGAATAGATATGCCACATGTTGAAAAGTGTCTTACCGTCTTTGTGGCAACTTTGACATTTAGACACTGAGTTCAAATACATCAGCTTTGATGAGTTTCTATGGTTATGGTATTGCAATCAAGACAATCTACTCAAAGTCATGCAGTGATGAAAACCATTCTTCTGTACTTATTTAATTGTTCTGAAGACTACTGAAGTGTGTGAATATGTTTAAAATTACCGCCTTAGGAATCGATCTCATGCCGTCTCAATGTGACTCATGAAAACACAAACCAGAGATGATAAGCTTTTCAGTCTTATATTTATTACCTTCGGAATTTCTTTTGATATTAATTGTAATTCCGGCGGTGTTTCCTCAGAGAATGGAAATCATCAATTGTCGTTTTTAAAGCATAATTCACTAAACTACTGAAACACAAGAGCCGACGAGGCCATTCACCGCAGTGTAGGCATACACAGATGAAGAGTCGAAAAATAAGACAAAATCCAACTTTGAATTTTATTGTCAACTACCATCAGTCAAGTAATTTAAAGTTTAAGTGTTCAATTGATTTGACTGTAGATTTCGTCTTGAACTGATGTCACTTACAAAATTAGTGAAAAAAAGACTGCACTAGCCAGCTATTTCCCCCTAGTTCTAGTATGCCCATCAATGCGCAGCTGGTAACCTAAGGAACCTAGGTTTGATTTCGGATGTTATCATGAATCGTAGGCTATCAATGGTTCTCCAACTGATGGTACTGATTTATCCTACTTTCTATTAGACAAACCTTTGAGTCAACTAACTATTCCCCTAACATTTATGCTCAAATTACATCATTTCAGTCAAAATCCTTAAAACCTCCCGTGTCACTATATCATGACGCTGTATAAAATCCTTTCTCATACAGAACACTATGCAGCTGCAGATGATGGGAATGGCTGACTTTTGCGCAGTAAAACAAATCCTCCTGACTATGGCCGATATTCGTTGGCATGGAGTATAATTCACTCATGCTGTTGCCCTATTGTGACAACGCCGAGGAAATTATACAAATATATATTACGCATTTCAAATTAATACACTATTTGGCTATAAATCAAGAATAAGATTCGATTCCGTACACACCAAAATTATTTGGGGGGATTGGCTTCAAGCTTTATTTTTTTCCCAAGTATTTGTAATCCATCCAACACATACTTGGGTTTTTTTGTTAATAAAAAGTTAATATTTCTAAACTTCTTGATATGCTCCATTAAAGGGCTAGTTAGCAGATTTTTCCCACAAACTAAAGACAACAAAGATGGAAAGCATGTAATTTCACCGTAAACCAAATTTGTGTAATTTAAATAATACTTATCCATGCATGTACAATTGGTGTGTTGCTAAGTAGACAGGAGTAAATGTGTAACAACAGAAGACAACAGCCGGCAACAGATCGTTTTTATTGCGGAAATCAACACGTATTCATATATGTTTCCTGTACATTATTATAGCTTATTCAAGTAGACACACGCAGTCTTCTGATTGGTTGTTTTCGAGTACCTCGGAAAGTGGAGCCATCTATCTGCGAATCATATTTACCCACGTTAAGTTTGCTGTGATTGGTTGTTGAACCAGCCTTGTTCATATTTTCTCACGGCCAATATTAGCGACCTAGACGTTGAATTAGATTAATGTCTACCAATTGCCTAGCAGCCTGCTCTCACCACAAATGTATAATTGTTAGAATAGTCTGTGGGAGACGCGCAGTCGTAGGAGATATTATCATTTCTTCCTGAAATTCTAGTTTTTGCTTCCTAGAAGACGAAAAATAAAAACTCAGTACAATCGTGGCAGCAGTTATTACACAATAAGCACTTATATGTCATAAGACCAACTCATTCGTCCATAGTTTCTAAATGTAGTTACTTCACAATATATCAGTGATCATCATATTATAATGATTCTTTGAAAAGCTTAATCAAAAACTCCCCTATTGGTGTATATCAGACACGGAAAAACAAAAATGAGTAGCTATCAAACAGCATAGATAATGACGCCGACACTGCAACAGATATAAAGATGCTATAAGCTATTTTAATGACTATACGCCATCATGACATACGTACTTCTTTTTTCCTCTATTTATATTCCTTAATGAAACTTTAAGTAGACAGTTTGGACATGCCTCTAAATTTAGCAACTAAAAACAAAAATGAGAATAAAAGAGGAGTTCTGATGAGTGAAATGAAATTAATTAATGATAATATTATTTTTCGCCTGTCATTTTCATCTTATTCTCTTCCTCCATCATAAATTAGGCATCTAACAAAAGCCTAATGAGGTGAATGAAAGGATATATATTACTTATATACTAATATACGTCAGAAATACTAAATAGCCAGTCAACCAAAATGACAGTTAGGTAATTACTTGTGCATGCGATTCCTGTCAAGTAAAATATGATAATTTCAGCTCTTCATTTTTTTTCTTTTTATTGTCTTAACTGTTTTTAAGTACATAATACTAATTAATTACGGAAAGTCACTTATCAGAAAAGTTCTGCTTGGGTTAAGCATTAACATGGTATACTGATCTCACCATCTATCAAGGAATTTAATCCTACGAACCTATTATTTCCGAAGACGCTTCGAGTCAGAAACCACTAATCATTATTATTATTATTGTTTCCTTTAGCTCCTAGAGGAGCATAGGGCTTCAGCCACACGTCTTCAATGCGTCCTGTTCTCCGCCAATGTTTTCACCCAGCTCCACGTCTGCCCACATGCTTTCATCTCTTCTTCATATGACCTCCTTCATGTCACCCTCTCACTGACGACTAATTCGTCGCTTCCCATTCAGGTTCCATTCAAGAGAGAGCCTGATGTGTGATGTCTTTTCATGGTTTTCTTTTTCTTCCTGCATATTTGTTGCACGATTGGTTCCTGCTGGGTTGGTTCGCTCCCAGAGATCCCTGTTGCTGATCTTTTCTGGCCGGTCATCTGATCTTCAATAGTATTGAGCGAAGACAGCTGTTGATGAAGGTTAGTAGTTTGTTTGAAGCGCTCTTCATGACGCGCCAAGTCTCTGATCTGCATAGTAGCACTGACTTCACACTGGAGTTGAAAATCCGGATCTTATTTTTGATGCTGAGTGCTATTGATCTCTACACAGACTGCAGATGGACAAGAGCGCAGTGCCACGCCAGTTCTTGCATTGACTTTAGTCTCCTTTCTTGGTAGTTCGAATAAGTAGACTTTCTTCCAATCCGCAGGTGCCTTTTCCCCTTTCCACACCTTCTCCAGTAGTGGTGTCATCAAGTCTTCCGTTACTGCCTAAATCTGTGTTGAACTTTTCCCCGATAGGAACCTAATTGTTTGGCAGAGTGTTGCGAGTTCCCTTTGCCTGCAGCTTGTTCTGTTTCAATTGCCATAGCTTCATAATATTGTCTTTTGTCTCCCTGCCACTTTCCTTTACTCTTTTGTTCAGTGTATTGTAGCTTGCATTCAACTCCTGTCTTGTCGCTCGTCGACGCACTGGATAATTGTTTGTCTCACCATCCTTCTCTCTTCTGTTAATGTTCATGTGTACGTGAGCCACTGTTTCTTCTGTCTCTTCTTCTGCCCAGAACTTCCACGCAGGTTAAGCTCCATATCACTTTCAGGTTGTTCCAGTATTTTTCAACGCGGGTCTCTTGGCTAGAGCTGACTTGTGTCTCCGCCTTTTTCCCTGTGTTTGTAGTGAAGATGTCCTTTGTGACCTGTGTCTTCAGTTTTTAAGTATAGAACTTAGCTTGTGGTCTATCTTCAGCTTTTGTTTCTTTGAAGGATTTTAATTTGATTTGGAGCGTTCCTTGTTCGAGATAGTGGTCTGAGCCAATGTCTGCTCCTCTAATAAGCATAGATATCGACTTTATTCCAAAACACAATGGATAACAAAAAAATTGTATTCTTCGATTGTTATTATAAATATTCTGTACTAGGACTATAAACAAATGTTTTGCAAGGAATGTATTGTACTTGCATTCGTATTCTTTCGTCTTCTTCTAATGTGTACACGAAGGAATCACTCATGCCTTCAGGTTGCTTGCCGATGGCGACCAAAGTCAATAAACAAAAGTTCAATGTTCACAGCCATTGACACCTTCCCTTGTAGAATTAGAAACTAGTATCCCTTAGAGTCTGGCTTCATCACTCTGGTTTACTGAATTTTCACTTAAACATGAATGGTTGGCTAAAAAGACTGCCTTTCAAAAACTCACTATCACTGAAATGTAACTAGATGATACTGGGGTATTAGATACACATTTTCACTATATATTTCTAGCGATAGAACCCTATTATTCATTCATTCACTTCTGCTGCACTAACGCTACCTGTTAGATTGCTAGACTTGATTCAGGGTAAAATGATTATCTGGATCAAGGCAGGATTAAAACCACCGGCCCACAGTTAAGCTATAAGAACTAACTGTTAGTCAGATCATTATTTCACTGCACTTACAAGGCATAATGTTCAACTGTCATATTATTGAATAATACAAAATCGTTAGTTTCTCTTCATGTTGTTGCATTCTCTGAGCTTGGTGATTTAATTACTCAGCTTTCAGGCTTGATCACTGATCGATATTGCTCAAAGAAGCACTAAAAACCAATAGGTATTGGAAAGTTGTCTCGTTCTACTAGGGTTTGAACCCAGGACCTTCCGGTTATGAAGGTTTCATTATCCTTCGAGGAAATATCTTCAACGTAGACTGCAATATGAAGCTAACTTATTTGAATTCCCCATGAATGATAGGATTGTACCCCTTGACAACCTTTCTCTTGAGTGGTTGCTAATCTGCATCAGTATTAACTCTTTTAGTGACCTAGAATTCGACTTACTTTTGCACGTGGCTAACTCCTTATCAGCTGCTAAATTTGATCCATAGTAATGTATGTGTGTATTAATAGCCGACTTGTTTCAGTACCAGTCTTCCAGCGATTGGTGTCCATTTTTCACCACACTACTCATCCACCTAAGTCTTCTATTGTCAATCCTCTTCAAGTTGAATTCAAAGGAGAGGAGCAGATTATTAATGAGTAGTAAGACTATCTAACCTCAGTTGGCAGACAGCAAATTAGTTAACTAATAAACGAGTTATGAGTGATGGTTGAAAATGAAATTGGAATCTGGGTAGTTGCAAGGATTGAATCGTATTCTCCTTTACATGATTTATCATTTTCACATTCATTGATCTCTTATTAGTGCGTGGGTGGTCAAGTGTAGAACTCTCACCGGCCACACATGTAGTCCGGGGTTCGAATCCCAGTCAAGGGCGATAAAGACGAAAGGCTGGTTAGGAGGCTAGAGATCCCACCCCGTAAAAATAAAACCACTTCTACCAAAAATTCAACGGTCCAGCTTGAAGGCCTATACACCACCCGGAAGTAAAGGAATAAAACAAATTAACAGATAGAAAATACCTCCTATCAGACTAGCTCTGGATTTTGAGCTTCATATTATCTTATTTTTAGTGTACTTTTGACAGGTACCAGAAAATCAGAGATTTTCCCCCTAACATCATCACCGTAGCTTTGATATCAATGTTTGAGCTACTTTCTTGAGGGTGTGATACAGACAATGAGTTCCAATGTAATATTCTTCTCACAGTTAGAATCATTGTATTTTTGTTGATGTTAACGTCTGAATGCTATTCCCACACTTCAATGCTGCATTAACAACAGAATACTATGTATGTATTTGAACATTCTATTTCATGTTGTTTAATGTAAACCAAAATCACACACTCGTGATTGGTTAGAAGATACAAACTGCATCGGTGGCACATTGGTTAGGACTCTCGCCGACCATGCACATGGTCTGGGGTTCGAGCCCTCGCCGACGCACACCTGATATCTATGGTCAGCCTGCGAAATTTAGGCTACCTATATCCACGCTGAAAATTCCATACTTGCACCAAAAATACGGTGTGAAATCATGCTGTAAACAAAAAAAAAATACATATGAATAGTAGTTTGATCATTTGAAAATATACCTTGGTTTCTATCCCTTGCCTTCTTCTGTTACATTTTGACTGCAGTAAATCACAGTAGTTTGGATACTGAATACCCGAGATTTTGCTACTTTGTAATCCAATGATTTAGAGTTACCGCAACTAGAAATTGATAAACAGGTAGAGAAAAACAGAAAAGAGATAGAGTTAAGTTATATCCAACTGATAAAGTGTCTATATCATTTAACTTTCAGGATGGGGAAATTGCATAGTGGATTAATAACACACAAAATAATAGAATTTATTTGAAGCCTACCAAACTTCTCAAATTGTTATTCCACATTAGGTAAAGAAATTTACAAGTCTTTCCTTACAGTTTACTTCAAATTGCGACTACGAGTGAACAGACACCATGCAAAATTTTAGGCATCTAATAAATAGAAAGAAAAAGCTTCAGTTGAACTTTACTTCAACTTTTTTTAGGACTTTGTGATATATAAGTTCTAAGCAGTGTATCTGTTTGCATGTTTGTAGAGTTAATTATTGCAGCGTCCATCAGTATGAGTGATAAATTCAATTTTTATTGCGTTTCGATAGGGTTAGTTCCTTTGCCATTGTATGCATGCAATTATTTTGTTTAAACTTAAACTGCCTGTGTAAAAACTATAAAAACGCAATTTTCTGAGCACTGTTCACTAATTCCGGAACCTCCTGTTAACTGACATCATGTAAAATTTGCGAGTATGTTAAAACTTTTCTGTATCTAAACCTCATAATTTATTTAGGCTGTAAGCAGCTGATGAGAAGCCAACGAAATAAATGATGGTAACATGCTATTCTGTTGTTCTTGCTTTATTCAAGAGATTAATTACTTTCGACGGTTTCTAATGTCTGAAACCCTAGTATTTGGGTCTGAACGCGCGAAACGAACCTCTGCATTCATCTGTATTGCCTGTCAGACGCCAGTTTTATATATACGGTTATATACAGTCTAAAATTTACGTTCCAAAAATATTAAAAGACAGTTTGATAAGATGGAATCTGTGACTTCCAGTAATTTTTTCTCCATCAGCCAGGCAATACAAAAGTTTCACAGGTACACATACTGAGAATCAATAAGGATATTTCAGACAATCATTATGATAAAGGTTTCTTGTATTTCCCAATGAATGAAAAACAAAACGATATTGTTTTTACTGACGTTTCACTAATTAATGCTAACAGCTTTATCAAAGTAGCGATATTAAACCAGAATTTACAAAATCTCAGCTTATGTATAACAACTTAATCATCGTTCCTCAGCATGGGGTTGTCTTTCTTTGCGTTGTCAAATTGGCCAATTGGTGAAGAAAACAAAACCAGGTGTAGATTGTTGGATTTGATCAGTGTGTAAAATTATAAAAACAAAGTGTGTTTACGTAGTGAAATTGCTTATCATATTCTTGTTAGTTTTGTCATTTCATGGGGGAAGGGGGTGTTGTACCCAGGTTGCATTCTGATTTAGTCCATTATTACCACTCAGACAATTTGAACTTCGCTTGATATAGGATGCTTCTGATGATATTAGACGTTCTTTGTGATTTCTGACACTTTTCTGGGTTATTTCAATAATGTCAAAATCAATTTTGTGACCTGATTCTATAGCGTTTAGACGACCAATGGCTGATGATTTTTCAAGCTTTTCTAGTTCAACTGGAACTATTTCTCGGTGGTCGCAGAGATGCTCTACAGTGTTCATTTCTTCTGATTTTCATTCCTCCCTGGTTATGTGTGTCCAATGTATATCGCATCATATTCCAAGCATTTTATTTTATAGACACAATTATATAGAGAATCTTTAGGAATTTGATTTTTTATATAGACAAGGTTGCTTTGTAGTGTGCATGTCTGATGTTTTCATGAAAACTCTGATGTTGTGCTTTTTGAGTACTCTTCTGATATTGTAGTACAAAAAAACCTTCATTATAATGAATATCATATACCCAAGGCCCAAATTTTTTCTAACTTTTAAAAGTGAAATTGGCTTAGACATACACTCCTGCCAAATCGAGATTAAAACTCTGTTTTCAAGAATCAAGCGGTGCAAAAACGCGTTTCCTGTAGACACTTCGTAGTCAATAGTGGAAGTTCTATACTCTACCGGAAACGTAGAGCATTTAAATAATCAATATAAAAATAAAAACCTCTCCCTGTGTACAGTATGTACAAACATAGCCAATGCAATACATCATTTGAGATTTTATTTTAAGCTTTCTATGGAAAATATAAGCGTAAATGGAAACAGTCAACCAAATTCATAAGATTCATTGTCTAACAATATCATTTTAATTGTTGTATCAGTTGATGAGGCTGACAATGTAAGAAATATTGTTACGCCCTTAAAAAAAACGTTGGTCATAGGGGTGTCCAGCCTGGTGTACATGTATTTTACCGTCAACTAAAGCAAAAGTAAAATAAGTATTTCAGTTATATTCCGAAGCATTTCGATAGTCCTAGAAAGTTTATATATATATATATATATATAAGAGAGAGAGAGAGATATTTGAGTTCGATACAAATAAGTAGTTACTTATTTAAATCCTTATCACTAAGTAGATGACAGTCTACGGCAGGCTGTTGGGACTGAGAAGACAGGTACACAGTGGACCGACAAAAAACCACAGGAGATCTCGATTCCGTGAAAGACTTATATCCACCTATGATGAATTCGAATATCTCTAGGCGAAAACTAGACAGTGTACTAATGCTTCTTGAAAAATGCTTGAAAGAAAATGGTTACCCATAAAGTTTCATTAACAAATATGGCAAGAATGAACTCAAGAAGCTTGATACAACTACAACCAGTAAGAAGCCCATTTTCATCAAACTAGGCTACAAGGGCGACGACATTATGAGAAAGGTAAATAAAGGATTAAGCGCAGCCCTCTCTGGACGTATCCTGCAGCATTATTGGTCTCTCTACCCCGAACAACCTCCTCACCGTTGCAGTCAAAGATTGACAAGTACCCTTCACATGTTACTTCCAGCTGTGTATACCAATTCAAATGTATCTATGGGAGCAGTTACATTGGAATAACAGAGAGGAGGGCCCACGTCAGATTCTCCGAACATGTACCAAGGAGCCTCCAGTTAAAGGGACTGAATTGTTTAAGCTCTTTAATCGCCAAACATCTGATTGACACAGGACACCGAATAGATGTGTTGCAGTCATTCAAAGTAATTAACAGACAAAGTACCTCAAGTCTTCTGAGGTTTGCTAAAGCTATAGCAATAAAACGACTGAAGCCTGACTTATGTGTTTAAAAAGAATCGATTGTTCGTTTTCAGTTACCCTGGTGACTCACTTCTTATTAACTCTTTGTTTTCTGATTTCGTATTTTTTTTTTTATTTATTTTTCGCTTGACTCTCTTAAGAGATAATTTTTCTTGATCTTCTGAGTTCTGCTCAGTGTATTACATCGTTAACTTCTCATCTGACCTCGTATGCACCGAAATTTTGATCTTCTCTTATCTAATTACGTAACTATTATTGATTTTCTTTTGTTACCACCCTAACAACACAACTGTTAATTAATTTTTTCAAGAAACTCCTCTCCAGCAAGATATATATGTGGTAACACGTTAGACACCTTGTGAATCGCAACGCCTTATTTCGCTATGACGCTCTGACAATATGCTTGTTAATGGACAAAATTTTGTTAAAATTGTACACTTTTTTATTTTATTAAAGAATTCAGGTTGTACGCAGGTGCTGATGAGAACCAACGAAATAAAATGGATCTAGATTATTCTGCGCGCCAATGTTTCTTCTTTCTTTGTTCAAATTTATAAAAGGCAATCATTGTATGAAAACCTATAAGTTGACAGAAAAAACTGAGAAGAGAGGATTTCAAGTGATTACATAGAAGGGAGAGGTGATGAAGATAGTCAGCCAACAAGAGAAACCGCTAATTACCCTCAATCACGGAAATTTAGTAGGAGTCGTCTCCTTCACTTCCCTGGGTAGCATCACTTCAACTGCGGTTGACACGAATGAGTATGTCAAAAGTAGGACCGGGAAAGCAAGACAGGTATCAACTGTTCTTAAATCGGAGTAGTGGTATACAGCACACAGTTTAAGAAACAGTATCCAAATTCTCGATACTCACATCAAATCAGTGATTCCATAGTGTTTAGAGACTTGATGTACGCGTCACAAAAAGCATTTCCAACAGATAACCCCAGATTTTCATCAATAGCTCCCCTATTCTCTTAATATTGAAGATCAGAAGGGAACAAAGAACTATAGCAACCAACCAACCAAGAGCCTATCGATCATCAAATATGTAGAAAGAAATGGAGATAGGTAGATCGGACATATGCTGCGGAGATTATTAATGACACCGCAGGCAAGACAAAGTCTAGAGTAGAGCTTGAATAGTAAACGATAAGTTGCGTTCGGTTTTGAGGATGCTATTGAGGATACCATGTGAGGAGGAAGTGAAATTTTGTGGGCAATCGTGTGACCAGCTGAAAAAGGACAGTACAGAACAGGGTGAAATGTCTGTCTGTCTGTTTTCGACATAGAACTTTGAACCGATGTCAGAAGTTCAAGTTGCCACACCCCGTGCAGCACACAAAGCAGCAGAAGAAAGTAGAAGAAATGAAAAATAGAAACAGTAAACAGAGATATGAGACAAAAGGAATAGTAATAACAAAGAACAATATAGTTTTGTTGGAAATTTTAAGTCACAAGGAGTGGATGCAGCTGCGCCATAGCTGAGAACGATTTTGAGCCATATCACCCATTGTTTCTAACCGTCCTGAGGCCCCGAATCAGGGTGTCTACACCTTCCTACGTGGCTGGCTTAAACTAACTGTTGTGGATTTCACTGACTGATGAGGCCATTTTTGGTTTGATAACCACTGGCTCTTTTCCAGCCTGACCCTATGTCAGCTAACACTGCCTATCGGTCGAGGAAGGCGATGACTAGGCATACGTAACACATGTCCTAACTATCTCAGTCGATGTAATTACACAGCCTGGTCAATTGATTTCCCCTCCTTACCTGGCACTCGACTGATGCCTAACCTCAATATTGATCACCCTATTATAACAATTCATACGGGAGATAGAACGCAGGCACCTATGATCAAAGACAGCTAATCTTTTCATGTCTTCCGCTCTCAATGGCCAGGTTTCACGGCCATAATGTAGATGCGTTGCTGAATTCCAGATAGGAATAATAATAATAATTACTATTATATGGACTCTGAGCGTTATCAGATCTAGAATCCTCATATTTTCGGAGACAAACTCTGTAGACTAAACTAGAATCCATTGACAAAACATTTCAAAATTCTTCCAATTCATCAAATACTTGTGTTAAGATTCTTCAATTTCTTCTTCAACTGTGATTATTTACAATTCGATGACGAAAAAGTTTACTCAACATTAATTACTAAAAAAGGAAATGTTTTGTTTTTGATTTCCATTTTTTTTGTTATTTACATCAATGCAAGGAGTTTTCTTTTCATAATTAACGTCTATATACAATTTGTGATCACGTGATGATGTGGAGATAGATGAGTAAAGAGTAGGAAATAGTTTTCCATTCTTCAAACTGAATAATTAATTCAATTAAGTAGTTTGTTGTACTTAACTAGTAGTTTATTCTACAATAACAAAAATAAAAGGCTAATAATTACAATAATAATAACAATAATATCATTGTTATTATTATTAAGTAGAAGGATTGAGAGGTTCTACCATGTGACAATGACTACAGAGAATTAAAGTGGAAAACTCGATATTGAGAAGGCATTCTGTGCATTTTCGATTGAGTTCTCTACTTCAAGTCAGGTAAGAGATCAGTTACTCGTCAGCGACACTGGATGGCGGTTGCGTTATATATAGTGCGGATTGGCTGGCCATCAGATCGGGTCCCAATGGCTGAATGGTCTGTGAGCTTGTTTTGTAACCGGAAGATCCTGTGCTCGTGCCCAACTGGGTGTGTATTGACGAAGAGTCCCAAAGTAGGTTGACGAAACAGCTGTCCAGTGCTCCTAGATGGTTTTCCAATGGTTCTCTAAGGGATGTCAACTCTTGACCAAACCTGTAACCAATCAAATCCCTGCAAATTAACACTTGGTACCAGATTAAAGGCGAAGAAAACACAACAAACGTAAATTGAATCTTGCGTTATTACAACGAGTGTTTATTGTACAAGTTAGACACTGTGGTATTATGTAATCCTGTATTAATGTGTTTATTTTACTCTCACCTAAAACGGTTACGAGTAATAAATTATGTTCAGAAACGTTATCAAGTAAGCAGCACTGTTTCACTGTGTGTTTATACGATACATCCAAATAAACAAATGAATTTATTTGAATTACATTTATTCACTTCGATTACATAATTTCTAACGACTGTTTACAATATACTTTAACTGATGATTATAAACTATGATTTGAATGCTAACTGCTAAATATGGGAAATGAAAACGTAGTTTAATTGTTTTGAAGCTCAATAGTGTAATGCTGAATTCGACTATATATTACAGCATTCATATAAAGCCTCGCGGAGGGCACTTCGAACAAACTACAGATTTTCATTAACAGCTGTCTCCGCTCAATACTACTCAAGATCAGATGGCCAGAAAACACAAGCAACAGGGATCTCTGGTAATGAGCGAACCAACCCATTTGGAGCAGATTGTGCAACAAATATGCAGGAAGAAATGGAGGTGGATTGACTATACTCTGAAAAAACAAATCACCAAGTGAAATCATACGCGGGCCATCGTTCGAGTGGAACCAGAATGGGAAGTGACGAGTTGCTCATATCAAGTTGATATGATTATGCGCGATAGTTTGTGCTCGAAACGTCATCAGTAAATATTACTGTACAACACTGTGTGATTAATCAAAATAAAATCTTACTTGTAATGGAGTTATACTCTACCGCAGTGCACAAGTTTTATACTTATATTGACACTTATTCAAATGTATATTTCAACTAATTTTGTAATTACTACTAGACATTTTTCCTGACCTTTGTACGAGTTCTTATTATTTCACAAAAAATACCTATGCAGGCATAAATATAAGAACGAACAAGTTCAGTAAAGAGTCTTTATTCAATGAATTCATTCACTCAGCTGTACAATCGCATTTATATATCATTATTTCGTGTGTGTGTGTGTGTACATTAGGATTGCCAAACAAAAAATAAAATAAAAAGTAATTAGGGTTACTGTTTACGTCATCAAAATGTTTCTAAAATGTGATGAATAATCGAAATTGTAACCAGGGGGGGCTGAAGATTGGTAAGTATTGACAAAGGGTGAGTAATAGAGAATAGGATGTTAATGGAGATACCTGTCTGTGTGTATCTACCAACTTACTGGCTCATGTGGAGCAAGATATATGGGTCGTTCGATGCATGTTTTATCTAAGAGTCAAAGAACACTATCCGCTTGACTACAAAAAGGCGACAGTGGATCAATACAGATTGCTATAATTGAACACTGGTTAACACTGTCCACATAACATGCAAGGAGAATTCATTCAAAGTCATCAAGAAAGTTAAAATAAGCCTCCTGAAAACGGTAAGCTTCCGTATAATTTGCATTCCTGAGGCCTTAGCTATTCGGATAGAAAATTCAGATTCATGAACACAGAAAAAAAACGTCTCAACTCCCTCATTCTACCCTGGGTATAATTCCAATTTAGACTACTTTTTTATTGATGCATTTAGGATATTTTTTGATGTTTTTGAAGACATCTTATTAACATCATCTTAACCAACCCCTTATTTACTCTTTCTACCCATTACGTAATTTATTTTTTGGACACTTGCCTCCATTAACAGCATATCTCATACTTTGCAACCCTTGTGAATACTTTTCAATCCTCCCGCCCCCACCCTAGTTACAATTTTGATTATTCATCACATTTTAGAAACATTTTGATGACGTAAACAGCAATCCTAATTACTTTTTATTTTATTCTTTTGTTTGACAAGCCTAATGTACACACACACACACAAAATAATGATATATGAATGCGACTGTACAGCTAAATGAATGAATTTGTTGAAAAAAGACTCTTAACTGAACTTGTTTGTTCTTAAATTCTTATTATTTCTCTTCATTTTTTTGGTTAATCCAAATTTTTTAATGCCTCACTTTACTGTCGTGTGATAATGGACTTTAAATGGTAATGAGCTGTTTTACAATTGCGATTTTGTTTGACTGAATTTAAAGTTATGCAGCGAAGTGATTACGTGAGTTGACAGGAAAGCCTTTAGTTCTGTATTGAGCTATGGCTCGACCTTTTTAGGAATGTTTTTCCGATTGATTCTAAGGTAATTTACAATTGCTCTAGGTCAATGAATTTTGTTGTACAGTATGCATTCTGCACCTGAGAAACATTTGAACTGTTTAGTTGTCAGACGTCAGTGTACAGGTAGATAGATATTTCCGACATAATCCATTACTGTTCAATGGTACCACTTATTCTATCAAGCTAAAATGTACTTTGATATTGTTTGAATGTATATATATGTCTTCTCATTTCTGTGGAGGTTATGAAAATAACCAGCCAGCAACATCCAGCGCCAATCACCATCAACGGGAGGGATTTGAAAGAGGTTACTTCATTCACTTATCTAGGGAGCATTGTCTCAACTACAGCCAGTCGGAACGGGACGAGGATGTCAAATCGAGCGAGGATCGGGAAGGCAGGCGAGAAACACATTCATCAACCTGAAACCAATCTGGAAATCTTCGTCACTCAGCATCAACAACAAAATTCAGTTGGATTTTCAATACAAACATCAAGTCGGTCAGCTGTTTTATACGAATCAGACACTTGGCGGGCGGGTCATAAAGAATATTTCCAACAGCCTGTTGCAGACCTTTATCAACAAATGTCTTTGCTCGTTACATACTGAAGATCAGATGGCCGAGCCGGAATGAATCACCAACAAGAAACTATGAGAATAAACAAAACAAGAACAAATCGCCCAACAAATATGCCGGATAAAGTGGATTGAGATGGATTGGACACTCACTGAGGAGGCCACTGGGTAACATCGAGCGTCAGGCCATTGCTCGAGTGGGACCAGGCCGAAAGGGAAGCGGCAATTGGGTCGTCGGTGCAAGGGTGACATGGAGGAGATGGTGTGAAGAGGAGTTAAAACAGTATGGACTAACATGGAAGCAGGTGAAAAATACAGCAGAAGACAGAAGGAAGTAGAGACGTGCAGTTGAAGCCCTATGTTCCACTAGGAACCCATGGGAACAATAATAATATACATATGTATATATATATATATATGGTCTGCAGTAATGTGCTTAGGCGAAGTGCTAAATAAAGATAGAAAGTTAATCGATTATGCTGTGAAGCTGCACCATTTGAGATGCCTAGGATATATGTTGGAACTTCAATTCACTGGAATGTTATTTGGAATGCGAGTCCTTTGTAAAAGAGTTGTGGGTAATCCAATCAAAATCTAAAACCGGCGCATAAAGCCTTTGACGTTTAGTTTCATTCAGACACACAGCTGTAGACTATTTAGTTGGGCTCATTAGGATGCTGAGAATTATTGATTGGAGACTACCGATTACATGGTTCAGAATCATTCAAAAAAGTGTAGATTAACCGACTCTCGGTATCATCATCCATATTCTGAAATTTCTCACTGTTTTCTATGTAATTATTGAAAACAAAACACGTAGTTCAGCGAAGAATCTCTTTACGGCGAACTTATTTTTCTTAGCAGTACAATAGCAAATATATATGAGTTATTTCGTATGCATGCAAACATTAAGTTTGTCAACAAAATTAAAATTGGCTATGGTTATTATAACTAAATAGTTGAGAATTAGTAGGTTTTTGGTGGAGTTACGCAACACAAAAACGGTCAAGAAAATTGGTTGTTGATGAAACTACGGTAGTTAAAAAGGTGATACATTGTCACAAACAGTTGTTAAAAAGCAGTTATACAATAATATGAATAGATTGATGATTGAGTAGTACTTAGGATACACATAGAAACTAAGTAGAGAATACAAAATTATGTAAGAGTTCTGAGTGAATACAAAAATTATAACCAATTAAAGGAACAGGCAAACAAAAGGAAACCATCAAAAATCAACAAAGTTATTACCATGATAGTAGAAGTGGTTGAGTAATTCTCTTTTATATACACAGCTCCGGTTTTTATATGTGAACAGCCAAAGCCTCAGCAATACAGAGAAGTCGAAACCGTACTGCCTTTGATAGGTTATTCTTGACTCTGTAGACTACTTTGAAGCAGGAGGCGTTTGTTGAGATGGAATGATCAGTGTACTAACCAAGTGTTCAATCATCGCACTCCTCATAGCACCACTATTGCCTTTTCGCAGCCATATTGAATAGTGTCCTTGAATCCTCTTGGAAAGGATGTGCGTCGAATGACCGATGTAGCTAGCTGGCTCCACAGCAGCAGTGAATTGATATATGCACATAGAAGTGGTCAGATGCGGGATCTTGTCCTTGAGGCTTCTGCAGATCAGCGGGCGACTGGAGAATACTATTCTTAGCTTCGTCGCAAAGAATGCTCCTCTCAGAGATGATGTGATCCTTCTCTTGAGAATATCGCCTGCTAAATCTCCCTTGAAATCCAAGTTTATGTAGAGTTTCTTTTTCAGTGCAAGTCAAGTTTCATTTCTACAAATTCTTGGTTTGATACTTTTGTCAATGAATTTTCGTGGGTATCCATTTTGGATGAGGATTTCTCTCAAAAAATCTAATTGTGTTTCTTGAACATCTGGACTACATATGCGTCGGATAATTTGATTAAATTCCGCTCTTGTTGAATGGGTACCTCGCTATAGAAGTTTGTTAATTAACTATTCCAATTTGCTTTCCTAAGGATCGATGTTTTTCAGGTTCCATCAGTTCTTCTTGTTAGTTTCACACCAAGAAAGTGAACTTTTGATTTGTTTTCCATTTCAAGAGTGAATTTATTCCTGGTTGGCAACAGTTATGTAATTATGCAATTATTTCTTCTCCATACATCTTGCATTGAGGCATCACCATCCTTTCCATCCATTCTCTAATGAATCCTTTTCGGAAGCGTTTCATTATGAAATTTTGCATTTTCGTGTGAAGTTGTACAGCGATAAGTCAGGCATTTCGACACTTAACGGAGAAAATCCATCTTATCCTGCGAGTAGATTTTATCAAAAAAGACGCTATGAATGTGTGCATACAAGTTCACTAGCTCTCATGAACCCGACTCACTGTCCAATATATATATTGTAGACTTTCAACACATAGTTCCTCTTCAAACCTTATTCTGAGTTCCAAATTAAATTACATAATGCCTTTTAAAAAGAATAATAAATTAAACCAATTCTATATACAATCAAACTATAGGTAAATCATATTTTCGTGAAAAACCAATAATTTTGGTTATAATACTTATTAGACACCTTTACAACGATTCATCTAAATATAATTTTGAAAAAAATTAGTACTTTTATGAATTCTGAAATAATAATTTTCAGCAATATAAAGCTGTTTCACCTATCTGACAAGCAAAGATGTAAATATATGACTAAGCCTATTTAGTTATATTGCTTTTCTCCCTACTTCATGCCTATTTTCTTAGAAAATTTGCATTCACTTAATGACTGGCTGTCGTTTAGTGTGTAGAATGAAGTCGGGTGGGAGGACAAAAGTAAACAAAGATAACGAAACTCAAAAACACGGACAAAATTTGAATGTCAGAAAAGTGTACATCACATTATTTTTCTACTATCCTAGTTAAACCAAACAAAAGTGTAAGTTAATAGGTTGACAGTGTGACTCATTCACCTCCCTGAGTCAGAACAATATGAATTTTAAGAAATTAATTAGCGTAAGCATCACAGTTACTGTAGCAACTGGATTGTCTTTCTGGGATAGGGTTTTCAGCCTCATACCCGACCTGTCCTATTCCGTCGCACAGGTCGGTTAGTAAAATATTGAAGTGGTAGTAAACTAGGCGAGGTGAAAAGCCTTGTCTGCTATGCCACTTGAGTCTCCAGTGGCGCTTTATTAAGGCATTCCAGACAATCTGCCGCAGAAATCCATCAGTGGTTGTTTTTCGCTGGCTGAATACTGAAGATCACATAGTCAGAATGGATGGGCAATAAAGAAATCTTGAAGTGAATTAACCAAGAATATATCGCCTTACAAAAATGCAGAAAAGAATGGTGATGGCTTTTACATACACTGAGGGACCGATAAGTGAAATCACGTGCCAGTTCTTCAAATGGAACTCAAACCGTAGCAGAGAAGTTGGTTGCGTTCCAAGTGTAACAAGGAGGAGATCGAGTAAGAAGAAAACGGGAGGTTGTGGGTAGTTGTGGAGCTAGTCTGAAGAGACTGCAGAAAACAGGATGCAATGAGATGTTCCACTGAAGGCTTTTGTTTCACTCGGAAACCAAGGGAATAATAAAAACAGTCAGTTGTAACCTCGAAAAAAAATTGTTCATTTTGCTTACTCATTCCATTTCAAAAAATAAGTTGTAGGATCTTAGAAAGATCCGATAAATCCTGAAAACTATTTAAAGCTTATGCATTCTTTCCTTGTAGATTTCCTTATGAATCAATATCACTCAGAAAGATAAACGGAAATCAAGGAGCACTGAAGAACTCTTCGCCCTAGTTTGAGACTCTTCAGTAATACACATCCACGATTCCACCAGGGATCGAATCCGGAAATTCCAGATGACCTGGTCAATCTCAATGGACATTCAGACAATTAAGAAGAATGCTAACTTCTGTCACTTCGTTGACACCTACAGTTGTCAATGGTGACCATCCATTTCACTTTAACTTGGTAAACCCTACTGCCTACAACTTAAGAGTAAAAGTTTGGGAAATCCATTTAATAGCGTCAAATAAGCTGTAGACTGAGGTTCATATTTCGGATTTTGTAAGGATTTCAACTCATTTCAATTAAGATTTTAATCTTTCTCTAAATGATATTGGCTGGCGACGAAATCCAGATGACTAAATAATCCATAATCTAATACTTAATGCTTGATACCTGACATGATGTGAGAATGAATGTGTTATCCGCAGACAGACGTATAAAACGTATTAGAATATGAATGTGAACTAGAAGTTGAACACATGTTATCTAATATATTTGAACAGCTTTTAATGTTGACAATTTTACCACATCAGTAATCAGTTGGGTAACAAGTGAACAATGGTAACGAATGACATTGGTAAGATTACGAATGTTTACACCATATAAACAATCATGTGTTCAAGAATCCTATAGATAATTGTATCTTATTCTATATACTACTGACTGATTGGGGTGAGTAGTTGAACATCACTGACATCAACCAGTAGGAACTGCTAGCCAGATTGAAGTGATCGATAAGGTTTCCAAGGGAAACTTCAGTGACATTCCACCATTCAAGTTGTGTCGAATGCAAATTGTGAATTTGACTTATGTCTCTGATTTGCTAATACAGATATTTTGAATTGTGGTAGACTGGATTATGCGTCAAACTGTGCATGGGAGCGAGGAGACAGGAATACGCTGGACAACCTATAGGAAGACTCTAGAAGATGATATATGTCTAGTGTCTTGCAATCTCAAAGACTTATAGGCACGCGAACAACAAACTGGCTAAGAGGCCAGCAGCGAAGACAAGACTTCAGGTGAACATAGAGAAGATGGAGGTGATGAAGACAACCAACGAACAGCAACAACAAAAACAACCATCACCAGTCACCACCAACGGGAGCGATTTAACAGAGGTTACTTCCTGTCATCACTTATCCAGCAAGCATCGTTTCAACTACAGGCAATCGGACAGCACGGATGAAGATGTCATAGCCAGCGAGGCAGGATTGGAAAGGCAAGATACACCTTCATCAACTTGAAACGATTTTGGAAATCTTCTGCTTCACTCAGCTAGCATTCACATTTTCAAAACGAATGTCAAGTCGGTCATTTCTTCTATACAGGTGAGAAACTTGGTCAGTGCGTCATGAAAATCATTTTCAACAGGTTGCAGACTAACATCGACAAGCGCCTCCTCTTGCTCCATACTGAAGATCAAATGACCGCCTATCCAGAAAGAATAAGTAACAAAAAACTGCGGGAACAAACCAACCAAGAACCGACCACTCAACGAATATGTAGGCAAAAATGGAGATGGATCAGGCACTCATTGAGGAGACCATCGAATTACATTGTGCGCAATCAGGCCATCACTCAAGTGGAATCTCAATGCGAATCAACGAGTGGGTCGTCGATGTGAGACTGACATGGAGGAGATCATGTGGCGAGGAGGAAATGAGAGATTGTAATCAATCGTGGACCCAGATGAAGAGGACTGCAGAAAATAAAAGGAAGTGGAGATGTGTTGAAGCCGTATATTCCACTGAGAACCCAAACGAACAATAATAATAATCTTGCTTTTGACAACACCACTGAACAATTGCTGAACATAATCACCACAAATTTAATTACCAGACTATTATACTGGACATCTAACACTCGAAACTTCAACATGTAATAGGTTCTTCGAATAGTTGAATAATTTATATTTACTGATTGACTTTTAGATAACCTTCATTTCTCGACAAACATCAGATAGACAGTACTCATTAGCTGTTTGGCATTCATCCAACATCTCTCTCGCCGTTACTTACCCACGATGTGATTTCACAATTTTCGTATTTTACAACAATTAAATTTGCTAATTAAATTTGCCACTAGAGTATCAGCTATATGTTCGGTAAATTTCAGTGTAGATGAGCTACCGACTGCGTGTAATACGGTGATTAAAAATACCCACCCAATCTTACCTTTTTACTAGGCTCACTATTGGCTAGGCGAGAATTAGGCATGAGTCTTCCGGCAATCGAACCCCTACCACATGCGCGGTTGGTGAGCATTCTGCTAATGAACCACCAAAGTAATTCCTGCAAACAAGGCACCGCACCGCATACGACTACAGTTTAAGGTTGATTTATGCATCGAAATGCTAACTGACGGCCTACGGAAATCATTTCAGAGAATTTTCAATGCAGTTAAATTGCAACCCTTTCTTCTATACTGCTCGGTTGCCATAGTGAGTTTCGAAAACGAAACGCCTAGGCTATCCACTTCCTCCTGTATCCAGTAATTCAACTGCTCCTATGGAGTCAGTCACATTGACTGTTGTTCTAGGAACTTAATTTTCGATGCTTGAGAACATTTTCCAATGTGGCTTAACAGGACTGCAATAAAAACACTTCGTATTTTGATATAAACATACTTACCCGCAACAGATCAGAAAGCAAGCATAGAGGAATCACTTTTCATTGTCTATTGTATGGCTAATAAATTACCGGAAGCCAACCCTGACGAAATGCACCAAACAGCCGGAACTCAACGATACCATATTTGGCCAGTGTTCTGAGTGACAGAGACAATGTTAAGCGCAAAACCTATGACATGCTTTGTTGTTAATAACATAATATTGCCTCTTTTATTTCTCTCTTATTTTTATTCTATGGTGAACACCTTCCCAAACATACTTAGCTACCTAAAATTATTATCATTGGCTTACTTTGTTTTATACTTTATTCTATTCCTTCTTTTGTGTATCTACTGGTTCCGACTATATTATCATTGTGAGTATTAAAAATTGTCCTGTAATTAACCATCGTGTAATATTAGTTTTGTGATTGTTTTTTGTTCCGCAATATTAAACTGACAATCTTGGTTGTCAGCGCCATTATCACCATCCTAAAATTTTGTATTATGCAGGATTACTCACACTACCACAACAAACACCGCATTAGACCTGACAATAAAAACACTGAAATGTTTATTTTATGACTGTTTAGTGTTGTTCAATCAAATTAACTGATCACCTTGGCTATAAACATTCTTAATATCATTTCATAACTTCTTGTATGATATAGCTTTACTGTTCACCACGCATAAACATATCATAGCTTCCACTACCCAATACTGAGATATTATTTATTATGTTGTTTATTTTCTTTTTTACTTCTTGGTATTTTTTCACATTCTTTTTGTTTTTTTCGTGTTTTTTTTGTTTTTGTCGTTGTCGTTTTTTTTATTCATTTTTTTGAAATACTCCTTTTAAATGTTTGATAAAATTAGATGCAGTATTGCAGATATGTGCTGAAAATTCCACACTGTACTACTAGTACTGTTTCTGGAATAAAGCAAAATTATTATTAACTGTATATGCTAAATAATGAAGTCTAGCTACGCTATTGCTAACCTAACCTGTAGTAGAATATACAAATTCCAAAATATTGTAATACGTCATACTCTTTAGGTGTAACCTTTCCTTCAGTATATACATATTCCCTCCATCCTTTATTTAAATTACTTTTCATTAATCATCACCTGATTCCTCCAGCTTAGAGTCTTTCATTTTCGTAATTTATCTTTAGTTATTTAAGTCTGACCACGGATTGAAACCAGGAAGTACTGGGCAGCTATTTCGCCTTTGTTTTGGACTCTTCACTGATACCCATCCATGTACCTATGAACCCAAGACCTTCAGGTTACTAGACGATCTCATCGACTATTAAGCCACTAGGATCTGACTCAATGGCCTATGAATTTTAACTTCTTTCAATTCCTGGTTTTAGCGAGATCACCTAGAAATGTTATTGGCTCGTTAGTGACTGCTTACAGGACGAAGTTACCTTAAGATCTAATGAGAAGCTGTGATCAGTGAGGTCCATCCGGTCGATAAAAAAAGTGGTTGAGCTAAAATCAGGAGTTCGTAGAAATTAGAATTCATTGACCATTGAATCGGGTCTCGGTGACTGAATATTCTACCAGCTTGACTTGACCGGAAAGTCTCAAACTAAGACAAAGCAGCTACTCAGTAATCCGTGGTTTTCAATGGTTCGCTAACTGGTATCAATCCGTGGTCAAACTTGAAATAAATGAAATCCCTGTAAACTGACTCTTGAAAATTTAGTTATTCACTTCACACGCTAATACCCACAAAGAAGAGGATAACTTTCTCTTTAACCCATTTTCTCTTCATTTTATTATGGTAACATTCATGTAAGTAGTGTAATATAATCAAACCGAAAAAAAATACATTTTAAACATTATTTATGAGCATTCATCTTCTTTGTCATTCGCGACAAGTTACCCCGAACTCCACATATAATCACATACATTTTAAATTATAATCTAGTAACAATCTACTCGCATACAACGCTCAGACTCTTTTGAGTCCAATGACTCCATCTCACCAAACAAATAATAATGCTATCAATAAAAATTATTCCTTGAAAAAGGTGTCACATGACTCCTCCGAAAATTCTAGTTGAACAACGTAAAATTGCAACCATGCCACACTGAAAATGCCGGTCCTCGTCCGACCACCTAAGTTAACCGACGTTGCACCCGGTTAGTTCTTGTATGTCTGGCCACCCAGAAATACTGCGTCTTGCCTGGTTTTATGCGTCGATGGTTCAGTGGGACAGTATTCGCCAACCACACCACACGCAGTCTAGGTTTGCTCTACGTACTCCTAAACTTCGTTTAGCCTGTAGTATACCCAAAAAAAGAGAAAGCTGGGGGCTGAAGCTAGCAACCTCACCCCATAAAAATTAAACGCTACTTTTACTGAAATTCAAATCTCAAGTCTAACACCCTATATTCCACATTTGGAACGCAAAGAAATCAAATTTTAAAAAAATAATTTGAAAACACGACAAAAATAATGTCACTTTAGAAGCTGGGTCTAACGTCTCAATCACTTGAATACTCAGCCAAGTAGTAATTTGGTGTCTGGTTCGATTTCTGCAGGAATCCGAGTTGTATTCATTTCACTTGCTGTCATCATTTATTAAGCAAAAGTTTTATATTCCCTGCCTCTGGTGTAATATACATTCAATCTTTGGTTTATTGTCTCCTAAAATGACGCAGTATAGGCTAGTAAGAAAACACTTTCGGCACTCTTCACCAACATAAATCACTCTCTTTAGTCTGCTACATATAATGAAGTATGAATTTCATTCTGAACCAACAGAATACTATTACTTACAAGTGTGGGCGGTGTGGGCAGCCGGGAAGTAACAAACGCCCTCACAATCCGAGACTTACAAGTAGTATTCGTTAGTTGTGTAGAATTTGTTTTTTTTCTGATTGTGTCTGAATAAGTACTAAATCCTCAAGCTAAATTAAAAAGATACAACAACTATTTAACAGATTCAAGATAACCGAGAGTTAATCGATTCTATTCCATTCCTTTGAGTCATAAGGGGAACATAGGGCTTCACGTTTGACCTTCGACGTTTCAGTAGCATCGAGTGTTTTACAGAATGGAGTTACTAGCCTTACGTTCAACCTTTCATCTCTACTATGCCTACGACCGGCTAAGCAAGGTTTAGGAGTGTATCGGCTGGGAGTAGAACTATAGACAACTTGAGTGGTTGGCGAATATTTGACCACTGAACTGCTTACGCACGAAAATCAATTAAAAGCATCCCAAAACCGTCTAAACCATTTAGTTCCCTTTATGAACTATGACAAACTATATCCGGTTTCTCTACACAATAAATTTCGAGCATAGTGATCACAATGTGGTCGCGTATGGTTATATGAAACTTTACCTTTTCACTACTCTGCATCTCGAGTAGAGCATAGGGCTTCAAGTTTTGAAGTTTCCCTAGCGATCCCGATGTATTTACGAGGTGAAATTGCTAGTCTCATGTCCAGTCTCCCCTCTTCATCGATTTACAACTGGCTAAGTGAGGTCGCGAGAACCGTTGTCTAGCCTATCAGGATGAGAAGCTGGAATCTTTTGAGTACATAAAGGGTCAAAATCAGAGAGAGAAGAAAAAAGAACATGTTATTGTGTAAATCACCCTTGATTTTCAAATCCGGATTACAAGCAGAAGCTCAATAAATTTTTGAGCACATAAAATGGCATACAATGAATCCAATCCTGCTTCTCAATGAGGGAGGGAGAGATTGTAACGGAATAATTGTTTGTAAAATCCCTCCTGAACCATATTATTACAAGATTTGTACTTATTCGGATATTTCTAGCTTTGTAATTATTACACCTTGGTGGTCCAGTGGAAGAATGCTTGCCAATCACACGTGTAGTCCCGAGTTCGATTCTCGGCTGGCGTGCCCCTCAACTCAGCCAGACTGTTAATAAGGCCGCTGAAGAGGAAAGGCTGGGAGTGAGGTTGGCAACTCTGTGTCGTAAAAATAAAACCACTGCTACTGAAGCTCTAAGTTTCACTGGGAAGGTGAGGAGATATTGTTTTTGTTATTGTTTGTAATTATTATCCGTTTTCCCTAGACTGTATGTCATTGCTCTGACATTCGCATATCATATGTTGACTTAATCCTAGTCATTTGTCTCTGTCTCTGCATAAATCCTAATTTTAACACTTCTATTAATGGTTGTGCTACACACTAATGTGTTTCTCAGAGACTGCGATTTTGGTCTGAATGGAATCCGGGTCATTCGGACCTTAAAATGACTGCGGGAAGTATTGGTGTGTCGATCTTGCGGACAGAGTTTTGAACTTACCTTTTGGGGAATATTCTACTTGATTTTAAGTACTTTTGTTTACTTTAAAAATAACCGTATAGCTGCTTAACGGTGCTGTTGAAGTAAGTATGAGATTCTGACGTTATTATTGTTGTTGAATGGAACCATAGATCTATCGGCGAATAATCGTCTCTTTGCTGTTTTGGAGTGTTTTGTGACCATATCTGTCAAAAAAGTTTCCCATAGCTATGCAGAGGAATGCGAAGATCGGTTGTCGCTATGCAGGCTGCATAAAAGATGTCTCAGAAGCCAATAACCAATTTCTTCGTATACCTAGAATTGAAATGGCACATAAACTGGTAAAATCACTATAGAATCTCCTCGGGATGCTAAAATAAATATAATTCATAAAGCCAATGCTAGAGATTTTCAACAACTCTAAATTAACTAGTTCTGTCACCGCAATCCCCAAAGAATTCATAAATGCATCAATTCTGATCCTATCGCTAACAGACAATTATATAAACAACTTTGACAGAGGAAATATATTTATATTACACCGTGTGATTCAATAAATAAATATACGGACACAAGTTCAAACTACTTTCTACTTAGGAAGGAAGTATTCCATATCTCAGCTAATTACGAATTTAGAGTAGAAGGCACAACAACTTTCTCCAAAAGAAAATTACCCTCATGAGACGTCTTACCCACACCGAAGTCGTCGCTTTATATTGTGGCTCCACATGGGGGCGTGCTCCCTGTGCAATGTCAATTAGCAGTGTCTTCAAAGTATGTCCAATCCATCTCCATTTCATCGACATGTTTGTTAGGCGATAGATTCTTGGTTGATGTTGGATAGTTGGAGGTAATCGGCAGGAAGCCTTCTACTTAGGTTTCATGCTAGATGGCACTCACCAGTCAGCAGGGCGTATCTACAACCTTGAAGGAACTCACGTCCCTTCTGGGACTCGAACCCGCGTCGCCCAGTAAATACTGCAGTCAGAGATGTTGCCACTGAGCTTTTCATGCCCATGGTTCTTGGTTAGTTAGCCACGTGCCAGAGTTGACTGTCGCCTATCCTTTCTGACTGGCCATCTGAGCCTCTACATAGAGACAGCAAAGGCAGCTGCTGATAAAAGTCTCAAGTCCGTTCAAAATGCTTTTCAAGACTCGCCAACTATCTGCACTATGTAGAAGCAATGAGTTAACATTGGTGCTGAAGATCTTGATCTTGCTCTTTTCGCTGAATACAGCAAAATGCAGCAGATGTTCACAATAATTCTAGACTACTAAACGTCTACAGGTTTTCATTATGAGCTGACATTGGTCAGTGAACCAATGGAAAACCTGAGAGTACTGGACAGCTGTTTCGTCCTAGTTTGGGGCTCTTCATCAGTACGCATCCACCGGGATTCGAACCAAGGACCTTCTGGTTACAAGGTGAGCTTGTATACCATTGAGCCACTGGGCCCGATCGAATGGTCACGAATTCTAACTCTGTCAATTCACGACATAGCGCGACCCTTAGCCATTGTCTTCGGCGAGTATTTGTCTCACACCTGACCTGCTGCACCCTACTAGTCACAACTTTCACTAGAACCCCAGGTAACTATCTACCTGAATAGGGCAAGTCGCTAGTAAACATCCCATTGATATTCAAGCTAACCAGTACTCCCAGGTTTTCCAATGGTTCTCTAACCGATGTCAGCTCATAATGAAATCCTGTAACCAATTAATTAAATTCCTACAAACCAACACTTGAATACTAAAGGTCTGTTTTGCTTTCCGGATCCTTCCTTTGACAGCTCCACCATACCACCTTTAAATGAAACCATGTTGCCTAGTCAAATAAGTGAAAGAAGTGACCTCCTTCAAACTTCTCTCACTGATTGATATTGGTGCTTGCTCCTTTGGTTTTTGTTGGTTAGGTATATCCCTCACCCCGTCTTCCTATGTTCACTTGAAGTCCTGTCTTCGCTGCTTACTACTTCTTTCTACTTGCTGGCTCCCACCTATAAGTCTTTGTATGTGTATGAAAAACATATTTCAGAGTCTTCTCATTTATCTAGTGTGTGCCCATTCGCTCGTTACCCACCGTATGTTTCATGATACAGTCCAGCACAATTAGGAATATCGTCGGTGACAGTAGACAGCCTCGTCCTACTCCTGTATTCACTTTAAAGCTTCCTCTGAGTTTCCCATTATGAATTATCTGACAAATAGCAAAACCACATAGCTGCTAAATAAGGTTGATAAAGGTTTGGGGAACTTTATAACGAGGTCCTGAGGATTTAATAAACATGAATCAACCAGCTGAACTTTAACTGAAATGTTATAGAAAATCATTTACAGCGTTGAGGACTTGCAATGAAATGAAGTTACTTTCAAGACATCTTGTGAATATTTAATAGTATAACATGACTTAGAAAAGGCGAAATTTTACCAGATAGTCAATGGAAAATATCAGTAACAAATTCATTAATTTATTAATGAAATTTGTTAAATTTTATTGATTTACTGTAAATCTATTATTCTTGAATTTCACTTTTTTTCATACTGCATAAAAAAGTGAAGTCAATGAGCAAACTATGCAAGATATTACCATTGATCTACTAGTACTACGCTATCATTATTACTTTTTTTGACCTCAGCTTGATTCCACACCGTAATTTCGGTGCAAGTATGGCATTCTCAGCATGCGATATCGGTAGTCCAAATTTCGCAGACCAACCATTGACATCTGGTGTACGTCAGCAGGGGATCGAACCCTGAACTATGTTCATAGTCGGCGGGAATCCTATCCACTGTGCCACAGACGCACTCTTAATATTAGCTTGCAGTTATTGTCAGATCTTCCAGACACCGCTTTGTCTATGATGCTCTATCAGTAACAGATAGCTTAATACTGTAAGGATTGTAGTGTGATCGTAGAAGACAACAGACTTGGTAACGGAATGTTTATTTGGAATTTGGCATCTCTCTATATTTAAGCCATCATTTGCACAGATCTCCTGTGTTGTGCTACTTCTACCCAACGCCCATATTGTGTTTCTTTGTCTTCTTTACGTGTCTCCATGTTTTCCCGCAACGCTGGCTCATTTGCTCTCTTTAACGTCAAATCTATGCCTCAGTTGTTTGATATTTTTATGCCGGCGAACGTCCTTCTATATACCACCGATAAATTTTGTCAGTACTACACACCACAGTAGTATATCAAGGCTTTGGTGGATTACAGCTCCATATTAGAGCACTATATTCAATTTGGGACACAATGATAGAGTCTTGTCAAATGAATGGTGTCTTGGAGCATAATTTGTTTCTATCCCTTAAGCTATTAAAGTTATCTCACGATTCTTTTTCAATCTGAATTAAATGATTTCATGATTATCTCACCGAGTTTTTTCCACTTAATTGATATTCACCTTAAATCATGCCTATTGCATACTTGGGGTAGATTTAACCTCATGAAGAGAAATTGAATTGTAGGAACACTTATGCTCCGTTTGTTTTTGTCAAATTTTTTTATGCTTTACTAGTCAGTTCTTAGAAATAATACTGGATCATTGTGTTCAATGTATTTAAACACAAATTAATCTAAATATGAAAGGCATTCGCATTTTCTTTTTCTCAAGAAATTTCTTTTCTTGTCCATAAAGTAACCTAAATACAAAATTATCTTGGAGGTAATACAGCGTTATATGCTTTACTATAATCTGTTGAAGAAGGTTGTTGATGTTAGATGTCTGGAGGCAATCGGTAGCAAGAAATGTCCTAAGGTGTCATGCCTATTTCCACGCATTAGTATGGAGTATGTGCATTTTTCAAAGGGGCCTACTTAAATCACTAGGCTACTTAAATTTTCATCCAGTATAATGCATAAACTATTTTCCAGTTTTTATTGTTTTAGTCATCTAATTATGTTTTTGGAACGCTATATGAAATGGTGGGCGTCGGTGACACAGCGGTAAAATGTTCGCCAACCACGTATGTGGTTCGTGGTTCTGTCTCCGGTTGACACCCTCCTAAGCATTGCTAGGCCAATAATAAGACTAGTGACGAGGGAGGGTTGGGAGTGAGACTAGCAACCCCATCCCGTAAAAATGAACACAACTGCTACCGAAATTTAGGTCTACAGCTTGAAGCCCTACATACCACTGGGAACGTAAGGAAATAAAAGGAAACAATAATTGGCGCACAGTTTCAATTTGCAGAGCACTTCTCCAAAACGAAATGAAGGAAAAAGCATCGTAGATGACTGGTTATCGCTCCAGATGGAATGTACTGCCAGATACTGTTCTACTTGAAAATTCTGTTTGAAAAGTAGACACTTTTGAAATTTAAATAAGCTGAAAATTATGTACAATTTTTATTAATATACTGTTAATTGACATCCTTCAGGCGATTGAAACTATTTTCACGCAGAAATCTTGTGAAAATCGGGTTTTGAATGTCCTCCTGCAGGAATGTAACAGAAAGCGGCTGCTAGTCATTGCAATACTGCCTAATAATAATAATAACAGCCTTATTCAGCACAAAATATTTACACAATATACAGAATTTTCAGAGTAATATATTGCATAATACTTTTTTGGTTCATTCATGGTCTTGAAGGAAAACAGCAATCCACAGTACGTCATGTGATGTAATGCTGTTCGATCTGAAGAACAAGATGATCCCGTAGAGTAATTTCCTTTTGTCACTGAGGAATCCAACTAAAAATGTTCATGAGTACATTTGGTGACCCATAGACATAGTTGAATGGTTAGAACAATGGGGAAAAGCGAAAATTGAAAGCATTTTGTTTCGATGGAAATTCAGGTAGTCCATTGATTCAAACAGGTATCCGGTAAGCAACACTTTACTTAAATGACGACTCATATTTTTTGATTATTTTGCAAACCGAGTGGAATGTAGAGCTTCAAGCCGGAGACTTGGAGTTTTCAGTAGTGTTGATGCTGTCTTTACGGCATAAGGCTGCTAGCTTCGAACTCGATCTCCCCTTTTCATCAAGCTAAGTGAGTTTTAGGAGTGAATCCTTCGGAAACCAAACCCGGATCACTCATGGCACAGTTAGTAAACATCCTACCACTTGAGCACCAACAGTTGATGTAATATAATATAATTTATTCGGGTAATTAAAACAGTATCCATGACTTTTTTGTAGAGATAGAAGTGCTTGAGTAAATTGTCACCTCATGTACACCTTCTTTTAACCGATATATTATTAAACTGTTGTTAAAAGGCAAACTACGTAAAATTTAAATATAGTTATCCCAGTATACTATAAATACCATAGTGACAGACAGTAGTATACCTTTTGTCTAACTTGTATCAATACATCTTAATCTCTTGTTCATATATAATATATATATTACATATTATGTATGGTAAGGTAGTCATGACAATAGTAAAAATTTGCTCTAACTGAAAAGTATATTTAGTAATCCTAATAATTAATTTTTACCAGGCTTCATAACTGAAGTACTCACTAAACTTGGTGACAATAGACCAATTATTTTAAGTAGGCACACAAACCTGAAAGATAAGCAATACAATGATAACGACAGTATCCTTCACGTAAATGTAAGGATTAAAATAACGTATGTTAACGTGTGCATATAAAACACAGTACTTCCATTTTATCATAACCAGTTATATGTCTACCATGTACCAAACATATAACACAATATTTTTATCTATAAGGACAAAAATAGAAAATATGAATAATTGTTTAACTAACAATGATGAAAAAACAGTTAACTGAAGAGAATAAATAAATGAGAACACTTCTCCGTAGAACTTTACTATCATTATTATTATTATTATTAAAGTGTATGTGTTACAATTGTGCGATTTCAATGCTTATTACTTATTTAATATGTCAAAGGTAATTAATCAATAATGGTAAATTTAAAAGCACAAAAATCGATATTTCACATCATAACATTCACCAAATGAAAATGAAGCACCTAGATTATCCTTGAGTAAGGTCATTCCGCTATTGTCTACCTTGACAAATGACTAAACAAAATCCTCAAAAGTTTGCTATTATGTTACAGACGACAAACTATTAGGGGAGACAATTAAAATTGTGTGAAATTTATTTTACTATTTTACTAGTGAACAGAACCATGACTGGTAAGGGCTGATTCAATGTTTATTGGGAATAATACAACGACCTGTGAATTTTTACTTTTGTCAATTTACGATATATTGTCGCCATTAACTAATCCCATGGACGGGCACTCACAGAACATCTGCCGTGACAGACTCTATTTGCTACATTTTAGAACTTCAGAACATCACACTAAGGGGAAGAAGATTCCGTTCTTTAGATATGATAGAGAAGATTTGTAGCTCAGGTGGATGACTGTGATGTGGTTGTGTTCTCTGAGCTGGATAGTTGATTTGCGAAGCTTTCATCGCCGTACCAGGTGACATCTTCAGCTCATACTTCAATTTGAAGTGAGCTTTTAGATTTCTACACGAGTTTATTAATCATCTCTCCTGGTGGGTGACCTTGGACGTGATTGGTTGTTTTTCTGTGTTTTCACACCTTCTAGGTTACTTGTATTGGAACTAATCGTGTCTTTGACTTGAACTTTGACCCTTTGTGTGTGAGGTTTCTTCCTTATCGGTTGATAAATTTTGTCTATCTCGATGTGTCTATTGATTGATGATTCACTGGAATGCCAAGCTTCTAAACATTCTCTGGCATTCTTGGTGTTTCCTCTGTCTAATATTTGAACGTTGGTTGTCTCAGTCGAATTGATGTCCATGGTTGTCTGTATGTAGTGATATGAGGGAGTGAATATCATGTCTTTTGACGGCTAACTTATGTTCGTGGATGCGAAGACGAAGGGGAAGTCCCTTTTGGCCAATGTGGTGTTTTTTGCAGTTGTTACAATTTATTTCGTAAATGATGTTGGTTTCATCTTCTTTCGCTGTTGAGTCTTTTGGCTGACATAGAGCTGAGTGCTGTGATTTTGTTGGTTTGTGTATGATGTCAATTCCTAAAGTTTGAAGAGTCTTTCAGTGTTTTCTGAGATGTCTTTACATATGGTAGGGCGACTTTCTTTGTGTTTTCCTTGGGGGCTTTTGGTTTGATAGGTTCGCTTGGGGGCTTTATGTCCTTTGATGAAATTCCGTGGATATCCATTCTTTTGGAAGATGTCCATGAGTATCCGTCCTTAGTATAGTCTTTGATACTCATTAATAAAATGTCCGAAACTAGAAGGAATCGGTTATCCAGCGGCTTCTGTAGCTTTACTGAATTTCCAGTTGATATCGGCTTATGACAAAATATGCATTAACATCATCAATATGTAGTGATAAACAAATTCCATCAATCAACGGTCTCTTTAGTGTGTGTCGGATAAATCCCACTTCCTTCTGCGTATTTGTTGGGTGATGGATTCTTGGTTGGCTGGCTGGCCATTTGCCAAAATTCCTTATCACCCATCCATCTGATCTAAAGTTGGTTCCTCAGTATGAAATCAGTGAAAAGGCAACTGTTGATCAAAGTCTGAAGCCTTTTCAAAATGCTTTTCGTGATACAAGTATCAGGTCTTTAAACCATATAAAAGCACTGACAGACTTGACATCAATGTTGAAAACTGAATCTTGCCCTTTCTGCTAAGTGCAGCAGATGTCCACATTAATTTCAGGGTTATGATGGACAGTTATGCCTTTCCATTGATGGCTTTGAAATCTTCATTTGCGCCAAATCTAGTTGAAACGATGCCGTCCAGTCAAGTAAATGAAAGATGTTACCTCCTTCAAACTCCTCTCACTGATGGATATTGGTGCTTGTTGTTTTTGCTGTAGGGTATCTTCATCGCCTTCTCTTCTCATGGTTCATTGATAACCAGATTTCATTTCTTGGCCGCTACAATGTCAATTATAGGGCCTATATGTATTTCGAGAAGCTTTCACAACACTGCCCTGTTAATTACTCATTTCTGGTATCCATATATTGTGGTATAATCACAACAATAGAAAAAAGTAATACGTGGTAACAAAGCAATGTAAAGTTACGGCGAAATGCATAAACCATAGATTGGAATCCGCATATTTTTCATTTGTGCTTCTTTCGTCTTTCATTTTGATTTTTTTTATTCCTCTACGTCCCAGGTGGAACATAGGACTTCAAGCTTGAGGTTTGAAGTTTCTGTAGTAGTGATGATTATTTTTACAAGAAGGCGCTGCTAGCCTTCCCTCTTTACCACTTTTACTACTAACTTGGCGACGTAAAGGAGTGCGTCTGTGGCCAGGGATCGAACTCCTAACCACCGCTATTACACCAACTCACCTTCCTTTTATGCTTTTTAATGTTGTTTCACAAGAATCTTTTATTTCTTTTCTTCGTAACTTGATCATTGCACCTCTATTCATTATTTTTGCACAAGATGCCACTCACAATATGCTGCTTACAGACTCTTGTCTCTAGCACACGCCACATAATCGAATAAACATTCAAAGTGTCTAAATTTGTCGAATACATATTTTCAAGTGTTGGTTTGCAAGGATCTGATTGGTTACACGAGTGGTAACGACTGGGGAACCACTAAAAACCCAAGAGCACTGACAACCTTTTCCTCCCTGGCTTCAGGTCTCTTCACAACACACACCCACCACAAGGGTTCGAACCCAGTACTTTCCGGTTACACAACGAACTCGTAGACCACTCAGCCACCAGGAACCCGACCCGATTGTCCATGAATTCCAATTTCTGGAAATTTATGATACATGTAACGCAACCGCTAGCTAATATCACACGCGAGTAACTGACTAATCAAGTCAAACAACAGGGTTGTTACTCACCCGTGACATTTTCTATATTTTTTTCATATTTGTTTATTACAGCTTGATTCCACACCGTATTTTTGGTACAAGTATGGAATTTTCAGCATGGATAGCGGTAGCCCAAATTTCGCAGGCCGACCATAGATATCAGCTGTGCGTCGGCAGGGGATGGAACCTCCGACTATGAGCATAGCTGTAGCTCTGAATACATATTTATTGCTGAAATCCTATGATCACTGTGTGACAAATAAAACCACTCTACTACCGTAGGGGATATAAAGCTATTGGAATAAAGCTATTATTGTTATTATTAAATACTACTATTCATATTCTTAATAATAATGCCTGTAAGTATTTCAAATCATTCTCTCATTACATCCCTGCGTAAATCCAACTTTTATTTTTGATACAATATTGTCAACTGACTGGCTGTTGTTTTCCGCCTGTTTTTATTTTCGGAATGAGAGGAATCATATTTCCTATGCTTCATTTAGTGAGTACACACTTGTAACAATCCCCACTTCCTTTTTCTTTCTAATTTCCTGGTGACATATTTGATGAATAGTAATATGATTTTTGTATGGTTGCAGTTTGAACCACTACCAACTATTTACTACTTTTCATTTCTCCTTGCTATCCTTCTATTCTCAACTGATCAAGATGTTGACTGAGTGATAGAAATTACTGGAGACTTAAAATTCCACCAATTATAATTCTATGTGAGTAGTAGTACACACTATAGAAGTACCTAAATTAAAGACCGTTTCCTTTCATACTCATAACCAGAATCAAATATTATAAAAAGTATAGTCGTAGCCACCATTTAGGACCTTTTCCACTGCGGCTTACGGTTATCTGTTGAAGTCTTCTTCTCCTTCTCCGTCTTCTTTTGAAGTGCGTTGTTTGTAAGTGAGTAGCACTGGATAACTATAACTATCTTACCTTTTGAGTTGAATTTTGCTATTATAATCCCGAAGGAGTAGCTTGGTTCTAACTGCATAAGAGCTGCGGATGCTGTTGTGACATCGTGATAGCCACTCCCTCAGTGTGCTTATATTCCAAGCATTTATATGCTGTATCTTTCCATTTCTTCTGCAGTCTGAGTAGCCCCCTCAACTTCAAACATCATACGAATATTTATTGTATCATGCTTACTTATGCTTTCATTGACAGAAGACATATCGACTGACTGGTTTCTGAAAGTTTTTACCGACCCGTGTCACTTCATTTCTCCAATTCCACAGAAGAATAAGTTTGTCCGTCTATATGTTTTCTTGTGCTTTGAAGTTCTTTCAGTGAATCAATTTGTTTTTGGAGGATAGGGGTCTCCAGCTCAACACCTAACCTTCCCTCATTTTCCAGGCCTAGTATAGGCTAGTAAGCTAGAAAAGGAACCAGAAAAAAAAACTTTAGAGGATAAAGTGAAGCGGAGGTCTACTACCGAGGCCATGTGTTCCACTAGTAACTCAAAGGAATGCTAATAATGTTCACAGTGAGCATAAGAGTGAACATAGATGAGTATTTATAGTATTAAGATAGGCTTATCAGCTGAACCTCTCATGTCAATGAAGGAAGAGATCGGAAATCTCAATCACAAATTGATTTTCACTGAGCAATATATGACTATGATATGTTAACTGTCCAGGATATGTTTTTCAGACCAAGATTTGTCCCTTGGAAAGTTGGATTATTTATGAAAACATATGTTGGGATTTTAGGTGCCTAACCTATTGACTAAGGTTTAGGTTTCTTTTTTAATTCATAAAGCCTACCCTGGTAACTTACACTAGTAGAGACTCCGTACTCCATCAAATGACTAAGCTGTCATGCCCAGAATTCTGTAAATAGCCCCATCAATATTTTAATGTGTGCCAGAAATACTTACAGAGCACTGGAATGTAGTCATGATTACCTTACAGAGTATATAGTGTATCCGAAATTCAGCAAATAATATACTCTGTACATAGATGGGATAGTCACCTTTTTACACATCCCAGAAAAACAAACATGGTTCATTATGGGTACCAAGAAATGTGTCACACAAAATTTCATAGTCTTTGTAAGGGATGAGACACTTCTCGGGCAATTAGTTGTAGTGGGGGAGCATGAATTCTGGTCCACGGGAAGTGAAGCAGCGTCAGGAGTTCCATTCCCAAGATTGTTGGTGACCAAAACAGGTCCATTCGCCGTTTGATCCCTCGTGTTCTGAAGCCCATGTAGTCCTACTAACAACCTTTCAATATTTAAGTAGTTTAAGAATTCTAGTAGTAGAAAGAATCGACACAGTATAAGTGAAAGTGATAACCAATGAAAGTCAGAATGTGCATTTCCTCTATTAATAAAGTCGATAGCTTCAATTTTATGGATATCAGTAAATGTTTGTGAGTTTTCTGGGACTAAACTCTAAAGGCTAGTATGAAAAACAGCATAAAAATAGTATTAAGAGACCTCGTTCAACACATTCCTCCTCTTTTAATCACTAGTTATTAGAAAGACAAACATGAGTGATTAATGGTGTGTAACCTGTTACCGTACATAACATTCTAATGTTACAGCAAGTATTTCACTGGTATTCCGTAGTAGAATCTGGTGAATAATACTTTTGTGAATGCTCGCCAACCACACACATGATTTGGATTCAATTTCCGGCAAACCCACTTCTGAACCTCACTTAGGTAGTAATTAGTCCGATAAAGGGAGAAGGTTGGAAGTGAGGTTTGCTATCCCATCCGAAAACTACCGCTACTGCATCTTCAAAGTTCAAGGTTGAAGCTTTGTGCTCCACTCAAGATGAAAAAGGATTCAAAAAAGGAATCGAATAAACTCACGGTGTTGTACGATGTAACCGTTTCATTTACAAGTAGTTCAGTGATGGAAACGATTGGAATGATTTTTTAATTAAATAGATCTCCTACCACTAACCGAAACAGAGATGAATAGACTACTACCACTACCAGATGTACCAAGAAATTAATGAGACTGCGATAGGGACCTGCCCTGGCCAATATCTTCACAGGTTATCTCGAAAAGACACGGCTGAGTTCTCTAATCCGTAAAACAACTTACTTCTCAAAATACCTCTATGGTACTTTTTTGTTTGTAAGCAGATGAATCATGCATCCGTACTATTTAACTATCTCAATGACATTGGTCCTAACATTAAATTCACCAGGGAATACGAACAGTTTCAATATCCTAAATCTTAATATGAGAAGAAGAAACGATGATAATATCAAAAACTCCATTCATAGAAGGAAAAGAACTTGGATTAGGCAATATCTTCACTATAAAAGCTTCTGCCTGACATCTAAAGCGCGAATTAATGAGGACACTCAAAGATAGAATCAACAAACTAAATTTGCTCCACAGGAATCAGGCTTTGTTGCGAAATATTTTAGATTCATGGATAATCCCCATCCAGGCATTAATGAGAACAAAACACGTAGATCAGCGAAGAGACTTTTCGGCGAATTCATTTTCTCAGCTGTACAATAACAAATATATATGTGCTATTTTGTATGTATGTGTACATTAAGTTTGTCAAACAAAATTACAATTGGTTAAGGTTATTTTAACTAAACAGGTGAAGGTTGGTAATACAAGTCAAAAAAATTAGGTGTTCATGAAATTAGGATAGTAACAAAGGTGATGAGTTGTCACGAACAGTTGTTAAAAGAAGTTATTTATTAATAGGAATAGTCTGATGAGTGAGTTTTACTCAGGATGCACATAGAAACAAAGTAGATACTACGAAATAATGTAAGAGATCTAAATGAATACAAGAATTATAATCAATTAAAGAGCAGGCAAAGAAACAAAATTAAGTCATCAAAATCAACAAAGTTGTTACCATGAGAGTAGAAGTGGTTGGGTGATTCTCTTTTGTACGCACAGCTCCGGTTTTTCTATGTGAATGGCCAGAGCTTCAGCGATACAAAGAAGACGAAACCCTATTGCTATTGGTAGGTGATTCGTGATTCTGTAGATTACTTTGAAGCAGGAGGCGTTTGTTGAGTTGGAATGATCAGTGTTAACCAGGTGTTCAATTATCGCACTCCTTATAGCACCACTATCGCCTTTTCACAACCATGCTGGATAGTGTTCTCGAATCCTCTTAGACAGGGTGCACGTCGAACGACCGATGTACCTGGCTGTCTCCACAGCAGCAGGTGAGCTGATATATGCACAAAGAAGTGGTCAGATGCGGGATCTTGTCCTTGAGGCTTCTGCAGATCAGTGGGCGACTGCAGAACACTAATTTTAGTGTTGCTGCAAAGAATGCTCTTCTCAGAGATGATGTGATCCTTCTCTTGAGAATATCGCCTGCTAAATCTTCCTTGAAATCCAAGTGCATGTGGGGTTTCATTTTAGGCTCAATTAAAGTTTCGTTTTTCCGAATTATTGGTTTGATATTTTTGTCAATGAATCTTGGTGGGTATCCATTTTGGATGAAGACTTCTCTCAGAAGATCTAACTGTGTTTCTAGAACATCTGGACTACATATGCGTTGGATGAGGGTGACAAGGGATTTAATTAAATTCCGCTTTTGTTGAATGGGTACCCAGCTATAGAAACTTGTTAGTTGACCATTCCACGTAGGTTTTCTATGGATTGATCTTCTTAGGCTCCCATCAGTTCTTCTTGTTAGTTCCACATCAAGAAACGGAATTTTCGACTCATTTTTCATTTCAAGAGTGAATTTTATTGCTGGATGGCAACAGTTAAATGTCTTCAGCATTAGATTGCGGTCACAAATAATGAAAATGTCGTCCAAGTATCTTTTATACAGTCGCAAATTGTCAATGCTCGGCTTTAGTGGACCCCTCTCGAGGCAAGCAATCTGATAGTAGTGGACCCAACGGAAATCCCATTGCAATACCATCCTTTTGTCTGTAGATGGTGTCGTTGAATCTGAAATGGACGTTGAGAGTGCATCTCAATAATAATTCTTTCAAATATGTTTTCGGTATTCCAATATTGAGATGGTTGTCATCTATATATCTGCATATGAAGCAGACCGTTTCCGTGAGTGAGACATCGGTGAAAAGTGACTCAATGTCGAAGGACAGCATAATTTGATTAGATACATTCATGTCTCGTATGCAGTCGGAGGTATCACGGAGCGAGTGGGTACATAATTGCTTCATTACAGGTTCCAGAATATCTGCTAACCATTTTGCAATAGACTGGTGAGGGGAACCTGGCATATTCAGATTTGGACGAAGTGGGAGACCAACCTTGTGTACCTTTAGTAGACCATAAAAGTCTTGGTACTAATGAACCTGGTGGCCGGATCTGGTCGTAGATATCTCCACTGATTAGTTGACTGGCCTTCATTCTCTTCAAGAGAGGATATATATCCTTAGGAGATTCAGTCTGAAATATGGTAAAGAAAAAGACGAGAAAATGGAAAACCCAACTGTGGGAAAGAAAAAGATTTTATTTGTCTTCCATTCAGAGGAGAATCAGTATCCACAAAGACTGAAAAATAACAAAGACAGCAGTATGAAGATGTTTCTCTGCCGCTAACAGCGTATCGTTAAATAGCACCACATGTTCAGCAAACCAATCTAAAGTCGACGAGTGCCCCCCAAATACATTTATAAATTCATATGAAACTGTGGTAAATACTCTACTGAATGGGCAAAAGAAGGGCTTAGCTCCGTTTTTCTGAGCATACTCCAAGAACTTTATTCTTCAAAGGAAACAGTTATTCACAAGATATAATTAGGAGACATTTTGAGGATATGAGACATTTTGTCGAGATCTCCAAATATTTCATGATATTAAATGTGCGAATGATACCATATTCCCTTCGATTCACCTAACTGATTTCAATCAAAATGTTTTCAACCCAACTTATGAATAGAGGAAGAGGGTGTGACCAATTTCTCACTCCCTCGGTAACTTTAGTAGGATAATTCTCTGGGAAATCCCTCCTCATAGATCTAATTACGATATTTATACTCATTTGGATGTGTCAACTAACTTTGTAATCGTTATCCCTTTTTCTCTTGGATTGTATATCATCGTTCCGACGTTTGCATATCATATGTTAACTTAATCCCTATTATTTCGCCTTGTTCCTATTTAATCTCCCATTATAATGCTTCTCTTTGTGATTGCACAATATATTGATAGTGTATTGTCGTACAATACGATTTCTTCTGAGTGAGTCAAGGTCGTCTTGACTTTTGACTGCAAAAATTGTTGGGTATATGATTCTTGATGATACCAATTCGATCCCACCTTATTTTTGCCATAACGGCAATGTTGAGATAATTTTGAGTTTTGATATTTTGTCATCGTTAAATAGTACCACAGACTTTATCGCAAAATAACTTTGCGTTGGTGGCACAGTCGTTAAGACTCTCGCCGACCATGCACATGGTTCGAGGTTCGATCCCCCTGACGACGCACACCTCATATCCATGGTCGGCCTGCAAAATTTGGGCTACCGATATCCATGCTGAAAATTCCATATTTGTAACAAAAATACAATGTGGAATCAAGCTGTAATCAAAAATAAAACAAATTTTGTTGTTGTTGTTGAGGCATTTTGTGACTGCGTGTAACTCATGGAAGTTCTGGTCAACTATGCAGTAGAATGCGAAGATTTGCTTCCATCCTTCAGATTTTGACTGTGTTTATTTCTCGTTACACTGACTGCAAATTAGTGAATTCAACTCAGTGAACTAATTTCAATCCAATGGACTACAATTTTTTCGAGTTATTGTGTAACACTATAGGCGAACAGTGTTCATCCGTTCCATTATGGGAAAATTTACTTAATAAAGTCTCACAGTGTTATGCGCTATAATATTTACTGATCACGTTTCAAGCACAATGATTGCTCACAATCATATCAACTTGATAACTTGGAATTACACTCTACCACCACAGTGCCCAAGTTCTATTCTTATATTACTGTTCACACGTCTTTTCTGTCTAGTCCGCCCTCCCCCACCCCAGTTTTTTCCTATTTTCCAATGACGTTAACATGTTATATCGTGATTTTTACGTATTGGACGCCTTCATTTACGACATTTTCTTGTGATATTATTTCAACATTGAAGTGTGTCACTTGGATTCTTTTATATTATCATTGTAATTTCAGGTAGTCCGCAGCTGATAACGAACCGTAAGGTAAAAATGACATAATTTTATGCTGCAAATTTAATTGTTTTTTTTTTTGATTTATCGACGTTATTTGTCATGGGAACCACATGTGTATGAAATGTAGATTATTTCTAAGACCATGTAAAATAAACACACAGCTAAGAAAATGAATTCGCCGAAAAGAGACTCTTCGCTAATCTACGTGTTTTGTTTTACATCAAATAAACATACCACACAAGCAGAAGCAATCATTTCATTCAATCTTCCACAGACCAAAGGATGTAACAACAAAAGAGGAACAATACCATTTGCAAAATAAATTGCATAGACTGCGATAAACACTACATTGATCAAAGTGAGCGTCGCCTTGGACTCGAAATCCAGGGACATAAATTAGATGTGAAAAGACAATATATATATATATTCTTTCATATCAATGCATGTAGATAATTATGGATACCAGTTCGACTGGAAAAATGTAGAAATTTTAGATAGAGGAAACACCAAAATGCAGAAGAATTTCTAGAAGCCTGCTACTCAAAGGAATCAGAGATTAACAAACACATTTTTTTATTATTATTTATTAATATTGTGTTCTGAGTGGAACATAAGGCTTCAGCTGCACGTCTCCACTTACTTCTGTCTTCTGCTGTACTTTTCACCTGCATCCATGTTAGTCCATACTCTTTCAACTCCTCTTCACACGATCTCCTCCATATCACCCCTGCACCGATGACCCACTCGCCGATTCCCTTTCGGCCTGGTTCCATTCGACCAATGGCCTGACGCACGCGCGATGTCTACCAGCGGCCTCCTCAGCGACTGAGTGTCCAATCCATCTCCACTTTCTCCTGCATATTTTTTAGGCGATTGGTTCTCGTTTTGTTTGTTCCCATAGTTTCTTGTTGGTGATTCTTTCCGGCCCGGCTATCTGATCTTCAGTATAGAGCGAAGACAGTTAGTTGTTGATAAAGGTCTGCAACCTGTTGGTTGGAAATATTCTTTGTGACTCGCCCGCCAAGTTTCTGATCCATATAGAAGAACTGACTTGTCGTTTGTATTGAAAATCTCTTACTGGATAGGGACTTGGTTATCTGATGTAATGTCCTCAGGTCCCTTTTGCCTGCTGCCTTCTCAGCTTCAGTGGCCAGGTTGTCGTAGAACTGTCTTTTGTCATTCCTAGCACTCTTCTTCACTTCTTTGTCAAGTGCTGAACAAACACATTACGTGGTGTCAACCAAATACATCAATTAATAAAGAATGAATCACATGACAAGAAGTTCAAACTTCAAGTCAATAACAATAATGAAAAAGGATGTAAATAAACAACCAATCACGACAATGGTTGTCAGGAGATACAATTATTTCATTCATGGAGAATTCAAACTAGGTCACTTCATGCTAAAGCCTGCACTGAAGATGTTATCTAGAAGAACAATCAGCTTAGAGAACACAAAAACATCATAACTCTCATGTTCATTAGTGTAGAATTCACATCAGTCACCTAGCTAACTTAAATCAACTATATCATAAAAAGAAGGATACCACAGTCCCTGAAAAGAACATTCCCGGTTGCATCTTTGAAAATAGCCTTTACCAGTCGACCATACTGTTCACTAACTGAAGGACAAGATCCCGCTGTTGACCAACTATATGTGCGTTTATCATTTCACCTGCTCGTGTGGATCGGTCGTTTGACTCCAGTCCTGTCCGAGAGGGTGCATGGTTACGAAGAGGTGGAAGTGGAGCGATAAGAAGTGCGATCATTGAACATCTGGCGATAATGATCACCTTATCTCTATAGCCTCCGCCTTCAAAGTCATCTACAAGGTGAAAAGTAATTTACCTAAATCACTACGTACCTGAGTGATCTGTGTTGCTGAAGCTTTGGCCATCAAAACAGAAAAGCCAGGTTTCTGTGTACAGAAAAAGTTCGTTAAACGCCTCCAACTTTCACGGTCTTAATCCCTATTCGCTAAAGAATGGTAATCCCTAATCATATTTTGGCTCTACCAATTTTTTTTCTTTTTGTCTATTCAGTTTGTATACTCTTCCTTTATTACGTCAATTGTTACTATTACTGTTCTCACTTTGAATTGTTCCTCGTATTATTTCACTTGTTCTACTTGTGATTCTGAATCAATTCTCTCTTACGACATTAAATTCTATGTTGTCAAATTTTGAGTAGCTTGAGTCATTTGAAAAAGAGAAGACGTTCAGCGAAGAGACTCTTTTCGCCGGCGAATTCATTCACATTGCTGTACAATCGCATTTATATGTAACTATTTGTGTGTGCACATGAGGTTTGTCAAGTTTGGATGATTGTTCAGGTAATAAAAGAATGATCTAATATAGAAACAAGGTTAATCAGACAGCAACTAAAGTAAGATTGAGTTAGTAAGTTACATGACGTAATATAATTGACTAAAATGTTTCAACTTAGGTCAGGATAGCAGCAGAGGTAATTACAGGTAGAGACTAAGTAGAAGTGGGGTAGATAATAGTGCCATTTAAATTAGGACTGAAACTGAGCAAATAATTTGGATGACGTAACATAAATAACTAGAAAATGAGCGTTTGTCAAATCAGTAACAGTGGTAGAGAGGTGTATAAATTAAATCGGGTAGGGTAGAGAACAAGTCGAAAATGTAAAATATTACAGTTGAGAAGACAAAATAATACTAATAAAGAGACAGAAAAAAAGATTAGGTAGAGTTTACTCATCGGGTAATAAGATAGATTACGTCCATTGCAAATGTAGCGATTGAACGAACTTCTTCTGTATGCAGAGTTCAGGGCTTAGCAAGTGAATCGCCATTGCTTCTGCAGTTTGAAGAAGTCTGATTCGTACACCTTATTCGATTTGGATACTAATCCTAAAATTGCACACCCTTTCCAAGTTCTATCCATCCTATGGAATGTTCTATATATGACATTAATTGTTTTGCCATTTCACATCTAACTATGATTATAATCACAAACATTCATTTGCATTTTATACTATTATTATTTTATGCATTTACACCTATGATTCAGTTCCCTCACTGGAAATAATTTCTTATATATATAATTGTACAGCTTGATAATAAATTCGTTGTTGAAAAAAGTCTCTTTGCTGAATCATTTGTTTTGATTTTCAAATAATAATGCTCATCATATTAATTGACCAAAAACAAATTTGCATACAAAAATACGTGATCTTTATTTGTCACCATTTCGACAGGCGGTTATATTTCTTTTCAAGTAGGCCAATGACTGCGTCCATAAAGAGTTGAACTGCCCCACAAGCTGACTTAGATAATATTTATTATATTTATGATAACACATGATCAATTAGTACTCAAAGTTCAAGTTGAAACTTGAATAGTTCTCCATTTTTTGTCAAATAATGATTTGTTCCTTTGCAATATTTGTTATTTTGACAATTTAAGACATTCTTTCATTGCTCTACATACTCACTATTACATAAAATTAACGAATTGAACCCTTTCTAAGCTATGCGATAACCTTGGCATAGATGGTCTGATTTAAAACCGTGAGAAATAGAAATAAACAAATTGATATGAGAACTTAGTAAAGAAACAAATATATTTCCAAGTATTGGCTTTCTAGGGACCTTTGTTTGATTGGTTGGAGGATTTCATCATGAGCTGACATAGGTTAGAGAACCATTGCGAAACCCGCTAGGGTACCGGACAGCTATTTCATCCTAGTTTGGGTTCAAACCACGACATTCTGGTTACAAGGCGAGCTAACTCGTAGACCATTAATCCACTGAGACCCAACCTAATGCCAAGCCCATGAAGTCTAACTTGTGACAGTTCACAACATACCGCAACCACTTCGTAATGTCTTCTTCGAGGAGTGACTGTCCTCACCTTCGACCTGCTGTCCAGTATTTCCCGCTGGTTTTTCAAGGGTTCCGTAACTGATGTCAGCTCATGATAAAATCCTCAACCAGTCAAATATATTTCCATCGTTAGATTTTCATCACGAAGCAAAATCATTTACAAAGATCATCAAAAACATAGGATCGCTCGACAGCTATTTCGACCGATTTTCAGACTTCTCATCGGTGCCCATCCATGACTCCACCTGGGATCAAAACTCTACCTTCAGCTAATGAAACCAAGCTCTTTGACGACAATTCAGCCACATAGGCTGGAATTCAATGCTTAGAAGAGTTGTAGGTGTTCCCTGATGAAGAGTTTCAAAATACGACGAAATAGCTACCTACTTCTCCCTGGTTTTCAGTGATCTCTCTAACTGATGTTGATTCGTGACAAAATTCCAGTTATTGGAATAAATCTAATACCCTTCATATCTTATAATCTAAATATATTCCCTATACTTCAACACTGATTGCAGTGTAAATCATAAGCTTTCATAATTAATTATCATATTTGTTTCAGAGAATTTTGAATTTTAAGAAGTATACAGCTTGTTTAATAACAAAGATGTGAGATGAATTACAAATGACGTAAACAGATATTGACTGATCTTATTTAGATTATTGCTATGATAGATGAGTATTACATTCCCTTTCATCTCCTACCTATTGTAGAAAAAATACTCTAAGGGAGATGCGTGCATCACTATGAAGCAAGAATCAGTTTTATTCAGAAAGTCGCCTCACCCTACCGAATGAATTTCTAACAATACGAACACATGAGACGAATAGAAAATGGATAAAGCCAAGTTAAACAGGCTTAGATATAATATCATCAATGAGCCTAGGCAGGATACTTATAAGAGTGCCTTGAAAAATCTATGAGATCCACCTTATGTAACCAATACTATTAGTTGACTGTTGGCCTAACTATCTGAGGGACGTAGTATTTTGATTTGTAGGCAGATAACAATGGATTATGCTTTACTGGTGATGTAGTGATCAAGGTCGGTCTGTAAATAAACCAATCAGAAGTCACCTGCGTAAAATAATGCCCACCATTTTATCGACCACGATTACAGACTAATTGACATAACCTTGAGGTTTCTTGAATAATACATGATTGTGTAAAATCTACTGTAGCTGATACTGAAATATACTCCCCAGCTCACGTCGTTGTGTGTTCTCACTTAATCAGAGCAGCCTGGAGAACAGATACCGGTCGTATAATAGTGTTGGCGTAGTCAGGTAGTATTTGTAATCAGTACGTCTATGTACAAGTGGGCATCCCTATTTCATTCTAAGTGTTACTGAGAAATATAAAGTGATAACATCATAATATATTTGTCTATGTTGTTCTTTTGAATTTGTCTAGTCAAGTCCTTTGCGTTTGGAATGGAATATTGGTCTTCAAGCTTTAAGGGTTCAGTAGATGTGGTGTTTATGTTTCATGAGGTAAGGTTACTAGCTTCCCGCCAAACCATTCCTCTTTACCTGGTTTACTTAACGCTAAGCGAGGTTAAGGGGTGCATTGGTCGGGGATCATACGCCAGATCAGATGCGTGGTTGGGTTATATTGTACCAATGAAGCACAGACGCACAGTTTTGTATGATGAAATCGAATCGTTCTTATTGGCATGAACCGATCTGCTTTCTACTTTCATTTTCGTGGCTTCTGGTGGTCAGAAGTAGTTAGTAATCAGTGCAATCAGATATAACAGAGACCATGGAAGAGGCCTAGCTCAGTCAACTATACTTCTGTTCAGATGCTGGTTGGCAGTTCAACAATGACTTACATTTACTAGCGTCTGTTAGTTCATGAGATATAAGGAAAAGTTAGACTTTGGATACTTAAGAGGCACGAACAACACCACTGATCTTGGAATATTCAGACAGAGCCAGACAGCAAGACCGGATAAATAACACTTTATTCATGAAAACAAAGCGTTGAATGGAGAGTAATGATATTAAATAGGATATCTTGTCGGTTTTAGGTTAGGTAAGGGAAAGATTAGGGTTATATTTAGACCAGGAAAGTGTTCAGGATAATTACGACAATATTAGAGTTCTTTAGGCACTAGTTAGGGTCAGGAGATCACATATACTTTTCAGCGCAAATGCAGACGCTTAAGTATCCAAAGCTGAACTTTGCCATATATCACCAGTATTGAACAATCACATTTTTGGCTAACTGTGCGGACATTTAGCTAGAATAAGCATCAAGACTAAATATATCCTAATTTTAGTTCATTTATGATCCTAAATACTTGATTAAATGTCAACTGTTATTATTATAGAAGACAACAAAATTGATTCTAAAAATGTTTATTTGGAATTTGGTATCTTTGTGCTGGGAAATTATGTAGACCTTATCTGAAAATCGTCATTTGCACACATCCTCCATGTTGTGCTACTTCTATCCCCCATATTGTGTTTCTTTGCCTTCTTTTCATGTCTCCCATGTTTCACCGCAACGTTAGTTCATTCACTCTCTTACGAGTCAAATTTGTCTCTCCGCTATTTGATATTTCTGTACTGATGAACATCTCTTTATATACTACTGATAAATCTGATCAGTAGCACATTCCACAATTACATTTTGCGAACTATGGTGTTAGAGGATTCACCCCCACTGTATGAACATCCAGTCTTTCATTTCATACTGAATCTGTTTTTCATACAAAATTTAATTCAACAAGTTTTGAATTCATTAGCTTAAGTTTCCAGATTCCATATGGATTATGACAATAAAGAGTTATGACGTCGTTGTATGGGACCTTTTCAACTTGAATCACATGAGTGAATTTTGTTGTTGTTGATGAAAAAGCTACGATCATAGCCTTTTTATTCCTGTTCACGTGACATTTTCGTATGTCTCTAATATGCCTAATTATTAAATTTCTCTTTTCTTAATATGTCCGATTTAGGCAGCTTCGCACTAAAGTGTGAGCCACATTTCACCTTGTAAACCTATAAAAACTCAAGAAAATTGGGTTTTGACGAAACCAGTTGGCGATATTTGGAATACCGTTAAGCTAATAGATGTCTAGAATTCAGATGTGATCAGGTAATATATTTGAAGATCTTCACGCAGTGGTAGGTGATATCAGACCATGATCAGCTTCTTAGAATATGCAAATGTCAAATGCTACATACTCAAAGCATGATAAGGAAAATTTGTAGATGAGGTAATGATTTTGAAGTACAGTTTCATTCTGTGTGATGGACAGTTTTATTGTAATGCCAGCATGGTCTATCTGGGCAATATCTTTAGATTAATAATAATTATGGCTTTATTCTGCATGAATGTAATAACTGTTTCACAATATGAATTTGAACATGACTGCTAGTCTCTAGAGGCTCCTTATCCCTTGGTTTACCTGTTTGGTAGTAATATTTTGTTGACCTGAAATTCGACCTTTTCTCCTTGCGTGATAGTGGGATAGATACCATAATGTCGGCTGATTGCAGATTCATTTTATAGCCAAGCTTCCAGGAACTCCCTCGATGTTTCCTTTGTCTAAGATTTATGCAAAAGAAATGCCAAAAGACATGATACCAATTAGAGAAACATTGGAAAACCAGCTGAGAGTACTGGACAACTGTTTCCTTCATCCTAGTTTGGGACTCCTCAACAGTACGCACTCAGCGCCTTCTGTCTACAAGGCCGGAGAGCTTGTAGACCATTAATCCACCAGGACCGACCCAGTGACCAGTCTATGAATTCTAACTTCTGCCAATTCACGACATAGCGTAATCACTTCACGATATCTTCTCCTAGAAGTGACTTTCCTCACCTTCAACCTGCTGTACTCTACTGGTCACGGCTTCCCACTAGAACCCCAGGTAACTGCCTGAATAGAGCCAGTCGCTAGTGAGCTTCAGATCAAAACAAAACCCCTACAAAACCAATACTTGAAGAAAAGAAATGATAATCATTCCTTTATATCACTGCGTTCAGATATCTATGAGCTTCAGTTTGACTGGAAAATAAAAGGCAAAGTCTGATTCAAATATCACCTTATTTCGGGTTGTTACTTCTGTGGTGAGAGCAGCCTGCTAGCAAATTGGTTGACATTAATCCACGTCAATGTCTAGGTCACTAATATGGGCCGTGAGAAAATATGAACAAGGCTGTTTCAACAACCAATCACAGCAAACTTAAACGTGGGTAAATATGATTCGCAGATAGATGGCTCCACTTTCCGAGGAACTCGAAAACAACCAATCAGAAGACTGTGTTTGTCTACTTGACTAGGCTATAATAATGTATGTGAAATTTATATAAATACGTGTTGATTTCCGTAATAAAATGATCTGTTGCCTACCCCTTGTCTTCTGTTGTTACACTTCAAGCTATGACTAATATTCATAAACTAGTTTCTTATTATTGCGTTTTGTTCATTTCAACCTTATTAGAAAATCAGGATAAACCTACTAGATTACACACAATTAAATGCATTTCTGTAATTATTTCATCTGATTCTGTTAGTTTTATGTACCGATCACTGTTTTTTTCATATCATCCTGACACCTTTGGATAATTTTATCTTTAAAACTATGGCACACATCTAAGGGATACTCTTATGTTAACATGGTTGAAGATACCTTACCAATAAAAACGAACATCAGTCACTAATAACAGCAAAAATCTAAACAATCATTTCTTCCATTTATGTAAGCATATTCGTTCCAAATACAGTTGGTATCATGGACTAGAATTTCAAGGCCATGACCTGAGCAGTGAGACAGACCTTCAATAGTCTGAAATCAATGTGAAAATCTGCCGCTTCGAGCATAAGAAACGAGATCCGTATCTTCAGCAATGAACATCAACATCACTGCTTCGATATGGTTCAGAGACTCGGAGCAGGTGTCATCAAAATCATTCCCAACAAGCTACTTCAGACTTTCCCCAACAGATATGCCCTTCTCTTGTTACTAAAGATCAGATGACCAGTCAAAATGGATATTTAACCAGAAACTCTCACGAGGAATCAACTAAGAACTTATCATTCCATAAATATGCAGAAGACAATGGAGACGGATTGCACAAAGTGCTGAGGAGAATGTTAAGTGATGTCACAAGCCAGGAAGGTTCCAGTGAAAATGGTAGTTCAACATCTGAGGGTGACATGAAGATGGTGCTGTTATAGAGAAAATTAAAGTATATGCGCAGTCATGTGCTAGTTGAGAAAGAACTAGGGAAAACAGGGTAAAATGGAGATGTGCTGGTGTAGCTCTACGCTCCACTAGGAACCAACAGAAATAATTATTTAACGACACCATGTGAATGAAGTGTTTATGAATAGGAATTTCAACTTAATGTGGACATTTTATGGGTCATCCACATATCGCATTGAATTGTAATCATAATTTTTTTTTTTATCCTCTAATACGTTCAAGCTAGAAAGTCATTCTACTTGTTTCTTGAGATATTTTCATTTTAAAGCGCTGTAAAACTTGTTCAAAACAAACATAATTATGAGTAAACCTCAGTGTGATCTATTGATCTCACAGATTGCAATTAAATAGCAAACAGAATCAATAATTCTACTATAAACTAATCGACGAATAGCGCGGCATGTCCAATAAATTGCTATTCGAGTATTATTTTTATTCATTTAGGTTATATGTTTAAGAACAGGAGGATGTAAAGGTACACAACTCGGAAAATTGCCTTTGTTTAATTTTATTTCTTCACTTGAATGGTCTCATTATGGAATACTTACTTTATGGTATCTTTAAATAACTCTACTGTTAAGCTTACCTTTATGCATGCAGCCTGTCGCTAGAAAGTAATAGCTCATAAATTAAGGCGTATTACTGTTTTCTCCATGTTGAAAATCAATTATTTCATTTTTGTGAGTTATTTTACCATGTGAACAATTAGTTATATTGTAATATTATTGTTCCCTTTGATTCCACGTAGAATATTGGGCTTCACCTGCATGTTACCACTTCATCTGTCTTCTACTGTCTTTTTCAGCTGGAGTCCCGTTTGTTAATAAGCTTTTTCTCCTCTTTACACAATCTACGGTATGTGATACTCGAATCAAAACCCAACTCTTCGTTTCCCATTAGGGATGCACTCGACGGTTTTCAAATTATCCCCGTTGATGATGATTTGATGCTAGGTATCTTCATCATCTCTATCTTCTGTATATTTCCTCGAAGTTCTGTCCAGCTGCCTGCTTCTTCTTCCGACTTGTAGATTTTTGCATGAAGATCTTCGAATTCTTGTGACACTAGACATAAGTCGTCTACGATGTCCAGATCACTTACAGTCCGCTTGTCAGTTTAATCTATTCCTGTTCTCCAGCTCTCTGTAGTCTGTTGCATGAACCAGTCCATCACAGCCAAGAATATCATCGGTGATAATAGGCAGCTTAGCCTTACTACTGTTTTTGCTTCATAGAAATCTCTAAGCTTTCCATCTCGAATCACTTGACATGTGACAATGTTATGTAGCTTTTGAATGAGGTTGATTAAGATTTGAACACTGCGCCCAGTAGTGATAAAGCAGTTTCCAAATTACTCCGCGGGCGACACCACCTAGGGCCTTTTGAATAATTAATGAATAATGTATCAATACACTAATCAGTTCTTCTTTGTTATCATTTTGGTTGAATATGGCACAACAGTCTTGTCTTCAGTTAAAAAGGCATGTTGACTTGTATTCCCCACAAAGCTGTCTGTATGAGATAACATCGACTACGCAAGAAGTTAAGTAAGGCGAACATTATCAATCGTATCATATTAACATATGAAGTCAAGATTTTCAAGCGTTGGTGTTTGGCGATCTGATGGGATTCAAACTGTTGTCGTCATGAGACGATATCTACCCATAAACCAGTAAACGGCGATTAATCTACTGCTCATTCATGGCTAACTGTAGAAGGAAATTCTCGAAGTTCTAGTGTAAAGCCAACATCTAATTAACTATTATTATATTATTATTGTTTCCTTTAGTTACTAGAGGAACGTAGGGCTTCAGCCACACGTCTCCAATGCGTTCGGTTCTCTGCTAACATTTTCATCTGGCTTTATGTCTGCCCACATGCTTCAATCTCCTATTCGCATGACCTCCTTCATGTCACCCTCGCACTGACGACCAACTCGCCACTTCCCGTTCTGGTTCCAGTGGAGCGATGGCTTGTCTAGTGATGTCACTTGATGGTTTCCTCACAGTATGGTCAATCTATCTCCATTTCTTCCTGCATATTTGTTGCACAGTCGGTTGCTGCTAGGTTGGTTCCCTCATTGCCAGAAATCCCTCTTGCTGATCTTTCTGAACATCTGGTCTTGAGAGTACTGAGCGAAGATAGCTGTTGATGAAGGTCTGTAGTTTGTTCGAAGTGCTCTTCATGATTAAATGATACTCACTAAATTTACATATGTTCTTCTTATGATCTCATTATGCTTAAATACATACTGTATATCGTGACTGCACTTTATTTATTAGTAATTATTAGGTGTATGACAGATGTCATATTGTTTTGTTCTTAGCGCTGACCCAAATCTTTCCGTCAGTTTCTTTATATTGTCAGAAAACTAAGTAACTGTCACAGTACATTCTCCAGCTGGTATTAAATGTTTAAGAGAAATCATAAAATAGTCCAATATTTTGGTTTCGTACTTCCTGACACTCGTTGGCAAGCTGTGTTTGAAATCTCTATGAGGATGATTTTTGAATAAAGGATTTGAATATATGTCACTGGACCAATCATGTACCTAACAGTTTTATTGGAAAGCAGTCGTCGCACCAATAGCTTAGTAGCACAACTCACGAATATGTCAGAGATTGTCATGGAACTGGATTCCTGACAAGATGTCGGATTCATTGAGGCTGAAGATACGCCTTGCCGATGAGTGATACCCGCACAAAACTCAGATTCCTCGTTCCTTACAGGTGGTTTCCAATTAGCCGACATTAAGGCTGATTAAAATTGAGCCTATTAAATCTTGTAGTAGCAGTAGTAGGATCACCTCTCACTCACTCTCTCACAAGCACATACAGCACAATTTCTGTCTTTCGAACTGTCTACTATCGACAGTCTATTGAGGAGTATATAAATGTAATTTTTTAAAATAAATAACTAATTTATTGAAACGGATATGAAGCTGATCAGACTATTGACTAAAAGCAATCGAGGGACAGTCTTCAAACCTTCAGAAAATGAATTATATTGTTTTCAAGACAAATATATAGTATACAACTAACAAAGTCTGATTTATTGTTTCTGATGACTGAAACTCAAAGATGAAAGCTGAACAGAAAATAGCGCAATAAACGGAACAGAAACACAAGAAATGACTTGCTGAATGTATAAAGTGTATCATAATTAAAAAGCTCTCACTAGTCATTAACTTTGCCCGGCGGAAATAATCAGTAATAAGAAACTATGGCAACATATCAACCAAACACTTATCATTCAACAAATATGCAGAAGGATATGGGAATGGTTTAGACACACGTTAAGAATACCGTTGAGTGATGTCATACACTAGACAGGCCATTGAGGGGAAGGTGAATGAGAAACGGTGAGTTTGGCGTCAGTTCGTGTGTGACTTGGAGGAGATCGTGTTGGGAAGAGATGAGAGTTGATGGATAGTCGAAGAGTCAGGTGAAAATGACTTCAGAGAACAGGATGTATTAGCAGTATGCTGCTGACGCGATATGTTCTCCCTGGAAACCAAGGGACAGTAATAACAAATATTTCATAGTGAAATTATCCGAGCAGCTTTCAGTTGGCAGACTAATGTTACTATACTGGATAGTCTTTACAGGCAAAATGAATATCTCAGTCGCGACAGAGTTCGAAGCAGTGGCAAGCGAGTCATAATCATAACTAACAGAAGAAGGCATCGCTAGCACATCACATAGCACCAGTTATTATTACAGTCTAGCATTCCCCATATTGAAACAGTGACCTTGTTGGCAGTTTACTAACCTAGCTCTTCTGACAGATGGCTTGGTTAGTAATCCAGAGATCACTGGTTCGAGTTCTACCGTAACCTAGATTTTCAGTCAACAATTAATCACTATATATATTGTGTTTACCTGAAACGTATCGACGATTCAAATACATTTGATAAAGCAGTATGTTCAATATTAGTCAATTTCTTCTTTTGAAGCTGTAATACTTCTTATTATCCATCTAGACACATTCATTCACGTCACTTGTAGTCGAGATTACTTCTCTATTCCATCAAACCAGCTATATTTGCGAATTACATAATTCAGGGTTAAGGTTCATAGTGGTTTCTTTTAGTAATTCAAAATACTAGAAACATGTAAAAGACAGCGTATGCTACTAATAAAAATGAGTAATTGCAAGCCATTCACATGAATTAGTTGTCATGCTAACCAGATTGCAGTGACGTAAATATAACACGGTCGATATGGTCGTTTGGATTCAATCATCAGTGGTGTTCCCAGATTAACTCAGTTTAATGAGCTAAAGCAGTTCAAACCACCAGTCATTTCAACGCGTATAATAAGTTAGGACTTTAATTTCAATGACAAAATGAAATAAATTACTACGTATTTCATCTTTTTTTGTATGCAAAGCAAGTCATGGTGATAATGCGTTACATTATATCGCGTAATAGTACACTGACGACTAATCAGTCACAAAGTTCGTTGATGAATATCATTAAACATCAAAAATTGATTTTCTTCATTGAAGGTGACAACGTAAACTGAGTAGGTAATCGATTGATTTTTTTCAAGTTTCGTCACGAACTCAATTCACTTAGAGTACCACTGAAAACTAAGGAGTATAGGACAACTGATTCGTCGTTGTTTGGTTCTCTTCATCAGTAATCAGGGAACCCAGTCTGATGATCCATCAGTTCTAACTTCTGCCTATTCGCAATATAGTTTTTCAAACTTCAAAAAGGACTATACTTTTAGTTACGTAATAGCTTAGTCACAAAATGCTGTGGGGCAAGATTATCCTGCTCCCGAGCTATACCAACTGCAGACGCCACGTAACTAGATGTTTTATATATAGAAACAAATGAAAGAAGACTGTGTTCGTTAGAAAGATTTTAACTTACCTCCACCACCTATCAACTGTTGTCTATGTGTGTTAATGTTTGGCCTCATTTCATGGCCACCTTCTGTTTGTCTACATGTATTTTTCTGATTGCATCAGCTAAAATTCGTTATGCAAAGACGTTATTTGTCAAGATGAAGAAAATCCTTATATAGAAGACTAAAGGATTGGGCAAAGAATACTCCTTACAATAACCTCCAAATCAGGTACATATATATATATATATATATATATATATATATATATATATATTTGTCAACTTTTACAATTACCGAATTGAGTGATCTCTTGGTTAATACAAAATTTCAGCAACATAGTAAATGATTTGAAATCATTGAAGTGTTTGAAACATTGGGTATAGTCTCATTGAATCACCATCACTCAATGGGGATGCAGGTATAACCAGATGACGAGCCCCTAGAAGGACGAAATGAACGCCTTAAATTCCATTGGCAGTCACCACGAAACAAAATAACATCATGGTTCATAATTATTCATTCATACTTTGGATTTCTTGTTGATATAACTCGTTTGAAGGGATCAGCCTCACTTCAACATAGGGACACAATAAACACGTACCTCCATTTTAACATGATCGATAATTTTGGGTTACTTGTTCCTTGATGGCTAGCGATAGAAACCAAGATTTGCACTTTGTCCTATTTTCGGAAGTCATCAGCAGGATATGCCTACTCTTCAGTAAGCGATAGTGTCCTCACTGATATTCTAACCTGTTATACACGACTTTAAACGTTTTATAAAGTTATCCACTAAGTTAGTGAACCAAGAGTGTCACCCCTTGTGCATTTGGATCCAATCTTATTAGGTACACTTGCTCATGAAGAAGAGTATGCATCCAGCTGATAAACTGCAAACAGAACGGAACTCGAGTCCTGGATCCCACTACCAGCCACCACAAAAACAAGTAACTTCATTTAGATTATGGGATTTGTGAAGATTTGTATTAATTTCAATAGTAAGATATTCTTCACGAACACTAATATCAGTTAGGGAGATCACTGGAAACCAGATTCGTGAAAAAATCTGATCCAAACCCCCACAAAGCCTGTTGTCTGAATATCAGTAGCCAGTTAAGTGATAACTATTGGATGGACTCCTTAAAGCTCTATTGAGAAGTGGCGACCAGTGGGATCCACCATATTCAGGTGAAGTGGACGTTCACCGAGGGCATGAGGGAAGGTAACTCCATATTACAGATTTATGGGTTATTAAATTCTGGTCCAAGTGGCCGAATGGTCGACGATCTTCGTCTCATAACGTGGACTATTTCGGGTTCAATCTCTGATGGGGTTGTGGATGAGCAATTCTGAAGAATCCTAATATAGGACGAAATAGCTGTCCAGTGCTCCCTCACTGGTTTTTAATGATCTCTCTAACCGATGCTGGTTCGTGACGAAACTCTTACACTTAAGGGTTACTTCGCTGTCAATAATTATTTTAATCAAAAAATTTTTTATTTCAAATCCACTTATTAAGAATATATCAAAATTTCATCTGGAATCAACCAGCCACAAGTGATATTGTATCTAAGTATAGGATTGATATAAAAGCAATCGCCTGGTGTTTTCGTGAATAGCATTACAAACGTTCCAACACATATTCCAACTGTGTAAAAACAAAAGTTGATAAAACACCTTTGAAACCATCAAACTTTTAACAATTGATACGACTACAGCATTCCTTTAAGCATATAATAAAAAATCACCTAAGACTAACTCTACCTGGCAAAATTCAAATTACAATTAACCGCCTACATTCTATCTGTTCAATAGATATTGAAACGAAAACGCGGCAAGTTTGTTTCGCCATAACTAATAAACTGACTCAAAATTTATATCATGACTCACGGAATAATAATCATACGATTTTTTTTTGAAATTATTGATTATAAAGTGGAAAGCCAAAATGTGAAAATTAAAAAAAACAAATAGCACACAACAACATGAATAAAACCTCATTTGAAAAACACACTTATAAATGTCTATTACACTTTCGATCGAAATGGTAACATTCGCAAAACACTCATATGATCTGAATTTTATTGCAGAGAAGATGACGATGATGTTGACGATGACGATATCGATAAACAACACATTTTTCAATGGAGGATTCTGTTCATATCTCCAATATTTTGTTAAGTTGTTTTACTGTTGTGTTTTTTTTTCAAGCACCTCTATTTAATCACAGTTTGTATTGTGTGTATCTGTGTGTCTGTGAGCACAGAATTATAAAGACAAAAACGAAAATTAAATGTTCCTTAATAGAAATAATCGAATCTCACACCAGTCTATTGTGCAAATACAAAGTTAAGGGTGTTTTTTGTTTAGTTTTGTATAAACAAAAACTGTAACACACGTGAAGTAAAAAATCAAATGAGTTCTTTTATACCATCGATCGATACCGAATATCTCAATTCTTATTGTGCTTAACTGAATAAAAACAGATTACATGGAGGATTTAATCATGAGCTGACATCAGTTAGAGAACCACTGGAAAACCTGGGAGTACTGGACAGCTGTTTCGTCCTAGTTTCCATTTCATTCTACACATTTTTGAGCGATAGGTCGTTGGTTGGTTAGTCACCTGTTAGAGTTCTTTATTGGTTATTCTTTCTAACCATCTGATCTCTTCAGTATCGAGACGGTAAAGGATATAAGTGTTAATGCAATTCTAAAGCAGGCTGTTGGAAATTCTTTTTTGGACAAGTGCGCCAAGTCTGTGAGACACAATGGACCACTTACTTTACATTAATGTTGATGATTTCGATCTTGATCCTTATGCTGAATCCTCGCGTAGATATCCATGCTGATCTCATACTCGCTTCTCAGATCCTTGCTTTGACATCCTTGTCCTTTCTGCCACCCGCAGTTGAATCCATGATGCCTACATAGTGAAGCAAATGATTTCTTCAGAAATCCCCGGTTGACAGTGATTCGTGCCTGTTTTTGTTAGCTACAGGGCATCTCCATCGCTTATGTCTTCTCTGTGTTCACTTGAACCTATGTCTACCTTGCCTGCCTCTTCTGTCAGCCTATTGGATTTTGCCTGTGCATTTTCAAGTTAGTGACATTAAGTAAATCCTCCATGCAATCAAACAAAATCCCTACAACAAACCAATACTTAAAAATTAAGTAAATCATCAACAAAAGTCTGAAACTTCTACAGTCTCCCTGTAGGCCCAACGAGTTTCTGTCTTCTTAATCCTCACCATCTGCTGCATCGTCCAGTCCAACACAATAAGAGATATCTTGGATAATAGTGCACAACCTTTTGGAAGGTTAGGTTTTGAAATAATAAACATATTAAACAACATATCTGAAGATATCAAATTCACAAGAGAAGAAGAATTTGATAACAAAATCCCATTTTTACATGTTTTAATCAGGAGAACCAACACAGGAAATTTAGAAACAACAAGCATATAGAAAATCAACGTACATAGACCAAAAACTCAACTATGGTAGCAATAACTCCATTACTTACAAAAGAAACTGTGTGCAGACAGACATTGTTTAAAAGAGTTCAAACACACTGTAGCCCTACTCCAGTATTGAAGAGCATAGAGGAAAAAGGATGGATATCCTCACAGTGTCATCAAAAATTGTTTATAATCGAATAATAACACTAACAAGAAACCATCAGTAGAGACCACAAGAAAATTTATCCTACCATATATATAAAAAATATCTCTGAAATAACAGCTAGAATATTGAGACCGTCTGAAATAGATATAGCAGACAAACGAGCCAGCCAGTACAATCGATTCATTTGATATTGTACAAACCAAAAGATCCAACAGAAAAAGCTGATAAAATTAATACCATTTACAAAATAAACTGTATGAACAGACATTACATCGGTCAAAATGGGCGTCCCCTTCGAATCAGAATCCAAGAACACAAATTAGCTGTGAAAAGACATGTCATATATTCTTTCATATCAATGCATGTAGATAAGTATGGACACCAGTTTGATTGGGATAATGTCAAAATTTTGAACACAGGAAACACCAAAAGTGCCAGAGAATTCCTAGAAGCGAATATACGGTTAACAAACTTGTTAATGTGGACCAAATTTACCAACTAATAAAAAGAAAATCACACAACAAGAAAGTTCAAATTCCAAGTCAACAAAATGTTATCATTACAGATGACTGTTAGGAGACACAATTCTACCATTCATGGAGACATTAAATCAGTTCATTTTATATTGAAATTTGTGCTGAAGATGTTGTCCAGAAGGACGACGAAGTCTTCGCAATTAAACCAATCAGCTCAGTGAGCACAAATAATTGCGGAATGTTAGTTTGTTCTCAATACACAGATAGTCTGACCATCTACACGAGTTCCTTTTAATGAAGTTGAACAGAGCATCAACAATGAATGAAGACAACTACATAGAGAGAGAGAGAGGACAAAGTGCTTCAGATTCAATTTGATTCAGGTTCATTTTGGATAGATTGTAGACATTTTGATTAGGATTCTGTATCAGACTGATCCATTTTATTCCATGTCGACTCTTTGAATCAGGGAATAATAATTTTTCAAAGGTATTAGTTTCAATCCTTAATATTCTTCATGAGCCATTTCAGAGATCTAATGCGAGATTTCATGATACATTGGGGGTTTTTGGCAGAGGTAAATAGTTTACATAAGTGAAAAGATTTCAGGAATCCGTAAGGGAATCAAGATGACTTTTGTTAGGACGAAAAAGCTTTCTTTTTTAGACCTTAACTCACGATTTATTCCATTCACTTGCATAATAACCCGACTGGACAGTTTTTGATTCGTCTATTTATGGCTTCGACTCCTGAGGATTCACAATGTCATACAGTCAATCATATCCTTTTACTGAGGTTTGGTAAATATTATGTATGATTTGTTCTGTTTAATAAAGGTCTTTGTTGTCGCGGTTGACTGAATTTTGTGTCAATCCCAGTTCGGGGGATATTTTCAATTGGTAAATCTGTTAAAGCGTTGTGTCTGGAGGCGCATTTTAGTCAAGCTAGACGAATCCACAAATCAGTAACACTCCATCATAAAAACTTTGAACATTTATTAGGAAACATCAGACGAGTAATTTCTCTGCAGATCCCGCAACATGTAATCTTCGAATGATTCATTAACCGAAACAAGTAATGAAAAAGGCGTTACCTAGGAATTTTCACATATGAATTACTATTAAGGCATTTGAACAGAACAATAACAACACAGGGATCAGGATAATTTCGGTTAGATAGATTATATGATTGACGGAATTTAAGACGGTAATTGAAAAGTAATACAAGTGGAAGCAGTGATTAGTAACTCTGGTAAACGTGTAACAGACAACATAGAGGTATGTGGTAACAGCACAGTTTACATTATAGTTGGAAAATGAATAGTAGTTCTAACGACTATTATAGACAGTTAGACAGGAGATGATTTGATCAAGAGTATCCTTATGCTTTAAATCAACAATTGGAATGTGTAGTACGAATGACTGATTGACTATAATGGATAGACAGATAATTCTATTAACATTAGAATCAATGAAGTGTGAAATTTGTGAAATTAATCATGTGTAATTATCAGACACAAACAATGATTGAAGTATTGTCTAGTGAATAAAAGTAGTTGATGGAATAAGTTGTATGGCATTATTATTTCTCATTCCTGAAATACTGAGTGGAATATAGGGATTCGAGATTATATTTGCAGTTCACTGTGTCGCCTATTATCATTTTCATTTGGTCTCATGACTCCTGACAAGTCGTCATCCCCCATCATCCCCTTATCTCCTTCATGTAATCATACGGTACCCAACTCATCGTTTTCCAACCACATTCCACTAGACGCCCTGAGGTAGGATATCACACAATGGTCTCCTCAGTGTCTATCCAATCCATCGCCATTTCCTTTAGCAAATTTGTTGGGTAACAGCTTGTAGGCTGATTTGTTGCCTTGACACTTAACCCTTCCGGGTGGCTATGTGATTTTCACTATCGAGAGGAGCAGTCATTGATGAAAGTGCCTAGTGCCTTTTTGGAAATGCTTTCAGTGATGCATGGAATACGACTCTGAATCACTTGGTAGCATTGACGTAACATTAGTTTACAGGATCCGGATCTTGTTTCTTATGCTGAGTACAGTAGATTTCCACCGAGATTTCACAGTAATGAAGGCTTGTCTTACTTTTTTGATATCCGTGGAGTTGAAATGAGACAGACTTATTCCAGTATATTCGAATAGCGCATAGCGATATTCTTAGACCTTGAGCTATAAAAGTGTACCACTCTCTGAAGCATCAGATAGATTATTCTTTATTTAAACTAATTACATTAAACCTAATTCCTTAGTGAAATGACTTCCACTAATATGCAAACCCTCTTTCATTTTTAACCGCCATAGACTATAATCTTCTTAGCTTGCCTCACTCTGATGTATATAATTTACTTTTTATTTTCTGTGAAACTGTTCTTGTACAAACTTATCTCATTGCTAATGTCTCTGAGTGTAGTATTTGATGATGTCATCTAGAATCTCAGAGGGGAGATTAGTTCATTCCAGATTGCAGATATACTTTGATTACTATTACCAATAAGCATAAATTTAAGGATCCAATGCTTCCTGCCAGTTATTACCAGACATCTGACAACAATTCTACCTGTTTAACACGTACAAAAGGTTCAGAAAAATGGAAAACATGCGAAAACTAAAAAAAAACTCTGCACAAGGATGTAAAACTACGAAGTCACAATAAAATTAATCCCAGAAACAGAATAATAGCACACAAGTATTGTAATATTAAATTGTAGTGATCACGTTTGATATAAACCACTAGAGGAATTCATATATTTTTTTTGATTTACAGCTTGATTCCACACTGTATTTTTGCTACAAGTATGGAATTTTCAGCATGGATATCGATAGCCCAAATTTTGCAGGCCGACCATAGATATCAGGCGTGCGTCGGCGTAGGCTCGAACCCCGGACCATGTGCATGGTCGGCGAGAGTCCTAACCACTGTGCCACCGACGCACGTTTCATCTTAATTCAGATTCGTCGTGTGGATGTATTGACATTCCGATGTAAATATCTGATTGGGATACGAAACCGCTACCCAAAAAAGCTAATACTATGCAGCAGATAATAAAGTGTCGTATTAAGCTGAAATTGTAGTCTGTCCACTCGATCAGTGTGGATAAAGCTTTTGGATTTTCTGAGGTAATTTTCTGAATGGAGCCTACCGACAACCCTACTTAGGGTCAAGCCCAGACTATTATCCATTCAGCCAGCCACTGGGTTAGAATCACTTGTCCTGTGAGTTTCGACTTCTACCAATCAGTGATATAACCCCATCACTATCCACTCCAGGTGGCGAGTATCTGTCGTCACACCCGTTTTGGTGGGTCCTACCAAAAACAACAAAAATAACAGTTTATTCTGAAAAGTGAATTTAGACACAGTACAGAATTTTCAGAGAGTTTCTTATCAAGGTATTAACTTTCTGTGCAGAATCTGCAAATGACTTAATAAGTGACAATATCTGATCTAAGACAACATCGTTCCACTTCAAGATCGCTCCAGTACTACTTCCCACAATTAATTTTCCTCTATTTCCTTCGAAAAATTACTAGAGATTGGTCGAAATCTATTTGAAGCTGACCGCGAGTCTAGATTACAACTTATTGTGGTAATTAGTTGATTAAAACAATGGGAAACGAGGTAAACATGATGCATTTTGATAGATACAAAATTTTGGTATCCCAGTGATTTAAACAGACTGTCAGTCATCACTTCGCATTTAAATTTTTTTAAGTTCATCCTATAATTAGTTATTACTGAGCAGTGTATTAATTTTTAACAGTTGGGTATTAGGGATAACATTGAAGTTAGTTTGGGACAATATCTGCCATCCGTAGAATTCTTACTCGTATAAGTGAGCATTAACATACACGGTATCGATTGCATATCACTGATACCCAACAGTAACTTTTTCAGTATGTTACCTTCGACTCATTTACCATGATAACTATGCGCCAATACATTATTCATGATCAGAAGTAAGCGGTAGCTAAATACTTCATACAAGTATTCCCCTTAATGAATTTGAACAAAGCAAGAACTACAGTTTTAGCAGAATAAAGGGGTACCATCTTTCATTTCGTTGCCTTCTCGTCAGCTACTTACAGGGCAATAAATTTTAATAAAAAATAATTTTTCCTTCACGTTCCCAGTGCAACATAGGGCTTCAAGCTAGTGGCTTGAAGTTTCTGTAGCAGTGTTTATTTTACAGGATGGGGTTGCTAGCCTCATGCCCAACCTTTCCTCTTTACCAGCATTGTTTCTGGCTTAGCGAGGTAAAGGAGTGCGTCGGCCGGGGATCGAACCCTGGACCATGTGTATGGTCGGCGAGCGTCCTAACCGCTATGCCACCGACGCACAACTTACAGGGCAAAGACACTATTAAATATGTATCTACCAAAACAATTTTAACATACTTGCACAGAGTTCATTTTAAACAAAAACCAATCGATCAGTATATTCATACAGTAATAATAGATACGTTTATATATATTTAATATTAAACACTATTCTGAACAATAATAATCATACACAATGGAAACTTTTCAGAATTTTGCATTCAGATGAAAGAGAGATGAAAAATATTTAGTTACCAGGGCAAAGAAAGACTGATAACTGCTTCTTTCTAGACGCATAAATCAGGTTTCAGGCGCTTGTTGGAAATGGCTTCAGCAAACTTAAGGAGAATTGAGCTCTTTTGCCTGCTGATAATTTTGATCGACTTTTCGACGTCCACCTCATGACTCGTGACGAGCAGATGCCTGGCGATATCACTGTCTAAATCATTTGTTCATCTCCCTTTATGTTCCATTTGGTAGCTAAATAAACAGTCTAATCGTTTAAGAAAAAACAGGTGAATTAAAATTATTATCAGTAGAAGTGATTAATCTCATGCTGACCAGTTTTTTCTTTTCGTTGGTATGCCGCACGAGTGGAGCTTTAAAGTGTTGCGCCTCAAAGTTTCAGAGGCAGTGGTGAAGTTTATTTTTACGTGGTGGTGTTGGTAGTCTACCTTCCTTTATTTACTAAGCCTAATTATTAGTGTGTCGGTCAGGAATAGAACCTCGGACCACAAGTGAAATGATTAGTGAGCATTCTACCACCGAATCACCGACATTGTTTACTAGTTAAGTGCTTAAAGCAAACTGTTTTGATTAACTTAGCGGTGTAATCACCTAGCCTGAAAACTCGTTTCTGTGATACGCAGCGGTTTTGAATAACTGACTGGAAGGCAGAGACAGAGAGATAACACTTAAAATTAAACTTGATACTGCCTGCTCTTCATTATTTAGTCATCGAGTGTTGATTTGCAGGGATTTGGTTGGTTATGGGTTTTATCAGAAGTTGACATCAGCTGTAATATTACTGAAAAATCTGGGAGGACTGGACAGCTATTTCGTCCTATCCCGGGACTCTTCAGCAATACGCACCCACTGGGTTTTGAACCCACAACCTTCAGTTTACAAAGCGAGCTTATAGACCATTCAGCCACTGGGACCACATGTAATGGCCCATGAATTCCAACTAGAATGGCACAGCTGTTCAGTTATCTCAGGTTCTCCGCTGGTTCTTCAACCGATATCAACTCTTAACCAAACCTGTAACCAAGCAAATCCCAACAAACCAGTTCTTTTTATTCCTTTGCGTTCGCAATGGAACATAGGAGTAGCAGTGGTGTTTATTTTCACGGGGTGGGATTGCAAGCCTCACGCCAAACCTCCCCTCTTTATCGGGATTATAACCGGCTAAGTAAGATGAAGGAGTGAGTTGGCTGGGACTTGAACGCCGGACCACATAATCGATAATTAATCTGATTCCCAGTAGTGACTGTCTCTATACATCAAGTTACTTTGATTACTAGTGGGAAGTTATAACCAGAGAGGTCGACCAAGTCAGGTAAGAGATCAGTTATTCATCTACGACATTAGCTGGTGGTTGCGCTATATATACATCAGAAACAGGCTGGCCATTGGATCATGTTCCTTTGGATGAATAGTCTACCAGCTTGCCTTGTAACACTGTCTAATCATCAGAATATATCTAGTATAGTAATGTCCTTAACTGGGAAAAACAGTACCACTTCATACTGAATTATAAAGTCAAAAATATTTTTGTTAATTTTAAAGCCTGTGATGAATCGTCTTTAACTGAAATAAAAGGTTAAACATCACCATCTGACGACCTCATTCAAATGAACACCTGAATTAATAAAATCCTAATATAGTAAACATTTTGTTCAAAAAGCCTTATACAACACAAAATAACATATCAGATAAGAGGAAACAATGATGACTAATCATACATATATATGTATATACTAGTTATAACACTACAATTATTTCTAATTTTCAAAGTACACAGAATCACTGGTGTTCATACATCATGCAAAGTAAAGTAACAAAAAAAATGTATGAGGTCAAATAATCAGTTGATAAATTTAATTCATAACACCACAGTTTACACAGTATCATGTAATGACTACACAATTACCTGTAGTATAGCTATTCAGGTCATTCAAGGTCTATAAACTTAGTGAACAGGTGTATATTGAATTTTTCAAATGTTATACCCACCCAAAATGATATACAATATATTAGTGTGTAGTGTGTAAAAGCTTGAATAACTCCACATATTAGCCGCCGAAACACTCCTTTACCTTACTTACCCAGTAATAAGATTGGTAAAGAGGAAAGGTTGGGCGTGAGGCTAGCAACCCCATCCTGTAAAAATAAACACTATTACAGAAACTTCAAGCCATTAGCTTGAAGCCCTATGTTCCACTGGGGAACGTGAAGGAAATAAAAATAATTTCAGCCTACACCGTCGAAGTGAGGAAATTTCACCGTAGTTTCGTTTGGGAACCAAGTTATTCAGATCTGCTTGATACTGTGAATGCTAATCACAAAGTCAGGCATATTTGCATGTACTCAAAATATTACTGATTAATTGGGGTGAGTAGTTGGATGACACCACATCCACTAGACTGTCCTCGCTAGCCAATCGAATCTAGTGATCTGTGCACCGTTTGCGGCGGTCGTTTGGTCATTGTGTGACCAGTTGGCCCAAGTAGCCAGACATAAGGCCGGTAAATCCAGGTGACGAGTCCAGAATAGGATGAAATACCCATCCTGGATTCCACTGCTAGTCACCATCCACCAATTAAATTCTAATGATTTGCGCAGGCATCATCGAAGCATCTGTACAAGAAGCCGACATGTCAACCTGGGACCAAGTACTTCAGTCCAATCAATCAACGGGAAAATCTAAAATTCACTTAAATAATTAATACAGGCGAAACTGACGAGGATATCAAAGGAAGGATCGGGAAAGCAGGACAAGCTTTCATTACTCTCAATTCTATGTGGAGGTCAACAGCACTCAGCACCAAAAATAAGATCCGGATTTTCAACTTCAATGGGAAGTCACTGCTACTATACGGATCAGAGACTTAGCGCGTCATAAAGAGCATCTCAAACAAACTTCAGACCTTCATCAACAGCTGTCTTCGCTCAATACTCAAGATCAGATGGCCAGAAAAGATCAGCAACAGGGATCTCTGGAAGCGAACCAACAGCAGGAACCGATTGTGCAACAAATAAGTAGGAAGAAATGGAGATGGACTGGCTAAACTCTGAGAAAACCATCAAGTGACATCACTAGACAAGCCATCGCTCGAGTGGAACCCGAAAGGGAAACGGCGAGTTGGTCCTCATATGAGAGTGACTTGGAGGAGGTCATGTGAAGAGGAGATGAAAGCATGTCGGCAGAGCTGGAGCCAGGTGAAAACTTTAGCGGAGAACCAAACGCAATGGAAGCGTGCGGCTGAAGCCCTATTTTCCTCTAGGAACTAAAGGAAACAGTGATAATAATAATAATGACTCGTTGCACAAGAGGTGGCTGTCGTGGCCCAAATGGTCTAGTGGATAACGCTTTGGCGTTTGAAACTATGAGCACTGAGCTCGAGCGTAGGTGGAAAATCATCACTCACTGGGGAATGCAGGTAGATTCAGTGACGAGTCCTAAATAAGACGAAATGCGCATTCTGGATTCCACCGCTAGTCACCATGCATCAGTTAAATAAGGCTGGTAGTCGGAAATGAATTAAACCAGGTACATCACTGATGAGCTCAGTCCCAAACTAACACAACGGCCATCCGGCTAGCTAGCATTACTGGTTAAAATGAGTAGTATATAGTCGGGTAGTACTCACATAAATTATTACCCATGATACAGCTACAAATAAAAGCCTAGACTTGATTAAATCTGTACTGCATAAAAATGGAACAATAAAATGTATCGAATATCTTGATTATGTGAACGAAAACAGAACTGATACACATGTTAAGCACTGATAACAACCATATGACCACTGATAATCAAATAAAAAAAGGCTTTATAACAATTTTACAATTTTTTAAATGTTATATGTACATGTTAGGTGGTTGGTGGCAATCAGTAGGCTTATGACTGACCATATGCAAGAGATTGTTATGGATACATGAAGTGGTCAGTAAAGTATAACCAGTTCTTACGATTGAATTTTATCGGTAAGATTTGTAATGTAGTCACAAAGCTGGGTGGTTAGCTATCTTGAAAGACTCTGAATTGATTGTGGTAAACTTCATTAAGAGAATTCAGTTTATACTGATACCTAGAACTATATACATATATATATATACATCGGTGGCACAGTGGTTAGGATGCTGGCCGACCATGCACATGGTCCGAGATTCGATCCCCGGCCACAGACGCACTCCTTTACCTCGCCAAACCAATAATTAAGCTGGTAAAGAGGAAAGGTTGGGCACGAGGCTAGCAATCCCATCCTGCTACCGAAAATTCAAGACTTTAACTTGAAGCCCTGTGTTCCACTGGGAACGGAAGAAATAAAAATAATTGGGAAACAATATGGAAGGCAAGAAAGGATGACAAAATCAGCACAAAACATAGAAGAACATATTCAACTAGAGATTGTAATGTAAGGTTTCCGTATTTTATCATAAGTAATCTGCTATCAAGTGCTGTCGTGTTCTGCTGTTTAGCTGATATCATCAACTTGTCACTCATTCTCATTTTTGAGACAAGTGAGTACAACTCTTAAAAGGGCAAGTTGTAAGATATGCGTAAAATGTTTTGTCTGATGAATACATATCTTGTCTGATTTAATTATTATTTTATTCTAATTGGTACAAGGAAAGACAATACACCAAGTAACGATTAATTTGAAAACCTATACAGTTATATTAAGTCAGCTGTTGTTGGTTTTTTGAAGATCTTTTAGCCATATTGAAAAACTGTTATGGCTAGAACTTAGAAAAGTCATTCTAGCCAGAAGTAATCCTTTAACAAGTATCTCGGAACTGCAGATATTGATTTGCACTACCACTGTATCAGTAGGCATTCAGTCAAACATTGTTTAAGTAAAACGTCTGTCAGCTGAGCGTATGTGTAACTCACAAAGTTTCTGTAGCCTACAGCTTTATCAACACTCGACCTCAGGCTCTGATCCTCACTGTTTAAATAGACTGTTTAAGCTCTATGGCATCCGATCGCTTTATATTCGATTGTTTGCACATATATTTGTGTCACCGTGAGCAGCTAATAAGTAACGTTTTTGACTGCAGCGCTGGATGACGCGGGTTTCGTTCTTCAAGGTAGTATTCGCTGTTAAAGTGTTACAGATACTTTGATTGGTTGGAGGGTTTCATCATTAGCTGATATCAGTCACAGAACCATTGAAAAACCTGCGGAACTTTTCATCACTACTCACTCATCGCCAGAATTCGAACCCAAGACCTTCTGGTTACAAGGCCAGCGAGCTCGCCGGCTATTAAGTCGTTAGGACCCAATCCAATGAAATTTTTACAATATAGGAAAATTTTCAAAATTAACTAAACGGTAAAATATGGTTTATGTTCAGTCAGGAATGACTGAAGATGAAATGAAAACTTCAGCTGAGACGAGATTCGAACCAGCTGCCTCCAAATTACTAGATTAAATTCACAATTCGCAAATTAATTCTCACTTTATACAGTTCAAGGTGGTGAGATTTCACCACAGTTTCCAGTGGAAACTGAAATTATTCAGATCACAATGCATGTGTCATCTGCTCAGTAACATAAATAACAATCAAGAAAGCAAGCATAAATGCATGATGCAATGTACTACTGACTGGTTGAAATGAGTAGTTGTATAACACTCGCATCAACCAAACAGACAGGAGTGATGTAAATACCAGACATCTCTTTTGTTTGCTTGGGGCAGAGTTTATTAGTCATATTCCCGGTTTGACTCAGATCAAATTAGTTCTACACTGAACCGAATTTTCAGTTCATTTTTAATCACCAGATAACATACCAGTAGAATTCAACCAGCAAAAGGCTGCCACAGATCAGCTCACTACCAAAGTAATAATAATAACAGTGGCTTTATTCTAATTAGTACATTGATGTAATGTGGAATTTTCAGCATGTAATACAATAGTACGTCTAATTTCCTTTTTAGACTATATAGTAAGGGGGAAATACCAAACAAAGCACTGATAATACTGTCAATAAGAATATGAATGTAAAATAATGACGACAATATGATAATTGGGAGGAATAAAAGATTCTCATTTACTTACTGTCTTTCGGTAAGTTAGCCCTATCATGTCTAACACTTTTCTCATCATATAAAACGTGTGCCAAATAAGGTGTCAGTGAGTTTTGATACTTATTCGTCCGAGAGTAAAGTCTTTTATCACTGCTTCTAGTCCTATCCGATGAAATGAAAGAGGACAGTTGTGTATAAAGAGGATGCTTAGAGTTCGGTAAGATGGAATTCTTTGATCTCTTGCAACAGTTCAAGTGTCTGTCTATACCGATATCCGTTTTCACCCTACTGACACTGTTTTTAGTGCTCTTTGCAATGTGATAAAGTCTTTCTAAGGTATCCCAGAAAAAATTAAGGCGAAACAATAAGGAAAATTAGGTGGAATACATAAATTAACAAGCTGTAAAAGTAGAAACCCAGTGATACCAGATTGTCTTAACTCCACTACATATAAGGTACAACAAAATATCTTTCTAGAAGCTAATATGACTCGGTAAGACTAAGAACGATCCGAAGTACTTAACACTCGACTTAGTTTCAACTCCAGTACATTCTATGATGCAGGAATCATAGGAAAGAACCAATTCCTGTAAATTGGACTTGTGTCTGAAAGTGAAATCAACCCTAGATACTATTTTTAATTTGTTATTTCAATAAATACATAAAAAAGACACTGACTAACTGGCCTGTAGTATCATTAAAAACATGATGTAATTTTTTACTAAAACCTGCGCTGAAGATGTTGTCTCCAAGGTCGATGAAAGCTCCTCAGTTAAGTTAATCTGCTCAGAGAACACGATTAATTCAATATCATCCACCTGAGCTACAAATCTTCTCTATTATTTCAAAATTTTACAAGCATGTAACGCTTCTGTCTTGTCATAAATGGGAGGACTTTGATCAAAAGCAAGTCTCTACAGCGGTATACTTTCTCCACATTTATCTGTAATTGCAATAATTCAAGTAACTTTTCTAAAAAAAAAAAGTAATAAAACTTCACTTGTAAAGAGATAAACTCTTATTGCTTTATGTCGTTTCAGTATAATAAACATCATGATCCGGAAATAACTAACAAAGCTTGTTCATGTTCATGTAATCACATTAACTAACATATTGGAAGAAAATGTCAACCAATCGTCCCAGAATCTTCTCCCTCTCATTATTATTATTATTCATCCTTCTTAACCTTTCTTTAAATTACAGAAATATTTACATTAATCTATATTATATAAATAGTTAGTAGTTGCGTTTACATTATAAAATGGAATCAAATTCACAGAATACATTTCATACATCCCGTATAAACTACTGGTGTCATTTCACACAGTATATACTCTATTGACTTAATCGATGGTACATGTTCATTTTAATAACTTCAAAGTCTTTCTTATAACTAAGTTTTATTATGCTTTTTTTTCCCTTTTGACTAAGGTTTATACAGCAAAACCATAGTGACCTTGAACAACCAATCAGAATTCAGACACGAAATAGTTGCATAACCGTTGAAAAATACACTTTAAAAAAAGTTGCAAACATGATATTACACTGTATAGTTATAGCTTATGTTTTGTAAGAATGTCCTTCGATCACTACACAGTTGATCTGTGGAGAAATTGTGACGTGCACGATATATCTATTCATCTAGATGATTGTAGGTCATGGTACTTTGATATCCACTAACATTTCTGATAATATTCTCCAACCTACTCCTAACTCTGACCATAATCCTAACGTTAACCCTAAACCTAACCTTAATTTTAAAAGTCAGCCCTACCTAACAGTATAGATTTGCAGAGAAAGTACCTAGTAAATAGTTAGAATACTGTATTTACTCTCTCCAAGTCCAAAAATGCAGGCATGATTTGATTTGGAATGATATTTCATAGCATTCCTTGTGCCTGGTCGCTTCCTAAAGGTCAACTCTTGAAAGACCTTGACATTGGCTATGATACTTGAACTTCACCGATTATACTGTTGACAAATTAGATGTACATTTTTAAAGTTCTTCAGAATTTTGATTGTGTGTTGGTGGTGGTTCAATGGTAGAATGCTTGCCAACCACTTACATGGTCCGCGTTCGATTCCCAGCAGGCTTACTCTTAAAAGTCACCTAGATTACTAGTCAGTGGTAATCCTGGAGGAGAATGATAGTCGGGTGTGAGGCTAGCAACCCCACCCTATAAAAATGAACAACATAACCATCGCTAGGGAAAATTAAAAGCTCAACGCTTGAAGTCCTATGTTCCACTCTAGTCACCCCTTAATTGTATCTATCAATTCATCTACTCCTGTAGAGCCACTTATACTGGTTGTTGCTCTAGGAACTTAATTTTTTGTCCTCTGGAACACCTACCAGTGTGGTTAACTGAAGATGTTGACAAAACCGTCGACAGCTTTTTGTTGAACCACCTCGTCCAAACACGCCAAAAGGCTAATATTGAAGAATCTTTCTCTGTCATCTATTGGGTATCAAATAAATTACTGAATTCCTCTAGATACCGAATACTCCAAACAGCAGAGGCCACTGAAACTTTCCCAGATCACCAGGTGCTCTGAGTAGAAAAGAAACAGGTCCCTTGCCTGCTGCTGAACCTAGAAATTCATAAATTCTCTGTTGCTTTACTTAATTGATGTAATATTTAGTTTAGTGTTATATGGATGCATATTGTCTCTTACTGATGCTTTTACAATATAATCCTTCTATAGTATTGATTCAACGTCATTTAGAACAGTACTAATGTTGTTAATAACAATATTTCTTTAATTATCATGAACATACATCTGTAAAATGAGAGTGGTGTTCTCCAAACGTCTCCTGGTCTGCAGAAGCTTGAAAAACAGAATATAACATCTCACCACTTCTCTGTGCATGTATCAGTTCACTTGTTCCAATGGAGTCAGGTTTATTGGTCGTTCAATGCATATCTTGTGTAAAAGACCTTAAGATTGCTATCCCCCATGGTTATAGAAAAGTTTCAGTGGCTGTGTTAGTAGTGCGGTGACTGAACATCTTATCAACACTGGTCATTCAACCTCAACAAACACCTCCTTCAAAGTTATTAATAGAGTGAAGAACCATCTGCAAAATACAAGACGCTTTCGCCTCCTCTGCACTGCTGAAACTCTAGATATTTAGATGAAGAAACTACAACTCTTCCTAAAAAGGGAAATTAGTCAATCACTTCTGTTATCATGGCAACAACCTCGTTTATGTTTTCTACTCCCTGGATTTTTATTTGTTTGTTTTTGTAACTTATTAGAACATTTGTATTTCTTTAGAACTCTTACATAATTCCGCATTTTTTTCCCTTTCTATGCGCACCATAGTTAGAACTCATCGATTGGATTATCTTTTTTTTAATGAAAATACTGCCTACAAGTACGATTGTACGCTTAAAAATGAATTCTCCGAAAGGAGCCCATTCACTGATCTACTTGTTTTGTTCTTTTCATTCATGCCTTGATGAGAATTATTCATGAAACACTAATTATTCTACTCCGAATACTACTCAACAACTCTGACACGACTGCAGCCAATAACTTGCATTCAAATCATTATGAGATGCATAATACTATAGTAACGTTGGTGAATCACTTGAAGAATGCCCGCTGACGGCATACGTGGTCTGGTTTCGATTCTCATCTGACACAATCCTAAGCCTTGTGTAGTTTACTAGACGTTAGCTGTCCCGAAAAAGAGAGAAGGATGGGCACAAGGCCATTAAACCTGACATTTAGGGGCAACGTTACCACGGCTGAAACTCCGTAGCTCAAGCTTCAAGCTCTACGGAATGAAATAAGTACAATATGTGGATCTTTTCATTGGAACTCTAATTTTCAAGAACTATTCGTCTTCTTTTTTATTCTCTTCGTTTTGTGCTTTCTATATTAATTCTCATTTCTCTGCTTTTTCATACAGTTGGTTCCCTAGATAAATTTCGACAACGAAAGGAAGACGAAATTTGCAGTATAAAATGATGCTATCATTCTATTTCACAGGTTCTCATCAGCTGCAGACTACTCGAAATTACAATGGTTATACAAATAATAATAATAACATACTTTATTGTTTGAGTGGTAGTAGAGAAGAGATACTATAAAACTGAAGCATCCAAAATGAAAGCATTACAATTTTTTTTAGTTTAAGTTTTCATCATCAATTTATACGCTTTTAAAGTTGAAAAGAGGGGGCGGAGTAAGACAGAAACAGTTGATTAACAGACCAATGTTATTAAAGTGATGGTTTGTAGGGATTTGGTTGGTTTCAGGATTTAATCATGAGCTGACATTAGTTAGGGAACCATTGGATCGGGTCCCAGTGGCTTAATGTTATACGAGCTCACCTTGTAACCGGAAGGTCCTGGTTTCGAATCCCGGTGGGTGCGTACTGCCGAAGAGTCCCAAACTAGGGTGAAACAGCTCTCCAGTACTCCTGCAGGTTTCCCAATGGTTCTCTAACTAATGTCAGCTCATGTTGAAATCCTGAGACCAGTGTGAGCTTCTAGGTTCACATAGCAACTCCAAAAACAAAGGCTTTTACAGTTTATGAGATTAAGATTTGTTCAGTGAGTTGAGATCTACTTTTTTTCTTATTTGCAAGTTGATGTATCCCTCAGCTTTATACAATTCTAAGAAAAACAAGGTTCAGCAAAAAGTCTCTTCTCCGCGAATTTATTCACTTCGCTGTACAATCGCATTTGTGGATAATTATTTTGTGTGTGTGTGTGCGCATGTTGTGTTAGCGTGTATACATTAGAACTATCAAACAAAAATAAAATAAAAATTAGTTTAGGTGACTGTTTGCGTCATCGAAATGTTTCTAAAATATGATGAATAGTCAAAATTGTAACTGGGGGGAGGTGAAGATTGGTAAGTATTTACAAGTGTTGCGTAATATGAAATAGTACGATAATGGAGATACGTGTAGGAAAAATAAACTATGTAATAGGTAGAAAGAGTAAACAAAGGGTTGGTTCAGAAGAAGATGTTGTTAAGATATCATACAAAAATTCCAAAAATTTTATAAAAAGTCACAAAAGCACTATTAACAACGTAGTCGAACTTGGAATTATAACCAAGGTGGAAGGACGGGGTGGAGGAGTTTCTTCAGTGTACATAAATCAGCAATGCAAAGTATGCGGAGGCTCACCGTTCTCGGGAGGCTTCTTTTGACTCTCTTGATGACTTTGAATGAATTCTCCTCACATATCGAGTGACCGGTGTTGACTATATGTTCAATTTATAGCACTCTTTATTGGTCGACTGTTACCTTTTCGTAGGCAAATGGGATAAGGCCCTTTGACTCTTTTGGATAATTGCATGGAGAATTTAATCATGAGCTGACGTCAGTTAGAAAACCACTGGAAAACATGGGAGTACTGGACAGCTGTTTCGTCCTAGTTTGGGACTCTTCAGCAGTACTCACCCAGGACCTTCTGGTTACAAGGCCGAGCTCGTAGACCATTGAGCCACTGGGACCCGATCTAATGGTCCTTGAATTCTAACTTCTGCCAGTTGACGACATAGCGCGACCACTTCGCATTGTCTTCTTCGATGAGTAACTGCCTCATCTTCAACCTGCTTCAACCTTTTGGATAAAACGTGCAACGAATGACCTATATATCTCGCTCTATATGAGAAAGTAAATCGTAGATATACGTAGACACCTGTCTCCACTAACATCTTATGTCGTATTATACAACCCTTGTCAATACTTACCAATCTACCTTTCCCCCCTCCAACCAACGTAGTTACAACTTTGATTATTCATCACATTTTAGAAACATTTTGATGACGTAAACAGTCATCCTAACCAATTTTTATTTCATCTTTGTTTGACAATCCCTATCTACATACACTAAAACACATACACTAAAACACAAACACAAAGTAATTATGTATAAATGCGATTGTACAGCTTAGTGAGTGAGACTCCTCGCTAAACTTTCTTGTTCTTATATTCATGTCTGGATAGGTATTTTCCGTGAATTATACAATCCTTCCTACCAATAAACTTTAACAAAGTACAAACGACAAATGCGTACCAGAATAATATGAGATCATCTTTCATTCGTTCGAGGATTCCTCTCGACTGGTCACAACTTGAACAACAGAGAAGTTGTAGATCACATTAGAGATTTTTCTTATATTTATACGTATTATATTTTACTTATGTTTTTGAAATATGATCTGTCCCTACTATTGGAATTCATTGGAATTTAAAACAGCATTAATGGTCTTAATAACAATATTTCTTTAATAATTGTAGTCATATAAATGTAGAACCTGATGACAAATTTATCTTAAAGAATATTCTTTGTTCATTAATCAGTCTATTAAAAAGGTATTGATTAATTTCATCTAAATTGATTAACTGTGCCCAATGGTGTCTACCTGGGCAGGTGTAAACGTCAAATCATGAATTTTTTTTTTGATTTACAGCTTGATTCCACACTGCATTTTTGGTACAAGTATGGAATTTTCAGCATGGATATCGGTAGCCCAAATTTTGCAGGCCGACCGTAGATATCAGGTGTGCGCCGGCGTGGGCTCGAACCCCGGACCATGTGCATGGTCGGCGAGTGTCCTAACCACTGTGCCACCGACGCACAGACAGAATTCTGACAGAAGTCAGAATTTGTAGGTCAGTGCATTTCAACCAGGTGGTTGAATAGTTAATGTGTTCAACCCAGATTCAGTCGTCAGTAGGATCATGGGTCAACATTGTTGAAGAGTCCCAAAGGAGGACGAAATTAAGGTACAGATGTGCTGTGACGTAAAACTTTTAATAGGTCATATCAATACTGAGTAAAAAGATCATAATACTGAACAGATATAAATTTTTTAAAGGGTATATTTTATTACGAATTCGCATTAAACTTAGATCCGATAAAATTGAAGCACCTTCTAACATCTGTTTCGTCCTAGTTTGTTGATGAAAGTTTATTATGAATTCGTGAGAATTGGATTTCTACCTAAAGGCTACTCTTTTAAGGTACTTTTTCATTTACTCCAATGAAGTGTGTTTTTCAAATTTTTAATAACACTCTAATTCGCATCCACACTTGGTAAGAATTCAGATATAAATACCCCACTGGATTTCAAACAGCCTAAATGCATATTGGATTTTTTTTTCTATTCATTTACGTTCTCAGTGGAAAATAGGGCTTCAAGTTGAGGTGTTAGAGTTTCGGTAGCAGTGGTGTTAATTTTAACAGGATGGAATTGCTAGCCTCAGGCCCAAACATTCCTCTTTACCAGTCTTATTGTAACAACAGAAGACGAAAAGGGCCAGGCAACAGATCACTTATTACGGAAACCAACACATATTTATAGATTTTCATGTACATTAAAATAGATTATTGTTAGCAGAAAAACACAGTCTTCTGATTGGTTGTTTCTCACTGAAAGTTAACCTTGCATCTCTTTGTGACTGTTTCCTGAGTGTCAAATCATCTATGTGTTAACTGTATCCGCCTACGCAAAGCCTTTGTTCTCATTTTACTCACGACCAATATTTGGGATATAAACATTGACGTAAATTACTGTCCACCAATTTTGACTAACAGTCAGCTGTCAACTTATTATAACTGGCTTAGTGAGGTAAAGGAGTGCGTCTGTGGTCGGGGATCGAACCTCGAACCACCTGAGTGGTTGGGGAGCGTTCTACTGCTGTGCCACCGGCGCATATCAGATTACAGTAATTAATCACCATTATATAGAGAAAACTGTCTTTCTATACGAATTGAGAGACTGTTACGTTGGTTATACCCTGTCGAAGGATAACGGCAAAGTTAAGCATTAGGGGTCGAAGCAGTGCGAAGGACCAGTCAGAATTAACAACGGCTGGTTTTAGAATTTAATTGGTGGATGTTGACTAGCAGTGGAATCAAGGACAATGCGCATTTCATCCTATTTGGGACTCGTCATCTGGGTGTACCAGCATTCCCCAGTGAGTGATGATGTACCCACCGAGGCTCGAACCCAGTGCCCATAGTTTCAAACACCAAGGCGTTGTCGGCTAGACCACTTGGGAACATCAACTCACTGGGGAATGCAGGTACATCCAGATTACGAGTCTTGAATAGGACGAAATGCCCATCCTCGATTCCACTGCTAGACACCATCCTCAAATTAAATTCGAATTAAGTGACCAGACACCATCGAGGCATCTGCACAAGAAGCCGACATGTCAACTTGGGACCAAGCACTTCGGTTCAATGAATCGACGGGAAAATCTAAAATTCAATTAAATAAAGAATAACAATATGTCAACATATAGTACAGAAACTTTTCAGCCAAACTATTTCCACTTCACGCAGGATTTACATGTAAAGTAATGGTAATCTGAAGTATATCATCATGTGACGTAGCCTTGTAGCATATGAAGAGAGAACCAAATTTTGTTAGTATTTTCATCATTTCTTTCAAGAATTGTACAGAATTTAGTTGGAATCTTTTCAAGGTCATTGGTACGTTTGCACTTCTGGACCGCTATTCTGTATTTTAAGTACAACTTTTTGGTTTATTGCTTCCTTTGCTCTAACTTGTGCTTTTTCAACTATAGGTAGGTCTGTATATGATATCTCCCTAAAGGTGAGTAAAAGATAATATTGACAATGCCCTTATTATAACTAGTCTATGGACAACAAATAACCTTAAAATATGACTAATATACTAGCGCACTAGAAGTGAAGAAAATGAGTCATCCAGTCTACATGTATGTCCTTTATGCGATTCTAATCAATATGAAACAAGCCAATGAGGAACACGTTTCAACCTGCAATCTTATATGAATTGTTGTATAGTGAGTATTTATACTTCAAAGAGAAACTATAAGGCACCGTTTGAAAAGATAAAGAAAACAGATGGCCTGAACATAACTCAAAAGGTTACTGTTTTATTCTTATAAATGGGATTGAAACTGTTCCAAAAGATTTCTAGAGTAAACATATATATCAAAGTGTAAGTTTCAAACGTCACTTAATTCATACCCGAGATGAATAAAATTACTAGCTTGTACTATTTTTTTTATTCGGAGTAGACATTTGATGGCATTGCTATGTAACTCCAAAACAAACAAACAAAAAAAAATACATTTGAAATTAACATTGAACATTGAATTGATTCCAAATACTGCCTTCTCATAAACTCAAGTTTTTCAAGATATATTTCATTCCAGACATTCATTTTTAAAAAGAGATATTGAGAATACTGAGAAAGCAAAATTTAATAACCACTTAAATTTCAACTGAACTTTTTAGTTAAATGTTTTAATAGTGATATTAATGATGACTTTATTCTGTAAAATGTGTTTACATACTACACAAAATTCTCTGACGTTCATAGTAGTTACTCCTTGTGCAGGAACTTCAAATGAAATAATAAACGACAATATATCAGCTGAAGCAATATTGTAGTATTGGTTTGTAGGGAATTGATTGGTTACAGGATTTCATCATGAGCTGACATCGGTTAGAGAAGCATTGAAAAACCTGCACAGAGAACTGGACACTTGTTTCATCCTAGTCTGAGACTGTTCAGTAGAACACCCCCACTCACAGGCTTCCAACCTAGGGCCTTTTGGTTACAAGGCCAATGAGCTAGTAGACCACTCAGCCACTGGGACCCGATCCAATGGCTAGTTCTTGAATTCCAACTTCTGCCCACTCACGACATAGCGTGACCGCTAGCCAATGCCTTCAGTGAATATTGTTTTATCTGAGGTATGCCTCAATAATTCACAATGTTTCCCCTCCATTTCTGTCAGACAGTTCTTAGCAACAGGTTGAAACCTATTTGAAAATATTCCTGAGTATACATTGAGATTCACAGATACAACTGCATGATTAGAACAATAATGAAATGAAGTAAATATAATGTCTTTAGGTGGATAGAAAGTTAAGATAGTCCAGTGGTTTAGACAGGTCATCGAAGGTATTGGATTTGTAGGGAATTGATTGGTTTCAAAAGTTTGATCACCAGTTGATATCATTTAGAAACCATTGAAAAACCAGGGAGTGCAGGATAGCTGTTTTGCCCTAGTCTGGGACACTACAGCAGGACGCACCCATCACCCCATCAAGGATTGAACCCAAGACCTTTAGGTTACAAGGCAAGCTCGTTGACCATTTAGTCATTTGGACGAAATCCAATAGCCTTTGAATTCTAGATTCTTCCAATTGATGGTTGTAAGCACCACCTTCATCCTCAAATCCAACTCGGTGGATACCAGTTGGTGGTTATGACTTCCAACCAGAACTCCATGCAACTTTATCCTCTAGCTAGTCACTAGTGAAGGATTTGATTGCTTCCGAGTGTGATCAAAGAGCTCAGTTTGTAACCCGAAGGTCTTGGGTTCGATCCTCACTGGGGTCATGGATGCATACAGCTGAAAAGTCCCAAACTAGGACGAAACTGCCCCCTAGTACTTTCCCGTTTTCACAGGTTTTTAACTAATATAAATACATGGTCAGACTTCAGAGATCTAGAAATCCATATAAACATAAATAGTGAGATATCAAGCTTATGTGGTGTGGTGAGAGCTGTCTGCTAGCCAAATTGGTAGACAGTTATTTACGTCAATGTTAACTTCCCCAATATTGGTCGTGAGAAAAATGAGAACAAAGGTTTTGCGTAGGCGGATGCAATTAGCAGATAGATGATCTGTTGCCTGACCCATGTCTTCTGTTGTTACAGTTGGAGTTAATTAACCACATACTAGATTTATTTAGGGGCTAATTTAAGTTGGCTACTAAAAGCATTCAAGTCCTAGTCTGCATTTCTTCATAATAGAATAGCACGGTAAATGAATTTAACTGCAGTAGTTGAAAGGGAACTTGTGTAGTTCAGTTACTTAAAACAACACACACCTAACATGCCACACATCTAGACCTTCCATTCAGCTTTAGTGTCTTCATTATTCTTAATGCTATAGATAACTAACAATGACAGTCTATCAGTTAAATGTCCGATTAGATGATATTAGATCGTTGAAGGCAATCGGATGGAAGCCTTGGACCTAGGGTTCATGCTAGATGGCACTCGTTAGCAAGGCGTGTGTGCAATCTTGAAGGAACTCACATCTCTTGTGAAATTCGAACCCATGTCACCGGGTGAGTACTTCAGTCAGAGACGTTAGCCCTCAGCCATTCGGGTTCGTGATTGATCTTCTGTAGGACTGTAATGGATACTTTTATTGGACACTCGTAACTAGTGTAATGTGTCTAGTCATTTCTTTGGTACAGACTGAATTCATCAGTCAGGTTTGCAATGTGGCCACAATTCTAGGTAGCTCGCCATCACAGTGCACATTGATTTGATGATAGTAGATGGTTGGAGGCAATCGGTAGAAAACCTTGAACCTAGGTTTCTTGCTAGCTGGCACTCACCAGTCAGCAAGGCATATCTGCAACCTTGAAAGAACTTATTTCCCTTCGAAGCTACCTAGAATAGTGGCCACATTGCGAACCTGACTGATAAAATTCCGTCTGCATCAAAGAAAGGACTAGACCCACCAACTAATTACTGACTAATGTCCAATCAAAGTAAATGTCAGATTCATTCTGTTAGATGACTTGTTAATTAATCTTGTACAAATACCCACCAACGTTAATGCTAACCAAATGTGTTTGTCATTTATTTGTCCATGTGTGTTTTGAAAGTGAGTATTACTCATTGTATATTAGTACTGCAGTGTAATTTTCTGTTTTCGCTTAAAGGACAACTGTTTTACATCTAATGCTACTGTACTAATAGATATTTGTTTTTGCATATTGTAACTATGACTAAGCTAGAATTGTGTCGCCAATATTAACTGCGAAAATTAAGAAATCTTTAGGCAAATTAAATCCTACAGCTATCAAAATGTAATATAGGAAGAAGGTGTAATATTTCAGCAGTTCACTGGTAGAATGTTCACGAACTACGCACGTGATCTGGGTTGTTTCTATCCCTAACTGAAGCGCTCCTAAAACCTCACTAAGCCGATGGGGCTGGTAAAGAGGGGAGTTCATTTCCGAGGCTAATAACTCCACCCCGTAAAAGTAAAACTGCTGCTGCCGGGACTTCAAAGCTCTTACTTGAAGCCTTGCATTCAATTCGGCAGGTAAAGGAATAAGGGAAAAAATAGTAAGTGATATAAAGTAGTAACTTGTAACTAGAGATTTCAACTGACTTACAGAGGTGATTGTATAACATAACCTTGGTAGTCCTATCCCTTTAGAACGACTTGAAATGCATTTCACCGCCTAAAAAGACTGATATTTACGATGTGTAGTCATTAATGCAACTACCAAATTAAAAATCATTTTATGATATTTAACATTTATACATATTCAGAATGATGACTTTCAATGATGATTTCAACTGCGAAAAACACTACATTGGCCAAGTGGACGTCCCCTTCGTCTTCGCATCCACGAACATAAGCTAGCCGTCAAAAACATGATATCCACTCCCTCATATCACTACATACAGACAACCATGGACAGCAATTCGACTGAGACAGCCAACGTTCAAATATTTGACAGAGGAAATACCAAGTATGCCAGAGAATTTTAGAAGCTTGGCATTCCAGTGAATCATCAATCAGTAGACACATCGAGATAGACAACATTTATCAACCGATAAGAAAGAAACTTCACACACAAAGGGTCAAAGTTCAAGTCAAGGAAACAATCAGTTCCAATACAAGTAACTTAGAAGGTGTGAAAATACACAAAAAACAACCAATCACGGCCAAGGTCACCGGGAGAGATGACTAATAAACTCGTGTAGAAATCTAAAAGCTCACTTCAAATTGAAGTATGCGCTGAAGATGTCGCCTGGTACGGCGATGAAAGCTTCGCAAATTAACTATCCAGCTCAGAGAACACAACCACATCAAAATCATATCGATTCATTAGAAAGATATGAATTACAGTAATGACGAGTCTTGTAAACCATTTTTAAACTGAAGTCACGGTGAATAACCTAGTTTATAGATAAAATGTTGAAACTGGTTGATTTAATGAAGTCGGGTGTAAGGACAGATCCTCAAAAATAACGATAAAGCTATATCTTGGATTGACAAAAGTTATGATTCATGGGATATTTGATCACATTTCAGTGGCTGAATGGTAAAACCTACTCAACTCTTAGCCTGATGTTCTTCGTGAGGTTATAGCTACGCAGTGCAGAAGCGTTTCATACTCAAACAGAATGGATGTTCAGTGCTCTGATGTTTCCAATGGTTCCTCAACTGATTCTGGTTTGTGAATAAGTCTCTTATAACATCATTTAAATCTCCGTGATCCCAACTTCCTGGATTTTGTTTTATTGAGTTAGTTGTGCAAATGATTTTAAAATAAAACCTGACTGATGTTCAAATGAAGAATATTCACTTACCTAAGCAAATGTAAACAAAGTAAATAATAAAAACAGTCAGTCACTGTAATGGAATCCAGTGGTACACCACTTCTAACCTCCACCTGTTTCACGATATATAGCGCGACCACCAGTCAATATCCTCATACCCACCTCAGTGACTGAATGATCAATGACCTCACCTTGTAGTCTGAGAGCCCTTGGTTCGATCACTTATGAGGTCATAGTTGGGGGTACAGCTGAAAATTCGTGAATAAAAGGGGTGAAACGCCTGCCCAGTACTCTCTGGTTTTCAGTGATCCTCTAAATGAAGTCAGTTCAAGACCGAATTTCTAAAAGAACCAACTACCTGTAAACCACATCTTAGTGACTATTTGTTTTCTAATTTTGTTAACTGATCTTTTCACTCCAGCCCCTCCCTTTATTTTTCGCTTGACTCTCTTAAGAGATAATTTTTCTTGATTCTCTGAGCTTTGCTCACCGTATTACATCATCGACTTTTCGTCTGACCTCATGTGCGCCGAAATTTTGATCTTCTCTTATCCAATTACGTAACTATTAGTAATTTTCTTTTGTTACCACCCCAACAAAAGTGTTAATTAATTTTTTTCAAGAAACTCCTCTCTAACAAGACATATATATATATATATATCGTAACACTTTAAACACCTTGTGAATCGCAACGCCTTATTTCACTATGACGCTCTGACACTATGCTTTCTAATGGACAAAAGTTTGTTAAAATTGTACACTTTTTTATTTTATTTAAGAATTCGGGTTGTACGCAGGTGCTGATGAGAATTAACGAAATAAAATGGATCCAGATTATTCTGCGCGCCAATGTTTCTTCTTTCTTTGTTCAAATTTTAAATCTCATTTATTTTTTGTATATCTCTTTCCATGCTATTCCTGTCCAATATAGACCTTGCGGAACAGACATAATTGTGAACATGTTGAATATTAATCAACGTAGTTGTATGTTTATCAGTAAATTGTCAAATGTGTTAGCAGCTGAAAGGTTGCTTGACTACTACTACTAGTATCTGACATCGTAAATATTCTTGTTGTATGTTACCATGGTACAACAGTTTTTTACGGGTTGATCACGGATTGATATCAGTTAGAGAACCATTGAAAACCAGGGAGTACTGGACAGCTGCTGTTTCATCCTAGTTTGGGAATCATCGGCAGTACGCACCCACTGGGATTCGAACCCGGGACCTTCCGGTTACAAGGCAAGCTCGTACACCATTCAGCCACTGGGACCCGATTCAATGGCTCGTGAATTCTAACTTCTACTAATTCGTGATTTAGCGCGACCCCAACAACAGTTTTTACTCATTCTCGACACAGTACATCTTTCACCTTAACGAAAGTTGTGATCTTTTACAGAATAAAAAGTGGCTTACTCAACACTTCATTATTCACTTCACATGTAATTCGAAGTTAAATGAAAATATTAAATTCGTGACCAGTAGGGCACAGCAGGTCGATTGTGAGGACAAATACTCGCTGAAGATATTGGCTAGTGGTTGTGTTATATCGTGAATTGGCACAAGTTAGAATTCGTTGGCCGGCGATTGGATCGGGTCTCAGTGGCTCAATGGTATACGAGCTCATCTTATAACCAGGAGGTCCTGGGTTAGAACCCCGGTGGTGGGTGCGTAGTGTTGAAAAGTCCCAAACTAGGCCGACGAAACAGCTGTCCAGTACTCCCTGCAGGTTTTTCATTGGTTCTCCAACCAGTGTCAGCTCATGATGAAACCCTGTAACCAATCAAATCCCTACAAGCCAACACTTGAATATTAAAAGAAATTATTAGACATAATCCTGGTTAAATGTCTATTGACTCTGGTAAGTGCAAACAATTCATGAGTTTACCATCACAGATATAAAAGCAAGAACACACCGTGAGGTGAAATGGAAAGTTAAAGTAACTTTTTGAAAGGGGACAATGATATACATAAGGAACAAGAAACAAATAATGTATACATGGTCGATTGGTTATATCTCTGTCGTTTCATGAAACAGTTGATTTGGCTTGTTTCCAGGCAACCTATCGATCCAGATACTGGCTCTTCTTTTAGAAAAGACGAATTATTTGGGGTCAACCTGGAATCGCACCGTCTTTTTTTTGTGCATCTGGCCGACAGACGTCGAGTAAGTGGTTTGTTGTTCAGCGGAAGGTCTGCAGCGCTCTGGCGTACTTCCTTAATTTTAATCCAAAGGTGTTCAGCAATATGATTCAGTAGCAAGGTGCTGATTCTTGTCTTTTTATCGAGAGGTGAATCCTGTCGTAGTTGGTTTTTGTGGCATCTTCAAACGTCGAGACATCTTCGGTCACCTGACAACTTAGCCACAGGTAGCTTAGGTATCCAAGTCTCAAATGCAGCCCATGGCCTCCTCGCCATCAATGTATGAGAGGCTGCGGTACGCTTGAGAACATCTTGTCGTTTGAGTTGGGATAATGAAGCACATGCTACATGTTTCTTTATCGGGAAACAAATGCTGTATCCTCTCAGGGACGTAGAGTTCGAAAGCTGAGGAATTTTTGGTGGTTAGATGCTGATTAGGAAAGCCGTCTGCAGCATCCCATCAAGTATGGCCATTGTGGGTGTCGATATGCGTGTTGCTGGCTAAAACCGTCATTGTGTTCAACATTGTCACTTAGACGGATAAATGATTATCTTCGAAAACTTCACAGAACTTTTCCTATTACTAAACTTTAACAAAACAAACACAAAAAATGTAGCAGAATAATATGATCTCTTTTTCCGCCATTTCACGGATTCCTTCCAAGTGTCTACAATCTGAACAATATACAAAAACAATAAATTACAAGAAAGGCTTGAACATACATTCTTCACTTTGACAAGGAATGATTGACAGAAGCTATAAATAACCCGCATCCTGAATGATTTTAGTTGTCAAATTATTATGTTTTAAAAGGGATTGATTATTATATAGGGGCTAATAAGACAAATGTTCCTGAAATTAAAACAGTCAGATTTCAAAACATTTCGGGTAGAAAGAAAGTTTAACTAGAAGGTGTATATGTCATGAAAATAGGTTACATATGAATAATTATGTTCTGAAACTAGTCCAGTAGCCAAAAACCATAAGCATGTTACTCTTTTTGCTATCTATTTATATTCATAAATAACTGAGGGTTGGCGATTTTGGACATACTACTGGGGGGACATAAAAAAGTGCAATTCTGTGTCATCTATTGAACACTGATCATATTGCAAACAGTCTAAAGGTGTTCAAAAAATTACCGACGGCCAAATTAAACTTATTGGTATAAGATGGCTGGCAGGCACAATATTATCGGAAAAAGATTTGTTAAATAGATCAGTGAGAGGGTGACACAGAAAGTTAACTTGCATCTCTTTGTGACTGTTTCTTGAATGTCAGATCATATATATGCTCATTGTATCCGCCTACGCAAAGCCTTTCTTCTTATTTGTCTCACGACCACTATTGCGGACATAAACATTGACGTAAATTATTGTCCACCAATTTTAGCTAACATCCAGCTCTCACCACAACATCATCTTTGAAATTATTTGCTTACACTTTCTGTCTATGATTTCAAATCATTGTAAAAGGTATGCGTAGACACCAATTTATAACTTATAATTGATTTATTTAGGATGTACGCAGTTGAAGAGAGAGAATCCACGAAATAAAACGAGCTCGTGTTATCCTCCAAATATATATTCGTCGTTCTTTCTTTATCCAAGCTCAAATTATCCTGGTGTATTTGTTGTCCACACTTTCTTCGATCTGATGGTGAAAACGCAAAAGAGTCATAGAAAACACTAGGAAAAATTGGGAGGATCAATTTGATTATACGTGCATTGTTAAACTGGCTAGGGTGATACAAATGTATTGTTGGTAAGGTGTGAAAACAGTCTAGCTTTGTCAAATACACTAGTTACTTTTCAGTGTTTAAGCAATATCATCTTGATTGATGGTTAATGCTAGCTATCAGTTTCACTTGACAGATATATGATGTGATGATATCACATGTCTAGTGATTCACGATGGAAAAATCAGAGAAACCTTTCAAGTGAAGAGAGGAGTAAGGCAAGGCTAGCTGACGTCACCGATGATAATCCTGATTGCGATGGACTGAATCATGCAACAGACCAAGGGGTATGAAAGGACTAGTATACGTTGGGCCAACAACAAGGCTTCAGAAGACCTGGGCTTCACGGGTTATTGACGTCCAACATCACACAAACTTAGAGACCTGCAGTGAAAGCCGAAAAGTTATCAAGAAAGGCAAGCAGAGGAGACAGAACCTCGTATGAACATACAGAGGACAAAGTGATGAAGATACTTAATGATCAACAATATCAAGCACTAATCGCCATCAATGGGATAAATTTGAAGGAATTCATCTCGTTCACTTACCTGGCTGAGCAGCATCGTTTCATCTAAAGACGAGACAAATGAGGATGTCAAAGTGAGAATCAAAAAAGAGGACTTCATTACTCTGAAATCAGTGTTGAATTATTCTGCACCCAGTTTACAGGGAAAGATCCAGGTCTCCAACACCAGTGTCAAGTCAGCACTTATATAAATGGTTCAGATACTTAACGCATTACGAAGGCTATTTCCAACAGGCCACTGCATGCTGTCATCTGTACTGCAGTCTTCGTCAGAAACTGAAGGTTTGTCAAACAAATACACGCAAAGAAACGGAGATGAATTGGACTACTCTGAGAAGACCAGTAAGTGACATCATACTCCAGGGGAGCCCTCGATTTGAATCAGAATAAGAGGCAAAGAGTTGAGCGTCTGAGGATGACATGGCAAAGATCACGTGAAGAGGAAAAGAAAGGTTATAGGTATTCGTGGATCTAGCTCAAAAGAACTGCAGAGAACAGGGTGAAATGGTGATTTTTTTTGAAGCCCTATGTTCCACCTGGAACTCAAGGAAGCAATTTTAATATGAGTGAATTTGAAATCCATCCATTTGAGAGAACAAAAAACAAAAATCAATCCATCACCAGGCATCTTCTCGACACGGGTCATGAGGTGGACGTTGAAAAGTCGTTCAAAATTATCAATAAGCAAAATAGCTCAATTCTCCTTAAGTTTGCTGAAGCCATTTCCATCAAGCGCCTGAAACCTGATTTATGCGTCCAGAAAGAAGCGGTTATCAGTCTTTCTTTGCCCTGGTAACTGGATAATTTCACCTCTCTTTCCTCCGAATGTGAAATGCTAAAAGTTTCCATTGTGTTTGATTATTATTGTTCGGAATAGTGGTTAATATTGCATATTTATATATGTATATATTTTTAGTGTATGAGTATATTGATCGATTGATTTTTGTTTAAACTGAACTCTGTGCAAGTATGTCAAAATTGTTGTTGTAGATATATTTAATAATGTCTTTGCCATGTAAGCAGCTGACGAGAAGGCAACGAAATAAAAGATGGTACCATTTTATTCTGCTAAAACTGTAGTTCTTGCATTGTTCAAATTCATTAAGGGGAATAAATGTATGAAAAATCAATCCATATCAAAACCAAAGGTCAAAGTTCAATTCGATGAAAAAAATCAATAGAATTCAACTTAAATGAGCTCTAAAATTTCTGTTTCATGAAATGTAAATAAGAGGAAGTACAGAAACTGTCTATTAAACAAACTACGTTTCTATTTACTCATGCTTGTGATTCCTTGGGTGAACCAGTCAGTCTCATATTAGCATATGGCTTCCTAGACCGGATGCCTCAATATTACCATGAATATTAACTAGAAATTACTCGTCTGGCAATGGCTAGCAGTAGAATTTAGAACGTACATTTCATTTTATTTCAGGATTTTTAGCTGCGTTTGACCCTCAACAGAAATTCCAGCACATATTTAGAATCAATTACATCTCTCTGAGTGAACTTTAACTAGTGTCATGTGTCTAGCCCTTTGTTTACTGCAAACTGAATTCCATCAGTCAAGTTTGCAATGTGGCCACTATGCATTGGGTGACACGGGTTCGAATCTCTGAAGGGACATGAGTTCCTTGCTAACGAGAGCCAACAAGCACAAAACCTAGATCGAAGGCTTCCTACCAATTGCCTCCAACCGTCTAATAACAAATACATACCGCTGGCTAGTCCAAAATAAGACGAGGAACGCGCGTCTCCTATTCCACTAACAGCTAGCACAAACCAAGTTATGCCAAAGTAGGTTTCTGATGATAAACTAACCAACAATCATTTCGTAGTCCCTTTACTTCTTCGTAAGAGTCACCGAAGAATTCAACTATGGAACTTATGTATCGTGTAGATAAAGAATACAAGATCGTAAAGTAACCAAAATATCAATGATCTCATTATTCATAAACTTCTGAATAAAATGTATTATACGCCGAAAATTCACCTTGATACAAATGACTGTCGGCCGAGTGGGAAAAGTAAACAAAAAGAGATTGAAAAGTTTAAGCAGTTTTAACTTAATGAGAAATTAAGTTATTATTACCTGAACAATACTGAGAAATTAAATTATTTATTTGTACATACGACCAACAATCAAGGTCAAGGTTAATTTTTTTTCAACTGAAGAAGTACCTTAAAACATATACATCACATCTTTAGATAAGGAAATTTATACATATATTGTAAGATAACAGATTATTGAAAACATGATTTCTTTTGTTAGTGAATCTTTCATTCGAGATAACCTTAAAATTTGAATGTACTCAATAGAAAATAAATTGAAAGTCTTTATGAAAACTCAAAACGATCCTTTTTGGTAAGTGAATATCAGTTTGTCGACTCAAGGTTATCTCAGGTATAATCTCACCATCAATTGAAAACCTATGGTCTAGTTATGCGGATGCTACTGGTTCGACTCAGAATTTCATTTCACTCGCCACATAAATATTGGTCTGCCAAGCTAAGACTATCTCAAATACAGGATGATGGTGTATACTATTAACTGATAATAAACAGCTGGAAAACACCCATGTCAAACAGTAGGGCTTATGAAGGAGACTGAAGCAGTAATGCTAACTTGGCTAATTTAAACTTTCATAGCCGAAACCACAGCGACCTTGAACAACCAATCAGAATTCAGAGGCCAAAAAAACTCGCGTAATCGGTAAAAATGTATTAAAACGATACTAAACTGGATGATGATCTCTAATGTGTTGTAGAAATGTCCCACAGTCTCTTCAAGGATAATCTGCATAGAAATCGTACCATACACAATACGTGTATTCATCGAAGTGCCGGTAAATCATGGTACTTTAGGATCCATTGATATTCCTGATTCTTTTATTCAACCTCCCTTAAAATCCTTCAATGGAGTTAGTCCGAGTGCCTTTGACTGGATCCACATGATCGAAGGAATGGTTGACGCGGTCGTGAGTATAAATCAAAGACGGAAATTGTTTATATCCCCTCACTTCATCACTATGTATGGCCGTTCTTGGCAATACTAAACTTTGAATAAATGGAATTAATACTCTTGATCTTCTATTGGGTATTGTCTTCACAAAAATTTGGCGTAGTAAAGTGTCGTATATCTCAAGTACCCAAACTTGATTAGCTCGTCTCGCTCCCCTAGTATACTTACTCTTTATGCAGTTTCATCAAAATGAACGATTAACCATTCTCCCCCACCCCATCTAAATTCGCTGGTAACCTCTCACTTTGAACCGGATAGTTCTCAAATGTCTCAAATAGTCTCACCCTTTATTAAGTGATTAGTGTTGTAAGATCTTTATCGATTGGTCACATGGTTCAAAAACGTAATAATTTAGATTATGCTCATAGTTGTAAGAGATGAATGTTAAAGGTACTTGAATCTAGAATTACCAGTTCAAAAGTCGAAGTCCGTGAAAATTTAGTAATCATCTTTCTCCTTTCAGTAGGAAATATGACACAAATTCGAAAGAATTGCCGAATGATTGAAGACAGTTTGCATAAAATCCTGATGAGGCAGATTCAATGCTTATTAACACCTTTCAATAGGGTTTGTCGTCAAATATAAACCCGTACGACATATTTCTGCAGCCTTAATCATGACTAGTCAACTATTTGTAGACTGTTGTATCAAATAGTCGGATTATTTGGTTTTTAAGGTGTGACTATTCTCGTGTTATGTGGTCTTTACTACTATCTGTAGACAAGGTGAGCTTGTCTTCTGGTTTCAAATCCTTTCAAAGTTGAACCTCAATCTAAAGACCTCTTAAAAGACTTCTTTGTTTAACTGTCTTAAATCATTCACGAATTTCTGTTTACGTATACCCAATGAGTTGTACTTCATATCACAAAATAAATTATAAAGTTTCTTGTAACCTGAAATTTCTATAACTAACATGTAGACTTTTCCTGTTCGATAGATGTATACCGTGTACAAGTAAACCAACATAGAATAGACTTGGCTCAGTTTTCTTTTCTGCTCAGTTCATCGCAAAATCAAGATGAATGATAGTGTATGGTATTGTAATAAAATATTCAAACAACTATGATCTCAAAGGAACAACAATTCAGACATAATAATCTCAATGTATTTCAGCATCCTCAATTAGCGGTTTTTGTAGGGATTTTTGTGTGATTGTTTGGAGGATTTCATCATGAGCTGACACCAGTTAGATTACCACTGGAAAACCAGTTGGGAGTACTGGACAGCTGTTTTGTCAGCCTAGTTTGGGACTAATGTCAGCTCATGATGAAATCCTGTAACCAATCGATTCCCTACAAACCACCTAACCTTGGGTTCTAGTGAGACGTCGTGACCAGTATGGTGCAGCAGGTTGAGTGTAGGGACAAATACTCGCCGAAGACATTGGTTAGGGGTCGCACTATGTCAAAGTTAGAATTCATGGGCCACTGGGGCCCGGTCCAGTGGGCTTCATGGTCTACGGGCTAGCTCGCCTTGTAACTAGAAGGTCCGAGGTTCGAATCCTGTCGGTGGGTGCGTATCGCTGAAGAGTCCCAAACTAGGACGAAACAGCTGTTCAGTACTCCAAGGTTTTCCAATGGTTCTTTAACTAATATCACTACTAAACTTATCAAGGGATAAGTTTGTTGAAATCTGTTTGATTTCATGGGGAACTTAGTCATGAATCGATAACATTTAGAGAACCACTGGAAACCATTTGTTCACCTGGCAACTTTCAAGTTCATGGGTTCGATTCCTGTTAGAATCATGCGTGCATGCAAATGAACAGATACTAACTAGAATGAAACAGAAGCCCAGTACTACCTAGTTCTTAATGGTTCTCTAAATGATGTTGGGTTGTCGATAAATCCACCTAAAAATTTATTGAACTGTACAATTAAGAATGTGGACAGCATAAATGCCTCCGCTTTTTTTACTTTCATATGATCTGAATGACGTAGGTACTTCCGTTGTCTTGCATAACTAACCAAATGATCACATCCCGATGTTTATTCATTAATAACAATAATAGTAATTATAATAATGCAGTAATCATGTTCCTTTTTTCCATCGCCGTTGTTTGTTTTTTATTGCATACTACGTCACAATGATTCTACTTTACTAATCGTACAGTATCGCGAATGAATCAGTGACTTGCATTATGTAATCAGTTGAATTCTGGAAGTATGTTCAATAGACATAAACATAGAAATAGTAATTACAACATTTTACCTTTTTTTCTGCTACCTAACAATATGGCGTATAAGCCATGTGTAACGAACGGTTCATGTTTTTAGTCATTTCAATGAAGTTTTTATCTTTGTTTTTTATTCTGATAAAATGGAATTATGCCTTGTAAATAATTATCCATACAAACAAATGACTTTCTGATTTAAATCTCATTTCCTAACAATTTATAATCCCTTCAATTCCATGTGTAGTAAACATTTTAAAATACGACAAATAACTTTAAAAGGTCTATTAGTGTTTAACTTGATGTCCTGTATCGACGAGATGAGCTGCGTATAGCCTGATTCAGTTATTCGCCTAACCAAGATGTAAGGTGTTCATAAATTCAATAATGAACTTGCCTAATAGTATTCTGTACAATGTAACCAGCTCCATAGGAGCAGTTACAATGGGAAATACACATGGAAGAGACTAAATTAGGCAGTTTCCCGCTATTTCGTGAACTAAGTATTGGCTGGTTGGTGAATAAGTAGAATAAATTACCTGTGTTCAGAATTCTTTTTGAATGCCTCTACATTTCGAATCAGTAAACCATGAATATTTCTGAGATCATCTTTAAGTATTATCATCCTAACAAATAACTCTGACTGAATACTACCTCATGTTGTCAATTAAGGACATCAAATCGACACTCAGCATTTGGTACAATAGGTCATCTAATTTACTCAACAACAAAAACAACAGCAAAAACAAAAAATACATATTACAGGGAATAGGTAACCGGAATTCCTTATAGCAGCTTTTAGTATTAGCAGTGACAAATAGGGTATTGTTGAATGTCTACTATCAGAAACACTTCATATAAAGTGGAATCCAAACTGTCTGATGAATAGGAATGATGGACTAAAACAGAATTTGACCTGGTTACAACACCTCCTTCAATACGAATGTGATAAGCAATTTGATTATGTAAACACACTGCTTTTCTAATTTTACACACTTATCGAATCCAACAATCTACACCTGGTTTTGTTATCTTTACCAATTGGCCAATTTTACAATACAAAAATGACCCGATGCCGGGGAACGATGAATATTTTGTTATATATAAACTGAGATTTTGAAAATTCTGGTTTAATAATACTTTGATGAGACTATTAGTATTGAATGGCGAAACGTCAATAAAAACAATATCATGAAGGATTTCATCATGAGCTGACATCAGTTGGAGAACCACTGGAAAACCTGGGAATACTAGACGGCTGTTTCATCCCAGTTTGGGATGCTTCATCAGCATGCACCCACCACCTTCTGGTTACATGGTGAGCTAGCTCGTAGACCATTGTGACACTGGGACCCGATCCAATGGCCAGTCAATTTATTCCAACTTCTGCCAATCTATGACATGGCGCGACCACTTCTCAATGTCTTCTTCGATGAGTTTCCTGCCTCACCTTCAACCTGCTGCTGGTCACGGCTTCCCACCAGAACCCCGGGTCACTTTCTGAATAGGGCCAGTCACTAGTGAGCATCAGATCAGTTTTCAAGTATTGGTTTTGTAAGGATTATTGTTTGATTGCATGCGGGATTTCATCATGAGATTACGTCAGTCAGAGGCCCATTGTAAATGTAGATATTATATCCTCCTCTGTTGTGCTCACTGAAGCTGGTGTCCCCCAAGGAGCTGTACTCTCCCCACTTCTCTCTTCATTCTTCCTACATGACCTACCATCTTCAAATGACATTAACTTTGTCAAATATGCTGATGACCTAACTGTATCTTTGCCTGTCAAATGTCAAAGTGACTGCTCTAAACTAAATGGCTTCTTATCAGAAATCAGCCAATGGTCCAAGGAAAACGGTCTCACCTTAAACCCCTCCAAATGCCAAACAGTTAATTTCACCTCTAGGCACAAATCTGACCTAAACAAACTGGTTAGGACTCACGAGATGTGCAACATAGATGGCACTGAAATTGAAACCAAGTCGGAAGTTAAATACCTAGGCGTCACTCTATCTTCTGATCTTTCCTGGTCGTCTCATATCTTGACGATTTCCAAGAAAATATACCGTCTTACCTTCTACATCAAGAAGTTAAGACTTTCTGGTGTAACCCAACCCTTACTCCTGCAATTTGTTAACTTCCGTATTCTGCCTATTATTCTCTATTGTTCCCCCTTAGTCTTTCCTGGGCTATTGAAGAAAGACTATACCTTAGTACGTAGGATGTTAAAGGTTGTCAGCAGGGTAAGCAGTTTGCCACTTAGCCAGCTTGTTAATATTCTGGTGGACAGGCACATGGACTCATGTGAAAAATGGGCAAAAACCGTTTTATCTGACTCACAACACCCTCTACGCTCACAACTCTCCCCATGTATCTCTTCAGGGAAAACCAAAAGCCTATATAGGAAACTATATGCCAGCACTAGGAAGTACAAAAACTCATCCATACCCTACCTAGCTCGAGTTCTGTGCGATAAAGAAAGCATTAGGCGTGAAACCTTTAACTTATTAAATAGTCAGTAAAATAAATGGATCTCGTCTTTCCAAGTCACATCATTTACAGGTACAACGTTTTCTCTCTACCTTTTTTTCGTTATGTGTTGTTTTGTTTCTCTTTTCCTTGCAAACTCTACTTAAAACATTCTTGTTCGTTCCTTCACACTCTGTATACCTCGACCATTTTGCTATTGCTTACACCAGTAAATATGCTAGTAGTATCTACTTTTCTAACACCTTCAAACACTGTTTAAATTTTGGCTTTGCTACCGACATGCTAATATGTTGTTGTCAAAACTGACTGAGATAACCTTAATCTATGTAGAACTATATTTATTGTTAATGTACTAACTGGATGCAATATTGTAGTAAAATGCTGAGAATTCCATTCTGTATCACAAGTACTGATTCGGAATAAAGCTTATCTTATCTTATCTCGTAAAACCATGGTTTCATGCAATCAAACAAAAATCCTTACAAAACCAATACTTGAAAAACAATATTGTTTTGTTTTCCACTCACTGGGAAATACAAAAAATCTTTATTATAATGAATATCATATGCCCAATGCCCAAATTTTTTCAAAGGGTATTGTTGAGTTTTGTGCTTGGTTGTATGAGCATATAATCTTTTATAATGACTCGTAGTCCTACGTGATGAGATAAAACGTGTGGGAGGGAGTTGTGAATACAGAGGATGTTGACTGTCGGACAATATAGACTTAAACTATTTATCATATGAGTTAAAGTGTCTGTCGACTACAATAGTAACGATCTAACTTTGTGACGCATCATTTACCCTACTGACTACCTTTAATACCCTTCGCAATGGAAAATACTCCTTTCTGAGTAGCCTTAGAAAGGCTCGTGGGGGACAGTAAAATACAGTAGGTAAGATGACAGAGTTAACAAAATGTATAACTGATTATCTTAACTTCTTAATATAGTAGGTTGGAGGGAACATTTATTTCAGAAGTCGACAAGATATTGGGAGACTAAGAAAGGTCAAAGAATAGAATTACTCCAAAGTATTTTATGCTTGACTTAGTTCCTGTTTAAGTACCCTCTATGCTACTAGGATCTTATGAACAAACCAGTTGGTGTAGATCACGTTTATGCTTGAAGATGAAATTAACTGTCTGACATTTAGAGGGATTTAACTTAAGATCATTTAGCTTGAACCGCTGAATAATATCTGACAAAAGGCTATTAAGTTTGGAAGAGTCATATCCGTAAATAACTGACTGGCAAAGGGACAGTCAAATGATCAACGTATTTAACGAAGTTTATTTCGTCTGAAAAAGGCTTGCCTTGATGAACTCCAGTTTCAGTAAGCAAGGCACAGGAAGATTTGCCTTTTGTATACAGTAGACTGCATTCTATTCGAGAAATAGGAATGCAATCAGTTAGCAGTTTAGGATCGGCTCGTGACAAGGTCGCTTATCATATTTCATCTAACCTGTCATAAGGAATACGATGTTTACATAGAGAAGAAGCAATTGGAATTCATCTGAACAAACTAAATCTTTGTGTTCAAATGAAATTTTTAAAATGGTTCGAAGAACTTTTCAATAAATACATTGCAGTGCACACAACACCATAACAAAAAACCGGAATCTAGAAGTTCACCCAATGAACTCGATTATTGTCTGAAGAATCCAACTGACCTAAACAAACTAAAATATAAAATTAATAAATTTCAAAAACCAACAATAACTGTGACGTCATATATAAATATATATATATGTAAACAAGTTACAAAACGATTGACCCAGATCAATTAGATGATTAAAGCACTGACCCTGGATTTCATTTCAAATTTTAAAAAACAATAGCTGTAAAAATGTAAAATTATTCGGAAAGAAATTCATACAGCTATTTGTCTTGATGAACTTGAATAAAGCTCAGCTTGTTGTTATTGCTTTGTTGATATTCGAAGAAACTTGGTTATTAGTAAATACATACCGATCTTCAAGCGTTGGTTTGCAGTAATTTAATTGGCTGCAGGTTGAATCACCAGCTGACATCGTTTAGAGGACCATTGGAAAACAAACTGGGAGTACTGGACAGCTGTTTTGTCCTAGTCTGGAGCACTTCATCGGCACGCGCCTGCTGAGATTCAAGTTACCACTTCCTGTTTACGAAGCGAGGTTGTAGACTATTAAGCCACTGGAACCCGAGTGATCCAATGCCCAGCGCATGAATTTCAACTTCTGCCGATTCATGATATGAAACCAATCAAATACCTCCAAACCAATACTTGATTATCAATCTGACGCTCACTAGTGACTGGCTCTGTTCAGGTTGGATATTTATCTGGGTTCTAGTAGGAAGACGTGACCAGTTGGGTACAGCAGGGTGGGTGTGAGGTCAAATACACGCCAAAGACATTAGCTAGCGTTTGCTTCATATCATGAATTGGCGGAAGTTGGAATTCATGAACTAGTGATTGGATCGCGTCCCAGTGGCCTCATTGTCTATGAGCTAGCTCGCCTTGTAATCAGAAGGTCCTGAGTTCGAACCCTGGCACTGGGTGCGTATTGCTGAAGGGCCCAAAACTAGGCTGACGAAACAGCTGTCCAGTACTCCCAGCTGGTTTTCCAATGGTTCTCTCTAACTGATGTCAGCTCATGATGAAATCCTGTAACATATATTTTTCATATCCAGTTATCTATCACCACAAACTTTAGTCGAACGTAATCACTAAAATTCTGACCCAAAAGCACACACTTTGTTACAGTGCTTAACAAAAGAATATTGATAATTATAAGTCTGCGGTCAAATTTTGATCACAGCTCATACAATTTTGTTTATTATATTTTGATGACTGTTCATGACTGGATTTGTTATTAGATATTTGGAGGCAATCGACCATAGGAAGCCTCCGACCTAGGTTTCGTGCTAGTTGGCATTCACCAGTAAGCAAGGTGTATCTGCAACCTACAAAGAACTCATGTCCCTTATGAGATTCGAACACGATGACAGAAGTCACTCTGCACCAAACAAAGGACTGGACACATTACACTAGCTACTAACCGGTGTCCAACCGAAATATGTACCTTTGTTGTTTTAATTTTCATTAATTTCCCTGAAGAAGTTCGAACCAGCTTGCCGAACCAAAAGTTGGAACTACTCATTTTAATTCCATTGACATTTTATAAATATAATTTTTACATTTTTCTACTTGTCACTTGGCGCCCAATAACTTTGGAGCTATTCGGTTAAATCTTGATCACACTTCATATGACAAGTATTCTTTGTTCAGGAATCAGTCTTTTGAGATATCCCAAACTAGGCGGACAAAACAGCTGTCCAGTACTCCTAGCTTGTTTTCCAATGATCCTCTAACCGATGTCAGTTCATGATGAAATCCTGTAACATATTGATCTATAATGTCAATAGGCGATGAAACAAAGCTATTGTCCCAATGACGCCTAAAACTAAATGAAGAATGAAGTTATTTATTAAGCCTATTCGTTATGTGGGGTCCAGGACTCCTTCGCTGAATATATATTCACAATCTGTTGAGTGGAAATGTTTCCATTGAAAGCAAATATCCATTCGTGATGATGATTGTACTTTTAAATAATAATAAATTCAAATTATTGTTGAAACGTCCATTCTAGGGACTCATATTCTAACACAAACCAATATTTTCCTTATGGTGAAATAAACAGCACTGCGAACTGTTAGTCTCAGTATTGGCAATGAAAGTTTTACAAGTAATTTATCCAAAGCACAGGAATTCAGCGGCTTCAAAAACCTGTGAATTAAGCTATTCACTGTCATCCAATCCGACATATCTTCTCAGCAACATTAAGAGTAGTGTCGTCTAGTCATTCACTGGTCTCCAGAAGGTTGAAAGACAAAATCTTGCATATGACTATTTCTATGTGCATATATCAGTTCCTGTAGGAGCCAGATGTTCGATTTGTATCCTTTCTGAGAAGGTTAAATAACACTACCAAGCCTGGTTGTGCAAGCAGTACGACAGCTGAACGCCTTGGTTATTCTCTCTGAACTAACTCCTTCTTCAAAGTAATCTACAAAGTGAAGGACAAACTGTCAAAGGTAGGTTGTTTTCGTCTCCTTTGTATTTCCGAAGCTCTAGCCATTCAGACAGAAAAACCAGATCCGTGCATACAAAAAAAAAACATTATTCAACCACTCATAATATCATGGTAACAATCTGATTTCTTGTATGTCTGTTTTCTTAAATTTTTATAAATCTTTATTTCTTTCGAAGTCTTGCGTAATATCATGTGTTCCTTCATCTCTGTGTATATCCTGATTACAACTCATTCATTAAATTACTCATTTGATTACGTAATCCTGACACCCCTGTTTAACTCCCTTATGCATTGATCAATATTAACAATTATGATGATGACAACTCATCACTTTTATTACTATCCTCTTTAATGAAAAAAACGTATATAAATAAATTCGATTGTACACATCTAAAGAAAATGAATTCTCCGAAAGGAGCCCATTCACTGATCTACTTGTTTTGTTCTTTTCATTCATGTCTTGATAAGAACTATTCACGAAGTACCAATTCTTTTACTCTTAACACTACTCAGCAACTCTGACACGAATGTAGCCAATAACCTGTTTTCAAATCATTATGAGATACATAATACCATAGTAACGTTGGAAAATCCCTGGTAGAATGCCCGCCAACGGCATATGTGGTCTGAGTTCGATTCCCATCTGACACAATCCTAAGCATTCCATAGTTTACTAAGCGTTAGTAAGCCCGAAAAAGAGGGACTGTTGGGCATGAGGCCATTAAACCTGACCTGTAAGAACAACATTACCGCTACTGAAACTCTAAAGCTGTGAAGCTTCAAGCCCTACGAAATAAAATAAGTAAAGTGTATAAAAACTTTTCAAATGAAATCCAATTTTCAAGAGCTATTCGTCTTCTTTTTTATTCTCTTCGTTTTGTGCTATCTAAATTAATTCTCATTTCTCTGTTTTTTTCCTCTTATTTGCAAGTTAATGTATCCCTCAGCTTTATACAATTCTAAGAAAAACAATGTTCAGCAAAGAGTCTCTTCTTCGCGAATTTATTCACTTCGCTGTACAATCGCATTTGTGGATAATTATTTTGTGTGTGTGTATGTGCATGTTGTGTTAGCGTGTGTACATTAGAACTATCAAACAAAAATAAAATAAAAATTAGTTTAGGTGACTCTTTACGTCATAAAATGTTTCAAAAATGTGATGAATGAACAAAATTGTATCAAGGTGGTTGAAGATTGGTAAATATTTACAAGTGTTGTGTAATATGAAATAGTACGATAATGGAGATACGTGTCAGAAAAATAAACTATGTAATAGGTAGAAAGAGTAAACAAAGGGTTGGTTCAGAAGAAGATGTTGTCAAGATATCATACAAAAATTCCAAAAATTTTATAAAAGTCACAAAAGCACTATTAACAACGTAGTCGAAATTGGAATTATAACCAAGGTGGAAGGACGGGGTGGAGGAGTTTCTTCTGTGTGCATAAATCAGCAATGCAAAGTATACGGAGGCTCACCGTTTTCGGGAGGCTTCTTTTGACTCTCTTGATGACTTTGAATGAATTCTCATCACCTATCGAGTGACCAGTGTTGACTATATGTTCAATTATAGCACTCTTTATTGGTAGACTGTTACCTTTTCGTAGCCTAATGGGATAAGGCTCTTTGACTCTTTTGGATAAAACATACATCGAACGACTTATACATCTCGCTCTATATGAGCAAGTAATTTGGTAGATACACATAGATGCGTGTCTCAGTTAACATCCTGTTGCATATTACACAACACTTGTAAATATTTACCAGTCTTAACCTCCCCCCAGTTAAAACTTTGATTATTCATCACATTTTAGAAACATTTTGATGACGTAAACAGTAACCCTAAATAATTTTTATTTTATTTTTGTTTGACAATCCTAATATGTACACACACTAACAAATACATACACACACACAGATTAGTTGTCTATAAGTGCGACTGTAAAGCTAAGTGAGTGAGACCCCTCTCTTAACGTTTTTGTCCTTATATTCATCTCCGGATAGGTATTTTCCGTGAATTATACCATTCTTTCTATTAATAAACTTTAACAAAGTACAAACGACAAATGAGTACCAGGATAATATAGGTTCATCTCATATTATTTCGAGGATTCTTCTCGACTGGCTACAGGCAACCTGAACAATACAAAAGTATAAGTTACACTGAAGATTTGAACATCTTTTTTCTTCGTCGACTACAGTGAGTAGTTGATGAGAACTTCAAGTAAAGTAACCCTGGAAAGATGTAAGTTGTTGAATTATTAAGAGTTAAAGGGATCGACTGTCTTAGAGATAATTAGACCGATACCCTTGAGAATAGAGTTAAAAATATTTGGGTAGAGAGAAAGTTTAACAAGAAACAGTATACCAATATGACAGGTTACGTAACTACATAAAATATGTTTTTTTAAATTGCAAAAAAGGGCATAGGAGGAGAAACGTTCAAGTGAAACAGAAAATATAGAAGAACAGATGACTTAATAAAACTGTATACTCTATTATGTTACATTATCCACCAAAGTGTGTGCGTCGGTGGTAAAGCGGTTAGGACGCTCGCCTACCATGCACATGGTCCGGAGTTCGATCCCCGGCCACAAACGCACTCCTTCATCTCCCTAAGCTGGTAATAAAGCTGGTAAAGACGAAAGGTTGGGCATCAGCTGGCTAGCAACCACATCCTGTAAAGTTAAACACTGCAACAGAAACTTCAAGCCACTAGCTTGAAGCCCTTTGTTCCACTGGGGAACGTGAAGGAAAAAAGGTAGTGAGAGATCCACCAAAGTAATGCTAGATTCACCACTATTTCTTTCTGCGTACATAAATTTGATGTAAATGTAAAACTTTTGACACTTTGGTAGAATTTAATTCCATACTAGATAAGTTTATTTTAATAATCATATAATGATGCAGTATTAACAACTGGATGACAAGGTTTCGAACATAAATTATTGCTACTCATAATCATATCAATTTAGTCACACGCTTTCACCATTTGTCTTACATATATTTTCTCTTTTTCTGTCTCTCTAACTCCCCTTTGTTGTGTGGTACCACTTTCCATATCTCCGGTATAAGCGTTGCATCATTCCTATTGACTGCGCGTGTGCGGTGTTAAATCGATAAACAAAGACTCAGTGATTAACCTCTCTCTGTCTCCACCTACCTATATTAATTTTTAATAATCTCACCCTGTCTCACCCACACTATTTTGTGACTACATACAAGTGAATGCAGTGCAATGGTTGAGCTTTTTTCTAGATTATTTAACTTAGCAGGGTCAATCATCACTTTAGGTTTAGCTAAATTTTTATGTTCCATTAATCTAGTTGACCCCGAACTACCAGTTTGACCTATGTAACTGACCTCACAGTCATTAATTCCATAGTATTTGATAAATCATATTATTTTGCTTAATTGGATCTATTGGGTCCTTAAGCCAACAAACTTTATCTCTGAAAGAATTATTTGGTTTAAATGCTACCCTAACTCCGACGTTATCGGGAATTCTACGTAAGGCCTCAGACGTCCCTTCTTTACACGGCAGTGTTACAGAAGCTTTGAATTTTATATTGATTTCGTTATTTTCATCACTTTCATTACTAGTCTTAGTTTTCCTATGATTCTTCATATATTTCGGAATAAATTCTGGTGGGGTAACTCATTAGTAATACTTCCTTTATTTGTTTGATTTCATTATTTAAGTCTTGTGGCTTACTAGTTAGGCTGTTAACCCGATCCTAAAGACATTTACCAGTGCTGGAGAGGATGAATTCAAGTCTAAGTATTTATTGGAGAGTGTATCGGTTTCCTATAAATGCGAGTGTCTAACCACTGACCATCTAGTTTTCGTTTTATTGTGCATTCTAGCACGACCAACTCACCCTATTCCTTTTCTAACTCAGAAGTGAATTGAATTCCGTCTACTATTGAGTTTATACGTGTGAAAGAATAAGGGATATGTTCAGATTTCAACACGGTGAATATATCATCCACATATCTCCACCATAACCTAGGAGTAGGATTATATGTTTGATGGCAGTTGCCTCCAGAAAACTTAGCAAGCTGCCTTTCTTTTTCTCCATGACTGTGCGTCGGTGGCACAGTGGTTAGGACTCTCGTCCACCATGCACATGGTCCGGGGTTCGATCCCCTGCCGACACACACCCGATATCTATGGTCGGCCTGCAAAATTTCGGCTACGGATATCACATGCTGAAAATTCCATACTTGCACCGAAAATACGGTGTGGAACCAAGCTGTAATCAAAATAAATAATATAACCAGTATCTGAGAGATTACTTGTAATTGCATTGTTTAATTCTTTTAGGCTCTTTAGTCCCAGGTTCTTTGGTGTGTGTTCAGAAAAGCGGACAATAATCCCTTTCTCTATTCTTCCATTGCATGTGCTTTGGTATGTACATATATGGTTTTCCAATGGTTCTCTAACCATGATGAAATCCTGTAACCAATCAACCAAATCCCTACAAACCAATACTTGAATACGTACATATAAATTGCCAGACACAGTTGGAGGTAACATGAGGTGGGAGTTGATCTACATTCGGCTGCCCTAAACAACTGGTCGTTTGATGAACACATTCGATCTTGGCGGCTGGATATTTTCTTTTCAGGACAGTTTTCAATTTGCATCTCATTCTACTCGCATAATCATCACTTTTAAAGGTAAGATGTTGAAAGATAGATTTTTTCTCTGCTTTCCTGCACCCCACTCTTATAACACTACGTTTTGTATTCCATCCAATTTTAGATTTTTTCGTCAACCCTCGGCGGGAATATCATTACTCACTGCGGAACACAGGGACATCCAGATGAAGAGTCCCAAATAGGGCAAAATGCGCATCCTGGATTTCAATGCCTGTCGATGAACTTCTGTGGGTAACCATTATTATGCAGGTATTTTTCTACAATGGATAACTCTTTTCCAACATCTTTTTCTAAGCAAATTTTTCTTACACGATCAAAGAATGTTCTCACTGTTCCTTTATAGAGAAGGAACTTTTAAAGCTTAGATAAAGTGCTTTTCATGTATATTTTCTATGAACGTACCTTAAATTTTATCGTCTATATCATGTTAGATATCAAGGTTAGAAAATCAAACTTGTCCCATTTATGTATTCTATTGTAAACTTTATATCACCATAAGCATTATTCAGTGCGTGTCATCGACATACCTAGCATAGAAGTCTGTCAGACTGACCGCGAAAAAAGTATATTCAGATCTTTAATATAACTTATAACTTTTGTCTTATTCAAACTGTAGTCAGTCGATGAGAATCCTTGAAATAATAAAAGATAAGCTCGTCTTATCCTCGTAGATTTATCATTCTTGTACCACTTTGTATTGCTCAGCTACTGAAAATTACTGAAGAAGACATCATACAACATACTACTTACAAATTGTTATTAGTAACGCACGCAACATTAATTTTTTGTGTGTTTCCTTGTAAACGTCAATAATAAATCAATATATTCATATGATGGCATATTAATTATAAATATAAGATATACTAGTCGAGTATTAACGAAATCTCTGATTTATTCAACATATGATATCCTTATGATTACTACTGAATTAAATACTTTACATAAGATTGAGTAACCTTAACGTGCATTGTTCATTTACAAGTGAAAAAATAGCCTATCACATAGCTAAGTTAACAACAACTGGTACACCACAGAAATAACGTTTATCTCGACAAAATACAGCATACTTCGAAGAAATCATAAAGCTTACATTGATTTCACAATTTGTTAATGATAATAATAGTAATTTTCAAAAATCCTTCTGTAGGGATCTGACTGATAGCAAGTTTGACCACGAACTGACTTCATTTAGAGAACTATTAAAAGCCAAGGAGTACTCAGCATTGAAGTCATCTGAAGTAAGTTCTACTGAAAAGTTGTGACCAGTGGAGTTCACCAAGCTGTGAGTAGGGTCAGACAAAGACATTGACAGATGTCGCGTAATATATCGCAAATTAGCAGAAGTTAGGATTGATGGGCTATTGGATTCCGTCCTAGTGACACAGTGATTAACCAGCTCAACTTTTAACCCGAAAGTCATAAGTGCATACTACACAGGAATCTAAAAATGGACGAAGAAACAGCTGTCTAGCAGTACTCACTGGTTTTTGGTGATTTTCTAACTGAAATTAGATCGTAAATTAACAATAATAGTATCTTCTTTGTCTGTATCTTACTGGATTCTTCTCTGTGTGCTCACTTTCTCGTATTTAACTTTTATTGATTTTTCAGCTGCAAAGAAATTATTACTGCTTCTTTGAAGATGCTACTTGGTATATTATTTGTGAGTAGCATGTAGCCCAATATCGCTTCAAAATACGCCTTGTTCATCTTGAAATTTTAACGCTGACTGATGAAAACTTATTTTGACTTCATCATCTTTCCCGATCTTATTGATAAAATTGGAGTAGCACTAAAGACCAGAGAGTTTTAAATGTGCTGAATAAATCAATGAAACAACCTGTCTAACTCCAGAACTGAACAATTTGCGTTTGAGTATTTTTCCAATAATATTTTCCAATAATCATCAATTCTTTAAAAAAACTATGCATGTGTCCTATTGATGAGAGTCAAAGAGTACGAAGCCTACGTCAGACTGAGCTTTCTTTTGATAGCTGATAACCAATTGACATCTGTTTAAAAAAAAAAGAAAGAAAGAATCTCAACATTCCTTAAGTACTCGTTCCATTTTTAATATCAGGCAGTTTAACCAGAATCAGCTTGCTTAGAACAAGTCAAACCCATGATGTTATACACAGTATTTGCTAATTTTAACAATCATTGGATTATCACATGGTAACCTCATTAAACGTTCAATTATACTAGTGTGAATTGTATGACATTTAACTCTGGCCTATTATTTGTTTGATCTGTTCAGAGTTGTTCAGTGGATGTTGATCCTTTCTAATTAATTTATATGTTTAGTTTACATTTTTATAATAATTATTATTATTATCCCCTTAGGTTCCAAGTAGAACATAGAGCTTAAGCAGTACATTTCTGTTCCATCTTATTTTTGCAGTCCTCTCTAGCTAGCTCAAAGCTTCCCCTTTAAGTTCCCATCTCCTCCATTTCACCCTCAGACTCCCAACCCTGCATTTCCTAGTCACCACCAACCCGAGGGCCTGGCACGAGATATTACTGAACAATCTCCTCAGTGTGTATCCGATCCACCTGTATTTTCTTTTGAATATTTATTGGACAGTAGGTTCTTGATTAGTTCATTGTAGAGTTTTCTGTTGATTATTTTTCCAGGCTGGTGAGTGTGAAATTCGGTGTGGAGCGAAGACAACTGTTTATAAACGGCCACAGCAGACTTTTGGAGATGCTTTACGTGGTCTACTCATCATATCTGTGAACCATGTAGAGGCGCTGACTTAGCATTAGTGTTGAAAGCCGCAATCTTGTTCTTTTTGCTGTGTGCAGTAGATTTCCGTACTGATTTCGGATTAGTCTTTATGCTAATTGTTATTTATGCCTAATTTTGTCCAGTTTTCCGTAACATAATGATCTACCGTCTTGAAATAACACTAATGTTTTGCTTCCAAGCTCTCAGAGAAACCTTTGTATTGCCCACAACACTTTCTGAAGTCTAGAGTGACATTGGTTGTCAGTTATTCAAGCTTAACAGTGCACTGAGTGTTTGCTGAGATTATTTAAAACTTATATTCAATGTTACTTTTGACTGTTGTTCACGACACTAAAAGTTTACTTTTCAAGTGTCTTTTTTTTTCTCTTTCATTTTTTGCCTACCATTGGTAGACTTGTTGTAATGTTTGACATTGTGATTAGTGATTAGTCTTCGTTAGTACATTAGATCCGCGTTGCTCACAGTCTAATGTTTTGTATTATCTGTCATATTGTTAACTAGCAGTCACTACTAAGTCAAACTTCAGTGACGTTTTACCTTCTAACCTCTGCCAGTTCAAGATATAAAATGAACGGTATAGTTTCCTTAAAACGTTTTCAGAAATTTGGTTAGATAAATACCAATAATTAAATACTGTCACTACCACTGACAGTCATAGAACTATCAATGAACAACAACCTCCCCCCCCCCAATGCAATCAAGATACTGGAAGCCAACCGGGAAGGTAGCGAGACCGGATTGAATCTCCCCCCCTCCCAGCAAGAAGAATTGAGAACGGACCCACTATTGCAAAACATCTGGAAGGAAGGAAAGGCACTTACTGATTGAAAGAAAGGCTACCTTATCAAACTACCGAAAAATTGTCGACTTAGGTCTCTGCAAGAACTGGCGCGGAATTATGCTGTTGTTTACACCAAGCAATATATTAAAGCGCGTCATCCTGGAAGACTAAAAGATGCACTAAATACAGAACTCCACACTCAACATGCATCATTTCAACTACAGCCACGCCACACGGATGAGGATGTCAAAACTGGAATTGGAAAGGCAAGGGAGATATTCATGACTCTGAGACCAGTGTTCGGACCTGCAGCACTCAGGGTAAGGAGCAAGTTCCTGATTTTCAGCACCACTGTTAAGTCAGTTGTTCTATGTGGGTAAGGGACTTGGCGCGTCAAAAATAGCATTTCCATCACGCCACTGCAGACTTTTATCAACAACTGCCTTCGCTGGCTCCATATTGATGACCACATAGTCGGTCAGGAAGAATTAGCAACATGGAACTTGGGAAACAAATCAATCAAGAACCCATTACTCGACAAACCGTGCAGAAGAAAATGAAGATTGGTTAGACAAACACTGAGGAGATCATCGAGTAAGATCGCTCTCCAGGCCATCGCTGAAGTAGAACTCAAATGGGAGACGACGAGATGGGCTTAGACTAGAGTGTGACATGGGGGAGATCTTTTGAGGAGGGGATGAGAACTCATGGGTGGTAGAGAACAGGGTGAAATGGAGGTGTGCAGCTGAAGCCTTACGTTCTATTCGAAACCTGAGGGGATAATAATTATCACTCGATGTTATAATTTAGCTTCTACTGAATGTTACTGCTAAACGTTTGTCTCGATATTCCATTTATGGCTACAGTTAAACAACGATGGTAATGCCCTAGTTGCGTTTCGAATATAATAGATAAAAACATCTTCAAAATGTTCACTCTCTACCCCAAAATCCAATGAAATACACCCATCTGAAATTGTAGAATTATGCGTTGAGTGAATTAGATTCATATGAGACCTTTCATTGATTAGTAATCTAGTTCCGTTGATGACTGACACTAATTAATTAGTAGTGACAAATTACAAGCATCAAAATTCCTCCTGAAAAGTCGTACGAAAATAATTTCACTATTGATTGACTCACACTATATAATTAGAGATATTTGATAAAAATCAATTGGATTCTGACTAATTTGGCTCAAATCTATCAGCTGATTTCGTGGTATGGCTTTTTGTGTATACTGCTGTAGAGTGTCCAGCTAAGAGGAGAGAGTTGTTCACTACCTCCTGGTTTTCACTAGCTCACTAAATGATGTCAGCTCGTTATAAGACTAATTTTTAAAATCAATTAGTCTATGTTTCATTCATGTTGGTGTTTCTTAGCGAGATGCTAAGTTGAAAGAGGTCATTGGATGGAGCTGACATCGGTTAGAGAACCACTGGAAAACCAGCTGTGAGTACTGGACGGTTGTTTTGTCCTAATCGGGGTTTCTTCATCAGTTTGAACCCGGCACCTTCCGGTTAAAAGGCCAGCGAGCTAGTTGACCATTAAGCCGTTAGGACCCAACCCATGAATTCTAACTTCTGCCGTTTCACAACATAGCGTGGCCACTTCTCAATGTCTTCTTCGATGAGTTACTGCCTTACATTCAACCTGCTGTACCCTGCTGGTCACGGCTTCCCACCAGAACTCCAGGTTAACCGCCTAAATAGGGCCAGTCGCTGGTGAGCACAAGGTTAATTTTCAAGTATTGGTTTTGAAGTTCATTTGTTGATTGTAACTGTTATGGATCGTCCAAGATCTGAGTAATAGAAATGCGCATTTAGGATTCAAGTCATTCAACTTCTGACCAGTTAGTTATGTGTGCGAATTCTGTCTCACGCACAGTAGCGTTTAAAAGACTAGATAATAGAATCTAGGATTAAATATACAACAAGCGAGTTTCACTGCGAAATCACTAAAAATCTACATGATTAACATTCATTTTATATAACTTCATGACTTTGTCATATGACTTAATTAGAGAAATACACTAAAGTCAACTGTTAAATAATCTTTACAGAAAGCCAGTGCATGTATGTCAGACTTCGAAATGTCAATCGGTGGAATCTACTCCTCTGCAAAAACTTAGTTAGGACTTATTTATTACTTTTTCTAAAATACATTTGCTTCACCATATAATAGAATAACTTTGACTAGTAATTACACAAGAAAATGTCATCGCGAGATCCTTTTTTTCGAATAAATGATAGACAGTAGAGTCAAACCAACTTATGATTTCTCGCTGAGGTTTCTAAACCGAATAGGTCAACTCCATTTTGAACTTTATACAATCAGGATTTCCAATTTAAAGCTGCATCTTTGATAATGCCTTGTAGTGGAATCCAGGATATGTGTTTTGTGTAATATTCAGGACTTATTGCGGGGGGAGGGGGAGTAAAAATCCAACATGTTCCTTCATGTAGTGGCAGTTGAGAGGTTAAAGAAATCAATAAAATTACTATAGGATAACTTAAGTTGGCTACTTAAGAATTACAAAGGTCTGTCGATACGATTTCTCGCTTTCATAAATTTGAAAAAACAAAAACCATAAATTAAGCTGAATTGGAAGGTTCCTGCTTTGTGTAAAGAAAAAATGAATGGACTATTAATAGCCTAACATCTTATTACATGTCATCCATACAGTCAGCATATTAGAGTAGCCACAATCATATTACTTATTCGGGTAACATATACCTAGAACCTCAAAAACTAACGTCTCCTTGATTTGAACTCACAAAAAATTATAGTTTTCTGATGAAATAACTAACTGAAGAAATTTAACTATTGATGAGTTCAAAAATAGGACAAAATAGCTATCCAGTGCTCCGTGGTTCCCAATGACCTCGCTAATCCTTGTTGACCGAAATCTCACAGTCTAAATATCAATACCCAGTCCATTGATGGCGACTGGATGCATGGCCACGAAGTTGAAGTGAGAAGTTATGATCAGTAGAGTACATTACATCAGGGTGAAGGGGATGCTTATCGAAAAAATTAGCGAGGGTAGGCCTATACCACAAGTTTACGGAGATTAGAGTTCGCGGGTCACCTAGTTCCAGCCTAAGTGGCTGAATGGTCAGTTAGCCTGTGTCTTGTAACCTGAAGGTTGCGACTTCGATCTCTGGTAGGGCCATGGGTGAGTACTACTGAAGAGTCCAGGAATAAGACGAAACACTTGTCCAGCCTTCCCTAGTTTTCAATGATCTCTCTAACTGATGTTGGTTCATGACTAAAATCTGAAATAAAATTAGCACGCCAAGAAAAGAGAATTAAATCTGCTTTTTAGTATTTAGACGTTGTTATAATAAATAGAGGGACAATTCCAACCAACGAGACTTCTACTGTGGTGAGAGCTGGCTGTTAACCAAAATTGGTGGGCAGTAATTTACGTCAGTGTTTATGTACCCAATATTGGTCGTGAGAAAAATGAGAACAAAGGCTTTGCGTAGGCGGATACAGTTAACGTATAGATGATCTGACATTCAAGAAACAGTCACAAAGAGATGCAAGGTTAACTTTCTGTGAGAAACAACCACCAATCAGAAGACTGTGTTTTTCTGATAGCAATAATCTATAATAATGTACATGAAAATCTATAAATATGTGTTGATTTCCTTAATAAATGATCTGTTGCCTGGCCCTTGTCTTCTGTTGTTACACTACTTTTTGTGTGAATCAACAAAATTTTATTTCAAACAAGCTAATAGCTCATTCACAAATTAAGTCAATCTTTCAATCATCACCGCATACATTAATTTATAATGCACACTCTAACCAACATAAATACAACTATGTGTTATTAGACTGATGGTGACTAGTGCTGGGATCTAATATGTATGCGTCATCCCATTTTAGACTCTTCAGTTAGATGTACTTGTATACCCCAGTCACTGATGGTGTATCGCCCACTGAGACTCAAACCTAACATATTCCTATCCTCAATTCCACTTTTAGTGATCACCGATTTTATATGAAGCCACATTAACCGGAGAAATTAAACTTTCAGCATCGAAGGAGTGCAGCTCACCACACACTTTAAAAAGGCTATATTTACATGTAAAGTACAAATATTTATGACAATAATGAATAAAATAACATGAAACTGTAACGCAGGATACCATTCACCGATGTGTTACAAAAATGACCCTTAGTTTTGCAAGTGAAACTATCCCTAAACTGCCCCTTATCCATCTCGTATCGACCTTAATATCTCCCATATTAGGTCAACCTAGACTTAACCTATCCTTATCTCAAAATTTAACTAAATCTTTCCTACAAATAACCTAAAATTTACCAGATATCCCGATCAATATCATAACCCTTCATTAAGCATGTATATTATTCATGCGTATAGTGTTTATCTTCCTTATTTCCTCGACTTGTTGACTAAGTGTCTCAAGGCCATTGGTAAGTCGCACTCCTTCGGTGTGTTCAAACTTTAATTTGGCCCATATTCACTTTCAAACACTGTCGAAACGTTCGTACTAGGAGCTAAAATATCAATAGGGAGAGAGTATTTCCATCGAATGCAAGTGTAATCAATCGCTGAACATTGTTTAACCAAAAGTGATGAAATCATTACACAAGCAATTGGTATGTGTTGTTTATTTTTCTAAAAATTTAATATATATTCTTCAATGAGATTATTAAAAACAGTAAACACATAAATATTTATAGTTAAAAAAGCTTTATCATCAAATGTTCACATTTACAGTTAATTAGCAACCAAAGTAAACAAACAAAAAAAATCAAACAAATAATAGTAATGATAATAATAATAATAGTTAATTATGAAACATATACATTTGTGTGGAGGATAGTAGTCCATAATGAACAATATTTATTAACATATAAAATAATGCTAAGAAAAGATAATATATAATATAAGATGGATGATACCATAATCTATTTCGCAGAAGACTGATGATGTCATCATCAATTGACAAAAAACACCAAAGCGTCCTTCTTCATTGTTAAAGTCAATCTCTATCACTTTTCTTTTCTTTTATAATCACAACACTCAACAGTTGTTGTCCTACCTCATTACAGCATGATGGCTTTATTTGTCAATAAAAGTCCAGAGCAGTACTGGGGTTTACGCCTCCACAAAGATTGTCTATCTTCAATCAATAAGAGCAACAACAATAACAACAGCATCACATTGACTGGTATTATTCCACTGTGAGTATTCAATACTTGCATAAATTGAAATGAACACTGAGGCATATAGTAAACAAACAATCAATAAAGAAAGGTAAAGCACCATTTTGAAAAAGAAACATCAATCAGGTGGCCTTAATAATTTAATCAAGGATAAACACAAGATATACTTCTCAACTTCAAGTTATGTACGAGTAAATATGGCATAGAGTGTTAAACAGCACACTTACACACACAGACATACACAGAAAAGAAATCAATTCCAATGTTAATTATCAGTGATACAGAAAAAAAAACGCAATGTGAACTTTACTTGTGTTCATTATTCCTCCAGCTGATGATAACAATAATAATTATGATTATGATTAGTCCTATACAGGTTATTGATGTGAATGTGAAATAACTTGCACGTATAATTGTATAAAGAAGAAGAGAGAACTGAGACGAATAATCCCACTAGTTTATTTGTTTAGTGTTAGCATTATCACCTGTATTAATATTATTATTGGTTGAAACAGCTGATGAGGAGGCATTATGACGAAACGAAAATGAAAATATACTTGAACCAGCGACAAAATAGGCCACCTTCGTTTGCGCATCAGACAAACCAACTTGACTGTTATTATAAACTGAATACAACAAACGTATAGGTTTGGATGAAGGACGTGTAATACGATATAGACTTGGTTTCTCTTGATCACTTGGCCAAGTGATATAAGACAATGTACCAGTTTCAGAATCAATTACCAACAGACGATCAGCATCGAATGCAGTTATTCTGCCTGGTTTAAGATCAGCAAAATCCCATGAATAAGTGTGTAACCAATCTCTTGCACTTTGTTTCACTTCACCATTAGGTTGACGTCCAGGGAAGGCTAGAAGACGTCTTGTTGGTTGATGCTGGTTTTCTGTATTTTCTTTACCTTGAGCAAAACGTTCAACAGACGCCCAACAACAATGACCAGCTGTTTCTTGTGTTACATAATTTGGTTTATAGAATACAGATTCTTTACCCATTGTAATAGAAAAGATTCGACGCTCAAAACCTGGTGTTAATTTGCATATTTGTCCAGGGGAATCATTGCAATTGTTGGTGGTGGTGTTGTTATAAGGTGATCCAGATTCATTGATAGATGGACAAGCAAGTAACAACTGGCCATCATTAGTATCCACTGATAAACCAGAATATCGTTGATATGGATAAACACGACTACGTGCAAGCAGTTGACCAGATGTATCAAATTTTGCTAAAATCCAATTTTGTTTTGCAGTGACACTCTCAGATTTTTGTACAGTTCCAACAACATAAAGAACAGTATGATCAGGTTTGGCGGAATGGCTGCATAATTCAACCGGGAAAATATTTCCTATCCCAGGGGTATGCAAATGGACATAACCTTTGAAAATACTATTGCCACCAGATTTTTGACTTGGGTATCGTTTTTCTCAGAAGAAATGAGAAACACATATGGTAGACGCTCCAATCCAATGAAGATAGTCTTGTGATCTGCTGCTAAACAAGTGATTTTCATTGATTCACCGATAGAATATTTGTCTGACAGCTTGACATTCTCCATAATACTTTGAATTATCTTTTCGCTTGAATAAAGTAATTTAATATCATATATATCATTGTCTTTAGTTAAGCTAAAATCCACTTTTAGTTCATTAGAGGATAATAATCCTGCATGATCTGCAGATTCATCATTTCCATCCAATCTATTCTCTACAGGATTATTTCCAGGTATATACATACTAACAATATGATTTAATCGACTACGAAGAGATTTACTGAATGGTCTACGTTTTACAGGATGTATTCCCTGCTCGACAACATCCAGATTCTCATCTCCTGTCATATCTGTAGCCACAAGACTTTCGTAGGCTGGAGGTTGAAGTTGCATTTTAGTAAGGTTGGAAGAAAGTCAGCCGACTGGGTAAATATGACAAATTTATGAATTTACTGAGTCAGAATACTTATGAAGACTAGTAACCAATCAGAAATATAGACATATTATTAGCCAATCAGAATTAAACGTTAACTTTAAAGTGAAATTCTATTGGTTAGTTAGATTTCTAATTTCTGAAGCACACTGATACGGCCTGAGAGTGGAATTGGTTCATACAAAAGCATAGTTATTCTACCATACTGCCCTGGTGCTTTAAAGTTTGCATAGAACTATGGAAAATTGGATGTTAAAGGACTTAAGAGAAAAACTAGGTTAGACGTACAGCTTGATGTTATAAGGTCATATTGGCTGATGGTCATATGACAAAAAAAACATGGAAAAACCACTTATTATTTTGGAAGATATTATGATAAATCAAAATGATAAAGGAAGTATTGCAGATAATAAGGAGCTGACTTCTGGTTAAATATAAGTAATGGAAAAGCCAGACAACTTATTTTGGTATATACATTCCTGATAATCCGAAAGATGTTCCTGCCAACTATTATTATTATTATTCCCTTAGATTCGGAGTGCAACATAGGGCTTCTTCAGTACTCTTTAGCTAGCTGCACGATTTTCCAAAGGCTCACTTCTGCTCCTCACACTATCTCCTTCATGCCATCCTCCGATCTATGTCCAGCTAGTAGTTTTCTATCCTATCTCCACTCGAAAGTTTGGCGCCTGATGTCACACAACAGTCTCCTCTGTGTTTGTCTTATCCATCTCCATTTTCTTCCGCATGTCTTTTTAAGCAACAAGCTTTTGTTTGGTTCTCTGCGTTGTCAAGTTCCTCGTTGCTTATCCTTCCTGACCAGCTATCTGATCTTCAGTATTGAGCCATAGAGGGCAGTTGTTGATCAAATGCCTTTGTTGAAACGCCAAATCTCTGAACAATATAAAAGCGCTTATTATTATCATCATTATTCCCTTAGGGCTTCAACGGCACATAATTTCATTCTCTTCCCTGTATTCTTCTTAAGTTGGCTTCACGACTGTCAATAAGCTTTCATTTCCTCTTCACATGACCTCCCGCATGCCATTCTCATCTTAGACCCAAATTATTGTTTCTTATTCAGGTTACACCAGAAGGCTTTCTTGGCGGGCGATGTCACTCAGTGTTCTCCTAAGCGTGCGTCTGAGTCGTCTTCTTTATTTTATTCTGCATATTAGTTAAGAAACAGGCTCTTGATTAGTTTATCTTTGGAGTTCTTTGTCACTTATCCTTTCAGACTGGTTATCTTATCTTCAGTATAGAGCGATATGATATGACATTTATGTTGGAAATCTGAATCTTGTTGCTTAAGCATAAATGCTTATTGTTATAGATTCTCGCACTGATTTCAGGTTCTGATTGTGTTGACTCAGAACTTGACTTCTTAAAAGCCATGCTAGCAGAAAATGGTTACCCTAACCGATTTATTGACAGTAAATGAAAGATAAGCAGTCTAAACTGGTCACTGACTCAGTTCCAAAGAAAACCTTATTTATGAACTTGCAATTCAAAGGTGATCAAGCTTCAGATATGCTCGAAAATCGTCTCTCTAAATCAGTCAGTAAGACGTTCTTTGCAGCGAAATTACATGTGACGTTCACTAGTCGCAAGTTGTTCTCTACCTCTGTAAAAGATAAGCTCTCCCGTCTGGCCGCCTCCATGTGCATCTATCAGTTCACCTGCTCCTCTTGTGGAGCAAGGTACATTGGCCGTAATCAGAGGACGCTTTACACAAGGATACGAGAACATATTCCAGCATGGTTTTGACTAATATAGTATCTAAAGTCTTAGGCTCAATAATCATGCGTAGACTGAGTGATGCTCGGGAAGCACAAACACGAGAGAGCCAGGCAGGCTTTAGACCAGGAAGAGGGTGTATTGATCATATCTTCACCCTCCGACAGATTCTAGAACATAGGCATTCCTACCGGCGTCCAACAGTCATTATATTTCTTGACCTAAAGGCAGCATTCGACTCTGTCGATCGGGAAGTTCTCTGGAGATGCTTGGCTGTAAAGGGAATTCCGAGAAAATATATTGCACTGATTAAAGCACTCTATTCATACTCATACAGCCAGGTGAGGGCTAACGGCGAGCTGTCATCTGAACTGATGACGACCAGTGGTGTCCGTCAAGGATGCCCATTATCTCCTTTTCTATTCAACTTCATCATAGATGTGTTAATGGACTTAACTCTAGGTGACTTCAGCGACTCAGGAATTGACTTGCTACCTGGGAATAATCTCGTTGACTTGGAATATGCAGACGATATAGTCCTTCTAGGCGAAGACGCTGACGAAATGCAGAGTCTTCTAAACACCTTGAACAGCAATCTACGAATGTTTGGCATGCGATTCGCTCCCGCCAAATGCAAGATGATGTTACAGGACTGGACTACATCGACGCCTAGTTTAAAAATAGGAAGTGAAGTGGTAGAGCACGTTGACCGCTTCACTTATTTGGGAAGTACCATCAGCCCCAACGGGCTGATCTCTGACGAAATCTCAGCACGAATACAAGGGGCTCGTTTCGCATTTGTTAGTTTACGCCGACTCTGGCGTAGACGAGATGTTCGACTATCGACCAAAGGGCGGGTGTACTGCTCATCAGTCCGCTCCGTCCTCCTTTATGGTTGTGAGACCTGGCCACTGAGAGTGGAAGACATGAAAAGACTAGCTGCCTTTGATCATAGGTGCCTGCGTTCTATTTCCCGTGTAAAGTGGCATAATAAGGTGAGCAACATGGAGGTTAGGCGTAGAGTTCTAGGTAAACAGGGGAAATCAATCGACGAAGTCGTGAAGCTACATCGACTGAGATGGTTAGGACATGTGTTACGTATGCCAAGCCATCGCCTCCCTCGACGAGCAATGTTAGCGGATATAGGGTCAGGCTGGAAAAAAGCTAGCGGCGGTCAAACAAAAACATGGCACCAGTCAATGAAATCCACAACAGTTGGTCTAAGCCACGTAGGAAGGTGTAGACTTCCAGGCTGGGGTCCTCGGGATGGTAAAAATCTATGGTTGGAAACAATTGGTGACATGGCTCAAAATCGTTCTCAGTGGCGCAGATGCATCCACTCCCTGTGACTTATGATCTTCAATGAAACTGTTTTCTATTTCTTTATTACTCCTTTGTCTCACACCTCTGCTCACTGTTTCTATTATGCTTTTCTTGTACTTTCTTCTCTTGCTTCGCGTGCTACACGGAATGTGGCGACTTGAACTGGTGCACATTTGTGCAAAGTTCTATGTCGAAAACAGACAGACAGATGGTTTTACAAGGGAGAAAGGAAATGTGTGAGAAGCTCTATTCTGAAACACTCTCTCTCACTCTGTCAACCTTTACCATGATTTTAAGATCATATATAGGATCCATGCCACCTTCCCGCGTTTTCTTCGTTACAGACTTCTAAAGACAGCTGAGGTCTTGGCAATTCATGACTATGAGTCAGACCTTTGTCTACAAAAGAAGTATGTACAATCCCTATTTCTGCCTTGGCCGTAGAGGGATAGACATTTATTTATTTTGTTTATTAAGTTATTCTATGTACTTTTCCCTTATTACTACGATTATTATTATTTTTACTATTTTCACTCTGAATCTTTTCAACTTGATCCACTTTTCATTCTAAACCCAAAATTATTCATTTTTATATTTTTTTATTTTTATAATATTGAATTCTATCTTATCAAATTTCACACCATGTTATGTAACATTTTATATTCGACTACTAATCCTATAATTATGTACCCCTTTCCAAAATCTATACACCTTATGTATTATTCTATATATGACATTAGTTATTTTGCCACTTGACATTAAACTATGATTATAATCATAAATAGTTTAATTGCATTTCATACTACTACTATTATTATTACTTCATATATTCAAACCTTTGACCTAATTCTCTCAATGGATATAATTTCTTAAAAATAATAGATATACGATTGTACAGCTAAGTGAAGATCTGTCTTGCTCTTCCAACCGCGACTGGTTTCGACACCTTCATCCGTGTCGCATGCAGTTGAAACTATGTTGCCTAGATAAATGAAGGAAACGAACCCACCCCCCTCAAATTTATTCCATTGATAGTGATTGGTTCTCTTGTTGTTATCGTTGTTGTTGCTGTTGCTGGTTGTGGGCTATCTTCATCACCTCTGCCAGTTACATCTACTATATCATGTAGTTTAAGATAAAATGATCGGACAACTGTTTACTGTACCCTGTATATTTGCTTAAGAATTCAAATTTTTAGTCTACGATATCAGAAGCATCTGATGAATTCAAGATAGATGTCAATACAGTTTAGCCATCAGTTTTTCATTTGGCAAACTGAAGTCTGCTATACCTTATGGATCAGTCAGTGGTGATAATTAGTCCTGGTAGTTCACTGTACACTTGATTCGTAAAACCTTCCGTTTTCAATGTATAGATTGTCAAAAACAATAACAAACCGATTTTTAAATAAGGCTCCTTCAGATGGCTGTGGGCATACAATTTCTCTAATGTAAGAGTGGAACTTAAGCCTTGTAGTAGAGTGTAATACCGTATGTAATAAGTATATCTGATACAATACCCAGTGACAGAGTATTGATAACTGGATGGTGTTTCTAGTACAATTTACTACTCGTCATCATATGAACATTTTTACACGACTTCTAGATTTGTGTGGTTCTATATATATACCCAGGACTGATAATACGTCACTCCGACTACATGTGTTAGGTGTTGACTCGATGACAAAATACTCGGCTACTGATCTTTTTCACTCCACCTAACTTTATCCCATCCATGCTTTGCACATAATTGTGTGAGCTTTTTTTCAAAAATTCTTCTATTCTTAGCCAGATCAATAATTCTAGATCCAGATAAATTCCTATACATTAATTAACAATCTAAATGACCCTTTATCGATCGGTTTGACCTATGTTTGTTTGACCTCTTAGGCATTATACAGTATTTTGTTAATTAAATTATTTTGTCTATTACGTCATTGAAACTGTTAAGTCAACGCAGTTTGTGTGTCTGAGTTCTTGCCTTGATGATTTCAACACCACTCTGTTACTAGCCTTATTATTTTAAGAATTACATGTAGAAATGCTGGACAGACTAGTGTTTATTTCTTCTCGAGAGTTGATCTGTAAGGATTTGATTTGTTTGTCGAGTTTGACTACAGATTCACATCAGTTAGAGAACCACTGAAAACCAGCAACGAGTACTGGACACTCATTTCATCCTAGTTTGGGACTCTTCATCAGTACGCACCCACACCATTGGGGTTCGAACTCAGGACCTTCCGGTCAGAAGGTGATCTCGTATACCGTTCAGCTATTGCAACCCGATTCAATGGCCAGTGCATGAATTCTAACTTCTACCAATTCATGATTTTAGCATAACCACTAACCAATTTCCTCTCTAATCTGTAAACTACTATTGACTCATTTGTCTGATTATATGCGTACAATTCCCGTAGTCCACGATGAATAGATAACACTGATGAGGATAGATCTTATTGTTACTTAGGACAAAATGCCATAAACATTAATAGAGGAACGAAGCTTGCATTGATTCCACTATTTGTAGCTAATATCATTCTTTCTGTATTAAGGATGTCTTGTTTTCCAGTGTATGCTGCATACTAGTTTTTTTAGAACTGTTGCCTCCATTAGGCCTTTCTTTTTCAGTGGTTATTAAAGTGACATATGAATTATCATTGCTTCCTGAAGCAGACACATTATATACTGCTGCTTTAGATATAATTTTATAAGTAGCACGCAAGAAATCGATTAAAACTTATGAGGGCTAGTTTCCTAATCATGGAAAATAGCTGTCAGGACATTATATTATTCCATTAACATTGTTTTTGTTCATTTCTTTAAGTTCTCAGTAGAAGATAGGACTTCAGGATTGGAGTCTTGAAGTTTCCGTAGTGGTGGTATTGTTTTTACGGTAATGTTGTCTTAAAGGCATAGAGTCGCTACCCTCCCAAACTCCCTTCTTCTTCTTTTCCGGTCTTACTACTCTCTAGACAAGATTTAGAAGTGTGTTGGCCGGATTCGAACCCTAGTCAATATGCGTTGTTAGCGAGTATTTGCATTCTACTCATGAACAACTGAAGTACTACTAATCACAAACATTTTTATTCATGATGTGTTTAAGTTAAAATAATACTCAAAATTAATGGGTTTCTATTGTTACCCTTGATTATTAGTTTTGCATCGTATTCGTCGGACTTACTCTAGTATATGCGCTGCATCAACAGATACCTCGATATGATTATGGTTTCTGGTCTAAACTCCCTTGTTTGTTGGTGGCTGGTAGTGGAATTTCAGAAATGCATTTCATAACTTTAATTTAGAAATTATGACATTGTCGAGATATCCGTTTGTTGAACCGAAATACCAAAGTTTAAACGGAAGATAAATAGCTTCAAATGAAACACAATCCACAGGAAGTTTTGTCATGCTTCAGTAGTCCAGTGGGTGACCCTTTTTGACGTTTAACACGATGTAGCACGGATTCAATTCCCAGAGGGGATGCACGCATATCAAATCGACGAGTCTGAAAAGGACGAAACGCGCATCCTGAATTTCATTGCAGCCCGACAGGAAACATTCGATGTGAAAGAACCAGTTAATCAGATTTGATTAGATGTTTTAATACTAGAGCTGGAGATATATAAATACTGTTTTTTTATTGTCAGATTCATCTGGTAATCTTTATTAGTTAGAGTTAAAACCCAGTCGTCCGGAACAGATTTTTCATTTCCCAGTCTAGTAGTCGCTAGAGTTATAATATGAGGACAGATGGCACTATCCAGTTGTCCATATTTAAGTAGGTGAAGTAGGATTAGAACTCGGAACTTATCAGCTAAGAGCCAATGAGACCAATCCCCACATAATTGATGATATTTACCAGTACATGAATTTAAAGTACTTCATTACATTTCATTTTGTAGAAATTCTTCATAACCTTAAATATATTTCAAGTCAGCTGACATCGGTTAGGGAAACAGTGAAAATCAGGGAGTACTGGACATCAGTTTCGTCCTGGTTTGGTACTCCTCATCAGTACGCAGTCATGAGCCCACATATTGGGGTGGAACCCAGAACCTTCAGGGTAAAGGCGGGTCCATAGATCATTCCACCTTACAGTCTAGTATTCCTTGGTTTTTAGTGGTACTCTAGCTGATATCAGTTCACGATCTAACTTTAAATCAATCAAATAAATTTGTTTGATTAGTGATCATGTGACTGACTAGTTATATTAAACAATAAAAATCAAAAACAGAACGAAAAACAAACCTATCTGATTACTACTCAGTAACTAAGAATGAATGTATTCATTAATTATTATTATTAATAATATATAATCAACTAGTCATGCCTAGTTGTTGTGATTCATCCACCAGCTGATAAGCGCTTTGAAATCAAACATATTTAAAATAAATTTGAGTTCTAAGGGAAAGAAATAAACTAGTCATAAATAAAGATGACTTTGAAGACCGTCCTACTGTGGTGTATTTAGCTTCTTGACCGTTTCATCAACGACTATACTTATCACACGTAGATGACAGACATCTCATTCACGGTTAATGTTCCTCTAAGAAAGAGGATATTCTCTTAGATACTAAATGCATAAACCATCTATTAGGTGCGAATTTCATGCCTAGATAGTTTCGTTAATAGTTCTGTAGGCCAAAAGTTAGATGGCTGTTGTAATTGTTAGTGAATGCAGTTACTCAAAAAATAGTTTAACGGTGGCCTTTAAATGACTGAACTATTCAACTATAAACCATTATGGATAAATTAGAATTTCTGTTGTTAAGCTATTCAAATACAAAACAAAGATTATCAGTGAACTAGAATCTGAACAGACATTCTTTTCAAGTGTCGGTTTTTCTCAGGGATCTAAGTGATTCCAAGTTTGATAAAGAACTAACTTCAGTTTGACAACCATTAAAAACCAGACAGTACTGACAGCTGTTCTGCACCTCCTCTTCGAGGCACTTCATCAGTACGCACTGATCACGGTTTGAATCCAGGATTTTCAGGTGACAAGGTGAGCTTTAAGACCTTTCAGCTATTAGGTGGAAATCCAATGCCCAGTCTACCAGTTCTAACTTCTGCCAATTCCAGATATATTACGTGACCCCCAACTAATGTCATCGGTAACTATCTTTCCTCACGTCCAACTTCATGGCCCCTACTCGTCGCAACTTCTCTCTAGAACATCAGGTCAAATTTTAAGTGTTGGTTTGAAGGGATCTGACTGACATGAAGTTTGATCACATTTTCATTTGATGTATATAAATAGCCGAACAAAATGCCTCATATGCCATCAGCCAGTGAAAAAAATTACCCCTAGCCACCAGATACTATTAGCTCCCTACCACCCAAAAAAAACATCTCTCAGAATTTAGTTCTTTGCTTCTTTTTGTTTCTTTTATCTACTGATATTAAGCACAAAAAGTAAATAAATAAAAACCTTATGTCTAAACGATGACATGGATTAGAATGGAAATAATGAGTCATTATTTTAGTGTGGGTGTTGAAATCTGAGTAGGCCGACTGACTGACTGACTGACTAATTAACTACAAACGCCCATATATTATTAATATATATAATCGTATTTATAGTCATTCTATTGTTTACAAAAGAATAGTAGACTTTTTCAAGTGGTCAATAAATATTCTGCATAATTAACTTTACTCAAAGTTTAATTCCAGTCTAATCAATTGAGTAATGATAAGGTAGTTAGAAAAAGTATATCTTATCATATGATAACGTTTCAGTAAATATTCATCATAAGCTGACATCAATTAGAGAGGACCATTGGAAAACCAGCTAACAGTACTCACCCACCACCAGGGTTTGAATCCAGCATCTTCTGGTGACAAGGCCAACGAGTTCGTAGACCATTAAACCACTGAGACCCGCTACAATAGCCAGTCCATAAATTCGAACTTGTGCCAATTCATGATATAGCGTGACCACTTCAGAATATCTTCTTCGATGAGTTACTGCCTCACCTTCAACTTACTGCACCCTACTAGCCACGATGTCCCACTAGAACCCCAGGTCACTGCCTAAATTGGGCTGGTTGCTAGTTAGCATCAGATGAATTTTCAAGTGTTGGTTTTTGTAGGGATTTAGTTTGATTGGTTGGAGGGTTTCATCATGAGCTGACATCAGTTACAGAACCATTAGTAAGCCTGAGAGTACTGGAGTACTGATGTCAGCTCATGATGAAATCCTCCAACCAACCAATCAAACTAAATCCCTACAAAAACCAATACTTGTAAATACTTTTTATTAAAAAAAACACACAACAGCAAATTATTTATTAGTATTCTTAAATACGAAAACATTTCTGTAACTTAAATTTTCACTACTTCAAATTGGACATTGAATATTTTGCTTGAAAACCCAAAGTAAACTAACAACAGTATTGGTATTATTGGATTCCAGGTGAAATAATGAGGATTTAGGAGAATGTCTTCACCTCAATCAATCTTCAGTTGTCTCTTTTAACTAGCCCTGTGACTGCCCAGAAGCTTTCATATCCATTTCATATGATCTCCTACATATCATAATCAGATAACGAAATGTTCACTTCCCATTCGGGTATCATTCGAGGACCTGACGTGTGTATTTATGTGTGTTACTCAACGGTCTCGCGAGTGTATGTCCAGTTTACCTCTATTTCCTTCTGTGTATCTGTTGAGTAATAGGTAGTTGACTGACGGTTTACACTACCGGAGTTCCTTGTTGCTATTCTTTCCGACTTGCCGGCTGTTAAATCTTCAGTATAGAGACAGGGATGGAGTTAGGTCTTGATGAAAGTCTCCAAACTTTTGGAAATTGAAAACAACATTCCAGCCGTAGCTAAATGGAAGTAGTTTAAACATTCGTCCACTATGTGAATGATTTCCAACTATTTATATCAAGTAGATCAAATATTATAATTTAAATATACTTAAATTGATACCTGTGGTGTAACTAATTTCCTGTATCTAGTCCTTGGCGTCGCTGTAGCCTCAGTTCAGTCACTCAAGTTTGTGTCGTGGTTGCCATGCTAGGTGACTCTTCATCGTGGTCTACTCTTAACTGATGTTACGTGGTTGGAAGGAGTCATCAGGAAAGCCTGCACCAAGGTTTCGTACCTAATAGCACTGGTCAACAGGGGTGTCTACTTTTTCTCCAAGACTGCGTATCACTGTCCTGATGTTTGCATATCATCTGTTAGCTGAATCCTTATAATTTATCTTTGTCCCTGTTTAATCTCTAATTTTAAGGCTTCTCTTTGGGGTTGCACATTACATTAATAATGTTTAGTTTTATGATGTGATTTTACTTGAATGAATCAAGGTCATTGTGATCTTGGACCGTATGTAGAAATTGTTGGTGTGGGATTCTTGTAAACAGAGTCTTTGATCCCACGTTGTTGGGAACATTCCACTAGATTGTCATGTACTGCTCACGGCTGACTTTTTGTCAACTAATTTTGTTCTTCAGTGCATATTTTGTACTTGGTAAATTATCTTGTCTGTATTGCTGCATTGCTGACATAATTTTGAGTTTATGGTGTTATTATTGTTAAATAGAACCACACATATATTCATCCAAGAGTAATCGCCTTTTTGCTGTCTTTGGAGTGTTTTGGAAATTGCGCGTATCTCAAGGAAGCTTTATTGAGCTACACAGTAGCAGGCCTACAGACGACGACAACAAGTTGATTTTGGTCGTAACATGTGTCCTCTGGAATTCTAAGACACATTACATAGTGCTGCAGTCGGAGAGGTTACCATTAAGCCATTCAGACTCGCGATTAACCTCCTATAAAGTTGCAATAGACACAGTACTTGGTTATCTGGCGATAATCAATTTCATGAGTCCACTTCTTGGTGCTAGAACAGACTGATTTCTATCAGATCTGCATATTTTGGGTTTCTAAAGTAAATTTTAGTGAATTTTCAGTTCAGACTTTACAGTTTGTAAATGATATTGCGATATCTCCTCAATTTTAACTTTTTAATCGAAAAGTGTTACGAACTATGCAGAAATCAATAGATTACGCAAAAGTGTTAGAAAACATTCTAGCTAACAGACTTTTTAACAATTTAAACTTATGAATAAACCTACAAGAAGGGAAGTCTTTTCTCCACTATAGAAACATTTTATCATTATGTGAAGTTATACAAAGGAGAAATAAAAGAAAAGTAAATGTGCTAAAAAGTCGTACAAAGTATAGAAGACAGTTTTGTACCGTAACTATGGTTACCGAACTGATTGTTTTGTTTGTTTTGCTAATTAGCTATACCATGATAAAATATACTTGTGTAAACCAACCGTAAGCATGAGAATTCAATGCTATTTGACTGTAAAAATCTAAAAATAAAATTAGTTTATAGAAAATCCCTGACTGAAGACAAGAAATCTGCACTTTTTGACACAAATTTACATTTAAAATTAATTTGAATAAACATATTTTGTGATTAAAAAAATTTAAACTCAGATTTTGGGGTTGTGCAGGTTGGATTAATTTTAACATAGATATATTCACTGACTTACATAAGTTGGAGAGCCATTGAAAGCCAATAATTACTCAACTACTTTTTTTTATCCTAGTCTGGCAATTCTTAGCAGTCATCACCAGTTGCACGTCACCATGAGAAGTTGTGGTCATCAGGATCCACCAAGTTGGATGTGAAGACAGATGGTCCCCACTAACATTCGGTGGAGATAGCGACAATCGACAGTAACTAGAATATGTAGCTGAGTAGTAAACATGATCACTGTGTAACCTGAAGCTCCTTGCTTACGCCTGTGTTGGAGTCATGAGTGCTTCTCTTTGAAGAATCCTAAGCTAGTACGAGATTCCTATCGAAATTTTTCTCCTATTTTCAGTCTGTGAAAAAAACATAACCCGAAATTTACTCATTAGAATTGTACAGATAGTGTTGAATTTGACAAAAATCGAAGAATCGAAATCGATGAAAAATCCTCATAAATAGCATAATCTGAACATCAATCTCCCGTTCATTGATGGCTACTAGAGGGATGTCCTGGAGCTACAGTGGGAAGTTGTGACCAGTGAGGTCAACTATGTCAAGGTGAAGTGCTTGTTTATGAGAGTGGTGGTGTGTCATGAGTCAACTAAGTTAGAATTCAGGGGTCATCGAATTCTCTTTCTTACATTGTCTGTCGGGACGCAGAATAGAAAGTTTACAAAAATTGGGCATAGAAGAAGAGATCCACAGAATTGTTAAAAAGTCGCACCATATCAGAAATGAAATCGAGCACTTAAAACAAAAACTGATAAAAACAGTTACCAGTGTGGATTACGATCTTATAATACAGTCCACTAGCAATGCTAAATCAGCAGCTTTCAAAAGCTTAAGAATACTAAAATCAAAAGTTCAATAAATTATTAGAGGAGAAGTCTTCATCTCAGAAAGATGAGATCATCGATCTAAATTTAACGGCAACTGACAAAACAAAGTGAGTTATCAGTCTCTCAACACATATGTTAAGCTTCACAGAAATAAGTGTATTAGAAAAGGGACTAAATTTCAATGTATCAGTAGACAAGCTGAAACCTGAGGATGTCATGGTTTGACACTAAGTGGGATAGACAAAACAACGGCTGATGAAGTACAGGAACAGTTTGCACTAACATTAAAACGACAAAAATGTGGAAAGCCTAACCTGACAAAACCATAGATTGAAGCCCTGAAATACCTTAAGAATAACAAGGAAATAGTAATCACAAAGTCAGACAAAGGAAATGCAACAGTAGTATTAGACAAATCAGACTATACCCACATACAAACCGGACGATATGAGGAATTAATAAATCAATAGACACTGTTATGAAAAGGGTTAAGAAATCCACAGAGAACCTTATGCGCCGAATGAAGTCGTTTCTAAGTGAGTCTAAATGGTCTAATTTAATGCCGAAAACTAATAACCCCAGTAGGATGTATGGTGTTGTTAAAGTTCATAAGTCAGTATACCCTATTAGGCCTATAGTTGATTTTAGAAATTCACCTACTTATGAATTATCTACATATTTAGCCATGGTATTAAATCCCCTAAAAAGCCACTCGAAATATGGACTAACTGATTCTTATGAACTAAAAAACAGATTAGATAATTTAAAATTAGATAATGAAGAAAAATGGTTAGTTTTGACATTGTCAGTTTATATACACGTATACCAATAAATGTGGCTATAGAGGCAGTCATAGGGCTTCAAGCTAGTGGCTTGAAGTTTCTGTAGCAGTGTTTATTTTACAGGATGGGGTTGCTAGCCTCATACCCAACCTTTCCTCTTTACCAGCATTATTTCTGACTTAGCGAGGTAAAGGAGTGCGTCGGCCGGGGATCGAACACCTGACTATATGCATGGTCGGCGAGCGTCTTCACCGCTATGCCACCGACACGTGTGTGTATCCTGATTACAGCTTATTCATTATTATTCATTAACCACCACCGACGTGCGTCGGTGGTGGTGAATGGTTTATTAGGTTACATTTTGTTCTTTGTTTTTAGGTTACTTTACATATTCCACTAACTGATTTTGAGTGAGTCGTTGGCATAGCGGTTAGGACGCTCGCTGACCACGCACATGGTCCGAGTTCGATCCCTGGCCGACGCACGCCTTTACCTCGCTAAGTCAGAAATAATGCTGATAAAGAGGAAAAGTTGGGCATGAGGCTAGCAACCCCATCCTGTAAAATAAACACTGCTACAGAAACTCCAAGCCTTCTAGCTTGAAGCCCTGTGTTCCACTGGGGAACGTGAAGGAAAAAAAATACAGTCAGTCAGAAACAAATTAATTTCTAACCAAGAACTTGAAATTAAAACAAAAGTGCCACTTGAGAACATAATGATAGGAGTGCAACTATTCCTGACTTCCACAGTATTTAAATTCCAAGAGAAAATGAGCTCCAGTCATTGGCTTCCGACCCGAGTGGCATAATGATCAACGAGCTTGGCGGCATAACATGAAAGGTTCTTTGTAGGGTCGTGAGTGGGTACTGCTGGTGAGTCTCACACTAGGACAAAGCAGCTGTTGACTGATCTGTGATTTTTAATGATCTCTCTCTCTGTCTGATGTTAGCTCATAACAAAAATCTAACAACTGAAATCAATCCGAAATACCCACAAAGTGTATATAAATTTCAATTTCCTAATATAGATTTTTCTACACTTAATAGCCTAATAAATACTTAAATACTCAGACACTTTGCATATCTTTATTTCTCCAGTACACGTTTAATAAGTGTGGTAATCACTGCTTGAATGAATAATTGACACGAAGAGGGGGAGGGAGAGAGAGAGAATTGATTTGCAGGAAAAAATAACGTTGTTATGCAACAACGATTAATCACAAAACGCATTTACATACACAAAAAACAGTTCAAATCAGTTGTAAAAGAGTTATTGTTGTGTCATGTGTATAAAGTCAAATCAATGGTAGTAACTAAAGTTTATTTAACTTTCCAAACTGTGAACAACATTCATTCAGTCAATGCATTCAATTCTATCGACTATTTTTTTTAAACTTTCTTTGTAGGAATCTGTTTGTTTTCAAATTAGATTTGATTACTGGTCTACATCAGTCAGAAAAAACCATTAGAAAATTAGGCAGCACTAGATAGCTGTTTCTTTTCCGTTTCAGACTCTTCATCAGTACTTACGCGTCACCCTACCAGGGATCGCAACCCAAGACCATTCAACTATTGAGACTAAATTCAAGGACTTGTGAATCAGTAAGAGTTAATCATCAGGCGAAGGTTTGGTTTGTTCAGTAGGATATTTCCCACCAACTGTATCTGGTTGCATCACCCTTCATTTCTTCCAACCGATATCACCAGTCTTTACCAATACCTTCTAAGACCAACCACTTCACCTTGACATGATGGACGCCAATGGTTACGGCCTCCAACTACAGCTTCAGAATATTCATCCAGCATCAGCCAATAACCTGAATAATTCGGAAAAACAAATCTTGACCAACCCAGTCAGCATTTTCTGTCTTCTGAGAGTATGAAGAGTGACTGAGCAACCGATCATTTAGTGTCATCAAGTTGGAGCAACATTAATAGCGAATCTACGAATTCCAGTGCCCCAGTCACCATTACAGCATATGGTTAGTAGTCCACAGCATGACACATACAGTAGTAAAGTGAAGCATTAAGAATAAGAATCAATTGGAGACAAAAGATAAACATAAAGTCAAAATGAAAGCATGGAAATGTTAGAATAATGATGAAATGACATAAGATCTTCTTTTGTCTCTCAGTTAATCTCTTCTCTAGAATTTCATCTCGAATACGTCGCCTGATCTATCTAGTTACACAATCTGTTGACTGCACTTACTGAATAAATTTGATGGTTTCCGAACTAGTGGCTACATGATAACATGGTCTCCTTGTAACCCTTAGCTCCTGCATTAAACTCCTTGTGTAGTTATGATTGCGTACTGATGAGGAGACCCAAACGGGGGCGAAACAGCTGTCCAGTACCAACTGATTTTCATTGGTTCTCTATGTGATGTCAGTCCACGGTCTAACCTAAAACAAATGGAATCTCTACAAACAAATAAATATCAATATTGTAAAATCGATTGTTTACGAGGGATTTTTGGATCAATCATTCGGCTGTACAGGACAGTACTTCAATAAATATATTCCCATCTGATAAACTGTTGTGTTTCACCTTTTTACATAATACCAGAGATAATCTGATCAACTTTTCATGTAATTCAGTTGACTTAGTTTTTCTAATTTCCGCTATGTAGAATTCACGTTATCTTTTCACCAGACTAAGTGGGGTATTCAGATTTTAAGTATTGTTAGGGATTTTGGATGATTTCACTATAGACTTCGTTATGACTCGACATCATTTACAGGACCATTGAAAAACAGAAAGTACTAGACAGCTGTTTCGCCCTAGTTTGGGACTCCTCATCAGTACGCGCCCATGACTACACAAGGGGTCTAAACCAACACCTAAAGATTACAAGGCGAACGTGTTATCACTTAGCCACTAGTTCGGAAACCGTTAAATTTATTTAGTAAATACAGACAAGAGAACGTGTAACTAAATCAGGAAACGTTTTCGAGATGAATACCTAGTGAAGAGAGCAACTGAGAGACGAAACAAATCTTATGTCATTTCCACTAACAGAAGAATGTGAGAAAATAAGATTTCTTATGAAATATGTATATTTTAAAAATTAATCACGAACTGACTTCAGCTGTAGAACCATGGAGTACTGGACAGCTCATCATCAGTACATAGTCATAACCCCACTAGGCATTGGATCCACGAGCTTGAGGTTATAAGGTGAGTTCACTGTCCATTTCAACCAGTGGGATGAAATGTAATAACCCATGAATTCTAACTTCTGCCGATTCGCGACATACATCGCTCAACCTCCAGACAATGTCTTCGGCGTTTATCTGTCCTCATAGCCAATTTAGTCAACGTCTCCACTCACGACTTTTCATTATATATGGAAAATCGGCAGAAGTTAGAATTCGCAAGCCTTTGTACTATATCCTAGTGGCTCAACGGACTCTTATCCTAACCTGAAGGTCTCAGAGTCGATCCCCAACCTCTGAGATCATTTATGCATATTGTTATAAAGTCACAAACTAGGCGTAAAGAGTACTTCCTGGTTTTCAATGGTTCTCTATATGAAAATAGTTCTCGATCCGCCAAAACCAGAACTTAAAAGTGCATACTTTTTTTATCAAAGCTTTGAAATACTATACTGTTATTGATTGATGGTGACCTTCATCTAATGGTAGTTTGTAGTAGGATGATTTGTTATAAACATTTATGAAGGAAGTATATTTATCTCCGAATAAGCTAAAAATCTTCTCCACTTTATTGACAGAACTTTTTATATTTACATACTGACACTTAGTACAAAGTGTACCATTAAACTTTAATCAAATTACACTATTAATTTTCAACAAAGTCCAAATATAGTAATCATTACTGGTACTACTATAATAATCGTTTTATGTGGATGTGTATTTTAAGTATATGCATGAAATTTAAACAAATTGACAATTGAACCATCACAATCTGTTTTTCATTAAACATAGTTACTTAACGTGTCTTTTTGAAATTTTCACTTATTTAAACAGAGATCAACCCACACTATCACTCTTGATCAAAAAATATAAATATGACGCAGATTACGGTATTAAATTTCAATTGTGAATTTGCCGCCAACTTAACTTTTAGTTATTCTTTTTTTTCTCATATAAACAAACAATTTCGCATGTATTTAAGATGGCTTTAAAATTGCATTGAACATTGAAAAAAGGTGTCAGTGCTTAATTCTCTAGCTAATTTACTATTAAAATGAATTTCGGTAAGAAAATGTAGGTATGATTTTGTTTTAATCTCTATTTGATGAGAAAATATTTGATACATTAAAATATTTCCACACTTTATTCAAACATTCAAAGCTGAATAAAAAAAGAGGCGAAGTTTTCCAACTGAAGAAAAAACTATTCAATCACAAGGATGTACACATGTGATTCGAAATTTATGAGATAATGGAGAACATTTGTGGTTCAGGATGAGAATGAAATGGATTTGCTGCCGCAAGAATTTTAATATCTGACAGTAGACAGTTCATAATTAGACTTGATAACTTTTTCAGTACTATCTTTTTAATGATATTAACATTCCTCACTAACATAACTCTGGCATGTACTACTGATAAGATTTATCAGTAGTATATAAGGAGAAGTTAATTAGCAGTAAAACATCAAATAGCAGAGAAAGGAGGTGATACAGCGTTGCGGAGATTTATGGGAGATGTGAAAGGAACACAAAGAAACCGTTAATTTCAGCTTAAGATGTAAACGACAGTTAAAAGAAGTCATCGATTCTCATGACAGTTGTAAAATTGACGACAATGATATAGGCAATTGACACAGAAATTAAGTATCTTGGACTCATTCTCTCTTCTGATCTCTCCTGGTCTTACCATGTCTTAGCGATCTCCGGCGAAATATTCCGCCTAACATTAAGGCACTCGGGTATAACTCAACCAACCCTCCTCTTACAGTTCATAAACTCTTGCATCCTACCTATTCTTCTTTATTGTTCACCCTTATTCTTTTCTGGTTTGCTTCAAAAAAGACTATGTCACAATTCGTAGAATACTGAAGACTGTCAGTAGGGTGAGTGGTGTCCCAGTGGACCACATAGTTAACGTCGTTGTCGATAGGCACTTGACTTCGTGCAATAAATTTGCCAGAGGGATTTTGTCTGACTTGGAGCATCCACTTTACGCTCAGCTTTCACCTTGCATCTCCTCAGGTAGAACAAGAAGTAACTTCAAAGAACTGTTTGCTAGCACGTCTAAGTATAAAAATTCTATGATACCATACTTGGCACGTATTTTATGTGATGAAAATAGTGTCAGGCAACAATTAACTAACCTTTTCTCATCTAGTAAATAAACAATTTCCTCCATCCATCCATCCTTATATACCTTCAAGTTTTACTTTTATTATTTCTATTATATTTATGGTCCTGTTACTTCTTTGTTTTACTCTCATAATTGCAAACACCAACTTATCTCCATGACGGCAGTAATCTTTGTTTTTCCCCTCACCATATCATATAAAGCGAACATTGTATTCAATGTTTTCAAGCATGTTAGGATTTCTATACCACATTGCCAATACTGTGTGACACAAGCCAACGGCAATTTTCACTTGTATTATTATTATTACCTTAGCTGTTATTATTATTATTATTTCCATTATATATGCTGCATGGTTTTGACATTACCTCTATTGTAAATGTGGAAAATTTTCTGTGTGATTAATTTTATTTATAATTTGAGGAAATTAGACGTGATAGTGTGATTAATGCTGAAAATTCCATCCTGTATCACAAGCACTGTTTTTGGAATAAAGTAAATCATTATTATTATCAGTACAACACGGAAGATATGTGCAAATGACGATTTGCAGATAAGGTATGCATAATTTGGCTATATAGAGATACCAAATTTCAAATAAACTTCCCTTTACCAAGTCTCTTGTCTTTTACCTTTACATAACAGCTTCTTGCATCGACAACCCACTTTCTACAAATCTCCCATGCTCCTCTACTTGTTGCGTTTCTCTTCGGTTTCTTTGTTTTCAACCTGTGAATTGTATAATTATAAACAAATATCTTTCACATCCTTTGTCTAAAATATTTGCAATCATTCATCTGTCCATGACTTCTGTTGAAGACATCATGTTATGTACTACTTACAAATTTATATCAGTAGGTCACATCATATAAGTAAACAGTGATGGAATTAAGGTTAGTGGACAGTATACACGCTTGGATTTGACAGCTGAAACGTTACAGATGCATTTTAACCGGAAACATGAAGAATTTATCATAATAATGAAACACACATGCATCCATGCTAAAAATCCAGAAATAATGACTGATGACGATTAGTGCAGAAAATGTGAGGACAAGGATGAAACTTATACTGACTTAAACTTAGAGTAATAACAATTTACACGTTTATATAAATAAACAACACTTCACACTGAAGTCGGCAATGAAGATATCATTTGAAAGAACAGTCATAGCTTCTCCATAAAACTACCAGTTCACTAATCTACTTATTGGTTCAAAGACTGGAAAAACAGTGAAGGTTTTGGTGAGGGGCTAGCAACCGTAACCCGTTAAATCGACTCAGTTACTACAAGAATTCCAAGGCACTGAAAAAATTTATTTTTTGAAGGAATCGGAGAGAGAGAGGAGGAAATGATGGTGACGGCTGATAGAAGTCTTCGGGGAGCCAGTCGGTCGACGTGTGGATGTAATTCTGAAGCCCTGTACTCAACTAGGAACTCAAGTGACTAATAAGTATAATAATAATCTACAGCAAAGAACACAACAATATCAAAAACCTTCATCTGAGCTATAAATCTTCTCCACTACCTCAGCATATAACGCTATTTGTATTTAGTGTCTAGACTTCAGAAATGAAAATGTTTTAATAAGTATTCATTAGGATTCTATATTTCTAGAGATAGCTCAGAAAATATTCGAAGAAAATTCACAAGTGTAACATTTTCTCAGTTGCTTTCAAGTCGATTTTTATTCCCCGTTGATTGATTATGTTTAGTACCTGCTAACACATCAGCTTCTAGTACGGACAATTCGATGGCATCTGAAGATTAAAATAACCTTTTCTTGGTTGATGGAGATGAACAGTGAATTCCAGAATGCGCATTTCTAACTATTCGGAACTGGCTAGCTAGATGTACCTGCATTAGTGATGAGAGATGGTATTTGGGTCTGAGTGGATATACGATTCCTCACTGCGAAGAAAGGTACATCCAAATGACAAGTCCAAAATAGGACGAAACTAAACTCCTGGACTCTATAGCTAGCCACCATCAAGCGAATAACCTTTTTTGTCAAGTCCTAAATGAACACAAAAGAATGCCTTCTCAGTTTTTGTTAACTCCTTGTCTTGGAGACAACAACATCTCAATGTTTGTGGTGCCTGTGGCTAAAAAGAATTTGTATCCTGGTATCTTCAGCGTGGATAAAAAGGCTTACAATCCCACGTGATCCTCAGTGGGGAAGTGCTTCACTTACAAGTGGTCCCCCGAGTTATTACCGAATGTCGTGTTGAAAACTCCACCCCATATGTTATATGTTTGTTGTGTGTGAAGATTACAAGTCAAATGCTATTACTGATATCATTATTACTACTAATAATTCCACCAATGATAATCATAAGAATAATAATGTTTACGACATGTATAGTGCTAATGCTAACAATATCAAAGGTCATAAAAGAATCCACTCAGTTCACATTTGATCTTAATTATAGACGTGAACTAATTTTAATGCATACTTTGTTTTACAATAACTATGCGGGATTAGCTATGCACACAAAAACGAGTGTTTATCAAATACACGTACGAACACGAAATACTCTCCTCTTTTAATATGCAGAACAAATAATAATAATAAAACGCAGAAGAATGTGAAGTGATTGGATGTTCACTTTAGCAAAGAAAACCATTTCTCTGTTTATTATCCTATAAGTAGTTTAATATGGGTGTATTATCACGTTTACATCATTAGTTGTACTTCTATATGAGATTGTCAATTGTAATGCAACAGTGTACACACCCATATATTACAGCTGTCCATGTGTGTATAGTTTAATGATAAACATCACTAGGATATATTGTCATAATAGCTTTCTTTAATTCTAGTATCTGATTTTAATGAAGGGCATTAATCATAAATATAGAAACTATTTTGGTGAGAGCGACCACTTCGGTCCAATCAATCGACGGGAAAATCTAAAATTCAATTAAATAATTAATATGATCCGTTGCACAAGAGGCGGCTCTCGTGTCCCAAGTGGTCTAGTGGATCATGCTTAGGTGTTTGAAACTATGGGCACTGGGTTCGAGCTTCGGTGGGAACATCATCACTCACTGGGGAATGCAGGCACATTCAGTTGGGCATCCTGGATTCCACTGCTAGTTTCCATCCACCAATTAAATTCTATATTTTGGTGGGACTCAAAAAAACAAACACAGAAGCATAACTGCACAACGCTTTATACTACTAATTGATTGCCATGAGTAGTTCGACACTATTCACGTCAATCATTAGACAGCCAGGTGGTCTCTTCGCTTGCTTGACACTGAAGTGATCCAAGGTGTACTCGGCTTAACCCAGCTCAGATCACCCGAATTCTGGGGGAAACTGGTCACAAGTTAAATGACATTTCCAAATTTGAGAAAGAAACATAATCTCTGATATAGAATAGTGGTTAGTCAATCTTTGAATGTAATTTACGGGGTTACGGTGATTTCCTTCATGAAGTGTATGACCAACGTCAAGTCCACAAAAGTATCCTGGAACACTGCCCAGCTTGGTTAGCCAGAGGAGAAAAGAAGAATACCAACAGCTCGATCCTCGAACACCTTGTCATCTCCGGACATCCAGCACCCCAACACCAATGCTTCACAGTGGTACACAGAGTCCCTCAATACCGCACACAGGGACTCCGGATACGCCATCTGTACATAACTGAGGCATTAGCTATTCGAGACCTGAAACCGAACCTCTGCATACAAAAACGATACATACATTCTCTGGCCCTACCATGGCCAGAGTAAAGTTCTTACTATAATTTTGCTTCTTTCCTTTAATATGTAAGTTCACTATTATTACTATTATTATTGTTCTTAATACTTTTATTATTGTTACTATTCCCATCATCCACATTTTATTACCACTCTATTACTGTTTATTAATAACATTGCTTTTGCACACAGATCTTATACAAAACTACTTTATAGTCTTTCCACTAGTTCCTGTCCATTCTACACTAGCTTATTGATTAGTCATTATCTCACACTTATTAGGTCATGCCAACTTCTGTCTCCTTTCTAACTTACGACAATTAGTCATCCCTTCTTACACCTCACATTATGTAGTAGAATTTTCAAGGAAAAAGTTTACCAGTATCTGATTGGTCAAAAACTTATGTGTTTAATTATAATCACGATTGTACAGCTCATGAAAATGAATCGTCGAAAAGGGGAAAATTTTCTTCGCTGTTTGTGCCTTTTTCTTATGACATCTTATTTCATTTCACAAACGTGTTGGATATCAAAAGTATTCATACAATGCGTTCCCTTGATCAGCCTCATTAAGGTAAGAAGAACGAGATTATCAGAATCACATATGCACATTTTATTTTAACACTTTCATTCCCGTAGCTGGAAACAGCCAAAAATATTAAGGAGGATTAATGAAGTATAGGTACAAAATTTTTCCTGTTCTACTCAATAGAAGTTAGAGATAAAGATTGTAGTTTAAGGAAACATCAACAGCGGAAGTGTAATGGACAATCATTACAACTGACACTTAAAGAAGCCTTCTACTTACCATAAGTTTGAAAGAAAATCCGGGAAGTTTTAATTAATGGCTTAACAACACAACACTAATTTTCAAGTATTGGTTTTCATGAATTGACAGAAGTTAGAATTCATGGACCATTGGATTGGGTATCAGTGGCTGGATGGTCTACGAGCTAGCTCTCCTTGTAACCAGAATGTGCTGAGTTCGAACCCCGGTGGGTGCGTACAGATGAAGAGTCTCAAACAAACAGCTGTCCAGTACTCCTAGCTTGTTTTGTAATGGTTCTCTAACTGATGTCAGCTGATGATGAAATCCTCCAACCAATCAAAACACTCATTAACTAGCGATATACAGAGAGGATATTAGGTAGTAATTTGCAAGAAAACATTTAGAAGTGATCTGAAATCACTTAAGTCAGCCAAGATCAGTGGATCAAAAAAATAATAATTGTATTTGTCATAATGACAACTGAAGACATAATACATAGTTACTCAACAACTTCAATGAACTAGCCTGTTGACTTTCCATTTTAATGGTAATCATTTATGAGCTACATTCATCACCTTAATGTTCTTAGATTAAGTAAGTAAAATTGTCAAACTAAGTAATTTACTTTTGTAATTCAGTATGTCTTGTTGCTAACTGGCATTAGCAATTAACCTTTATAAGTATTTCCATGACCTTTTAAAACATTATTTAACTGTACAGCTTTGTAGTGAAGTCACAAAAAGGAAATTCTTTGCTGACCTCATGACAAACATTCGGTGATTAACCTCTTTTTCCATCCAGTTATATTACTTTTTAACACTCTTTACTCTACCCCACTATATTGTGTAATTACATGAAAATGAATGCATTACAGTAGAGGGGCTTTTTTCTTAACGACTTAACTTAATAGGATTATATATATATATATATATATATATATATATATATATATATATATATATATACTTACGTTCCAATAACTTAACTGCCCGTGATCTACTGATCTGATTTATGTAACTGACCTTACTATCATTACATGCCGTTTGGTAAATTATACTGTAGAGTGCACTACTGGTAAGATGCATCAGCAGTATGTAAAGAGAGGTTCATTGGTATAAAAATATCAAATATCAGAGAGATAGATTCGACGTCTAAGATAGCAAATGATTCGACGTTGTGTCAAAACACGGGAGATACGAAAAAAGATTTAAAAAAGAACAGAATACGGCGAAGGACAGCAGTAGTAGCACAACACTACAAAATGTGTGCAAATGATGACTTTCATATAAGGTGAGCATAATTTTGCTATAAGGCGATACCGAATTTCAAATAGAAAAGCCTTTACCAGGTTTCTTGTCTTCTACCGTTACAATATTACTTTTCTTAATTGGAACTGTGTGACCTTAAGCAGGCAAAGTTTGTCTCTGAGCGTATTTTCATTTTCCTTTTCCTATAGACCAGGAGTATGGAAACTCTTAGTTTCTTAATCCCATTCTGGATTCATAAGTCTTAATTTTTTTTACTTAGTGAGACTGACTACTTAAATAAGCGAGAAGTTGTCTACATAACATTCATCATACATTTTTAATTACTTCGTATCAGTCATAGAAGTAAATCTAATTCCCTATGCACAGATTCGATATAATCAATTAGTTTTATGGACTTTTCGTTCTCCTGTCAGCGTTGTTGTAAAACTTTCCACGGAAGGTAAATCGAAGAATGAGGATTACATTGGTTTAAGTCAGTTTTACTCCCCCTCCCCTCCATTTATTGACTTTGACCGAAATATTCGACCTTGATTGACTTACTGACGATTCCACGATGTATGAAGATTCGCTTGAAGTAATTTTGTTGGATGTTGACTGGCAGTAGAATCCAGGACGTACACTTCGTCCTATTCGCCACTCGTCATCTGGATGTACCTGCATTTCCTTCAGTGCTCGACCTGCAGCCTGTTGGTTATTGGATATAATTCCTCCCCACCAACATCAAACTGGGCAACTAGGTAGTAAGTCTCATCAGCTCTCATATAACAAGTATGTCACATAACCTGTCACACAAGAAATCTATTTTAAGAGAAACTGAGTCTGGGTTTACAGGTTATAAGAATAAAACTTGTGGACTGTGGTAGAGTGTAATTCCATTATGGACAAAATTTGTTTCGATAAAGTCTCACAGTGTTATACAGTGATATTTACTGATGATGAAGTTTTGAGCACAATTTATTACTGCTCATAATCATATCAAGGTACTCACACGACTACCCAACTTCATTTATATAGTTCCATTATTTTCCATCGCCTGATTTGATTGGTAGTAGTATTTTCCATATTTCCGGTATGAGTGATGACTTCATCAAGTCTACACCAAACACATGCAATAGAAATGACTCATCACTCATACTTGAAATATGGAAAATACTACTACCAATCAAATCAAGCCATGGGAAGTAGTGGAACTATATCAACGAAGTTAAGAAGTTGTGTGAGTACCTTGATATGATTATGAGCAGTAACAAATTGTGCTCGAAACGTGATCATCAGTAAATATTACTGTATAACACTGTGAAACTTTATCAAAACCAATTTTACCCACAAGGGAATTGGATTTACACGGTTTGAATAGGAACAGGCGGATAAGATGCAATTAAGCTTGGTTCCAACATCTTCCTTTCAAAAATTAACAATGTCAAAAGAAATGTGACAAGAATTTTTCATCTCGTACAGACACATGCTCTTTACACAATTCATTAGCTCATGAAGCGTAAAATCCTTCACATGTTTTTCAGTCATTTTGATGATACAGGATTCTTTTACACAGTCGCCTTGTGAATAACTACTCTGGCGTTGGAAACAATTGGTGGAGAGTCGAAGTCTCAGTGGGAATGTCATCAATCACTGAGGATGCAAGTGCATCCAACTGACAGGTCCCAAATAGGGTGAAAAGTGTGTCTACGACACCAATACCAGCTACCATCAGTAGGATTACATTATGTTAAACTCTGATATCAGTGCAGATATCTGTTGCACTAATCATAAAGAACAGGATGCGGACTTTCATTACTAATGTTGAAACAATGCTTCTATATGGTTCGGAGACTTGACATGTGACGAAAAGCATTTCCAACAGGCCACTGCAAACTTTTATCAACATTTGCCTACTCTCCACACTGAAGATCAGATGGCCGGTCAGCATGGATTAGCAGCAGGGAACTCTCGGGTCAAATCAACCAAGAATCTACTGTCCATTGGTTGGAGGATTCGATCATGAGCTGAACCATTGGAAAACCTGGGACTCTTTGACAGTATTGCACCCAGCTCCAGGGTTTGAATCCATGACCTTCTAGTTACAAGGCGAGCTCGTAGACCATTAAGCACTGAACATCCAGCAAATATGTAGAAGGAAATGGAGGTGAATCGAACACATGCTGAAGAGATCGATGAGGGACATCACGTGCCCAGTCCTCAAGTGGGGCCCGAATCGGGAACAACGAGTTGGGTGTGATTCGTAGGGTGATACAGCGGAGAGAGTGTGAAGAGAAAATGGAAGCTTCTAAGTAATCGTGGAGTTAGCTAAAGAGAACTGCAGAGAACACAATGAAATGGTGATGAGCTGTTGAAGTGCTATGTTTCATTCAAAACCTAAAGAGATAATAATAATAAGGTACCTTCAAAGTATCCGCATTAAGAGCTGGCATATCGACAGAGATGATTCCATAAAATCAATCAACAGTAACTTCGAATTGGTAATATCAACAAATAATTTTAATTGAGATTTAGGATAGATTCTGGTTTACTCTCACTTTGCTAAAGTTAATGAACATGAAAAGAGAAACATCATTCATGGGAAAATAAAATAAATATATATTTTTAATAATAGCAAACTTTTTAAATCATAGGTTTACACAATTGTTTACCCATCATCTTTGTGTTATGTTGTTATAAAAGACGAAAAGATTGAGTAAAGAATATTCTTTTCTATAAACTCCTCATCTACCTACTGCAGATATATATATATATATATATATATATATATATATATATGCAACATAATATTTAAATGTTAATTGTTACTAACGTTATTAATGTCTTTTTAAATAATATCGATTTGTTAAAATCAATAGAATTACAGGTGGAAAGGATGTGTAAGTGATAATATGCATAAAAATGTTGTACATAAATTGAATATTAAATAAAATTACGAAGGAAATTAATGCAACAAAGGTAGTTTAAAGCATTAAAGTAACTTGAAAAAGACTTGAGAGGAAGAGAAAATTGTCAGATTTTTACAATCAAGTAATTATGGACAATTTAAGGAAAATGGTTGAAAGAAATCCTTCTCAACATATAAATTTGACTACTTTCAGTGAATTCCAGTGGTTTCGTGCTAGCTGGCACTCTTCAGCAAGCCGTGTCTGTAACCTTAAAGGACGTCCTGTAGAAGACCAATCGCGAACCCAAATAGCTCAGTGGTAACGTCTCCGACTGCAGCACTGGGTGACGCAGGTTCGAATCTCATCAGGGACATGAGTTCCTTCAAGTTCTCAGATACTCAGTGCTGATTGATGAGTGCTAACTAGCACAAAATCTAGTTTGAAGGCTTCCTGTTGATTGCCACCAACCATCTATAATATCAATACTTCAAAGTGCACCATGATGACAAACCACCAAGAATGCTGGTTACACTGCAAATTCGACTGATAGGATTCAGTCTGCACCAAAGAAAGGATTAGACACATTACACTGGTTACTGACTAGTGTCCAATTAAAGTATAATTAAGATTAGTTAGGTAACTTTAAATGCCTTGTTAACATCAGCTTTATGTTTCGTATCTACAAAGTGAGCTAGACGACAGTTATGCATAGACCTTCTCTTTCCCTTGCTAAACCATACAGAATGATGTTCAGAAATCTCATTATGCATGAATACTTGTGCATGCAAATTATCACTTCCCACACGTGCTTTTTGATCGTAATCTGTTGATCTTAACAACTCGATGTATATATAACTGATGTACACAGATGAGAAAGTTATCGAAAAGAATATTCTTTGCTCAATCTTTTTGTCTTCTCAATGTTTGGATGAGAATTTTTGTTGTATTCTTTTATCGCTAACTTTTTAACATTTTACATTAATAATACACTGTGATAACTTATTACGCCATTAATTCACATTTCACTTCGAAATCCACCTCTTTCGGGTTTTTATTCCCATTTGGATTATGGCGAAATCACAAATAGAACTATGTATGATTTAAAAAAATTAAATGCGCCATGTTTAAAATATCGAATGAATAATGTCAGTGAAAAGTTTGAGCATTGTGGAATAGATCAAATAAAGCAAGTTTTGTTATTGGTAATATTTCTAGCAAAATTACTGTCCGTGATCACACACCAACTGTTGGAATTGTTTTGTTTTTAATTCACACATTTATGATTTGTACTCGTATATATATATATATTGTCCATTCATTTCTGTGTATTCGGAATTATACTCCAGATTGTTGACAGTTGTAATGAGTCCCCCCCTGTTACATGTATCCGGTGTGACCTTAATGAATATAGATTCTGCTATAAGTCTCTTTCCATTTGTTCATATTAGTTTCCAGAATACAAACATTGTTCCAAATGATATTGTGGCTTTTGTCCCATGCATGTGTAGCTATAGATGAATTGTTTTTTCTAAATTTTTGTAAGCTTGTGTTCCTGTTGGTTGACCTTTAGTCAGGCGTTTTTGTTCATTCACTGTTATTTTGAGTGATCTTGACGTTTGACCCATATATTTAGTCGGACACTCAGCACAAGATATCTGTTTGTAAATCACATTGTTTTTATCCATCATATTTATGGGATCTTTCAGTGGATTTATTTTATTTTTAGTTAGATTCATCGGTTTAAACGTGATGCAGATTCCAATATCTTTCAGGTTTCTTTGAATTGCCTGTAATGTATCATTTTTGTATAGTATTGTGATTGTTTTCTTGCCTGCCTCCTTCTTGTCATTCTCTGGTTTTACCCTCTTTTTTATATTGTCTCTCATAAATTCTCTTGGATAGTTGTTGTCGAGTTACATTTTGAATAAGAAGTTTACTTTTTTTACGCTGGTCATCTGGTATTGTTCTAAGTTGACGCATTCTATCTGAAAGACCTTGTGTATTAATCCTCGTTTAACCGTGAGTGGATGAGCTGAGTGATAATCAAGGAATCCTCCAGAATGTGTAGTTTTTCTACATACTATCGTTTTTATGCTACCATCTGTTAATCTTCATATTTTGCAGTCTAACATAAGCAGTTCTCAAATTTCATTCTCTATTTCCATAGTGAATTTTATTGAGTTGACATGACTGTTTATGTGTGTGTAAGAAGCATTTCTCAACATCGTTTTTTTCTTCTCATTATTACTAACGTGTTGTGTCTACATTATCTCTACCAGCATTACCCCTTTTCTTTGAAACAGAAGAAAAACACCCCCCCAAAAAAAAATTTTTTATTTTTTTTAAATTTTTTTTTTTTTTTTTTTAAAAATTTTTTTTTTTTTTAAATTTTTAAAAAAAAAAAATTTTTTTTTAAAATATTTTTTTTTTTTTTTTTTTTTTTTTTTTTTTTTTTTTTTTTTTTTTTTTTTTTTTTTTTTTTTTTTTATAATACTCCTTTTAAATGTACGATGAAATTAGATGCAATATTGTAGATATGTGCTGAAAATTCCACACTTTACCACAAGTACTGTTTCTGGAATAAAGCGAAATTGTTATTGTTATTGACGACCTGAATGGTTTAAGTGCATTCTCTTCCAGAAATATATATATATATATTTGCATCATTATGAATGATCCACTGACAGTGAAAATCTCCAATTAATGATTTTTAAAACACTAAAAACCTCATTCAGACGCCCAGTTTATCTCTCCTTATACAGCTTCAGACTACAGTTAGAAAGACTTCGTAGATAGGTTCTATCTTTTTTATTTATCTAAAAGCGAAACAATATGGTATAGCGATAATAGAACGAATGCAAATTACAAGAGCTTTGTTAGGTATTAAATATGTGTACATAGATAACTCCAAACCTGCTTATATTGAATGTTAAACTTTAGTGTCATACAACTCTATCTAAGGCATTAATTGAACCAGCATATATATATATATAAATATATATATATATATATATATATATATATATATATATATATATATATATATATATATACTCGAGTTGGCAGTTATGTCCGAAATGATGGATACAAGAAATACGATTATACGGATATAAACAATAAATATCTAACTATCTAATATGTAAGCACCACCAAGAATTCGATTGCAATTTAATCTTTACAACAAGAAAATCTATCTGTGTTACATAACAACGATCTATAATTAAATGTTTTCTGCACAGCAAGTGGCTACAATAAGGAGTAAATATTACCAATATTATTGAATGACTGATTAGTCACTTAGTATGCAAAAGATTGTCCCTCGATAGCACAGCGGTAGAATGTTCGCCAACCACGCCTCGTGTGGTTCAGGGTCCGATCCTCGGCCACCCAGGCTGATTCACTCCTTTACCCCACTAAGCCAGTAATAAGACTGGTTGGTAAAGAGGGAAGGTTGGGCATGAGGTTGACTAGCAACCCCCCATCCTGTAAAAATAAACACTACTGCTACCGAAACTTCAGGCCTCTACCTTGAAGCCCCTCTATGTTCCACTTGAAATGTAATGAATGAGAAGAAAATGCAAAAGATTTATCGATAATTTGTTGCACTAATTTTATTATTATGAGAGACCTGTCAATACACATGAAACCTTTACCTAATAATAAGGAGTTTTGATCTTTCCTGAGGTTTATTTACAACAGAGAATTAAGCAATCAACACTGACTCCGAGATATGACTTTATTAAATTGAGAAAGTCTACTGACAGCAAAAAAAAAACAGATGATTTTCTACGGCTTTTGCTAAAAGTTGAAGAAGGACATTTCTTCCTATCAGAAAATTGTGTATATCCCTTGGTTGAAAGAAAACCTTTGGTTACCTCATCTGTACAGCTCTTCAGAAATAGACTTCTTGTCACGCGGGAAACACAAAATGCACGTCTTTCACCACAAAATCATGTTCTCTTTGCATGTGGCTGCCTCTTTGGCATCAACAATAATTAAGCCTGAAACCATCTGAAACTCTTTCGTCGCTTCCACAGAATCTGGAGAAATATGTCTTTAATTTCTCGAATTCTCCTCTGACTCCTGTTCAAATGCAAGTGCTATCAATTGGCCAAAAAATTTGCCATGTATCGAATAAAACCAACGAATTACAAACTAAAGTGCAGTTTGATAATTTAATGTCACAGACATCCAATTTGTCACCTACTTCCGAAAAAGATATGGTCAATTCAAAGCTTCAATTCTCGTCTGTTACAAGTACATTCGTACGCAACCGAGCAACAGTTATCTACTGACCAAGGAACACAGAAGACAACTTAAACAACTTCAAGGAAATAAAGAGATAATCCTCGTCCGTCATGATAAGGGCAGAAGGATTGTAGTAATGAATACATCCGATTATAATGAGAAATTGACAAATATACTGTCAGACAACACCAAATTCTTCGAATCACCCAACCAGAAAGACACAACCGAAAGAACAGAAAACCTACTTACAAAATTGCTGAAGAGAATGAAGATTCAGTCATAGCACTGGAGGTTTATGAGCAAATAAAGCCATGCAGTTCAACTATTCCAAGACTGTATGGACTGCCTAAAATGCATAAGGAGAATGTCCCACTTCGTCCGGTCATAGACATGGTTAACTCACCATATGACCAAATCGCGAAGTGGTTAGGTGATATCTTCGAACCAGTTAAAAGATATATGACAAAATATAGCCTCGGAGATACCTTTGACTTCATCGACTCAGTGAAGGATGTCAACGTGTATGAAAGACAAATGATCTCACTAGATGTCGCCTCTCTATTCACAAGTATCCCCCTAACTGAAACAATATGCTTCATTTGTAATTACATCGAAACCAACAACCTAAAAGTTCCTCTCCCCATAAACTACCTGAACGAACTTCTCAGATGTACGTTCAATATCCAATTCAAATTCAATGAACAGTTCTATGTACAGAAAGATGGAGTAGCCTTGAGGTCTCCTCTCGGTCCACTCCTAGCGAGTCTCGAAAACAACATCCTTGATCCCTTGATAAGTAAACTGCACTTATACAAGAGATACGTAGATGATACGCTTATAATCTGTGACGAAAACTGTGATTTAGATTCTGTCCTCAAAATTTTCAACGCAGCGCATCCATCAATAAGATTCACCTTAGAACACGAATCGAACAACTCATTTCCATTCCTCGATGTACTACTCACCAGAAGACACGACTGTACGATCCAAAGATCGATATACCGTAAGCCAACATGGACTGGACAGTTTATCAACTTCCAGAGCTTTGTTCCACTGATCCGAAAGAGAAACCTGATACGTACATTGTGTTCAAGGATTAGAAACCCTATTAGAGAATGGGTATCCACCAAGATTCATCGACAAAAACATGAAGGAGAAGCCTCAAGTGTCAAATATCACAACGGTTCCTAAGAAGACTCTCTTCATGAACCTAGAATTCAAAGGTGATATCGCAGCGGAAATTCTCAGAAACCGCCTTTTAAAAAGTCTGAAGAAGACATTTCCAACAGCTACTCTACGTATCACATTTTCCTGCAGACAGTTAATCCAGTCTAAAGTTAAGTACAAGATACCACTTTTGGCCACTTCATTGTGTATTTATTAATTTACTTGCTCGTGTGGAGCAAAGTATATCGACCGTACGCAACGTCAAGTCCACAAACGTATCCTGGAACACTGCCCAGCTTAGTTAGCCAGAGGAGAAAAGAAGAATAGCAACAGCTCGATCCTCGAACACCTTGTCATCTCGGACATCCAGCACCCCAACATCAATGCTTCACAGTGGTACACAGAGTCCCTCATTACCGCACAAAGGGACTCCGGATACGCCATCTGTACATAACTGAGGCATTAGCTATTCGAGACCTGAAACCGGACCTCTGCATACAAAAACGATACATACATTCTCTGGCCCTACCATGGCCAGAGTAAATTTCTTACTATAATTTTGCTTCTTTCCTTTAATATGTAAGTTCACTATTATTATTATTATTACTCTTAATACTTTTATTATTGTTACTATTCCCATCATCCACATTTTATTACCACTCTATTACTGTTTATTAATAACATTGCTTTTTCACACAGATCTTATACAAAACTACTTTATAGCCTTTCCACTCGTTCCTGTCCATTCTACACGAGCTTATTGATTAGTCATTATCTCACCCTTATTAGGTCATGCCAACTTCTGTCTCCTTTCTAACTTACGACAATTAGTCATCCCTTCTTACACCTCACATTATGTAGTAGAATTTTCAAGGAAAAAGTTTACCAGTATCTGATTGGTCAAAAACTTATGTGTTTAATTATAATTACGATTGTACAGCTCATGAAAATGAATCGTCGGAAAGGGGAAAATTTTCTTCGCTGTTTGTGCCTTTTTCTTATGACTCGATATGGGAATATTTCGTTCAATAATAATTCCGTCGCGTCTCCCAAAGAAGACTCAACAACCAGTTGGACAAACACTTAGAGTGAAGAAGAAGAATCATTAAAGCATACTACGTATGGATCTACGGATTATATTAATAAATTTGTGGAAAATAGACCAAGACCTAACCCCCAATTTGCTGAGTAACTGAAGAAGACTATGGACTTGGTAAAGGACGCTCATTAAGGAGAAACACATTATATTTATACATTCTTGGAGGCATCAAAGTTCGGTTAGGTCAGAAGGGAATAGACTGTCCCGATTGGTTGGCAATTGGGCCAAGGTCAAACAAGTTGTTCAATGAGGTTATTTCATGTCCACAACTTAAACTAAGTCTGGTTTTGAGGGATAAACACTTTTGCCTCCGCAGCCATTGACTTAAAATATTGATTTCAATTTTGGCGGCTTCCTATCAGTTTGCATCACTCTACAACTGCATACTCTGAGAAGTTGTTATTCTTAATAACTGTGATATATCTTTCTTTATTGCTTGGGTTTCATTTCGATATTGCGTTTAATTACTTAGTCTGTAATTAAGTTCGTCACAAGTTATGGAACTACTCATTTCGAGAGGCTGGTTACGCAACTGATAGTGGTCACCTAGATGTCCAAACAGGCAATACTAAATGTTCGTTCGTTTCATGTAATTTTAGACCGGTTTTTAATGTAAGTATCGTCTCACTGACCAATATCACTTAGAGAATCGCTGAAAAACAGGGGGCATTGGGCATCCCTTCATCCTGAAGGTCCTAGTTTCGATCCCTGATGGGATCGTTTTTAATGACATTGTTTGACAGTACTCTAAAGACTTCCTTCATTCACAATGTTACCCTTAAATTCTAAATGTAGGTGCAACACCTTCAATTCTTTATTTCATTCTTTTAATGGTACACTGAGTAGACTTGCTTCGCATAGTGGAAACCTTAACAGAATATAAAAAAACCAGAACTTCGAATGAAAAAGGTCTCTTTACCTTGGAGCTAATTTTATCACACGATTCACAAAACTTCTTTATATAAATTGAAGTTACTTCATCACTTTCTAACATTTTACTATACTGACAAATGTTTCAGTTATCTTATTTCTCTACTTCATAACATTTGACCTGATGAATTGACATATTTACATTAACATGTGTGACCACCCAGGACCTTCCGAGCCATTGGATCGGATGGCAGCGGCTCAATAGTCTATAAGCTAGCCTTGTAACCCGAAGGTCCTATGTTGGAACTCTACTGAGTAGAGTACTGTGAAGAGGCCCATACTAGGACGAAACTAATGTCCCGTAGTCACAGGTTTTCCAATGATTCTCTAACTGATATTAACAAGTGATCAAACCTGGAACCGAACAAATCCCAACAAACCAACACACTCAATAGCATTCATTTTTCTCATTTCAACACGTGCTTAGTCTTTCTAAAGAAAGTTAGTCCTATCATCGATTTGGTCATGCCTATTGAAATTTGTGTTGACCTTGATTAATCCACATTTCTAACCCATTAATGACTGATTATCATCCAAACCAATACTACTGTACTTAATCGTTTCCACTCGTTATGAAATTTTAACACGCACACCTATGTATGTACGTCTGCTTTCGACTCTGTACCTAGAGGCCTATTGTTAAACAGGCTTAACCTTACACAAACTGAGTCATGGGCTATCAGCTGGCTGCACTCTTACTTCTCTAATAGGATGCAGTTCACGGTATATAATGGTATATCATCCTCTCCTTTGCTTACTGAAGCTGGTGTTCCTCAGGGTGCTGTTCTCTCTCCGTTTCTCTTTTCCTTCTTCTTACATGACTTACCTCTTTCAGACGAAATCAACTTCGTCAAATATGCAGACGACCTGACTGTTTCGCTTCCTGTTAAGTCTCAGTCAGACTGTTTCAAATTAAATAGCTTCCTGTCGGACATCTGTCAGTGGTCTAAACTAAATAGCCTCATGCTGAATCCCTCAAAATGTCAGACTATTGACTTCTCCTTTAGGCATAAACGAGATCTACAAACACTAGTACGTACTCATGAAGCCTATAGCATTGAGGGGACTAAAAATGAAACTAAGTCTAATGCGAAATACCTCGGACTAGTTCTATCTCGACCATACTTGATCATCTCATATCCTGACGATTTCTAAGAAAGTTTTCCGTCTAATCTACTACATTAAGAAACTTAGAATATCTAGAATCACCCAACCTCTACTTTCAGAATTTGTCAACTCTCGTATCTTACCTATTCTACTTTACTGCTCCCCATTAGTCTTTCCTGGGTTACTGAAAAAGGACTATATCATCCTGAGGATGTTGAAGGTAGTTAGTAGGACCAGTGGTGTAAAACTCAGTCAGCTCGTCACTACATTAGTAGAAAGGCATCTGAATACATGCGAAAAATGGTCTAAAACCATACTCTCCGACCGCAAACACACCCTCTATTCCCAACTCTCTCCTTGTATCTCATCAGGTAGAACCAGAAATCAGTACAAAATAAAGTATGCTCGTACAACCAAGTACAGGAACTCAACGATACCATATTTGGCTCGTGTTCTACGTGACAGAGACAATGTTAAGCGCGAAACCTATGACTTGCTTTGTTGTTAATAACATAATTTTGGCCCTTTTATTTCTCCCTTATACTCTCTTATTTGTACTCTATAATGAACAACCTTCTTAAACATAATTAGCTACCTGAAATTATTAACATTGGCTTACTTTTTTTATACTTTATTCCTTCTTTTGTGTATGTACTGATTCCAACTATATTATCACTATGAGTATTACAAAATTATCCTGTCATTAACCATCATGTAATATTAGTTTTGTGTTTGTTTTTTTTTGTTCGGCAATATTAACGGACAATCTTGGTTGTGAATGCCATTACTACCATCTTAAAAAATTTTGTATTATGCAGGATTACTGACACTACCACCACAAACACCGCATTAGAGCTGACAATAAAAACACACCCTGAAATGTTTATTTTATGATTGTTTAGTGTAGTTCAATCAGGCTAACTGATCATCTTGGCTATAAACTTTCTTAATATCATTTCATAACTTCTTGTATGATTATAGCTGTTACTGTTCACCACGCATACACATATCATAGCTTCCACTACCCAATACTGAGATATTATTTATTATGTTGTTTATTTTCCTTTTTACTTCTTGGTATTTTTTTCGCATTTTTTGTTTTTCTTTGCTGTTTTTTTATATATTTATTTTTTGAAATACTCCTTTTAAATGTGCGATGAAATTAGATGCAATATTGTAGATATAAACTGAAAATTCCAAAATGTATCACTAGTACTGTTTCTGGAATAAAGCAAATTATTATTATCATTAACAAACGTAATTGTTATTGAGCTCATTACGTTATTCAAATACGTTAGAATAAATTAGTTCTTCTTCCAGTTGAAAGGAAAGATACCTAGTGATTGTAAGACGGATTACTCTGTTAAACTTCCAAAGAAAAGAAAATTCAGTCTTTTGTAAGAACTGGTGAAAAACCGCGATCCTGTCCACTCCAAGTGTGGTGGTGTTGTAATACAGACAATATGTTCCAAAGGATTATTATTCTCACATATTCCCACAGTTCAGTACTGCATTAGCAACAGAATACTATATATATGTATTTGAACATTCTATTTCATGCCGTTTAATGTAAACTAAAATCATACACTCAGTGATTGGTTAGAGAATATAAAACTGCATAGATATAAACAGGGATTTGAGCACTTGAAAATATACTCTGGCTTCCGTGTCTTTCCTTCGGTTGTTACACAAGTAAAATGTCCAGCCATATGATCATAGCCATATCTCATATTTTAAATCTCTTACTCTTATGAATTAATCTCCCTGTTTTAATTATAATAATTCATCATTTGAGCGTTTTTAAACTGCATAGTCAAGTTCCACAATTTATCCGATTTTCTCATATATGTTTCTTTTGCCAAATGACCTTTTTCCATGACCTTCTAGAACATTATGTAACTGTATAGCTTTGAAGTGAATTTACAAAAAGAGAATAATGATAACATAAATAAGAAAGAATATAAGGCATCTACCTACAGTAGTTTCACTATATAAGGAAGGGACATCTGAAGCCATACGTAGGATTCTCAGTAAAGCAGGAATTAGGTCTGTCTGTCTGGATTCAACATAGAACTTGGCACCGAAGTGCAGCAGTTCGAGTTGCCACGTTCCAAATAGCACACAGAGGTAGACAAGAAGATGAGTGAAGAGAATCAATAGAGTTTGACAAGTATAAGAGTGAAACAGAATGGGTAATGGTAGAAAGGAATATGAAAGATTACAGAGACTGAATACATCTGCGCCATTGACAACGATTTTGAGCCATGTCACCTATTGTCTCCAGCCATTGATTCCTAGAGTCCCGAGGGCCCCAACCCGGGAGTCTGCATCTCCCTACCTGACTCAGTTTAACTGTCAAGGATTTCATGGATTGATGCCATGTTTTTGTTTGGCCACCACTGGCTCTTTTCCAACCTGAACCTATATCAGCTAGCAATGCCCGTCGGGGGAGGCGGTGGTTAGGCATGCGCAGCACGTGACCTAGCCATCTTAGTCTATGTAACTTTATAGCCTCGTCGATTGATTTTCCCTCTTTGCCCAACACTCTACGCCTAACGTCAACATTACTTACCTTATTATACCACCTAACGTGAGACAGAGATCGCAGACATCTATGATCGAAAGCAGTCAACCTTTTCATGTCTTCAACGCGTATTGGCCATGTTTCAGAGCCATAGAGAAGGACGGAGCGAACTGATGAGCAGTACACACGTCCCTTGGTTGATAACCGGATGTCACGCCTACGCCAGAGATGGTGTAAGTCAGCGAAAGCAGCTCGAGCTTTTCGGATCCGTGCTGAGATTTCATCGCCAATCAGTCCGTTGGTGCTAATACAACTTCCCAAGTAGGTGAAGTGGTCAACATGTTCTATCACTTCACTCCCTATCACTAAGTTAGGGGTTGACGTGATCCAGTCCTGTAGCAGCATCTTACATTTTGCAGGGGCGAATCGCATGCCAAACATACGAAGATTGCTGCTCAAGGTGTTCAGAAGACTCTGCATTTTGTCAGCATCCTCCCCTAACAGGACTATGTCATCTGCATATTCTAAGTCCATAAGATTATTCCCTGGTAACAAGTCGATTCCTAAGTCACTACGTTCAGTTAAGGATACTTCCATTAGCATATCTATGATGAAGTTAAACAGAAATGGGGAAAGTGGACATCCCTGTCGGACACCACTGGTTGTTACCAATTCAGATGACAATTCCCCATAAGCCCTTACACGACTACGTGAGTTTGAATAGAGTGCCTTGATTAGTGCAATGTACTTTCTTGGCACTCCCTTCACAGTCAGACATTGCCATAGTACCTTTCGATCCACGGAGTCGAAGGCCGCCTTCAAGTCAAGAAATATGACAATTGTTGGACGCCGAAAAGTGTGTCTATGTTCTAGAATCTGTCGAAGAGTGAAGATATGATCTATGCACCCTCTACCTGGTCTAAAGCCTGCTTGATTTTCCCTTGTCTGTTCCTCCCGAGTTCTGCTTAGTCTATGCATGATTACTGAGCCTAGGATTTTAGAGACTATGTTCGTTAGGCTGATCCCCCTATGATTATCACACGAGGACTTGTTTCCCTTCTTGAATATCGGTATAATAAGTGACTTACCCCAGTCTGATGGTACTGTCTCTGATTCCCAGACTTTGCCTAGTACCTCAGTTAATCTACAAACTAGTATGTCACCCCCATATTTAAACACCTCCGGAATAATTCCGTCGGGTCCTGCCGCTTTGCCTCGTTTCAAATTACTGATAGCTTTTGTAACCTCACCTACAGACGGCGGACCAGTGTCTATATCCCATTCGGGTACGTGGTGGATGGCGGGGAGGTTCAGTGTGGCTGTAGGCAAGTTAAATTGTTCCTCAAAGTGTTCTTTCCAGCGTTCAAGGCGTCTATCCTGAGAGCTAATTAAGGAGCCATTTTTCTCAGAAATAGTCTCACTTATGAATTGCCTTCTCCCACCCGATTCTGTGATGAGTCTAAAGAGTTGCCTAGTGTTGCCTATCGCCAATGCTTTTTCCATCTCTTTCGCCTTTGTCACCCACCACTGTTCACGGTCCTTGCGGAGACTTTTAGTAAGTTTCCTTTTGTGCAGCTTTCGCTCCTCATTGAATTCGGAGCTCGCCGGAATAAGTCTTCTAGCATCTATCAGTTCGGATGAGGCAGTCGAAATCCAGTGGTTTTTACTCACCTTTGGATTTCCTTATTCACAGCTTTTACAGCTGTATCTATAGCTGACTGAATATTCTTCCAGGCTTCTCCAGGGTGAGCACAGCTGTCGATTCAGATATGCGTTTAGCTAGTTCTTCCTCAAATAGGGATTTAGTTTCCTGATCGAGCTGGGGACGTGATGGTTTTACCGCCAGCTGTTTCCTACGTCCGTTCAGTCGTAAGCACACACGAGCCCGGACCAGTGCGTGATCGGTATCTACACACGTGTTCCAGAAGGAGCGACAATCTCCTACCGACCCACGCCAACGATAGCTTATTGCTATGTGGTCTATTTGTGTCCAGCGTTGGTTTGATGATGGGGGTCGCCAGGTTAAACAGTGTCTCTCCTTGTGTTTAAAGTTAGTGCTTACAAGAAACAAATGATTATCTGAACAGAACTGTAGGAGACGGTCACCGTTGTCGGTTCGCTGGCACGGAACTCCATAGGTGCCACCGACATCCTTCTCAGATTGACACAATTTCCCTACTTGAGCGTTAAAGTCACCAGCTAGAACGACTATATCTGAGCGTTTAGCCTTTCTCACCAAACTAGACAGCTTTTGGTAGAACTCATCCTTCGTTTCATCCGAACTGCAGTCAGTGGGGGCGTAGGCGGAGATTACGAAAAGGCATCGGCGAGTAGTGCAGTCCTTTCTCCTTCTTACTGATCCGTTCAGACGGACAGCACACATTCGGCTATCTACGGGATCCAGTCAAGCAATGTCTTTTCTGCCCTAGTACTCAGAGCTATCCCTACGCCAGCTAATCCTCGTGAACTAGCTGTGGCATCTCCTGACACCCTCAAGGTGAATTTTGAAGATTCATCCTGTTGGCCAGGTGGGGTTAGGTGAATAACCACACTTGGGTCTTGTATGCGTGTTTCTGAAACACAACATACATCAATGGCTCGAGATGCCAGGGTCTTAGCTAGTGATGCTTGTTGTCCTATTTGGCAAAGTGTCCTAACATTAAATGCTCCTATATGAAATTGGTGGCGTGGCTTTAGGAGACTATCCGTGGTGGTTTTTTGGCTTTCGTCGTTTTTAGTGGACACAGAGTGAAGAGGGAGTGAGGAGCCATCAAGTAGAGGAGTTGCATCAGTGGGGGAAGGCAAGGTAATAGAGATGAAGATGAAGACAAAGATAAGTGAGGATTAGAGAGGTTTTGTGTGCATTTCGGATTGTGAGGGCGATTGTTACTTCCCGGCTGCCCACACCGTGGAAGTTGGTTGCGTGACCGCAGAGCCCAGGGGACAACTGCTTGAGGCCGGTCACACGCGGCCTGTTTTTGTTCGTTCTTTTTGTTTGTGTGCCTCAGTAGCATACTTATCACTCCCGCCCTGTGACACGGCAGCAGGAAGCGCGGTCGTTGTTAATCCGGGCCACGGCCGATCCGGCATGAAATTTTGTGAATTTGTTTGGATCATGGTATTGGATGAGGTAGCTGCTTTTTGTTTAACCGCTATCCAAACAACCTGCCTGGCATGGTAGAACCTCAAGAGACATAAGTCTCAGCCAGTATAGCTTGATTAGGTCATTGCGGTGTTCAAGCCCGACCACCACGTCAAGGTAGCAGCTTTCGGTCGGGGTGGCATTCTAATCTACAAACTCACTCAGTTAGGATAAGCTCTGTAGGATAAAAGACACGGTAAACCCAATTAGACAAAATAATATAATTTACAAAATACCCTGAAATGATTGTGAGGTCAACTATATAGGTCAAACTAGTAGATGGCGGGGTAGTCAGATTGTCAAAACATAAGAATTCAGCTAAGGTAAGAATGGTTGACAGCGAGAAGATGAGTAATTTAGAAGGCAGCTCAGCAATTGCACTTCACGCATTAACACACAACCACACAATAGGGTGGGGGAGAGGGTTAAGATTCTAAGAAGTAATCTATGTAGGTGGAGGGAGAGATTGATTACTGAATTCTTTTTCTTCATCGAGTCTACACGCAACGCATGCAACAGAAATGACTCAATGCAAATACCAGAAATATGGAAGATATTATTACCACCAGTCAGTCAGTGAAATCAGAGGAGGATAATAAATAATCTCAAAATTCCACTTCAATTCAATTCACGTACATCATAACATTCTAACGAGTACCTTATTATGACTATAAAAAATACTCGTCTTATTTCCCATCTGATTGTAATTGATCAATAACACTCAGGTGATTATTTTCTGAATGTACATTATCCTATATTGATTTTTATTCAAACATCTAGTCAATTCCACACATGCACATAAATGAAGGAAAAAGTTGATATGATTCTGAGCAATAACTTGTGCTGGAAACGTGTAACATTGTGTGATTTTATCAAAATAAGATTTTATCCATAGTGGAGTTATACTCTATCTACCACCACAGTGCCGAAGTTTTATCCTTAAATCAAGAATATTTTTTGTTTTATAAATATATCTTGACACTTATTAACGAATCAGCATTCAACTGCATAACACTCAGTTAATTAGTCAGTTAATTTAACTAGAATACAATTACGCAGTATTGGACTATGAGATACACTTATTTATTACATGCGGGCTACTGATAATACACAGGCTGAAATAGGTACAACAAGACTCGAACCCCGGGACTCCTTGACTGTACCGAATAACCGAAGTCAATAAATAAGCCATTTTAAATACTAATTACATTTTAAAATGTATGAAATTCGGAAACATTATTTGACAATATTTTCTAGTACAGTTTTTGAAAAAAATAAAATAAAATTTCCTATTTTTAATTTGCTGCAACATTAAATATGAATTAACGATTAAAATGGGATTTTGTTTTCTTTTTGTATTCTCAAAGTAAACAAAAACAAACTTATCAAGACTAAAAAATCATAAAAAGGCATAAGGCGAAAAAAATGGTAGTAGTACTTCGAAGTAATCTTATTTGTATTTCAGTTAACTGAATTGTAAATGTAAAATCTATGTACACAATCAACTGAAGATATCCAATATATATACATATACAATAAAAGTATACCTATAAGAAAGACTGGATTCAGCCGGGGTAGCTGCTCAAAGAACTGTAGCAACAACAACAACAACGAAAGAATGAAAATACATTAAAAACAACAACATTCCCTCGTGTATTTAAACATCATACAACATACTGGCATAATGATCACAGAGAATATTTTCATGTAGAAATTGGATACAATCATCTGGAGCACAACGTAAAGTAGGCAGTAAATTTGGTAGACTTTTAGTCTGTATGTTGACTGATTGATATACATGACGATTTGGATCAAAAAATTCCAGTAGATCTGGTTCAGGTTCATTCTAAGACAAAGTGTACAAGAAGAAGAAAAGAAGCAGATAAAATGGGAGTAAAAGAAACAATTACATGCTTTACAAAAAATCTAAATGTTACTTAACAACCACTTGTAGTATTATTCACGTGCAATCGTCGGGTTGCCTAAATCTCGAGTGAGTGGAGAGTGACTTAAACCAGTGACCTACCTATTTGTTGGAAATTGACTAGTAGAACTAATAAGCCGCAGGCTCATGTATAAACAACTGTTCAAGAAGACATTCTTCGGGAGAACTTCATTAAAAAATAACCAATATTCAATTTGAAATTGTACTATAAATACACATTCTTGCAAAGTTTTAATCATTATGCTTCACTTTCAAAGAGTTATGTCTGTTGATATGCATTAATGTAATGAACGGTTCGTGAATTAAATGATAAGCTAAGTTTATTTTATAATGGCTTCAAGGCTTGAAGTTTCTGTAGCAGTGTTTATTTTTACAGGATAGGGTTGCTAGCCTCATGCCCAACCTTTCCTCTTTAACATTTTTTATTACTGACTTAGCAACGTAAAGGAGTGTATCGGTGGCCGGGATCGAATCCCGGACTATGTGCGCGGTCGGCGAGCCTCCTAACCGCTGTGCTTCCGACGCACAATAGCTAAAAAATACCACCCGAAATTTGGTTAGGCTGAAACACTTGAATTACTATGCTAAAAATTAAATGGTACCCATAAACGAAAAGGTACCACCAAGGATTGGTACACTTTGGTCTTCCTCTCGACATGCTCTCATATGGTTACACCTTCATAGCCTTCACCAGGTAAGTCTGGTTCACTGTCTTTACGTTACGGCGGAGGTAGTCCTAACAAAGGTGAAAGGGTGAATTCGAAAATCTGGTGCTTACAACCGAAGTGATGGAGAAGCAAGTCTATATCTGGAGGAGGTGGGAAACCGTGATTCCAAACCAACGGTGTAAAATGGCCTTCGGATCCAAAAGAATCGAATGGCGTATGAATCTGTTTGGGTCGCCGTCAATCATGGGAATGCTGCTCCACTGCCTTGTGAATCTGACTTGAAAGCTTGGGAGTAGCTCCTTAAGGCAACCACCTGCTTCGGTCTGGGCATCTACGTAGTATCGAAGTCTCGAAACAAACTACGAAAATTTCCGCGGCGCATCATTTGGTGCGCATGATGTACCAAGTTTGTGTTTTTAATAAAAACCCAATAATCATAACAACAAGAATGATGAGGTACAGCTTCATTGGGAGATTGAACTGAAGGACCAAAGTTCCTAACATCTATTACTAGGAAAAACTGCAGACCAGCAGTCTGACAGATCACTTTTATTCAAAAGGTTTTGGCTTAGATTGTTACTATTGTAAGGTGTCTTTACAATCACAGTATCAATCCATATAATGTAAAGTCTTAAAATCCATTACTTCTGGAGGTAAACTTATTTCCTACACTTTTACTCTGCACTTTTTTTCATTGTATATTACACTTTTATTCGTTTTCTAGGCGGCTGTACCAACCAACTAAATAAAGTTATATTAGTCCTTCGAATTAGATGATTGGTTGACAAAACAACGTAGAAATTTGCACAGAAATGTCACAGTTTAATATAACTCACATAAAAGTTGATACTAAGAGTAAGTCTGTGGGTGTAGCTCTTTTAGACTTAAGTTTTCTACCTACTAGCACAATTTAATTGGTGGATGGTGACTAGCAATGGAACCCAGGACAATGCGCATTTCGTCCTATTTTGGACTCGTCATCTAGATGTCCCTGCATTCCCCAGTGAGTGATGATGTTCCCACCGAAGCTCGAACTCAGTGACCATAGTTTCAAACGCCAAAACGTTATCCACTAGACCACTTGGGTCACGACAGCCACCTCTTGTGCAACGCGTCATATTAATTTGATCGATTCGACTGATTGGACCGAAGCGCTCGGTCTCAGGTTGACATGTCGGCTTCCTGTGCAGATGCTTCGACGATGTCTGGGCATGTAATTAGAATTTAATTGGTGAATGTTGACGAGTTGCACAAAAGGCGGCTCTCGTGGCCCAAGTGGTCTAGTGGATAACGCCTTGGCATTTGAAACTATGGTCACTGGGTTGGAGTCTCGGTGGGAACATCATCACTCACTGGGGAATGCAGGGACATCCAGATGACGAGTCCAAAATAGGACGAAATGCGTGTCCTGGATTCCATTGATAGTTACCATCAACCAATTAAATTCTAATTACAAGCCCAGAAATCGTCGAAGCACCTGCACAAAAAGCCGACATGTCAACCTGAGACCGAGCACTTCAATCCAATCAATCGACGGGAAAATCTAAAATTAAATTAATAGCACAATATTTACGAAAGTCATGCTCTTAATAGAATTTTGGATTGAGTCAGAGATTACTGTAGTGAAAGTTATTAAAGCCACCAATAGGCCTCTGAAGAATTGAAAGACAAGTGGATTGTTTTAATCGACTAGTATTCAATGTAGTAGCCGTTTAGTTCAAATCTATCGATCAGGTGTGGACAGTATGATCAGCAGACTGAGTGAAAAAAATATACTTTTGATTACTATAAGACTGTGATTTGCTATCAGACATAAGCACAGTTTGATATGGGTGTGCGCATCAGTGGTCTAACGGTAGAATGCTCACCAACTAAGCACATCTCCCAGGGTTTGATTCCCGGTCGACACATTTCTAAACCTCGCTTAACTGGTAGTAAACGCGGAAAAAGGAGAATGATGCTCAGGAAGGCTTCGTGTGCTTTTGGAAGTGTGTGGGCAGTTGTTACTTCCCGGCTGCCGACACCGTGGAAGTTGAATGATTCTTCGGGTACCTGAAACAGAAAGAGGGTTATGAACTGGTTTCCGGGATTGGTTCCGTATTAGTAAACTTACCACCGGTTACAGACCACCATAGGGTAAGTTGGGATGTACAGTTGTTGGGGTCAACCTTTTCTAACCCCCTCTCTCCGGAGTGGAGAGACAGCATAGCTGGCGTGTTGGTCATCTGAGGGAAACACCTCACTGCTGTTACATCCCTGTTCCCCAGCAGTACGACTTCGCCCACAGATCCCCAGCATAGTGTAAGAAAGATGCTTACACGATGCCGGTAACTGCTTTTAGTCTAATCGCTATCCTAAGAACCTTCCTGGCATGGTGGGACCTGCAGGGACATTGGTTCCAGCCACTGCAGCTTGTTGGATCATTGCGACCACAACGTCAAGGTAGCAGCTATCGGTCGGGTCTCGTGGAAAAAGAGAGTAGGTCGGATGTGAGGTTAGCAACCCTACCGCTACCGAAACTCCAAAGCTCAAAACTGAAGCCTTATGTTCCCCTAGTAACACAAACGAATGAAAAAGAAACAATTTGACATGGTAACAGTGAATCTATGATATCACGAAACAAATAATAATAATATGGAAAAGCAACTTACGACTTTGTCTTTAGCATTTTGTTTTCTACACGCCTCTAACTTTTTACGTTGAGCCGCGATTCGTTGACGTTCAAGACGAACTATTTCTGATTCATCAATTGATAAATCTATAAGATTTGTATACTGTATTTCATGCTCTGGTATATTTACAGTGAGTCCTGGATTTAAAATTAATGGATTGACTGAATCATTTCCATACGGCAAAGTGCTACAGGCTTCATTTACAATACGTTCAGCTTCTAAACGTATCTTATCAGTAGGCTATTTATTATCAACAGTAAAAGAGAATACATAAAATTGCGAATATTAACATTGGTATAGAAGTTAACCAATGAATATTTTTTAACTTTAAACTTAATATAAAACACATAAAATCATTCGCGAAGTTAGGATTCATTAGGTATTGAATCGGGTCCCAGTGGCTGAATGGAAACCGGAAGGTCCTGAGTTCGAATCCCAGTGGGTGCGTACTGCCGATGATTCCCAGACTAGGATGAAACAGCTGTCCAGTACTCCCTGCTTTTTAATGATTCTCTAACTGATTTTAATCCGTGATCAGCTCATAAAAAATAAAACTAACCCTTACAAACCAAACTGTAGAAAATTTATTATTTTCTTGATACCACGACAACAGATTATAGTGCGAACTATGCTTCAGGGACTTGACGCGTCACGGAAAGCATTTCCAACAGACTACTGCAGACTTTTAAAAACAGCTGCCTACTTCGCTCCATACTGAAGATAAGATGCACACAGAAGGCATTAGTAACAAGCAACTCTGGGAATGAGTTAACCAAAAACCTATTGCCACACAAATATGCAGAAGAAAATGAAGATGGACACGACACATGTTGAGGAGACTGTTGAGTGACATCACGCGCCAGACCATCGATTGGGAAGCAACGAGTTGAGAGTCCGAAAGTGATGTGGAGGAGATCATGTAAAGACAAGAAATAAGCTTATGGGCAATCGTGATGCCAACTAAAAACGACCGAAGATGTGCTGTTGAAGCCCAATGTTTCAATAGAAATCCAAGGGAATAATAATATAGTTATAATGTTTCCTGACTTAACTTTTAGAGTGGATTAAGAAATTAGAAGAGGGAAGGCAATCTTTGGGTTCACGATATTCAGACAGGGTAGCCATTCAGAAGTGTACTCCGAATCTGCCTTGATAATATAGCATTCTAAGCCTTTTAACACTCAGTTGTCTTCATCTTAAACAGTCACATATGAAGTGATCATAAACGAAGTGGAACTGAACAGATTTGGATAATTGCATGGAGGATTTCATTATGAGCTGACATCAGTTGGAGAACCACTGGAAAACCTGGGAGTATTGGACAGATGTTTCGATCTAGTTTGGGACTCTTCAGCAGTACTCACTCGCTGGAGTTCGAACCCATAGAATTAAAGTTTTAGCGGTAAATAATTCCTGCGAAATTATTAGTCTACATCCACTCTTCCTGCAACACCGGAAGCTGACCTTCCCTGTTTAAGTCGACTTGTTAAGCTGAAGGTATGTGGTTAAGTATCCAAGCCATTTGGGGCGAAATTCAACAATAGCATCGCAGGAGTGCTAACGTCTCAATAACCTTGAATGCATACTAGTCATTGGCTAACGGCATCTGTTATTATCATAACTAAAATATCAACGCTTTTCACCAACTAAAATGCAAATTTCACTCAGATCACGTTTTTAAGTACTGTTTGTACAACGTGTTAATAGTTCCTTAGGGTTAGGATCACGGCTAAGGTAAGTATTGGGTTTGGATTAGGGTTATAATTATCATTACGGTTAGAATTACGGTTTGGATAAGGGTTATGATTAAAGTTAGGGTTGCGAATAGGGGTAGATTTAGGGTTGGCATTATTTATTTTAATTTGTTTTATTATCCACATTTTCCCGGTAACTAGCCGTCAATCCTCTTACTGCAAACCATAGTAACTCAACCGAGGACTTTTGGGGGGGAGACTGCAAATGAGGATAAGAGAGATAAACGATTCACAAAAACAGCTCACCTTCAGTCACCACGGTGAATACATGTAGAGAAACTAGTCTAATTTAGCAACTGATACTCCTCATTATAACTTGGACGTATTTTTAGGTTATGTCAGAGAAAGATACCCTATTTGATGTGTTTTTATGAATTTTCTCGTAAATATATGTCATCTTTTGTGCACAAACTTCATTTTTGTGACTGGTCGGCTCAAGGTCAATCATGCGTTCGCACTCCTTGGGACGCTATTGTTGAACTTTGCCCCTTTGGAACGCTATCGTGCTACGTTCGGATGTTCATAAATGAACCCTAACTAGTTGTGAGGCAATTACCATCGCTCTGCATTTCTGATCCCGAAACATATCTCCTATCTTGGACAATCCATTTATTGTTTCTGATCGCAGCAGAACAAGTACTTTGGGAGTTACAGGATAAACACGCGTTTGTATACAGAGTATCTTGGGCAACCGTTGATATCCCTCAATTTCTTATAAAGTAAATTAACGCTTGAGTAGCCGAGTAATATCATGTAGATGTAATACATTAAAAATCAATTCGCCATTAGTTATTATCATCCTTTTGTGACTAAACTAGTAAACACTCACCATTTCTGAAGCACTATTGATCTTTAAAGACAGGTTTTTGATTTCTTTTTCAAGGTTTCTGCTGTTTTGTACATTGGTTGTGACAGATTTACACCAGTATCAACAGACTGGCTATGAGGAGAGTATGTAGCGTCTAAATCGACAGAGTCTACTTCGGTAAGTGTCGACAGAGAAAGATCATCAGAACGACTGAGATGATAGTTAGGCAGTTTCCTAGGTACTTGATCATCCCAACTTTTGACGTCTGAAGAGTAGTTCCTAGAACCATTTACAGTGCTGTAAGACGATGATAATGGTGGTTGTGGAATATGATCGGTGGTTCTGAGGGATGAAGAATTCTGGTAGGAGGTATTTGGGGACTCCATTCAGTGTCCACAGAAAGGTTACACATTTTGTCGAAATTACCTTCCAACCATAGAGATGTATCATATGGAGATGCTTCTGTAGACTGAAAGTGCTTTGGTGAACTCGGATTACCGAAAGACATTGATGTTATGTGTGTCAACTCATCGACACCGTCTTCAGAGAAATCATACATTGAAGATCTTCCAGCTGGAACATCAACGGAGTCGACAGTGATATTTGGGCGAAACCTAACCTATATGGGAATCAAAACTTTTTATCGGTTTATTACCTGTTTGGATGGACTGAGTGGTCGATTTGCGACATCATTCTTGACCATGCCACCTGTAAATCTGGAGTAAGCATCCAAATCTAATTCAGGTGAGTAGTTGGCAGTCACTTCAGAATTGGACAACATAGGATTTCGCTCAAACATCATTGTAAAGAGATGATGAAAAGCATCATATGGACCACTTGGTGTTGAAAAACAACCACTGGAATGATCTGGAAACCACATAAAATAACACGAAATAATGAAGATACACAAAAAGTAAGATAAATCAGTTAGGCTGTTATGAGCAGTTTTAAGGTAATCAAAGGGAAAAGTTGTGTAGATTTTCAGTCTAAAGGATTTTTTGTTTGACTTCATCTAGCGAGTTACATTTTCCTCTTACTACATAAACCTGGGTATGAATGATTTGCTACTATTAAAACACGAAATTAGCGATATAATGTGCACTAAGAGATGCGCCACAATCCCATAGCGTGTGTAAGGGCTGGGATACTACCGGGATGCCCGGACTGAAGCAGGTGGTTGTCTTAAGGGATCACCACCCCCGAAAGTGTTTGACTTGAAGTCTGATCCACAAGGTAGTGCAACGGCGTTCCCATGGTTTCTAGTGTCCTAAACAGGTTCATACGTCATTTGATCCTTTCGGATTCTGGAGCTCAGTTCTCTTCTGTAGGCCTGCTTCTCTACCAGTCTGAACGTAAGCGCCAGATATTCGAAATTACTTTTCTGCATGAAGGCAGTGAACAAGTCTTTCCCGGTAGATGCTATGAACTCGTGGCCAAATAAGAGCATTTCGAGAGGAAGACATAAGTCTACCCGCCCTCGACTGTACCTGGTCGTTTATGAGGGAGGGTTTAATTGGAATGAAGTCTCTATCCACGTTAATGTGTAAATCGAATCGCCTACCTTAACTTGCTTTTCCAGCTACATTCATATGCACCAAACAACAAACCACAATTTAACACCTTGAGCTGCAATCGACGAATGTTTGGCATGCGATTCACTCTCGTCAACTGTAAGATGATGATGCTACAGGAATGGACTACACTGATTCCTAGCTTAGAAATAGGGAGTGAAGTGATAGAGCACGCTGACCGCTTCACTTATTTGGGAAGCTGCATCAGCTAACGCCAGTGCGTTGATCGCTGACGAAATCTCAGCACGCATACAGAAGGCTAGTTTCGCATATTCCAGTTTACGCCGCCTCTGGCGTAGACGTGATATCCGGATGGCTGTCAACCAAAGGGCGTGTGTACTGCTCAGCAGTCCGCTCCGTTTTCATTCATGGCTGGCTGTGAGACTTGACCATTGAGAGTGGAAGACATGAAAAGGCCGGCTAGCTGTTTTTAATCATAGGTGTCTGAGTCTTATCTCCCATGTGAAGTGGTATAATAGGGTGAGCAATATTGAGGTTAGGCGTCGAGTGCTAGGTAAGGAGGGAGGGGAAATCGATCGACGAGGCTGTGAAGCTACATCGACTGAGATGGTTAGGACATGTGTTATGTTTGCCTAGTCATCGCCTTCCTCGACGGGCAATGTTAGGTGACATGATCAAGCTGGAAAAAAGCTAATGGTGATCAAACGACTTGTTCATTCAATGAAATCGACAACAATTAGTTTAAGCCAGCCTCATAGGGAGGGAGGTGTAAACTTCCTGACTGGTTGGGGTCCTCCGGACAGTAAAGACCAATAGCTAGAGACAATCGGTGATATGGCTCAAAATCGTTCTCAATGGCTGGCGCAGATGCATCCACTTCTTGTGATTTATAATTCCCAATGAAACTATATCGCTCTTTGTTATTTCTATTCCTTTTATCTCATATCTCTGTTTACTGTCTCTATTTTACATTTCTTCTACTTTCTTCTCTTGCTTTGTGTGCTACATGGAGTGTGGCGACTTGAACTGTTGCACATAAGTGCAAAGTTCTATGTTGAAAACAGACAAAACCTCAATTTGGCTAAAGAGAGACAAATTAACAATTTGAAATGAGTATAGTCGTTGATTTTAGACAAACAGGGAAACCAAAACTATTGCTGAGGCGACATAATTGATGATGAGTGACAATCTATTTGTTGTATACTGATTTCCAGTAATTTCTGTCTACAAAGATATATGACCGCTGTGAAGGCAAAACAACGGTCTTTTATTAATTTTTCTCATTCCTTATGCTTTAATTGGAACATAGTGTTTTAGGTTTTAAAGTTTCAGTAGTAGCGTTGTTTTCAAGGGAGAGGTTGGTAGCCTCATGCTTAACCTACTCTCTCTTCTAGGCTATCTACCGTCCAGGTCAGGTTTGGGAATGTGTCAACCAAGAATCGGACCCGCACGCCTGTGTGGCTGGAAAGCATTTTACTACTGAACCATCGACGCATTTATTATCAACCAATAAAAAGCACCTCAACTAAAACTGACTGAAGCACCGGAGTAGAAATTATCAGCCCAAAAGCTAAACTGAATTACAATAAGAAGCCAGTTGCACTCAACACAATTACTACTAAATTTTATGGCGAATTCAATCTCAGTAGATGTTTCCACTAGCAATTTGAAAATATAACCAATCTGAGGCATAATTCATTAGGTTTGACTGCTACCAGAAAAACCGAGGACAAATAAACAGATGTTGCTGTGATTTCAGCTCACCGAAGAATGTTCAAAATATCAATTCTAATGAAGATATTTAGCAGCTATTAAAATTGTATGAAGTACTATTACCTTCGTTTAACAATCATGATCGACAAAAGCAGCTTATTTACAACATCTTATAAGGAATGACAACAAACTTTAGTGGCCCAGGTACATACTAATCTGCAACTAAAATTTTCCTCTAGACTGTAGGTAGTTAGCGAGACGAGTACAAGTAGGCTCTTGAGTGAATGGCTTTTAAAACTCTTCCCAGACTACCATTTTCATTGTTCAAACCTAGAGGATTTCCTGGTGTATGATAGGAAATTCAACTAAATAACTTATTTGTCAGAAGGTTAGGTTAACCTAAATAAATCATTATTATACACAGACTGCAGGCCCAGATTAAGTACATGAGAATCTGACGAATACAAATGATCAAAGGCCTAAGGTGTTTATTAAAAACTCAAAAACTACCCCAGATGACAACTTTTAACCTTTTCTCACTTTTATACACCTTCTTTTATACGATATCTTAAAGATAACGGCACAAAGCTGAGAGATTTACGAAACACCATTGACTTATACAAATCACTCATTATTGAAGTTAAAAATGGGAAAATTTGTATTAGCGACTAATTTCACTACAATATGCTTGCTTTACTACAACAAAATACTTTTTGTGGGACAAACCAGAAGCAATGAACAGTAAAGGAATTTTCAGAAAAAAAACTGTTGACCACCCATTTTCATTATAATGTTAACAGATCATAAAAGTAGTCATGAGGAATAGTCTGCCAGTGACCTATCAATATAAGTGTAAACAAACAGCTTGCAAGTTTTTATTGCGATCACATTAATGCAGTGTTTAGTTCTCCACTGTACCTTTTTATCCATGCGCTTTACTATTTGTACAGTTAAGTTGCAGACATGTTTACGCGCCAACTTAACAGAAGTCATACCCCACTAATAAAAGCCATTCAATCTGTGGCTTGCATTTTGTCTTCTGACCTACTCGAAAAGCGAAATCGAAGGAAAGCAAGGGTAACAAGTTCAAGTAAATCTACACATTATTAACTTTTTATTATGACCACAAATATATATTAACCATATGAATGGTGCCCAAAGAAAAGTAATGGAGCAATTTACAGATAGTTTTGCGTCAGATTAACGTGGAGATTTGTAGGGTGTACGTAAAATTATCGGCACTTCCCCTGAATCTATATTAATGTTAAATAGGGAGTTGCAAAGTAATAAAGATGGATAATAGGGTCTTCGATAAATCGAAATAAAAAAAATTCTCACGGAAGACTGAGAAATGCTTGAACTCAAGGCACTCTAACACAAATGGATAAACATGCTATAGAAGCAATATGCAGCTTAAATTGTTTAGTAACATTGTGATTCATACCACTCGAGTGGATACTATATTTGCTTTAAACTCCTAAATTAAAAGTAGCGACTAACAGCAGTGTGTTTAGGCTGAAAACATGAACTGCAACGTCTGCACAACCACACTATACTTAAGGACTAAAACAATTAGTGTCTGAAATAACCTTGAGGAGTCGCAATGCTTGGAAATTACTGCGCTCAATATGTTCCAATATCCAATATCGTTTTTACGGGCTGGACTTATTTATCACGTACTGTTGAAGTTGCGCTTGGAAATGTTTTTGCCAATAATTTTTAATAAAATTCTGTTATATGTTATCTAGATTGATGGAAATTCCGACTTTTTGGCTAGTTATGTTGGTGTCCGCGTTATGTGATCTGACTGCGACACACTTTTAGCATATTGGTTGCAATGATTGGTGTTTCATGTGGACTGTATCAAAATATCGGTGTAATGAGGAATATAGGATAGTTGGAGGGTAATGCCATTTACACAAATCGTTTACTCTATGTAGAAGCTGCACCTTTCAGATTCAGATGATAAGGATAGAAGGCTCTTGTGGCCTGTGTTAATCCTTGCAAAGTATATCTCTGCAGAGATCTAACTTCTCTTTGAAAGCGTTCACCGATGGAGCTGATACTACTGAATCAGGTAAGGAGTTCCAATCGTTGACCACTCTGTGAGAGAATCTAAATTCTGCACGTATTTTAATCGTCCTTGGTTTGAGCACCTTTTTGCGGTGACCCCGTAAATGTATCCTAGAAGGGGAGAAAAGGTTGGAAAGGTCAGTTCTTAAATCACCCTTAAGTATACGGTATGCTAAAATTAAGTCGCCTCTCTTCCTTCGGTATGATAATGGAAAGAGATTTAAATGCTCCATCCTCTTATCATAAGGAAGGTGTGAGATACCACTAACTAATTTTGTTCCTACTCTCTGTACTCTTTCCAGAATATGTGCCTCCTTTTTGAAGCATGGACTCGTCGCTTGTATGCAGTATTCTAGATGAGGCCTGACATATGTTGCGTAGAGTATTTGGAACATGCCCTCGTCTAATCGTTTGAAAGTCCTTGGAATTGCCCATAGCATTCGAAAAGCTTTAGCTGCGGCTGCATTGCAATTTGCAGTTGTTTTCAAATCATTGCTGGCAATGATTCCTAGGTCCTTCTGTTCGTTAACATCAGGTAGTTCTGCGTCCCCTAGGGAGTACGACGCATAAGACTTCTGACCTAAGTGCATTACCGCGCTTTTCCTAGCATTCATTTCCAAACTCCATAGGCTTGACCACTCAGCTAATTTATCTAAATCAGTTTGTAGGGCCGACCTATCCTCGTTATTGTTTACAGTTTTCCATATCTTAATGTCATCTGCAAATAATAATGAAGATGAAGAAAGAATCCCTGGTAATTCGTTAACGTATAATAGGAATAGCAATGGACCTAATACAGTTCCCTGGGGCACTCCACTGGATACTACTTTCCATCCTGATAGTACACCGTTAACCCGAACCTTCTACCTTCTATCCATTAAGTAATCTCTAAACCACTCACATAGGCATTGGTCTAGTCCGAAACCTTTCAGTTTACTAAGGAGACCTAAGTGGGATACTTTGTCGAACGCCTTGCTAAGATCAATAAAAACCACGTCCAACAGATGGTTCCTATCTCTGGCCTCAACCCAGGCTTCCCTAGCCAAAAGTAGGTTTGTCAAGCAGGATCGTCCTGGTCGGAATCCATGCTGTTCCACAGCCAACAAGCCATGTGTTTCAACACAAGCTAATAGTTGATCCCTTATAATAGTTTCCAATACCTTTGCAATAATGCATGTCAGACTTACCGGCCTGTAGTTAGATACCGATTGCCTATCCCCGTCCTTGAAGATAGGGCTTATAATGGCATCCTTCCAGTCCCTTGGTAGCTTAGCCTGCGTCAGAGACATTTGGAAAATCTCCGTAAGCGGAATATATATTATATCCGCCAAGGAAATTAACAGCTTAGGGTGAAGTCCATCCGGCCCAGGTGATTTACCTGGCTTCAGTTTAGACAGTAGTTTGAGAACCTTTGTGTGATCTACCACAATTAAGGGCATCTGAGTGGCGGTGGCAGTGAACTCGCCATATCCCTGGGTGGTACTGTCAGACGAGAAGACGTCACAGAAATATTCAGAGAGGTTTCCAGCCCTTCCTTCGTCTGACTCAGCCGCTTTTCCACCAATGGTTATGAGTGATGGTATACCACTGCTAGTTTTAGTCCTACGTTTAATATACGAGTAAAACCTTTTCGGGTAATGAACGCAATCTAGTACTAATCGTCTCTCGTACTCTATACGACTCTTGCTAATCGCATACTTACAGAGGTTTCGAGTTTTGCGGTAGTCTTTCTGGAAGTTTTCCCTTCTTGTCATAACAAATTGGTCCCATAAGTTCTTTCGCCGTCTTAATAACCTCCTTATTTCACTAGTGATCCAAGGCGGTTCATGCGACAGCTTTCGAGGAGTGTACCAAGGTACAAAAGGTGAAGTGACACGATCTACTGTATTCCTAAATCCTACCCAAGCTTCCTCGACAGTCCGACTTGTATCAACTGACCAGTCAATCGCAGTTGCTGCGTTCCGGACTCCTTGTATATCCGCTTTCCGAATGTTTGGACGAGCAGATTTTGACCTGTGTATGAGAGAATGAATCCTAAACGTAAAAGCAATGACTATGTGGTCACCGCTGCCAAGCGGCGGAAGGCACCTAATGTTACCAACGTCCCCCTTCTGGTGTGTCAATACCAAGTCTAGAGTAGATGGATCATGTTCAGGGTGATACCGTGTTGGTGCATGCATATGTTGCACGAGTGCACATTCAAGCACTGTCAATGTGAGCTCCCTATTGAAACAGGTATACAAACTAGTGGAGTTTTATTCCCCCCAATTAATATGTGGAGCGTTAAAGTCGCCAACAATTAGACACCTATTTCTACTACCCCACGCCCTCAAGTGATTTAGAACGAAGTCATCAGCTTGGCTAGCAGGACTTCTGTAAATAACTCCGATCGTTAAAGTGCCTTTGTTTAAGTTAATGATGCAACTTGCGGCTTCACTGGTGCCGCTGTCATGAGCTTCTGACAACGTTGACCTGATCCCTATGTCATCCCGGATGTATAGAGCAACCCCCCACCTTTCCGACTACTTACTCTGTCTGCTCGTATGCAGATATACCCCGGTATGAGTGGAGTTAAGTCTACACCCACTAACAACCACGTCTCAGTGATAGCAATTACATCAGGTTGTAGTCTTTCAGATAACTCTCCTAATTCGACGAGCTTATTCCTAAGACTACATGCTTTCGTATAGCACACCGAAACACCTACGTGTTCACCCGGCTTATGAAGAGAGGTCTCGGCAGCATCGGTTTCCGAGACCTCACCACCCGAAAACCCAATAGCTTGAGGTCCTTTTCGCCTTTCTCTAGCCTGGCCTTTAGTTCAGACACGGCTTCTCTTCTTTTGATTCTACCTTCTAAAGACCAATCAGGCCTTAGTTTTAGATTTTTGTCGTTGACTTTGAACGCGTTGTCGAGGATGGTCCTCCTCTCTGTTTCGTTCCCTAAAACTATCTTAAGTAGTCGTCGAGGAGTTCCTGTAGCATCAGGGTTTCATTTTCCGATCCTAATGGCCTTTCGTACGTGTACTCCAGTTGTTTTTTCGGGAAGTATTTCCCGGAAAATGGAGCTGAGCGTATCGCGGTACGCTCAACGTTTGCGTTACATTTTTACGTGATTCGTTACATAAAATTTATCTTGTTGTAATACTTGCACAAGTACTATACTACTTCCATACTTGTAACCACTAACTCTCATTTCTAATAGTTATGGTTAATCAAAGTAAAAAGCGACGAACCCATTCCCCTGTAAAACTGGTGTCTAATTTAACGTCCTTGATTGCTACATCAAGCAACACACCCCCTACAAACGGCTATAATGAGTCACATAACTCACTTGTATGCCGTAAGCGTCGAGCTGGAACTGAGGATAAAACTGTACTGACAGCTAGTATTAGCACTACTCCTAAAAATTCAGTACCCTCTGCTCATACAGAACCCCTCCCTTCACCTTATGTGCTTATCGAAAAACTCCAGCCATCAAGCTCTTTTTCAGTACTATCTTCAGAAATAGAACTTCTAAAGTTGTCTATAGGTGAACTTAAGGCTGAGTTAAGGGAAATAAAAAACAGTAAGTCAGTAAATGCTGGAAACATCGAAACCGATACCGAGATATCCAAATTATCAGATCAGATCAGCGATATCAGATCGCAGGTCTGTGAATTGACACCTCTAACTATCCTCATGAAAACTGTAAACCTTAACAAGCTTGACACAGAATCGGTAACTAAGGTAGATAACCTCATTAATTTTGTTACCACAGAAGTAACAAAACGACTCGACGCAAAACTGAGTGCTATTGTCTACAACGTTCCGGACAATGAGGCACTAAAAAAGGTACAGCGCATCTTACTTAGTGAAGCGAAAATGCCTAACTCCAAGACTAAGTGCTATAGGCTGAAGAAGAGTCAACATGAAAAGTGTTGTCCTATTCGTTTTCAGTTCGAAACACCGGCAGAGACCAGAAAATTCATCCACTCCCAACACACCCTATCGCAAGCCAGAAACTACAAACATATAAAGGTCGGGGTGGACAAAACAGTCATAGAAAGGCGCGCATACAACTATCTCGCTAAGACTAATTGTGAAATAGGTAATAGGACATTGCAAGCAGCCATTATTCCCAACCCTGTGAAAGATACAGTAGACCCCACCGCATCACCCCTCTCAAAACACAGAATTATCCCATCAGAGTGCAACACCAGCCGAAAGGCCACTAGACTGTAACCAAATAAATAACAAAACCATACCACCTATCACCGCAGAATCTAAAATGCCATTAAATAACCCCAGAAAAAAAGTCAAAACCCCCGAAATTCGACTTTGTCCTCTCCTAGCCATAACTTCATTGCTAAAGGTAAGGAAAATATGCCCCTAAATCATACCAACAAAAACAGTGGCAGCTTAAATAAACCCACACTTCCCACGGTCAATAGTACTAGCACCCACAACGTGCTAAATCGCACCATGGCACACACTGATATCCAATGTCACAACAATGTCACCCTCAATAGTACAAGTGGTAATAGTCAGAACTCGGCTATCAACAACTCAGGGTCTTCAGAGTATGGCACACAAACAAATTTTGACCGGATATATGGTACAAGTCTGCTGGGAACTAACCCACAATGCAGTACACATGAAACCCACACAAGGACACAACTAGCATCAAACAATAGGTGGAATAATAAGCCATGGTCATCACAAGGATCCAATCATTTTTTATCCCCCGCGTCCCTGTCAGCGTTGAAAAAACAGCTGGTAGGGATGTTAACACTCCTAAACCACTAGAGCTGGCTCCCTCCTTGCATGAAAACAGGAACGGTCTAGTGCACCCGTATCCATTAGGCACACTTGACACCTGCACAAGTATAGGTCAAATAAAGAACCCTACCCACTTCTGTAACCTAACTAAAAATAAAAATTCCTTGGTCTATAGCAAATCCAGTACTCCAACTCCTAATTCTTCACCGAAAACAGCACACACCAACTCGATAGACATAGGTGAGCATGATGCTGAAACTCCTCTTAACATAGGATCATCATGTCAAGCAGAACTACTGGGTGCTGAACCATATTCGGGGCTGACTAACGAACTTAAATACTTCAAATGCTACTTCAACTCTCATCTTTACCTAATCCTCATAAATGCTAGATCTGTTCTAAATAAATTGCCGATGCTCAGAGCACTCACAGTAATATACAAACCCCCTGTAATTGTCATCACTGAATCTTGGTGTCATTCGAACATCTTGGATGAAGAAATAAGCTTAGATAACTACACACACTTTCGGTGTGACAGGGAAGGTGGTAAGGGAGGGGGTTGTCTCATGTACTTTCTGAATGCACTTACTGTATCACAGCTAGAAAGTAGTACACTTAACATGCCTGAGACTCTATGGGTTAATGTACACTTAAATAACGTAACAGCATTAATTGGATGCACCTACAGAGCACCTGGCACCTTTAGTAATTACGAGACCCAACTTATTAATACTCTGGAGCAATTATCCGACTTACAATACGACCATAAGATCCTATGTGGGGACTTTAACTTACCTGAAATCAACTGGGATATACCCACAGGCCCAACTAAATTTGATAAGTTCTTAGGCACACTGGATATACTTGGCTGGAAACAAACTGTCACTACTCCCACAAGAGGTAACAACGTACTAGACTTAATCTTCTGCCACAATATAAGCCCCCTTTCAACGCTAGTAGGTTCTGAGTTTCCAGGGAGCGACCACAAAACAGTGATGTGTGCACTGCCAATTCCGCTGAGTAGCAATGCATCTCATACCTCCACTTCACAACAAGTAATATATAGGAACTATAGTAAGGCAAACTGGGCCTTGGTAGAATCAATGCTAAGATCCTCCGAATGGGATGAATACTTCACTACTGATGACCTATCGAGAGCCCTAACCATCTTCTACCATAACACTAACACATGCTTAGATGCTGTCATTCCACTCCAAACACTAAAGGTTTCCCCACACAGAAAGTCATTCATAAAACCAAAGGATCGTACGAAACTGAAGAAACTCTCAACAAGTTACTTCAAACACCACGACTTTGGCACTCTAGGTCTAATACTTAACACCCTTAGCTCCATCTCACAAGCTCGAGATTTCCGTATGAGAAAGGAAGAACGCATCGCAGTAGCCAGTCCTGCTAGAGTGTATGCACTCACAGAAATCTTAAGGAAGCGAATGAATCGCAAAAATCACAGCATTTCTCTCCTCATAGACAAAGGTAGGCTATGCACTAACTCTGCAGACATATGTGAACTATTCAACAAAACGTTTGCAGGTAACTACCTTAAGCCCTCAGTCCAGCTACTCGATATACACCCTATTACTAATATGGCACAAACTCCATCTCCACTCACACCAAACCAAATTAGCACTGTTCAATTCACTTACGCTAATATTAACCAAACTATAAGAACCCTCAAAAGTTCAAAAGGTTTCGGTACCGACGGTATATCATCTTACTTCTATAAATATGGTGGCCCTGACATTCCTCTACTGCTGCTTAAAATATTCACAATGTCCCTAGAAACTCAAACTTACCCTGACATATGGAAGACTACATTCATTATGCCTAAACACAAATCTGGCTCGAAAACTGAAGTCAGTAACTACCGGCCGATCAATATCACACCTATAGCATCTAGAATTATGGAGAGACTAGTCAAAGATAACTTAATCAAACATATGCTTAGCCGCAATATTATAAGTCCGAACCAACATGGATTCCTGAAATCCAGATCATGTTTAACATGTCACCTAGACTTCTTCAATTTTGTAACCAGCAGTCGTGACAGACGGCAACTAGTACTTGTCATCTACTTTGACATTTCTAAGGCATTTGACCGTGTTGACCATTTACTGCTAACAAATAAGCTGAACTCCTTAGGAATACGTGACCCATTATTAGGATGGCTTAAATCATTCCTTAACAATAGGTCCCAAATAGTTAAACTCGGGTCTGCAACCTCCAAACCTAGCCCTATCACTTCTGGTGTAGTACAAGGTAGTGTCATTGGACCCCTCCTATTTACACTATACATCAATGACATATGCGCTTGCTTCACGCACGGGAAACCATTCATCTTTGCAGATGACCTAAAAGTAGCTTATACATTCCAAAGTGATGACTTAGGGAACTTCGAGAATGTAGTGCAGAAGGAATTAGATAAAATGACTGCTTGGTCGTCCCTATGGAATCTCCAATTCAATCTGAACAAATGTGGCTGGATCTGCTTTGGCGCACCCTCAATTGACCTGAAATTAACGCTTCAATCTGCTAACCTAACCAGACTCCGAAGTGTCGTTGACCTAGGCCTGAGGTACTCTAGTGACTTGACATTCTCTGAGCAAGTAGCATCACAGACTAGAAAATCGAGGATGCTCTTAGGATGCATACTCAGGAACTTTCACGACAATGAAGCCAAGCTAATTCTGTACAAAACATGTGTCAGACCACTACTAGAATACTGTCCATTTATTATAAGCAGCACTCGCACACGTGACAAGCTAAGGATGGAAAGTATCCAACGATATTTTACCTCAAAACTACTTGGCTATGATTGTAAGAAAGACTACATCTCACGGTGCATGATCCTAAAACTTGACCCACTTTGGACAAGGCGACTTATTATAAACCTAATATTCTTCTTTAAGGTCCTTCACAAAATATCATTCTCAGGTAACAGGGACATACAATTCGCACAGGAAGGTTCTTACGATCTGCGTAACCAAACTTCCACAGTGACAACTCATTCTTTTAAGTCAACACTCCGTGAAAACTTCTTCACAGTCATGTATTCTAAAATATGGAATAGCCTGCCCCTAGATGTCAGAACTTGCTCTTCGGTTACAAGCTTCAAACGCTCTCTATACAGACTGTTTCACTCTACTGATTATATTAATAAACTATTTACTCCTAGAACGAATCAACTACTAATCTACTACAGCACCTAAAAGACGCACTTCAACACCCTTAGCAATCTAAAAACTATAAATAAACTAGCAGCATGGATGCATAAAGACTAGTACGGAACATACAGGATTAGTTTACCCTTAGAAATAGGACGTGTCACTTTATTGTAACCTTCAAACGCTTGCTATATAAACTGTTTTATTCCAAAGACTATCCCTACCAGAACCATTAATTACTTCTAAAACGCATCAGTCATTAGAACACTAAAACGCTCAGACTCATTAATACACATTATGACACTAAATAAACTCTAAGACTTCGCATAAATACGTGAAAAGACAACTATAATTAAAAGTAATTTTTTACTAATATGTTATAAAATTGACATAAACATTTACATATATACATTAATATCCTTTTAATGTTCACATACTTTCTATTTTGGTACCCTGCTACTCCTATTCATCTTCTGGTCGAGGTCGAACAACCCTGCATCTAAACTGAAATGAGGATTAATTCCAAACCATCTATCTCATAACCACTCAAATTCCATGAACGATCCAATTCTACCATTTGAAGACGCTGGCGAACATGCTGTAAATGAGTATTCATGATCTGAAATGAAGAAGCAACTGGTTTTCAAACAGTTTTCAACATTTTACTGAACTTACGAATACAGTCCGCCATGCAGACACAAATGGAGCAAATGGAGAATTCTGGAATCGACCTCGACACCATTTGATGCAGTAAAACAACTTAACATGACCTTATCTAGTTTTCGCCTCCACGATCAAATTTCTTTCCTGTTATAAAACTACGATAAGACTGCTGAAAAATGGAATAAATATATCACTGATCTCAACATAATACATCAATAAACTTTAAACCAAGGGTGTTGCTCACAACAAAGTTATATAAGAGAATTGACTTCAAGCTTTTTTTCCCAGATATCCGTATTACATTCATCTGATGTCTGGGTTTTTTTAATGCGAAGACAATATTTCTATATCTCTTTATGTGCTACACAGACTTTATAGCAGACTGTTCCGACTGACTCTCATGTCAGAGAGAACAACCAAACTGTAAATTCATCATACATCAAATTTGTGTAATTTATATAATAACTTATCCATGCCTGTACAATTGGTATGTTCCTGCATAAACAGGAAGAAATATATTATTAAAACCTTTTTGGGTAATGAACGCAATCTAGTACTAATCGTCTCTCGTACTCTATACGACTCTTGCTAATCGCATACTTACAGAGGTTTCGAGTTTTGCGGTAGTCTTTCTGGAAGTTTTCCCTTCTTGTCATAACAAATTGGTCCCATAAGTTCTTTCGCCGTCTTAATAACCTCCTTATTTCACTAGTGATCCAAGGCGGTTCATGCGACAGCTTTCGAGGAGTGTACCAAGGTACAAAAGGTGAAGTGACACGATCTACTGTATTCCTAAATCCTACCCAAGCTTCCTCGACAGTCCGACTTGTATCAACTGACCAGTCAATCGCAGTTGCTGCGTTCCGGACTCCTTGTATATCCGCTTTCCAAATGTTTGGACGAGCAGATTTTGACCTGTGTATGAGAGAATGAATCCTAAACGTAAAAGCAATGACTATGTGGTCACCGCTGCCAAGCGGCGGAAGGCACCTAATGTTACCAACGTCCCCCTTCTGGTGTGTCAATACCAAGTCTAGAGTAGATGGATCATGTTCAGGGTGATACCGTGTTGGTGCATGCATATGTTGCACGAGTGCACATTCAAGCACTGTCAATGTGAGCTCCCTATTGAAACAGGTATACAAACTAGTGGAGTTTTATTCCCCCCAATTAATATGTGGAGCGTTAAAGTCGCCAACAATTAGACACCTATTTCTACTACCCCACGCCCTCAAGTGATTTAGAACGAAGTCATCAGCTTGGCTAGCAGGACTTCTGTAAATAACTCCGATCGTTAAAGTGCCTTTGTTTAAGTTAATGATGCAACTTGCGGCTTCACTGGTGCCGCTGTCATGAGCTTCTGACAACGTTGACCTGATCCCTATGTCATCCCGGATGTATAGAGCAACCCCCCACCTTTCCGACTACTTACTCTGTCTGCTCGTATGCAGATATACCCCGGTATGAGTGGAGTTAAGTCCACACCCACTAACAACCACGTCTCAGTGATAGCAATTACATCAGGTTGTAGTCTTTCAGATAACTCTCCTAATTCGACGAGCTTATTCCTAAGACTACATGCTTTCGTATAGCACACCGAAACACCTACGTGTTCACCCGGCTTATGAAGAGAGGTCTCGGCAGCATCGGTTTCCGAGACCTCACCACCCGAAAACCCAATAGCTTGAGGTCCTTTTCGCCTTTCTCTAGCCTGGCCTTTAGTTCAGACACGGCTTCTCTTCTTTTGATTCTACCTTCTAAAGACCAATCAGGCCTTAGTTTTAGATTTTTGTCGTTGACTTTGAACGCGTTGTCGAGGATGGTCCTCCTCTCTGTTTCGTTCCCTAAAACTATCTTAAGTAGTCGTCGAGGAGTTCCTGTAGCATCAGGGTTTCATTTTCCGATCCTAATGGCCTTTCGTACGTGTACTCCAGTTGTTTTTTCGGGAAGTATTTCCCGGAAACTGGAGCTGATCGCCTTCAGATCATCTGCATATCGAGCAGCTTGATCTGTGTTCTTAGATTCCTTCAAGTTCCAGGTGATAATACTGTAACTAGAGTTCGTGGGTTTCTGAGTTTTGCTGGTACTAACAGTCGTCGAGACCTTGTTGGTAAACTTGGGTACTGTTTCTTTCCTAGTTTTGTTTTGCTTCTTACCTTTCGGCAGCAACCAAGTGGAGTCGGTTTCTCCTACTCTGTTTTCGCCGCGACTAGTAGCAATTCGTGCACTACACACGCTGCGCTTTGGCGTTGCTATTTACCAGGCTGGTTTTGCCATGCTGGCACTACTTGCCCTTCTGGATTTCCGTTACCTTTTGCGCTTTGCAGCAACAGATGTTTGGGCATTTTTTGCTTTTTTCGCCTCTGAGACTTCAGGAGGTGATGCATCCTGAGGCCTACAACTATGTCCTGAACCACCATCTTTGACTAAGGTTTCTGGTACAGGCTTTTCAACTATGTCTTTCGACAATTTCTTGGACATCAAGAGTCCTACTGCCTCTTGGATGAGGACATCTAACGAGTTGCTGCAAAATTTGCACAGCCATGGAGATGATGGCTTGCAACATCTCTTATAGGCTACTGGTGTTAAACCAGTGCAAACTTTGTGGAACCAAAGCCTGCAGTTGTCACACTGCATCCCATCATCCACCGGAAAGTGGCAGTCCGGTCGTCCACAATTATTAGTTGGGGCCATAATTTTAATTTGTTTCAACTACGCAGTTATATGTACGTGAAAACAGTGAGGTTAATACCAAACAAATACACAAATATATATACGTGTGACAGCTAGGCAAATACCAACCAAAACATGAAATGTGAATAAAATAAACAACACTTCAACTAAATAAATCAGTTAAAGTGAACTAAAAGCTTCTGATGTGGTTTAAATAACAAAAGCAGAATTTAATTCACAACGTTAAAAATACCACTCTCTTTTTTTCAAAGCGCGCGCCAGTATTTTGATACAGTCCACATGAAACACCAATCATTGCAACCAATATGCTAAAAGTGTGTCGCAGTCAGATCACATAACGCGGACACCAACATAACTAGCCAAAAAGTCGGAATTTCCATCAATCTAGATAACATATAACAGAATTTTATTAAAAATTATTGGCAAAAACATTTCCAAGCGCAACTTCAACAGTACGTGATAAATAAGTCCAGCCCGTAAAAACGATATTGGATATTGGAACATATTGAGCGCAGTAATTTCCAAGCATTGCGACTCCTCAAGGTTATTTCAGACACTAATTGTTTTAGTCCTTAAGTATAGTGTGGTTGTGCAGACGTTGCAGTTCATGTTTTCAGCCTAAACACACTGCTGTTAGTCGCTACTTTTAATTTAGGAGTTTAAAGCAAATATAGTATCCACTCGAGTGGTATGAATCACAATGTTACTAAACAATTTCAACCTTTCAACTTACGATAATTCCTGTCCAACCACAGATAGAGTGAAAAGCACATCTACATTATAACTTAGGTTCCCACAGACGACTCTGATATCATTTACAGGTGATTTCCAAGTGCTGAGAGAATTATTTTGTCAAAAAGTACTGTTCTTCACACGAAAATAGGCTGTATTGGTATCCTGAGACATGAAGTCTTCATTGAACGATACTATGACAGTACGTTTGAACAAAATAATTCTCTCAGTACTTGGAAATCACCTGTAAATGATATCAGAGTCGTCTGTGGGAACCTAAGTTATAATGTAGATGTGCTTTTCACTCTATCTGTGGTTGGACAGGAATTATCGTAAGTTGAAATGTTATCTCTAAATGGATTTCATATATATTTGCACTGATTGGTGCAGTGTACCATGGGTTATGTGAACTCAATGTACAAAAATATCTCAACTGTATTAATATTGTGCCATCGTCTACTTAGCTGACTGATAGGCTAACAAACTTAGGTGGTTGTTATGATTACCGCAGGTACAGTACAATGGAGAAGGCAATTACTCGTTAAAATTTTCTTGCTGTTTCACTTAATCCATTAATTCATTACGCGGTATGATTATACGCATGAACCTCGCTAATATCAACTCTGATGGTGCTCTCTTTAACAGATTCACTCGCAGGTTGTTGCATGCTGCAAACATGAACGAGAAAGACACTTTTTCCAGATTTCTACATGTGATGTAAGTAACTGAGCCAACAGTAATAACGGTAACCAACTGATAGACTGGAAACAACAGCTTCTGCCACAAAAGCATTTTCACATACACAATTTCCAAAACCTCTACACAGTACCAATTCATTAACAGCTGAAAAACAACTAAAACACTGAAAGCCGCATGAATGCAAGGTATGAAACAATTGCAACGAAATGAATGCACTGACCTGGTAGTGAAAACTTTCGAAACCAAAGAAATAATTCATTTAAACAGCAACGGAAACAAAAAGTGAGGTGAAACGTAACATTTGTGAACAATACGCAACAAGATAAGTCGTGAATAAACGCAGGATAAACGGAACAACAAACGCGTAGACGAACAGCTACGGAACTGCAATCCAACATAGCCGACTGACATGGACGAAAATGACCTTTGAGCGCCTCACTCCACCAGTGACCTTGTAAGTTACGGATAATTTCAGTCTTTTTACGAGCTAGTATAAACCAATTCGTGTGGCAAGTCTGCACAACTCTATTGGTCTGCTGGAACTCTCCTCTTGATGATTAGGAATGACTTCAAGCCTTCACCAAATTTTGTGAAAAGTAGCTTCACCCCATTTCCTGCAGTAGCTTTGTTGAATACTTCCAGAAAAATTTATGTCGACTTGTTTTGTTAAAACTGCTTCTTGATAAGAATGTCTCTAAGATTGGCAGTTGTTATGTCGAAAGATAAGTCGAAAGCAGACTGCAAACGTTACCAGGAACTAAGAGAGCTGAGGACACAATACATTTATGGGGTTGCCAAGTAGCTGTCTTTATTTCTTTATCCGATTGAGCGGTGGTCAAATAAAATGGTAGTTGACTCCATGTAAATCTCACTTAAGGAGAAAGAATTTGACATCTTCCTATTGCTAACTGCCTCCACCTAGTGTTCAAATTGGATTGCTGCATCATTTCCCCACATTTTGTCCCTACTTGGATGTCTCAGATTGCCCACTATTCTGTGGTGTGTTATCAACACTCCTCTGACTTCACAGTAATCGCGGGCAAATTGTAGCTGTCAAAACGCTATTCATAATGCGTTCTGTGTGCATTCGATCACTTTTAGTAAGACAGGCCATCTAAGTATTTTGTTGCAGATTTCCTATCTGAAGTTAACATATTCCTGAGTTGCACCCAAAGCTTCTATCACGTATGATAAATTCGCCCTGCTTAGCTCTTATGTGGGTAGAAGGGACTGTATTCCCCTTTAGTGTGGGCCAATATGCATTATACTCTTCATAGAATACTCCTTAAGCCGAATGAATGTGTTAACATCTCAACAACTACATTTTTAAATATTGTGTGTTGACAAAACGAGTACCAGTAGTTATCCCTAAATCCGTGATAATACCCCAGCTCCTGCATTCATGCGGTTTGTAAAGAATGTCCACGCACACAGTGTGCGTCGGTGGCACGATGGTTAAGACTCTCGCCAACCATGCACATGGTCCGTGGTTCGATCCCCGATGCGCACCTGATGTCGATGGTTGACCTGCAGAATTTGGGCTACCGATATCGCATGCCTAAGTTAACATACATGTACCAAAAATACGGTGTGGAATCAAGCTATAATCAAAAATAAAAATAAAAAACTATGAGGGAGTGGGGTTAAGTCTCTCTGTGCTTAGATAAGCATTCTGAGCTGCAACTAAGAGTGCTGAAAGTAGATCTTTACACAGTTTTTCTATCAGTGCACACTTAAGAGAAGTAAGCCAAGAAAAAAGACTGAAAAGTCTGCAGGATGAAAAGTCTAAATGTATATCTCTATGCCGAGGAATGATTCCGGTTGGTCTATTCTTGTGGGTAGGAAGTACATCAATCTGTCTTAAACATAAGACTGCAAAGTGCTCATCTTATAACCGTGATATCCTGCGGTTAGAACCTGCGTGTGAGATGGAGTCAGCAGCCGCGTCTGGCAATAGCGGGAAGCTGTTTCAACGAATCCGAGCCCCACTGGGGGGGCGTATGATGATAATAATCTCCTTCATTCCAAAAAGAACTACTTATAATACATCTTGGAATTCAGAGCATTTGTCATAATGTTGCCATTAATTTCCGCAAAATATGAATAGGATTAACCACAGGAAATTATCCATATTCACGATATGAAGTTAAAAATATTCGATGTACAAAATGAGAATAGTAAAAATAATAATAGTGGGTTTCTTTCATACAGTGCCGTCGATTCAGTTTGGAAATTTTAGCTTGTCATGACTATTGAATCTAATGTTCTGTTGATATAGCATGGTGAAGGGAAAAACAAAAAATAACAGTTATTACACTGCTTAAATTATGTTCACACTTATGAGAAAATGAATGAAAAATTTAGAAGATTATACATACAACAAGAATAATAAAAGTACAGTTTGAAATTAAGAGGGTGGAGAAAATTGCCCATTTCCTAGTGGCAAGGAGGTTAGTTAGTTCTTCCCTGACACTATTCTCATCACTAAAATGTGTGCCAAATATGGTATGGTGGAATTTTTACACCCGGATTTGTACGCATATTCTTTTGAAATTACTTTACCTGAGGAGAAATGAGGTGAAAGCTGCTGGTAAAGTGGACGCTCACAGTCTGACCAAATTCCTTTAGCAAGTTTGTCGCATGAAATCAAGTCCCTATCAATGACAACGTCAACGATGGGATACCACTCGCCCTAGTGAAAATCTTCAGAGTTCAACGAAGTATGACATAGTGTCTTTTGAGCAATCCAGGAAAGAATAAGCGTTAAAATTAAAGAAGAATAGTTGAGATGCACGACTCAACAAATTGTAAGATGAGAAGTGGCTGATATATGCCTGATTGCCTAAACTTTTTAATATAGAAATTTAGATGAGATATTCTTTAAGAAATCCCTAAGACATGGGAAGACCAGGGTAGGTCATAAGAAGAATTAATCCCAAATACTTAACGTCAGACCTGATTTCTGTATCGCTATTACCATTTTTGCGACGGTCATAGGAATTAGCAGCTTCACTTAACTTTCTTTCACATCGGAGACCAGAATTAACAGTCTGACATTTGGAAGGATTTAGTTTAAGGCAATTAGAGGAAGACCATTTGCTGACTCCTGATAAAAGGCTGTTCATCTTAGTACAGTCTAGCTGGGAGTTAACAGGAACTGAAATAGTTGGAACGTTCGTATACTTAACAAATATCACTTCATCAGAGTAAGGCAACTCATGCCAGAACAGAAAAAACAGAATAGGAAAAAGGACAGCGTCTTGAGGGGGCCGACCTCAATAAGCAATGAAGCAGACGACTTCCCCTTACATAGAATGTGCTGCTTTCTTCCTGAGAAACAAGAATGCAGCCATTTGACAACCCAACACTCAGTTAATCTGCTTATGATCAGTGATTTCTTTGAAATGTTCCCATATGCTATAGGGGTTTTTCAGGATATAAACTTCTGGTTTTAAGTTGGATTAAACCTGTAGATTTCAGACTTGATTACAATGTTAATTATATTCACACCACTATCGCGCCTCATTCTAAATGACTGTTTCCCTGCGAAGCTTTTTAATTTGAGGGGTGGAGAAACGGTCAGATCTGATGAAGAGTGTTTCTCTGGGACAGCAGATGTCAAGACAAAATTTGAGATAAGGTGTAATATTTGGCATAGTGTCATCAAGGCAGTCTTCATTAAGCAAGTTCCGCTGTATGTCTTTGAACATGCTCCTAAGATTCTGAACACTCTCCTTAGAGTAACATCCGAGTACAATTTTCTTGAACAGTTGCGAAAAGGTTCTCTGGTGTAACTTTCCATAAATTTTGGATAAAACGCGTACAATACAGTGACTGGATTAAGAGAGTGGGACTCTTTTACTACCTTCGTATATTCCGGCGTCATTTTATTATACATGATGAAGTGGAGCGTCCAGTCGGGCAGGAAAGTTAACGACATTTTGATGACACGGAACAAAATCCAGGACAGCAATGACTTCGGGAGTATTGCAGGATGGTCGGGACAGGCTCAGGGGCCTTGTCCCACGTTCGGCAGTGCCCACGTAGAAAGCGCCAGCTGGGACGGTGTGACATAAATGCTCGTGATAAAAATGAAGTACTTAGACAGGTTTTTAGATCGATATTCCACAGTTACACGGCCAATATTATCGTTTGAGAATTCAAAGCAGACGCTGTTGGCAACAAACCACTGAGAATTAATAGAAGTAACGACACTGCCACTTCGCTTCTTCCTTGAACTGCTTCGGTCTTGTCTGTACATAGTGAAACTACTTAGAGAGATTAAATTGTCATCATATGAGTTGTGGAGCCAAGTTCCTCGAAGCGTTATTGCACCTGTATTATAATAAATGTTCGAACATAGAAGAGCCTGAAAGTATCCAGCTAGTAGTGATTTCCATAGCAATGCAGAATATTTGGGGTAGACTTTGGTCGCATTTTAGAACTCTGGGGAAGTCTTAGGGCACGTTGCAGAACGGTAGGGGTAATTGCATGTACGGTCACTGGCAAGAAATCAACCAATGGGAGTAACCCATTTGTAATTCCTCAACCAATGCTGCTCGACATTCTTGTTTGCGAATTTTTCTGAGGCATTCATTGCATACTTCTATGTTTTATTTCGGAACTATTACAGTACTGTCCATCTTAAATATCATGCATAGCATGTATGTTGTGCAGACTCCAGGAACCCGTTTGTTGTAATATTTTTCCAATTTTTTACAGCCCACATCAGTTTTAAGGGTTCTTCGTCCAGCCGGACCAATCCACTGAACGACCTAATTGACAGCAGACCACCAGCTAGTGTCAAACCATGCCGCCGGAAGAATTTGAGATGATGCAAGTTTATTTATTAATCATCTGTTACGACGCAGCGGAAGCTAATTTTGGCCTGAGACGATACAAGTCAGCGTTCTATCGACGTCTCAAAGAACACAATCTGGAGTGAAAGAAGCATTAAGAAATTAAGCTTGTTGTTTCATACTGATGTACACAGATTCATGTGAAAAATGGAACCACAGTAAGAAATAACTTTAGTAAACACATGTATTCCCCAAAACATTGTTATTTCAGATGATGTTTCCCGTAATAGCACAGCATCTTCACCGTCATGAATGTTTAGGGCGAACTTCAGGCGCATTGCGGAACGGTCAGGGCATGCCAGGAGGGCCTTGTCCCACGTTAGTCTGCGCGCCTGAAGATTTCGCCCCTGCGATTTTGTAGTGCGCCTGAAAAAATACTGGCTGGGTGATTAACCTTGTTTGATAATGACCTGTAGATTGTGCTCATAATCACGGGAACGGTAATCCGATGCACTGGAGTACACCTCAAGGATAGTTGCCATTCGCCATGGTGCTTTTTCTTAAGTTTATTAGAAACTCGCGAATCACCAGGTTTCTACATTTTAAATAATCACGAGAGTAGATGATACCACTTGCACACATAACTGAACAATTAAAACAAAATAATGCCGAGTAATCAGATGCAATATAAATGATGATAAATTTTGGTAGCCCAGGGTTTAATCAGGCCGCCGTATGTCAGCTAGAAGGCAAGTATGGCATACGGTCAACCTGGGACAATGGAGAGAGCGTGCATCGGTGGCACAGTGGTTAGGACTCTCGCCGACCATGCACATGGTCCGGGGTTCGAGCCCACGCCGGCGCACACCTGATATCTATGGTCGGCCTGCAAAATTTGGGCTACCGATATTAATGCTGAAAATTTCATACTTGTATCAAAAATACAGTGTGGAATCAAGCTGTAAATAAAAAATAAAAAAATAAATATAAAATGAATCTGAGACGGTTTTGGCTTATCCACAAAACTGATATGCAGTACTATTATTGACATCGCTCAATCGTCTGGTAATACTGATCCACCATACGAAATGGAAATCTGGAAGGAATTCCGGGTACAGAAGTGCCACAAGACACTTGACTCATACTCTTTTTAAGATGCCGCCAGGTCTAAAGTCAAAGAACTGACTGAAATCTCCAAGAAAGTATGGGGAAGTCAGAGTTTTCTAGCAATGACGAGAGGGTTCATAGTCGTACCTATTCTTAAAGTAACGTCTGAGAACATCACCTCCGTATTAGTAAGTAACCGGTCGCGCCAATGATATTTGCTTCTAGCTTCCTGCCCAGGCCGCATAAAGTGTTTAGGCCTTAAATAGTATTACACGTGAGTTTGTTATCCATGCTGTTCCAACACGCAGAAATATCAAACTGTTTACTATAGAGTTTACAGTTTACAATTTATTTAGGATAGTAGGCTATATGCCTGTGTTAATCCTTTCGATTTATTGCATACAGGAGGTCCAATCTCGCCTTGAATGAATCAACGGATGGCGCTGATACGACGTGTTCCGGTAGGGAGTTCCAATGGTTCACAATTCGATGCGAAAAACGGATTTCCAGACGCAGACGATTCGACCGTGGTTTTTGAACCTTGAGGTGATGTCCTCGCAATTGGTTGGTGCTAGAAGGAAGAAATAATTTAGATAAATTAGCTCCAAAATCATTTCTTAGGATACGGTATGCTAGTATTAGGTCACCCCTAAGTCGTCTGTATGACAGTGGAAATAAACCCAGTCGACTTAACCTCTCCTCATATGACAGGGTTGAGAAACCCTTTATTAGCTTAGTTCCTACTCTTTGCACCCTTTCTAATAAGTCTATTTCGTATTTGAAACACGGGCTCGCTGCCTGGATCCCATATTCCAAATGAGGTCTGATATAAGTCGGATATAATATACGAAATATATCAGCGTCAAAGTTCGCAAAAGCCTTGCGTATGGCCCATAACATTCGAAAACCCTTAGTGGCTGCAGTTCTACAGTTTGTTGCTGTTTTCAAGTCATGCTGCACAACCACTCCCAAGTCCTTGTACTCAGTGACCACTGGGAGAGTAATGCCATTCATTGAGTAATTGTGCACGTGACTATGGGATACATGCATAACTACACTCTTGCTTAAGTTAATCTCCAAGGCCCAGTGCTTACACCAATCACTTAACAAGTTTAAATCTTCCTGCAAAGCAAGTTGATCACTGTCATCGTGCAAAGCCCTCCATATCTTGATGTCATCAGCAAACAGTAAGCAGGATGACTTAACTACCGATGGAATCTCATTAACATAAATCAGGAAAAGAAGTGGGCCTAGAATTGTACCCTGAGGAACGCCACTCTTAACCGATTCCCATGTTGATAAAACCCCGTTAACTCGTACTCTTTGTCTTCTGTCCTTTAGAAAGTCTTGAATCCAGTCGGTAACCACTTTATTGATTCCCAGACTACCTAACTTTACTAGAAGACCTGAATGAGAAACCCTGTCAAACGCCTTGCTAAGGTCTATGAATATGGCATCCACCGGTATATTAGCATCAGCTGAGCTTGCCCAACTTTCTCTGGCCAAAAGAAGGTTGGTCAAGCAAGAATGACCTGCTCTAAAACCGTGCTGTTCCACAGCGAAAAGTTTGTTCCCTTCAATGAACTGAATGATAGCATCACGAATTATTCTTTCTAGTAGTTTAACAACAATACTGGTCAAACTAACAGGACGATAGTTCTGAACTAAGTTTCTAGATCCGGTTTTGAAGACCGGACTAATGATGGCATCTTTCCAGTCTCTTGGACATTTAGACTGGTCCAGAGACATATTGAAGATTACCGACAATGGCTCGGCTATGCTTTCAGCCAATGCTGTTAATATACGTGGGTGGAGTTCATCAGGGCCACTGGACTTACCAGGATTGAGCCTTAGAAGCCACTTTAGGACAGTATCCTTTCCAATGTATAAGGGTGCCATTTTCAAGTTACCTTCTGGAAAATTTACAAAGCTGGTATCAATATTATCAGAGAATACTTGACTAAAGTGCTTGGACAAAGCCTCAGCCTTAGTCAAGTTATCCTCAGCCATGTTTGTCTGGTCATCTTCAAGCATAAGAGGTGGGATAGCATCACTCTTACGTGTTCTTCTCTTGATATATGAGAAGAGTCTTTTTGGGCAGCCTGGTGAACTTTTAACTAACTGGGTTTCGTAAGCTATCCTTGACTGGTGGATCAAAGTTTTACACTGGTTTCTGGTTTCACAGTATTTCAGCCGGAACTGCTGTAGCCCAGTAGAAACAAAGAGATTCCAGAACCTTTTTCTCCGTCTCAGGAGTGTTATAGCTTGTCTATTTATCCATGGTGGCCGATTTGTTGGCCTTTTAGGAACCCTCCAGGGGATGAGATCAGTGGTAACCCTCTCAAGTGTATTCTTAAATCTATCCCATTCATCTTCAATGGATGAGACAATGTTGACTGACCAGTCGGCAGTTGAAGCACGCTCCTTTATAGCCACTATGTCAGCATGCCAAACACTAGGCCGGGATTTGGGTTGAAAACTGACTAAATTGCCAGCCCTTAAGTTAAAATCTAACACCCCATGATCACTGTTTGCTAGAGGTGGATGAATAACTAGACCATCCACGTCGTCGTTGTCATGAGTAAGCACTAAGTCCAGCAAGGAAGATCCTTGGGTAGAACCGAATCTTGTACTACCTAAGACATGTTGTGTCAGGGCATTTTCCATGGTTGTCAAGAGTAACCGGCTGTCAAACTTATCAGCGGATCCTGGAGATGTGACAGCTACCCAGTCTATATGAGGTGCATTAAAATCACCTAGAATAAGACAGCTACTGTGTTTACTCCATTGTTTGAGGTGATCTAAAATGAAGTCATCACACTGACAATAGGGACTTCTATACAGAACTCCAATGAGTAGAGTGCCGGTTGCAAAGCTTACTTCACAGCTAATTACCTCACCTGTCCCACTGTCATGAGCTTCAGATTTCACGGAACGAACATGTAGGGAGTTGTTGATGTACAGAGCAACCCCGCCACCTCTACGACCCTTAACTCTGTCGCTGCGCAAGCAACTAAATCCGCATAGCTCAGGTGTGTCATCTAATCCCGAAACCAGCCATGTTTCAGTAATGGCCACAATACCTGGGCTAAGGTCTTCTACTAATACACCTAGCTCGTGAAATTTGTTCCCGATACTACGTATATTAGTGTACACTACCTTCAGGCTTCCTATGCGGTCTGGCTTATCCACACAGGTCTTGGAAGCATACGTTTCCAAGACCTGACTATTTGAAAACCCACCAGTTTAAGGTTAGTCTCACCATTTTTACGTCTTGTTTCTAGCTGGGACAAAACTTCTTTTCGTTTAAGTCTGTCTTCAAGAGATAAATCAGGTCTGGCTGAAATTCCTGACCCGGCAAGGTTGTGTACATTAGCCAGTAGATGATTCCGTTCATCAGGAGAACCTAAGACTACTTTAAGCAACCTACGCTGACTAGAACATTCATCATCTCTTTTGCCTATTCTAATCAGCTTTTTAATCGATACTCCAGGGAAATTCGCTGGGAGCATCTTCCTTATAATACTACTCACTAATTTAAGGTCGTGATCGTGCCTTTTCACGGGATCAGATTCTTTGGACTCTTCCAAATTTCCAACAATTATGTTAGAGTCTAAGGAGAGCTTGTCGTATTTAGCAGTGGCTACGTCCTTTCTCACCACTATTGATGCAGCCTGGCTACAGGTGACAGACGTTTGCCTACCATCAATATTACTATATTTCTTCCGACTGCTTATTTTTGTTACCCATTTATCATCTGCCTGCAGTTGCTTCTCAGGGCTGCTGCAGTTTTTGATGGTACAATCAAGATCAGTGTCTGCACCACCTTCATGGTGAACTTCGCTTACGGTGTTCTCTGGTTCTGAGATGCTGTTTACAGCTTCCGTTTTGTTACCTTTTCGCTTACTAAGACGCTTCGAACGCCTAGTAGGTTTTACTTCCGGGGTAACTGGGATAGTAACCGCCGGTGTGATAACATTCATGATGGCACTTACTGCTTCATCTTCAGACGGGCAGTCCGTGTCACTCTTACTAGCCACGCTATCATCAGGAAGTTCCATGGCTTTAGACAGCAGTTCGTGAGCCTCCCTTATTAAGGTCATCTTTGGGGAACAACACATTCTGCACATCCAGTGGGATGTTGGAGCAGTACAACGTTTGTATGCAGCTGGACGTAATCCAGTACACATCTTATGATACCACTTTTCACAGTTATTACACTGTATTCCATCATCTACCAAAAAGTAACACTCCGCCCTATTACATTTATGTGGTACTTTTGACATAATGAACTTCTACTGGAAACAGCCAAGACAATTTACCCAATATAGACTATATAAGTGGTTAAAATCAAAACTTAACAGACAAAAGTCAAGTTAAAGTTTTTTTTAAATGTTCTTGAAGTGAATAACACAACAAAACAGCGATTTGTCAAAAACGTGAAATACGTGAAAAAAGCACTCCCTTTCAAACAGCGCGCGCTGTTTGGCACCGTTTACACAGAAAACCAACTTAGAAGGGAGAGATTTATCGCCGCATGGAAAATGCATATCACCAAAAATCACCAATAATAATATGATTATTTTGTCTGACCAATATATCCATATTTCGTGGTATAACAAGACTTCCTGCTTGAGCAGCATGCACCAATAAAAATCCAAAGAGCCGACCCTTAATCGACATTAAGGTCGTCAAGTGTTTGAGCTACAGATCCTTGAACAGTCACTCATAACATGCCTTCTGCTGTCCAAGAACGTGAGAATCGATTTCAATAAGGAAGCTGAATTTCATATGGTTTGTCTATTTGTTCATGAAGTGTTCACCAATCATCAGTCGCTAGAACACTGTCACAAGTGTTACAAGTCAGCAGGCAAAATATTTTCTGATACTGGAAATGAAATAAAATCGGTGGACAGCGCAGCACCTTAGAAATTCTTGTTATAAAGAGGTATTGATGAGAAGGTGGCCAAGCCTCAAGAAAAAACTTTGGGTAGAATTAATCCAGGAAATCGGTGATCAATGCCGTTCTCAACCAAATGTCACCCAGGTTCAACATTTCCCTGTAATTTGCCATCAGTGGATGCAACAGGCACCGCATGATTAGCTCTTGTGGATACAGATATGAGGATTTTGACCAAGCTGAGATAGAACCAAACTGTACCAATATCAACTGACCAAATCCTAAACAAAACCTAACGGCTACAAATAGAATTATATCGATAGCAGAATGTTGAAGACTGCACGATAATTGTTCTGTTAAATAAAATGTTGCAGATAATCATGGTGAAAACCCTCACATATGGGGTTACCCGGTGTCCAAATACAAACAACACAACAATTGAACCCAAGGATTGTTTACGATCAGTGAGATATCAGTTCAAACAAGAAATGTACACGCGCCAAATGAAGCACAGACGGTTTGATTAGCACAAAATTGCTTTTAAAGTAGAACTTTAGTGTTTGAAGGTGAAAATACTGGGCAGAACGATGACATTGTTGAGGTAACAGCTCTGGCCTTCTATCTTTAAAAATCCTCCCATACCTTGAATATGCAGACACTATCGTCATTTAACAGCCAAAAGGTGGAACATCTGCCACAAATATACTGACTCTCAGACTTCACCGAATGACTATTCCAAAAGACTAGACGAAACATTGAAGACACAATTAGATGCTGGTAGTGCTATCAGTTAGCTACACTATGCCAGCCCCTTTTGAACGCAGTCTGCCTGATTACTCGATAAATGACTATTCTACCTAACTTGTAAGTACTGACAACGAGATGCAAATCAAGAAGACTCAGTTAATTAATGACGTACTGTAATGAGTAGTATATTTGAATAAAATAAAAAGTTATCCCTATTTAAGTGAAAGGATAAAGGACATATCTAACTAGTACGGCTTAATCACGTATTCCGGGAATGTGCACATTAATGGCACAAAGGAAAAGCGAAAAATGGTGTTCGGGTGAGTTCACTGTGTACACTTAAAAACAGAAACTTTAAACACTGCAAGGTCCCCTAAAACACTTAAAAGTAGTTGTATTTTAGAAATAAGTAATCCTGTGGTAAGAGCAGGCTGCTAGCCAGTTGGTAGACATTAATCTACTTCAACGTCTAGGTCGCTAATATTGGCTGTGAGAAAATATGAACAAGGCTGATTCAACAACCAATCACAGCAAACTTTATGTGGGCAAATATGATTCTCAGATAGATGGCTCCATTTTTCGATGTTACCCGAAACAACTAATCAGAAGCCTGCGTTTGTCTACTTGCATAAGCTATAATAATGTACAGGAAATATACATAATTATGTGTCGATTTCCGCAATAAAACGATCTGTTGCCGGCCCTTCTCTTCCGTTGTTACAATCATTCTACGAACCTTCAGTTTTGTGGTTAGACGGCATCCAAACATAAAGAACTGAATGGATGAATGAAGTATGCAACGTTTAACAAAGATATGGATTTTAACAGATAATATACAACGGCAAAATTGTCTTTCACCCAAAAATGGAAAATAGTATTTAGAGTGTAATAGTAGTATTCAACACTGATATATGCCAAAGTCCTAATTTGCAGCTACTTAGGGGCTGCCTGAATGGCGCCCAGTCAGTGTAATTTCGGTATGTGATGTGTTCCTCTTACGATAAAAGCACTACTGGTACAACGGCAGGGGCCAGTACCATCACCCAGACTTGATAGGGATTCGTTAGAAGTAGTCAATAGGTTCATGTACCTATGTTGCTGTGTGTTTCAGCAGAGGTTTGATGAGACCGAAAGTGGTATAACGAAAGGCGAAACTTCTTTACCCGCGGCTGTGTCAGGAAGTTAGCCTGGTCGTCAGAAGTCACGCTTGAAGTGCCTTGGTTTGCTCAGTCTTGGCCTATTCCTGTGAAACCTGAACTTCCCAGGCTGAGGGTGTGTGATTGCACTGTGTGATCTGAGGTCACTACCAGACGGCTCGCTTTCTCCGGGATCATCATGTATGTAGTTCTGTGGCCAGGAGACTTGTGTTCTCGTAGGTATAGTGGAGGTCATCTCTTAGTAACTGTTGTATCTTTGAACACTGACTTTGGTGACTCAAACATGTACTACGAATATCATCCCAGAGGTTCCCACACTGTTTGCTGTTTTTTGGCCATTGGACTAAGCGAAAAATGTGGTGATGACTTCATGAAGCAGCCCCGGGGGATGAAAGGCAGTTGATTTATGTTAGCACTTCACGGTGCGTCATGACTTTCTGGGTGGCGTAATGAAGGCAATAAAAATGAGTGATCCCATATGTTATTAGATGTGTCTGAGAATTGCAATCAGTAGAAAGTACATTACAGTTTTCTCTATTTTTGAAGGTTGCATTAAATGATGAACCCTTAGTTCCACTATATCGGCCTCACTAGATGTAATGTGCCTAACAAACCAGTCAATTAGCACTTCGCCCGACTTGTAAGTACTAACAAGAATACTCTTTCAAAACACACAGCTATTCAGGGATCTGCTTTGATGAGTAATGTATTTAAATAGGATAAAAAGTTAAGGTTATCAGAAGAGAAATTCTAAAACTTGTTCTGCTAGTATGGCTAGACTACGAACTCAAAGTTTGTGCGTGTTGACAGCACGAGGAAAGAGCGTAAAGTGACATCAAACCTGTCCTAATGCGTACCCATTAAAACAAAACTCAAACACGTGGAGTGAAGGCAGGAGGGTTAGATGTTTATTTAGTTATTATTAGGTTGATTCGGTCTAATCTAATTATTTTAACCCTAGGTTAATTTTGATGCAGTGACAGATGCACTACACTGCTGTGGATGTTAAATTATCATCTACAGGTTTCATCGTTCAGCATTGTCTTCTGACCATCACTGTTTAACTCGACTGCTTAAGCTGAAGCTGCCCAGTCAAGCATCCACGCTGTAGTGTTAATTTTGGTTTGTTCACGCTCTCTAGTTAGCTACGTAGATGTCACCGCCTTACATCTCTGATCGCCAAACAAGTTTTGTATTCTGACCAGTCAATCTGTTGTTCTCTTTCGACTTTCGAGAGTTCCCTAGTCATATGGAATAAGTAAACTGGAGGCTGACAGATTTATAATTGTACCATCACATAAACGTATCTTGCATGCTGGTCAACATCCTTCATCTCTAAAAACCCTATTCTCACATCATTCTACTTCTTTACTACATATCGTGCTTTATTATTTTAGTGTGAAGTATCTCTTGTTACCTATGCTGTACGTATTTGCATCTACATAATAACAGTACTGCTAATAATTGGAGTTTTATTGATTTTTTTCATCATCTCGTCAGGCATAAACAGTCAATCGATTATTTAAATATGGCGTATTTCTCAATGGATCCCTAGAATTCAAGTAATACCCTTACACTTCTCAAATTTAGTTTGATTTTATGTGTTCTTGTTCTTCGTTCTTCTACAGCTTTGTGAAGGTTGAATGAACTACATATGACCATTTCGCTCAATTTCTTGTGCTGAGTTCTTCTCAACAACCTACCCATAGGTAAGAAAAGAAGCTGAGTATGGCTGGTACGTTAAATGTTTGGAGTTCTGATAATGTACAAAAAGTCAAACAAGTGATAGGCTTTAAAGATATGCTTAAAAAACTTGACTTACATGGTGAATGCTGACGACTGTGTTTAAGGTGTTTAGTGATGAAAATTAACACTAGGAATCTTCCTACTGACATGATTGACAAATAGTATGTAGATACAGATAGAAATATTGTGGTGATTGACAATTTCTATCTCTGTATTGTTCAAATACTTACTGTTGATTTTTAATATGTTTCTTATATGAATTGCATAATAATTCCGCTAAATACAAATTCCTGGATTCCGCCCTCTCTGTGTTTTGGTTTGATTCGTGTAATTCGGTCATCTCGAAATACTAATACTACGATTACAATAAATTACTACAAATTGGCGTCGCAATGGAACTAAATAACCTGGGAAAATTTCCTCTTAATGGTTCTCCGCGGGAGGTTGCTGATTATTTGGAATGCTTCGATGCGTGGTGCATTTCAAAGAATGTTCGGGATGACAAAATACCAGCACATTTCATTACTGCTATTGGGCTAGATGCGTATAGCCTAGTAAAGACTGTCATTTCCAGATAAACCAATTTCTCTGCCATATTATAAACTCCGTGAACTTCTGATAAATCACTTTCATGTAACTACATTTGAGACGCGAGAGAGAGCTCAGTTCAACAAACTGGTACGTTCTCCCAACCAGAAGATTAGAGACTTTATTCTTCAACTCCAAATACAAGCTTCAAAGTGTAACTTTGGAGATCAGCTGCATACTCAACTACGTGATCGTCTAATTGCTGGAATCAATATTCCTAAGTTAGAGAAAGAGTTAATTCAGATTCCTTCTTGTACTTTTCAAACTGCTAAAGATTTATGTATTACATATGAAGATGTCAATAATGAATACTCTGCTCCCACTACGTCAGTGTCTGATGTTATGCTTCCTAAAGTCGAAAATACAAGTGGTAATGGAAAGCAATCCAAACTGTCGTCCACAGGTAATAGAATGCAGCGAGAGATCAAAAACATTAAACCGTGTTTTTCCTGCGGAAAGTTACATCTACGAAGCACTTGCCGTTTTCGGAGTGCTAAGTGCCATAAATGTGGTAAAGTTGGACACATCAAGACTGTTTGCAGAAGTTCGAATACTTATGTTGCTCAACATTCTTATAATTCTCCCAAGCTGTCTAGCAAAATGGAGTCAACGTGTCTTTCAACCTTTCAAAATACTCAAGTTAATCCAATGAAAACCTCCACTACAAGTACGGCAACTCAAGTGTCAACTGTTTTCAAAAATGTAACCGAGTTACAATGTGAACTGTCGAAAACACGGAAAGACCTGAATGAGATGAGAGAGCAACTGATTAAAATTGAGGAATTGCTGCATATGCATAGACTGCGTCTGTCGAATGCAGAGCATACAAGTACTCATGAAAGTCCTGCAAAACTTTTCAAATCTCGAATTCTCAAAAAGCATCTGATGTCCACGACTTCTAATGTACATTATTACAAAGGTAATAACTATAGACCTTCTGTTGGAATTATACTACAAAAAATGGGAAATCGAGTGGTGAAGATATTAGACATCAAAGATCACTCAGCTCATAACGGACACCTGGACAAAGTGACAATAAATGAAGTAGGTCGTTCCAATTATTATTTTAATGATTCCGCTAATAATCCTGATTTTGTAGATAATTCAGAAATAAGTCCAGATAATACTGATGAAAATAATATAACAGAATCAGTTAGAGGGTCGCAGCTACTTGCAAGCAAACCGAGACATCGTTATAAATACCCAAGGAGATATTCGACGTGTGGAGGATGTGGTGATTGCCAATTTCTATCTCTGTATTGTTTAAATACTTACTGTTGATTGTTAATATGTTTCTTATATAAATTGCATAATAATTCCGCTAAATACAAATTCCTGAATTCTGCCCTCTCTGTGTTTTGTTTGGATTCTTGTAATTCGGTCATCTTGAAATAATAATACTTCGATTACAATAAATTACAACAAATATGCATGTCATCTTCAAAAACATCAAAGAGACGGATTTAATAGCGAAGAGGAGAAATGAAACAACAATTGTAAAACAACAAGGAAAGAAGACAAAGTAGGACAATATGAAGAGATCTAAAATTGTGATTCTAATATGCGGTAGACGTGTTTTCCTTACACCTGTTTGCTGGGTTGATAATAAATAACTCCATTGTCAAAAAAAATAAACTTATCTAATATGGAGTTACATTTTACGCTTACATACAGACTGAATTCTGTCAGTCAAGTTTGCAATGTGGCCACCATTCTAGGTGGCTCCCCATCACGGTGCACTTTGAATTGTTGCCCCAAACAGAGGACCGGACACATTACACTAGTTATTAAGTAGTGTCCAATCAAAAGTATCTAATAGAGTCCTACACGAGTCCAATCGCCAAACCGAATAGCTCAGTGGTAATGTCTCTGAGTGCAGTACTCAATGGGTGACGTGGGTTCGAATCTTAGAAAGGAAATGAGTTCCTTCAAGGTTTCCGATACACCTTACTGACTGGTGGTTGCCAACTTGGACGACACCTAGGTTCAAGGATGTTCGTATTCTGCAAGAATATCGAATGGCTGAGAGAAGAAATTAACGGTGCCTCTGAAACAACTTGGAAAACATAAAAGAAAGATAAAAATTGCACAATGAGAAAGACATTTACGAACTGTGATACTAACTTATGGTAGAATTATTTTCCCTATATCTGTACATCGAGTTACCAATCAACCATTTCGTTTAAAACAATTAATCCCTTTCATAAATTTGGATAGTGTTATTAGAAGACGGAGATTATCTGAAAAATGTGCGGTGTATTTGTGCTATACATTTCGAACAGTCTGATCACACATTTACTTGTTATAACGATATGTATGAAAAATTAAGGGCAATTAAATTTAAAAAAGTGAAAAGATTTAAGAATCATTAACACAACGTTTGGTAATCCAATCAAATAAGGATTACCAAGGTAGGTTAAGAGTAATAATAAACTGTTTTTGAATACACAGGAGGGGGGGTACTTAAGTTAATGAAAAGCTATAATCTCAGCGTATTTCAATAAGCCCCTTGATCTTTTTTACAGATGACGATAAAGGCGGTGTTGACATCAATCTAATGGTTCATTTCGATTAGATGTTTGGCCATAGACGAAGTTGGTAGTCTGACACCTGCGTCTGTTGGTTATAAAAACAAATGAATTGTGGAAAATCAATCCTGTTAAATAAACACTACTAGAGAAACTTTAAGCCACTAGCTTGAAGCCCAAAAAGTTGCTTCTCTCTAAACTTTTACTTAATGTAATCATTCTTTTCTCAGGCGTGAGGCTAGCAACCCCACCCTGTAAACAAAAATTGCTAAAGAAACTTCAGTATGATGAACCTCCTTGCACCAAAAGAAAAAGTCTGTGTAGGAACATGGAACGTCCGAACTATGTACGAGACTGGGAAAGCTGCCCAGATCGCCAACGAGATGAAAAGATACGGAATACAAGTGCTGGGAATATGTGAGAGCAGATGGAATGGGAGTGGACTCACCAAATTGTCAACAGGTGAGTCAGTGATCTACTCCGGTCACCCAGAAGATAACCACACGCACACCGAGGGCGTGGCTATCATGATGTCACCAACGGCAACGAAAGCCCTGATACAATGGGAGGCGATTTCGTCCAGGATAATGACCGCCAGGTTCAACTCCAAAGGAAGGAAAGTGTCAATCATACAATGTTATGCACCCACAAACAACGCAGACCTCGAGAAGAAAGAAGAATTCTACAGGCAACTACAGGCAACAATGGACAATACTCCAGCTGGCGACATGAAAATACTAATGGGAGACATGAACGCCAAACTGGGACCAGACAATACGGGAAGGGAACTCATCATGGGTAGAGAAGCTCTAGGAGAAATGAATGAAAACGGAGAACTCTTCGCCGACTTCTGCGCCTTCAACGAACTGGTGATTGGTGGCAGTGTATACAAGCACAAAGATATCCACAAGGCTACATGGGTGTCACCAGACGGGCAAACCAAAAACCAAATCGACTTCATCTCAATCTCAAGGAAGTGGAGGCGCAGCCTACTGGACACAAAAGCAAGAAGAGGAGCAGACGTTGGCTCAGACCACTATCTCGTACAAGGGACAATCCAAATCAAATTAAAAGCTTTCAGGGAATCAGGAGCTGCAGATAGACCACAAGCCAAGTTCAACACTCAAAAGCTGAAGGACCAGGCTACAAAGGACATCTTCATTGCAAACATAAAGGACAAAGCTGAGACACAAATCAACACCAGCGAAAAGGTCAGCGTCGAAAAGCACTGGAACAACTTGGAAACGGTGTGGAGCCAAACCTGCATAGAAATTCTAGGCAGAAAAAAGAGACAGGACAAACAGTGGCTCACTACGGACACTTGGAAACTAATAGAAGAGAGAAGGACAGTGAAGCAAAAGATTATCCAGTGCACTGACGAGCAACAAAAACAGGAGCTGAATGCAAGCTACAATACACTGAACAAAAGAGTGAAGAAAAGTGCCAGGGAAGACAAAAGAAAATATTATGAAACCATGGAAAACGAAGCAGAACAAGCTGCAGGCAAAGGAGACCTCGCCACACTCTACCAAACAACTAGGAACCTTTCGGGCAAACGTTCGACACAGATTAAGCCAATAAAGGACGACAATGGAAAGTCAATCACCAAAGAGGTGGAACAGAGAAAGCACTGGGTTGAACACTTCAAAAGACTTCTAAATCGTCCGCCACCTACAACACGTCCAGCAATACCAACAACGGAAGCAGAACTACCAGTGAACACTGACCCCCCGACGAAATCAGAAGTCCTGAATGCAATCAAGATGCTTAAAGCTGGGAAAACACCGGGACCAGATGGAATCCCAGCAGAGGCTTTGAAAATAGACCCAGAGACAACAGCGGACTTGATGACACCACTGCTGGAGAAGGTGTGGAAAGAGGGCAAAGTACCCGAGGATTGGAAGAACAGTTACTTATTCAAACTTCCAAAGAAAGGAGACTTAAGTCAATGTAAAAACTGGCGTGGAATTATGCTTCTGTCCATTCCAAGCAAGATACTAAGTCGCATCATCCTGGAGAGAATCAAACAAGCCCTAGATGAAAAACTTCGTCCGGAACAGGCTGGATTCAGGAGAAACAAATCATGTATTGATCAAATCGCCACTCTACGGATCATCATTGAACAAAGCTTGGAATGGCAGTCACCTCTCTATCTCAACTTCATCGACTTTGAAAAGGCCTTCGACAGCGTCGATCGAGAGGTCATTTGGAAACTACTTCGCTACTACGGGGTCCCATCGACAATTATACACCTCATCCAACAGTTATACGACAATGCTGCATGCCAAGTAATCCACAACGGGAAACTTACGGAAGCCTTCGAAGTGAGGACGGGAGTGAGGCAAGGCTGTCTACTATCACCAATGATCTTCCTGATTGCAATTGATTGGATAATGCGACAGACAACGGCAACCAACGAGGGAACAGGCATAAAATGGACTGACACAAAAGACTTGGAGGATCTGGATTTCGCCGATGATATATGTCTGATTTCCCATAAACTGGAAGATATGCAAGTGAAAAGTAACAAGTTGGCAGAAGAAGCATCAAAGATAGGACTTCACGTGAACATAGATAAAACAGAGATAATGAAGATTCCTTGCCAACATCAACAGCAACAACAACAACAGACAACAATCAGCATAAATGGGAAGAACCTGAAAGAAACAACCTCCTTCACCTACCTGGGAAGCATCGTCTCAACTACAGGCGGAACTGACGAGGACATCAAAGCCAGAATCGGAAAAGCAAGACAAGCTTTCATTACTCTCAAATCTGTGTGGAGGTCAACAGCAATCAGCATCAAAAATAAGATCCGGATTTTCAACTCCAATGTGAAGTCAGTGCTACTATACGGATCAGAGACTTGGCGAGTCATAAAGAGCATCTCAAACAAACTTCAAACCTTCATTAACAACTGTCTCCGCTCAATACTCAAGATCAGATGGCCAGAAAAGATCAGCAACAGGGATCTCTGGGAGCGAACCAATCAGGAACCGATTGTGAAACAAATAGGCAGAAAGAAATGGAGATGGATTGGCCATACGCTGAGGAAACCATCAAGTGACATCACTAGACAAGCCCTCGAGTGGAACCCGAAAGGGAGGCGGCGAGTTGGTCGTCCAAGGGTGACTTGGAGGAGGTCATGCGAGGAGGAGATGAAAGCATGTGGACAGACCTGGAGCAGGGTGAAAAAGTTGTCAGAAAACCGAAGTCAATGGAGGTGCGCAGCTGAAGCCCTATGTTCCTCTAGGAACTAAAGGATACAATAATAATAATTGAAGCCCTATGTTCCACTGGGGAACGTGAAGAAAGGAAAATTGCGGAACTGTCTTGTAAGGCAAATAATAAATAAATTAAAGGGCTTATAATATAAAATTCTGCATTTGCTGTGTACAGATCAGCGAATGTTACTTTTGACAGGAAGATAGATTTGATGAATCATCATACTTCTTCCCTGATTTCCCAAAAGAAAACCATGTTATGTTATATGGGACTCTGATAGCTGTAAACAGGGTTAGTGGTATGCCTTTGACTATGCTAAATGATACTCTTTTGATTAGCATTTCAATTCTTGCAAAGAATTGGCTAAAGTCATCCTGTCGGACACTTAGCATCCTCTTTACATTCTCAGCCTTTTGCTTGTGTCTCTTCCAGTAACGCCGGGAGGATTTTCATAAGAATTTAGGCTCATGATAAAGTGGAGCGTCCAGTCGGTAGGAAAGTTAACGACATTTTGATGACACGGAACAAAATCCAGGACAGCAATGACTTCGGGAGTATTGCAGGATGGTCGGGACAGGCTCAGGGGCCTTGTCCCACGTTCGGCAGTGCCCACGTAGAAAGCGCCAGCTGGGACGGTGTGACATAAATGCTCGTGATAAAAATGAAGTACTTAGACAGGTTTTTAGATCGATATTCCACAGTTACACGGCCAATATTATCGTTTGAGAATTCAAAGCAGACGCTGTTGGCAACAAACCACTGAGAATTAATAGAAGTAACGACACTGCCACTTCGCTTCTTCCTTGAACTGCTTCGGTCTTGTCTGTACATAGTGAAACTACTTAGAGAGATTAAATTGTCATCATATGAGTTGTGGAGCCAAGTTCCTCGAAGCGTTATTGCACCTGTATTATAATAAATGTTCGAACATAGAAGAGCCTGAAAGTATCCAGCTAGTAGTGATTTCCATAGCAATGCAGAATATTTGGGGTAGACTTTGGTCGCATTTTAGAACTCTGGGGAAGTCTTAGGGCACGTTGCAGAACGGTAGGGGTAATTGCATGTACGGTCACTGGCAAGAAATCAACCAATGGGAGTAACCCATTTGTAATTCCTCAACCAATGCTGCTCGACATTCTTGTTTGCGAATTTTTCTGAGGCATTCATTGCATACTTCTATGTTTTATTTTGGAACTATTACAGTACTGTCCATCTTAAATATCATGCATAGCATGTATGTTGTGCAGACTCCAGGAACCCGTTTGTTGTAATATTTTCCAATTTTTTACAGCCCACATCAGTTTTAAGGGTTCTTCGTCCAGCCGGACCAATCCACTGAACGACCTAATTGACAGCAGACCACCAGCTAGTGTCAAACCATGCCGCCGGAAGAATTTGAGATGATGCAAGTTTATTTATTAATCATCTGTTACGACGCAGCGGAAGCTAATTTTGGCCTGAGACGATACAAGTCAGCGTTCTATCGACGTCTCAAAGAACACAATCTGGAGTGAAAGAAGCATTTAGAAATTAAGCTTGTTGTTTCATACTGATGTACACAGATTCATGTGAAAAATGGAACCACAGTAAGAAATAACTTTAGTAAACACATGTATTCCCCAAAACATTGTTATTCCAGATGATGTTTCCCGTAATAGCACAGCATCTTCACCGTCATGAATGTTTAGGGCGAACTTCAGGCGCATTGCGGAACGGTCAGGGCATGCCAGGAGGGCCTTGTCCCACGTTAGTCTGCGCGCCTGAAAAAATACTGGCTGGGTGATTAACCTTGTTTGATAATGACCTGTAGATTGTGCTCATAATCACGGGAACGGTAATCCGATGCACTGGAGTACACCTCAAGGATAGTTGCCATTCGCCATGGTGCTTTTTCTTAAGTTTATTAGAAACTCGCGAATCACCAGGTTTCTACATTTTAAATAATCACGAGAGTAGATGATACCACTTGCACACATAACTGAACAATTAAAACAAAATAATGCCGAGTAATCAGATGCAATATAAATGATGATAAATTTTGGTAGCCCAGGGTTTAATCAGGCCGCCGTATGTCAGCTAGAAGGCAAGTATGGCATACGGTCAACCTGGGACAATGGAGAGAGCGTGCATCGGTGGCACAGTGGTTAGGACTCTCGCCGACCATGCACATGGTCCGGGGTTCGAGCCCACGCCGGCGCACACCTGATATCTATGGTCGGCCTGCAAAATTTGGGCTACCGATATTAATGCTGAAAATTTCATACTTGTATCAAAAATACAGTGTGGAATCAAGCTGTAAATAAAAAATAAAAAAATAAATATAAAATGAATCTGAGACGGTTTTGGCTTATCCACAAAACTGATATGCAGTACTATTATTGACATCGCTCAATCGTCTGGTAATACTGATCCACCATACGAAATGGAAATCTGGAAGGAATTCCGGGTACAGAAGTGCCACAAGACACTTGACTCATACTCTTTTTAAGATGCCGCCAGGTCTAAAGTCAAAGAACTGACTGAAATCTCCAAGAAAGTATGGGGAAGTCAGAGTTTTCTAGCAATGACGAGAGGGTTCATAGTCGTACCTATTCTTAAAGTAACGTCTGAGAACATCACCTCCGTATTAGTAAGTAACCGGTCGCGCCAATGATATTTGCTTCTAGCTTCCTGCCCAGGCCGCATAAAGTGTTTAGGCCTTAAATAGTATTACACGTGAGTTTGTTATCCATGCTGTTCCAACACGCAGAAATATCAAACTGTTTACTATAGAGTTTACAGTTTACAATTTATTTAGGATAGTAGGCTATATGCCCGTGTTAATCCTTTCGATTTATTGCACACAGGAGGTCCAATCTCGCCTTGAATGAATCAACGGATGGCGCTGATACGACGTGTTCCGGTAGGGAGTTCCAATGGTTCACAATTCGATGCGAAAAACGGATCTCCAGACGCAGACGATTCGACCGTGGTTTTTGAACCTTGAGGTGATGTCCTCGCAATTGGTTGGTGCTAGAAGGAAGAAATAATTTAGATAAATTAGCTCCAAAATCATTTCTTAGGATACGGTATGCTAGTATTAGGTCACCCCTAAGTCGTCTGTATGATAGTGGAAATAAACCCGGTCGACTTAACCCCTCCTCATATGACAGGGTTGAGAGACCCTTTATTAGCTCAGTTCCTACTCTTTGCACCCTTTCTAATAAGTCTATTTCGTATCTGAAACACGGGCTCGTTGCCTGGATCCCATATTCCAAATGAGGTCTGATATAAGTCGGATATAATATACGAAATATATCAGCGTCAAAGTTCGCAAAAGCCTTGCGTATGGCCCATAACATTCGAAAACCCTTAGTGGCTGCAGTTCTACAGTTTGTTGCTGTTTTCAAGTCATGCTGCACAGCCACTCCCAAGTCCTTGTACTCAGTGACCACTGGGAGAGTAATGCCATTCATTGAGTAATTGTGCACGTGACTATGAGATACATGCATAACTACACTCTTGCTTAAGTTAATCTCCAAGGCCCAGTGCTTACACCAATCACTTAACGAGTTTAAATCTTCCTGCAAAGCAAGTTGTCAATGGAGTTGAAGATTGAACGATCAATTCTTGGTTGTTTGCTCAAAATCAACTTCCCCGATTTTCGCGGAGGCATCAATACGACAGTCATCGTCTCATCGGTCGCTGTTCAGAAAGAAGAGTGAAACATCGTCAGAAAAAAAAAAAAAAAAAAAAAAAACCTTAGTTTGCTTAGTTCGTTTATTCCTTTTATATGTTGGTGTAACAATAAAGAAATAACAAGCGGCAGATCGGTGTTTTGGTTTTTGCGTCCGTTATTACTAAGCGTTTCTGAAACTCAAAGGAACAGCGTGGGCCCGAGCGTAGCGAGAGCTGGGCATTAACGGTTTATGAGACGTGATTGACAGTTTCTGACGATAGAAACAGATCTGGCGGATTCAAACAGTTGGTGAAAGTTTGGATAGTCGCCGTTCATTTTTCCTGGTGCCGGTCAAGTCCTCTTTGAACAAGCAATATCTGGAACTTTTTGGAATTGGGTCAAGTTCAACAATGCCTGGGTCAAAGAAGGGACAGAGTGTCTTGGATGCAAACAGGAAAGTAAGTCATGGTGACTTGTCTGTTAATTGTAACGATGTGTCTGATGTTAAGCATGACATGGTTGATGTTACTGTTTCGCCGTTCAGGGATAATAGGAACATCAAACTCCCTAAATTTGAACCACGGTGTTTTGATGGAAACCCGGCTGATTATTTACAATTTGTAAAGGAGTTTGAGATCATGTTGAGTGGTTTTTTATTAAATGATGAATTGAAGTTAATGTATTTGATGAGATATTGCACTGGAGATGCTGCAAGAGCTATACAGTGTTGTAAGTTTATGAAGCCAAAAGAGGGCTACGATGAGGCTATGAGCATATTACGTCAAAGGTTTGGAAGACCTTCGATGATTGCAGGGAAATTATTCGAGGCTGTTAAGGGTAATGGTGGTCAATTACAGGATGACTCCCAGGCACTCACTGAGTTTTTAGATAATTTGCTAATTTACAAGAATGGAATGATTTCGATGAATCGCACGAGTGACCTCAACTCGAGTTTTATACTAGAAGTAATAGCAAGACGTCTACCTACTCGACTGCAAAGGAAGTGGGTGAAGATGAGCTCCCGTATGGAGGATGAGGGTATCGAGCCAAAGTTTGATGATATCCTGAAACTGGTAAATACTAGTGTCAATCAATCTATGAGCAAGTTCGCCAGTCTATTACATCTCACCCCTAGAATAGAGCAGTCTGAGATCAAAATGCAATCATTGATGACGAGTAGGCCTCAGAGAGGTGGATATCGAGAAAGCTCCATGATGTCTAGTAATGCATATAGACCTAGTGAGTGTAACAGGTTTCGTAGTACATCCTCAACAGATAAGTTACAAGATGCAAGACAAACACGGTTTTGTTTTACACGTGTGCAAGAGGTGCATACAGAAGTGAACTGTGAACCGGTGAGCAAGTTCAGTGATAAGCTAAATGTAAACTCCAGGCCTGACTCCGAATTGTGTGACGATAACGGTGTTGTGAAGAAGTCTGTAGTTGCAACTGGTAAGCCGTTGTTGAATAGAGTGTCACAGAATAGAGTTACTGCTTCAGAGTGCAGTTCTGACCCTACAAGTTTACAAGGTATTACTAGTCAGAGTGAAGATATAAAACCTTTAAGGATTTGTGAGGAGGAACCAAAATTGTCTACTTCTGTTATTAAAGAGTTTGAAAATGATGAACTTGACGGTAAATTGAATATTTGTGGTAATGATCATGATAGTGCAGATTTGTCTTTGGTTGATCATGATGAGATGAGGGATATGCCTACTACTGCTAAGTTAAATAAAGGTTCTGTACAACTACAACGTGAAGTAGAATTGAACGCAGATGCAGTTCCAGAAGGTGTGCATACTTGTGAGACAGTCAGTGTAATTGATCAGCGTGTAGCCCACCTATCATCAGATGATAGTGCTAAACCCGAACTAGTAGTGAAAGACAGCAGTGGTGGTAATCTTGCAGTTGGACAACTATCTGAGAGCCGAACAAGAACAGCTTCTGATCCACCACTAAGTTCATCACCTTGTGTCACTCAGTCATCGTTGGTGCTGTCATCCACAATGAAACAGACACCCATCAACTCAAGTATCTTGTGCAATGACTATGGTAGTATCAGTTCGTTTGAAAGGACGAATATCAATGGTCAGTTTAGTGTGGATAAGCCAAGTGTAAAGGAGAGAGTTATTGTTAAATTGACTTGCACGAATAAAGGCATTTCTAGTTTCAAGTTACTATTTGAATGTTATTATCTTTGGTGTAAATTACTCTGTTTCTATACTTGGTTGATGAGATATGTCGTGTGTTTGTTGGTCATCTATATTCTACGATACAATGACATGGGCGTGTTGCCGTTCAGATTTGAGGATATAGCTGATAGAAGGAAGTTAGCAAATGAACTCTGCGACGATTTTCCAACCTAGGGCGTCAACCTGAGAAGGGTTGTAGGCGTACTGCTGTAAGTCCTACAGTTCTTCAAAGGGTAGCGCATCAATGAGCAGTCCAATGTGCTTGGTGTGTGATTTTGTACATATGTTCATATTGTATATACTGAATTGATATCATCTGTCATCTAGCTGTTGGTAATTCTGTTTGTGTCCGGACGACTTCCACTTGGATCATCAACCTGAGAAGGAATGTAGGCGTACTGCTGTAAGTCCTACAGTTCTTCAAGGGTAGTTTGTCATGCCGGAATCCACATTATTTGATGTAGTGATTGTACATATGTTTGTGTTAAATAGTTGTGTGAGTTCCAATTGATGTAATTGTTGGTTAATCTTGTTTGTGTCCGGACATTCCACAACTTACAATCGTCAACCTGTGAAGGCTTGTAGGCGTACTGGTGTAAGTCCTGCAATTCTTCAAGGGTATTCCATCAAGACATGAAATGCGAGTTTGTGTGTACTGTTTGTATATACGTGTGGTGTGTCATATCAATTGGTGTTATTTGAATTCATTGTGTTTACTCGTTGTTTTCGTACCTCGTTGTTATTGCATAATTTTGTTAAAATTTTCGTCGTGATTACTTCCAATGTTGTGTCCACTCTTCTACATCCGTGAATGAATTGATTGATGTTAAGGACAGCAGATGGGTCGTATACGCCGGGGAGGCTAGGCTATTGCTGAGAATGAAATGCACACGGAGATAATTGTTAGCTGCGGTCCGACACGCCGGGGAGAAAGAGTGTAAACGACTGAGGCTCGCATGCGTCACCGCTACTAGAACTGAGGCAGAATGAGTGACAAGCGATTTCAGTGGTAATTGATAGTGAGTAGATTAGGATGTGCGTAGAGTATCGTGAGGTGGTGCTATGGTCACATTGCATTCTGCAAGAGTCATTCTAGCAAGCGGCGATTGTGTTGCAAGATGTCAAGAGGAGGTCTCTGTCTGGAGGCGCAGGTCGTCATTGATGTGTGAGATTGTGCTGTGAGTATGCTTGTGGTGTGTTGGCTTTTCTGTTTGTTTTCCATTTCAGCTCTGTCCGTGTGACCCAGGTTCTCGCAATGGCATCCAAGTCAACGTGCATTGATCGTGAAGGAAAAAAGGGATGGATCCCTTTTTTGCCGGGGAGTGTCAATGGAGTTGAAGATTGAACGATCAATTCTTGGTTGTTTGCTCAAAATCAACTTCCCCGATTTTCGCGGAGGCATCAATACGACAGTCATCGTCTCATCGGTCGCTGTTCAGAAAGAAGAGTGAAACATCGTCAGAATTATTGTAATATTTGTTTTCAAACCTTAGTTTGCTTAGTTCGTTTATTCCTTTTATATGTTGGTGTAACAATAAAGAAATAACAAGCGGCAGATCGGTGTTTTGGTTTCTGCGTCCGTTATTACTAAGCGTTTCTGAAACTCAAAGGAACAGCGTGGGCCCGAGCGTAGCGAGAGCTGGGCATTAACGGTTTATGAGACGTGATTGACACAAGTTGATCACTGTCATCGCGCAAAGCCCTCCATATCTTGATGTCATCAGCAAACAGTAAGCAGGATGACTTAACTACCAATGGAATCTCATTGACATAAATCAGGAAAAGAAGTGGGCCTAGAATTGTACCCTGAGGAACGCCACTCTTAACCGATTCCCATGTTGATAAAACCCCGTTAACTCGTACTCTTTGTCTTCTGTCCTTTAGAAAGTCTTGAATCCAGTCGGTAACCACTTTATTGATTCCCAGACTACCTAACTTTACTAGAAGACCTGAATGAGAAACCCTGTCAAACGCCTTGCTAAGGTCTATGAATATGGCATCCACCGGTATATTAGCATCAGCTGAGCTTGCCCAACTTTCTCTGGCCAAAAGAAGGTTGGTCAAGCAAGAATGACCTGCTCTAAAACCGTGCTGTTCCACAGTGAAAAGTTTGTTCCCTTCAATGAACTGAATCCAATATCCTGATTACGAGCTAGTATAAACCAGTGATTTCTTTGAGCTCGCTTCTTGATTGTGAGGTAGAGGTTCCAGATCTTCGGTGAGCTTCTGCGTAGTAAGTCCCGACACTCGACTGCTTTAGCTCTGGTAGACTCCAGGAGGAGTGGTGCGGGGATTGGTCGAGATGTGGTTTGTAGTATGCAGTATGTTAGGACTGTATTGCTGCCGTGAATGGAGTTTGACCTAACTCCCCTTGGTCATTCGGTGTAGTCATAAAAGCAGAATAGTAATAATAATAATAATAGGTTGTAGTGTAGATAATATAGGTTGAGATAAGTGGAATAATAAAGGTGACCTAAGGAAAAGATAGAGTGAGAGAAGGCAGAATAGGTCGTGGGGATTTAGTTTGTACGCTTATTCATTGACAGTTTGGTTTCAAATTTTATGAGGATAAGCCATTGAGACACAAACCTTGCATTTCTGCATGATTGTCTAGCTTCCGCTTAAAAATCTCCAGAGATGGCGCTGTAGTCACGGCCGCCGGTAAAGCGTTCCAGAGACGGCAAACACGAAGCGAAAAGAAATGTGATCGCACTCGAGTCTTTGGTCTCTGGTGTGCTATCCTTAGCGGGTTACCTCGTGGAAGCCTATAATCGCTTAATGGCAGGATGCTTTTATTTGGGTGGGCCTGGTCATTTAGGATCTTGTAGACGGTGATGAGGTCTCCCCTGTGCCTACGGTAACTAAGTGTGAAAAGACCTAATTTCTTTAGTCTTTCCTCATATGATTTGTTGCGGAGGCCGATCACCCATTTTGTCGCTCGTCTCTGGACACTTTCTAGAATGTTAGCATCCCTTTTGAGTAGCGGAGGTGCAATGATATTATGCACCTCAAGGTGTGGCCTCACATATGCCTTGTATAGCCTTAAGAACAGTTCGGGAGTGAGAGCTCCCAGCTGCCTGTGCATAAAGTGTAATGTTGCGTAGGCTTTGGCGACGTCCCTCGAGTAATTTCCACTGGTGTCTAGCTTTTCTGTTAGAATAAGACCTAGATCACGCTCTGATGGAACACAACTCAAGTTCTGGCCACCAAGGGTGTAATTTACACTCTGTGACCTGCCGGAATGAAGCTGCACTACTTTGCACTTCTTTAGATTGAAAGGCATTCCGTTAGCCAAAGCCCAATTTCCCAGAGTTTGCAGGTCAGCCTGCAATCTATCTGAGTCTTCCGATGAGTTTATTGCTCTCCAAATCTTTACGTCGTCAGCGTAAAGAAGCGCAGAGCAGTTTAGTTGGGGGGCAGGTCATTGATAAAAATCAAAAACATCAACGGCCCTAGGATAGAACCCTGAGGAACCCCTGATGCCGAGGTGTGCCAGGATGATCGGATGCGGTTGACTTTGGTGCAGAATTCTCTCTCGCCTAAGTAATCTGTCAGCCATGCGAGAAGTGCTCCAGAAACTCCCGCCTTGCCTATTTTGTGAAGGAGCAGACCATGGTGAACTGTGTCGAATGCTTTCGCAAAGTCGAGAAAGATCACGTGGGCTGGTACCTTTTTGTCCCAGGATAGTGTCCAATCGTTCCAGGCTAGTAGAAGATTCGTCACGCAGGATCTTCCCCTCCTGAAACCGTGCTGTGCTTCGTGAAGAAGGTTAGTCCCATCGAAGTATTTTCTCATGTGGTCGTCAATGAGACTTTCCAATATCTTCGATACCACTGGAAGTAGAGCAACTGGTCTGTAACTGGTCACATTCTGCCGGTCACCACCCTTGAAGATAGGGGATAGGATTGCACGTTTCCATTCACATGGAAGTTTCCCTACATCAAGGGAGTGTTGGAACAGATCACTTAGGGGTTGACAGAGACTTTCTGAACACTGCTTCAGGACAGATGGTCTGATGCCATCACAACCTGGAGACTTTCCCGAAGCCAACCTTCCCAATTTTGCAAGTACCATAGCCGGGGTAATTTGAAATGTCCCCAGCAGGTTTTCGTGTGTTGGTTTTGCGATGTAATCTGGATGTTCTGTAGGGGTAATATCCTCGTTACTATTTAGTTGCCTGTGAAAGGCTAGGCTGAATGTCTCTGCCATTTCAAGACTAGTAAGAGATTTCCCATCAGAACCCACTAGATTGCATGCTCCCTGGTTGGTCGGTTTTCTTTCGGCCATAAACCTGTATAGGCTTTTGGGGTTCACGAGAAGCTTATTGGCGAGGTCTCCCTGAAATGTCCTTCTATCGCTCCGGACTCGTATGTTACATCGATTCCTGAGTTCAAGGTACACTTCATATTCGGGTTGACTCTTCGATCGTCGCCACGCGAACCAGGCTTTACGCTTTGCCTGCAGAAGGCGTTGTGTCCCTCTTTTCAGCCATGATCGTTGCTTCCTAGCTTTTGGTGAGACTAAAGGAACAGTGTCTGAGACCGCCTGGTGAATGATCTCCTTTACCACTCTCCAGTGTTCTTCTACTGTTAGCTCTGTCCATTTTTTAGGCCAGTTTGCTTCAGACAGAAGTCTTCGCATTTTGGTAAAGTTGGCTTTGTTATAACACAGATAGGGCTGTGTATTGTCCCACTGTAAGCGCTCGCGGAGGACTATGTCGAATACTATGACCGCGTGGTCACTACTACCTATGGGAGTCGTGATCTGAACGTTTTCCACTAGTAGCTGGTCACTAGTGAGCACGTAATCCAGTCTAGAAGACTTCCCATCAGGGCCCCATCTAGTATCCATCTTGACATTTTCAGTGAATCCAGCCTTCCTGATGGTATGCAGCAGATTTCGATCAAATCTATCATGGGCTTTTCCCGACACCAAGTTAAGAGATGGGGCATTGAAGTCACCAGCTATGACAATTTGATCATAACCCATGTCTTGAGTCGCTGAAATTGTATTTAGCAGTACCTGGTTGTGGTCTGCTCCACATGAAGGTGATCGATAAATGCTGCCCACTAGATATTTGCAGTACCCAACGGTGAAGTGGCACCATATGGAGTCAGGGAGCTCTGTGAGGGGAGGGTCCGTCGCGTGAACACATCTGAGCTGTTTGTCGACGTATATGGCGACTCCACCTCCTTCTTTCAGGTCCCTATCTCGCCTGACTAGGACCATATCATTTATACTGACTTCGCTGTCTGCCACCGTAGGGGTTAGCCAGGTTTCCGTCAGTATTATGATTTTGGAGTTTAGTTGTGATTGTAGGTGTCTAAGTTCAGCTATTTTGCCTCTTAGCCCTCTCACATTACTATACAGGCAACTGGTAGTCAGTCTCACCACTTCCCCGTATTGGGGGGTAGTTGACTTGATATTGGCTATCGGTTGAGGAGTTATCCTACGAACTAGTTGGCCGATTCCCCAGGAACCGGCCTGTTGGCGTTTTTTTCTTCTAGTTCAGTTGGAGCACTCGGATGACACTGGCTATCATCGTCACGAATTATCCTTTCTAGTAGTTTAACAACAATACTGGTCAAACTAACAGGACGATAGTTCTGAACTAAGTTTCTAGATCCGGTTTTGAAGACCGGACTAATGATGGCATCTTTCCAGTCTCTTGGACATTTAGACTGGTCCAGAGACATATTGAAGATTACCGACAATGGCTCGGCTATGCTTTCAGCCAATGCTGTTAATATACGTGGGTGGAGTTCATCAGGGCCACTGGACTTACCAGGATTGAGCCTTAGAAGCCACTTTAGGACAGTATCCTTTCCAATGTATAAGGGTGCCATTTTCAAGTTACCTTTTGGAAAATTTACAAAGCTGGTATCAATATTATCGGAGAATACTTGACTAAAGTGCTTGGACAAAGCCTCAGCCTTAGTCAAGTTATCCCCAGCCATGTTTGTCTGGTCATCTTCAAGTATAAGAGGTGGGATAGCATCACTCTTACGTGTTCTTCTCTTGATATATGAGAAGAGTCTTTTTGGGCAGCCTGGTGAACTTTTAACTAACTGGGTTTCGTAAGCTATCCTTGACTGGTGGATCAAAGTTTTACACTGGTTTCTGGTTTCACAGTATTTCAGCCGAAACTGCTGTAGCCCAGTAGAAACAAAGAGATTCCAGAACCTTTTTCTCCGTCTTAGGAGTGTTATAGCTTGTCTTTTTATCCATGGTGGCCGATTTGTTGGCCTTTTAGGAACCCTCCAGGGGATGAGATCAATGGTAACCCTCTCAAGTGTATTCTTAAATCTATCCCATTCATCTTCAATGGATGAGACAATGTTGACTGACCAGTCGGCAGTTGAAGCACGCTCCTTTATAATAATAATAATAATAATTATAGTATATTCTCATTTTGTACATGAGAGACGCCAGTTTACAGGCATCATCAATATGATAAATTACATATACGATTAGCAATCATAATTAATAATAATGTTTTAATAAAGTACACATTTTTTCCTACTTGTGTAGGACACACCAAATATACAGGCATGGATAAGCATTAATTAAATTTCATAAATTCGGTTTATGGTTAAGTTACATGGTTGCTGGCGTTTTTGTTTTAATAATAATTATAATAATGTATATTCTCATATAAACATATAAATTTACATGAAAATGCATACCATTTTTTAGGTCTGTGGGAACAATATGATAACCAGTCATTCAATGGAGCACATCATGAAATATAGGAATATTGACTTCGCATTAACAAAAAAACCCAAGTAAGTTTTGGATGGATTAAAAATACTTGGGAAAAAATAAAGCTTGAAGTTATTCCACAATATAACAAGTCATTCAATGGAGCACATCATGAAATATAGGAATATTGTCTTCGCATTAACAAAAAAACCCAAGTAAGTTTTGGATGGATTAAAAATACTTGGGAAAAAATAAAGCTTGAAGTAATTCCTCAATATAACCTGGGTGTGTACAAATCCGAATCTCATTTTTGATTTGATTTATATCCAAATTGGGTAATAAGGAAGCTATTTTTACAGAATCGTGAAGTTGTATTACAAATTGATACTTTTCCATTGGTATAAGAGTATATTCCACAAATGTAATCCACAAATGTAATCCAGGTTGCGTCGTGGAGAAAGTTAATTCGTTATTAACCAGGCAACTGAAAGATACGGGACCAATAATGTTTGCAGATCATTTGTCATTGTAAATGGTCAAATATCCACATTATTCATTCTCATTCAAAAAGTCAAATGGAAGCTGAAATGGTGAGAGAAAAATGAAGACAAACAACAGCAACGCAAAAGAAAGCAACGGGAGTCCTTAAGGAGTGATTAATAAATATATACATATATATTCTGTTTAGTAACTGTGGTTATTTTGGTACACAAACTAACTAGTCCCGTTATGCTAACTTTTATATTATGTGTAAACTAATATTATTACTGTCCTGTGTAGAAATGTTAATCATCTAGTTCCAATAATATTAAAATTTATAATTGTAGTTTGTTGTAACTACACGTTTAAAGAACTTAAAATATCTATGTAGGGTGAAAAAGAAGGTGTAAGAGTCAGGCGCAAAAGTGCATTGTCATCTTTGAGCAGTCTGGTGACTGAGGAGATGAACACTGGAAGTGTGTTTGCATCGCGCACATTAGCTGGTAGTCTATTCCAAATGACTGAAAACTTATTTAAGAAGAAGTTGTACCGCACGTAAGTCTGACAGTGCTCTATAGCAGCTAGGTTGTGATGATTTCTAAGATTGTAACTGACGACAGCGGTAGGTTTAGTTATTGGCTCGGAGGAATGCAAGAGAAGATTAGTTAGCTTATAGTAAAAGATTAGGTTTAGCTTAAGGCGTCTTTTCCAGAGGGGTTCTAATCTTAGTCTTACGCATCTCTCATGGTATTCCAGACTACTTTCTAAACCAAGAGTTCTTGAGGTAAACTGCCGTTGCACTCCCTCTAATTTAAGCTTGTCATTTTGTCTTAGTCCGCTAAGAATAAACGTGCAGTATTCTAAGATAGGTCGGACACATACTTTGTATAATAAAACCCTAGTTTCACAACAAAAGAAATTGCGTGTTATGCATCCTATCAGCCTACGCGTTTTACGTCTGGCATAATCAGTCTGTTCAGCGAACGTTAGGTTACTAGAGTATCTAATACCGAGATCTACGACTGAATTGAGCTTAGCTAGTTTTCGCCCATTTATTTCAAGGTTTAGATCAAGCTTACTGTTGCCGATACAAATCCAGCCGCATTTGTCAATGTTAAAATTTAGGCAGGATTCAGCACACCACGTTGCAAGGCTACTTAGTTCAAGATGTATTTTATCTACCATATCGCTTAATTCATGAGTGTAGCAGGAGTAGACGACTTTGAGGTCGTCAGCATATAGGAATGGTTTACCTGAGGTGAAGCACTTGCAAATGCTGTTAATGTAAACTGTGAATAAAAGTGGACCTAGGACACTACCTTGCACGACCCCACTTGAGATCTGCCTAGGGTGAGACAATACAGATCCAACTTTGGTTATTTGTACCCTGTTGCTTAGAAATGATTTTAACCAGTTCAGTAATGGGTTGCGAATTCCACAAGAGTACAGCTTCTCAAAGAGAATACTGTGAGATACCATGTCAAATGCCCTAGATATATCGAAGTAGAGAACAACGACTAGCTTACGTGCTTCGTGATTACTAGTGATGCAGTTGAAAAAGTCGAAGTGGCAAGTAACGCAGGATCTATTTTTGAGAAATCCGTGTTGAGACCTTGTAACAAGATCTTCCCTAATTAGGTAGTCTGACAATTGATCCTTTACAACTTTCTCCATGATTCGTGAGATAACTGGGGTTATATTTATGGGTCTGTAATTGCGGACGTTTGCCCTATCACCAGATTTGTAATGTGGAATTATGAAGCTAGTTTTCCACTCACTAGGGTAAGTGCCAGTGTCCATAGATATTGAGAAGAATTTAAGAAGTAACAGGGGTATATCACACCCACTGTTTTTGAAAATTATCGAAGCTAGGCCATCCGGTCCCGTACTAGTGGAAGGTTTAAGGCTTTTAATTGCTTGTACTATTAACTGATTAGTGAACACAATGCATGTCAGCATACCAAACACTAGGCCGGGATTTGGGTTGAAAACTGACTAAATTGCCAGCCCTTAAGTTAAAATCTAACACCCCATGATCACTGTTTGCTAGAGGTGGATGAATAACTAGACCATCCACGTCGTCGTTGTCACGAGTAAGCACTAAGTCCAGCAAGGAAGATCCTTGGGTAGAATCGAATCTTGTACTACCTAAGACATGTTGTGTCAGGGCATTTTCCATGGCAGTCAAGAGTAACCGGCTGTCAAACTTATCAGCGGATCCTGGAGATGTGACAGCTACCCAGTCTATATGAGGTGCATTAAAATCACCTAGAATAAGACAGCTACTGTGTTTACTCCATTGTTTGAGGTGATCTAAAATGAAGTCATCACACTGACAATAGGGACTTCTAAACAGAAATCCAATGAGTAGAGTGCCGGTTGCAAAGCTTACTTCACAGCTAATTACCTTACCTGTCCCACTGTCATGAGCTTCAGATTTCACGGAACGAACATGTAGGGAGTTGTTGATGTACAGAGCAACCCCGCTACCTCTACGACCCTTAACCCTGTCGCTGCGCAAGCAACTAAATCCGCATAGCTCAGGTGTGTCATCTAATCCAGAAACCAGCCATGTTTCAGTAATGGCCACAATACCTGGGCTAAGGCCTTCTACTAATACACCTAGCTCGTGAAATTTGTTCCCGATACTACGTATATTAGTGTACACTACCTTCAGGCTTCCTATGCGGTCTGGCTTATCCACACAGGTCTTGGAAGCATACGTTTCCAAGACCTGACTATTTGAAAACCCACCAGTTTAAGGTTAGTCTCACCGTTTTTACGTCTTGTTTCTAGCTGGGACAAAACTTCTTTTCGTTTAAGTCTGTCTTCAAGAAATAAATCAGGTCTGGCTGAAATTCCTGACCCGGCAAGGTTGTGTACATTAGCCAGTAGATGATTCCGTTCATCAGGAGAACCTAAGACTACTTTAAGCAACCTACGCTGACTAGAACATTCATCACCTCTTTTGCCTATTCTAATCAGCTTTTTAATCGATACTCCAGGGAAGTTCGCTGGGAGCATCTTCCTTATAATACTACTCACTAATTTAAGGTCGTGATCGTGCCTTTTCACGGGATCAGATTCTTTGGACTCTTCCCAATTTCCAACAATTATGTTAGAGTCTAAGGAGAGCTTGTCGTAATTAGCAGTGGCTACGTCCTTCCTTACCACTATTGATGCAGCCTGGCTACAGGTGACAGACGTTTGCCTACCATCAATATTACTATATTTCTTCCGACTGCTTATTTTTGTTACCCATTTATCATCTGCCTGTAGTAGCTTCTCAGGGCTGCTGCAGTTTTTGATGGTACAATCAAGATCAGTGTCTGCACCACCTTCATGGTGAACTTCGCTTACGGTGTTCTCTGGTTCTAAGATGCTGTTTACAGCTTCCGTTTTGTTACCTTCTCGCTTGCTAAGACGCTTCGAACGCCTAGTAGGTTTTACTTCCGGGGTAACTTGGATAGTAACCGCCGGTGTGATAACATTCATGATGGCACTTACTGCGTCATCTTCAGACGGGCAGTCCGTGTCACTCTTACTAGCCACGCTATCATCAGGAAGTTCCATGGCTTTAGACAGCAGTTCGTGAGCCTCCCTTATTAAGGTCATCTTTGGGGAACAACACATTCTGCACATCCAGTGGGATGTTGGAGCAGTACAACGTTTGTATGCAGCTGGACGTAATCCAGTACACATCTTATGATACCACTTTTCACAGTTATTACACTGTATTCCATCATCTACCAAAAAGTAACACTCCGCCCTATTACATTTATGTGGTACTTTTGACATAATGAACTTCTACTGGAAACAGCCAAGACAATTTACCCAATAAAGACTATATAAGTGGTTAAAATAAAAACTTAACAGATAAAAGTCAAGTTAAAGTTTTTTTTTAAATGTTCTCGAAGTGAATAACACAACAAAACAGCGATTTGTGAAAAACGTGAAATACGTGAAAAAAGCACTCCCTTTCAAACAGCGCGCGCTGTTTGGCACCGTTTACACAGAAAACCAACTTAGAAGGGAGAGATTTATCGCCGCATGGAAAATGCATATCACCAAAAATCACCAATAATAATATGATTATTTTGTCTGACCAATATATCCATATTTCGTGGTATAACAAGACTTCCTGCTTGAGCAGCATGCACCAATAAAAATCCAAAGAGCCGACCCTTAATCGACATTAAGGTCGTCAAGTGTTTGAGCTACAGATCCTTGAACAGTCACTCATAACATGCCTTCTGCTGTCCAAGAACGTGAGAATCGATTTCAATAAGGAAGCTGAATTTCATATGGTTTGTCTATTTGTTCATGAAGTGTTCACCAATCATCAGTCGCTAGAACACTGTCACAAGTGTTACAAGTCAGCAGGCAAAATATTTTCTGATACTGGAAATGAAATAAAATCGGTGGACAGCGCAGCACCTTAGAAATTCTTGTTATAAAGAGGTATTGATGAGAAGGTGGCCAAGCCTCAAGAAAAAACTTTGGGTAGAATTAATCCAGGAAATCGGTGATCAATGCCGTTCTCAACCAAATGTCACCCAGGTTCAACATTTCCCTGTAATTTGCCATCAGTGGATGCAACAGGCACCGCATGATTAGCTCTTGTGGATACAGATATGAGGATTTTGACCAAGCTGAGATAGAACCAAACTGTACCAATATCAACTGACCAAATCCTAAACAAAACCTAACGGCTACAAATAGAATTATATCGATAGCAGAATGTTGAAGACTGCACGATAATTGTTCTGTTAAATAAAATGTTGCAGATAATCATGGTGAAAACCCTCACATATGGGGTTACCCGGTGTCCAAATACAAACAACACAACAATTGAACCCAAGGATTGTTTACGATCAGTGAGATATCAGTTCAAACAAGAAATGTACACGCGCCAAATGAAGCACAGACGGTTTGATTAGCACAAAATTGCTTTTAAAGTAGAACTTTAGTGTTTGAAGGTGAAAATACTGGGCAGAACGATGACATTGTTGAGGTAACAGCTCTGGCCTTCTATCTTTAAAAATCCTCCCATACCTTGAATATGCAGACACTATCGTCATTTAACAGCCAAAAGGTGGAACATCTGCCACAAATATACTGACTCTCAGACTTCACCGAATGACTATTCCAAAAGACTAGACGAAACATTGAAGACACAATTAGATGCTGGTAGTGCTATCAGTTAGCTACACTATGCCAGCCCCTTTTGAACGCAGTCTGCCTGATTACTCGATAAATGACTATTCTACCTAACTTGTAAGTACTGACAACGAGATGCAAATCAAGAAGACTCAGTTAATTAATGACGTACTGTAATGAGTAGTATATTTGAATAAAATAAAAAGTTATCCCTATTTAAGTGAAAGGATAAAGGACATATCTAACTAGTACGGCTTAATCACGTATTCCGGGAATGTGCACATTAATGGCACAAAGGAAAAGCGAAAAATGGTGTTCGGGTGAGTTCACTGTGTACACTTAAAAACAGAAACTTTAAACACTGCAAGGTCCCCTAAAACACTTAAAAGTAGTTGTATTTTAGAAATAAGTAATCCTGTGGTAAGAGCAGGCTGCTAGCCAGTTGGTAGACATTAATCTACTTCAACGTCTAGGTCGCTAATATTGGCTGTGAGAAAGTATGAACAAGGCTGATTCAACAACCAATCACAGCAAACTTTATGTGGGCAAATATGATTCTCAGATAGATGGCTCCATTTTTCGATGTTACCCGAAACAACTAATCAGAAGCCTGCGTTTGTCTACTTGCATAAGCTATAATAATGTACAGGAAATATACATAAATATGTGTCGATTTCCGCAATAAAACGATCTGTTGCCGGCCCTTCTCTTCCGTTGTTACAGTCATTCTACAAACCTTCAGTTTTGTGGTTAGACGGCATCCAAACATAAAGAACTGAATGGATGAATGAAGTATGCAACGTTTAACAAAGATATGGATTTCAACAGATAATATACAACGGCAAAATTGTCTTTCACCCAAAAATAGAAAATAGTATTTAGAGTGTAATAGTAGTATTCAACACTGATATATGCCAAAGTCCTAATTTGCGGCTACATACGGGCTGCCTGAATGGCACCCAGTCAGTGTAATTTCGGTATGTGATGTGTTCCTCTTAGGATACAAGCACTACTGGTACAACGGCAAGGGCCAGTACCACCACCCAGACTTGATAGGGATTCGTTAGAAGTAGTCAATAGGTTCATGTACCTATGTTGCTGTGTGTTTCAGCAGAGGTTTGATGAGACCGCAAGTGGTATAACGAAAGACGAAACTTCTTTACCCGCGGCTGTGTCAGGAAGTTAGCCTGGTCATCAGAAGTCACGCTTGAAGTGCCTTGGTTTGCTCAGTCTTGGCCTATTCCTGTGAAACCTGAACTTCCCAGCCTGAGGGTGTGTGATTGCTTTGTGTGATCTGAGGTCACTACTAGACGGCTCGCTTTCTCTGGGATCATCATATATGTAGTTCTGTAGCCAGGAGGCTTGTGTTTTCGTAGGTATAGTGGAGGTTATCTCTTAGTAACTGTTTTATCTTTGAACACTGACTTGGGTGACTCAAGGATGTACTGCGAATGTCATCTTAGAGGTTCCCACACTGTTCGCTGTTTTTTAGCCATTGGGACTAAGCGAAAAATGTGGTGATGACTTCATGAAGCAGCCCCGGGGGATGAAAGGCAGTTGATTTATGTTAGCACTTCACAATGCGTCATGACTCTCTGGGTGGCGTAATGAAGGCAATAAAAATGAGCGACCCCATATGTTATTAGATGTGTCTGAGAATTGCAATCAGTAGAAAGTACATTGCAGTTTCCTCTATTTTTGAAGGTTGCATTAAATGATGAACGCTTATTTCCACTATATCGGCCTCACTAGATGTAATGTGCCTAACAAACCAGTCAATTAGCCCTTTGCCCGACTTGTAAGTACTAACAAGAATACTCTTTCAAAAACACACAGCTATTCAGGGATCTGCTTTGATGAGTAATGTACTTAAATAGGATAAAAAGTTAAGGTTATTAGAAGAGAAATTCTAGAACTTGTTCTGCTAGTATGGCTAGACTACGAACTCAAAGTTTGTGCGTGTTGACAGCACGAGGAAAGAGAGTAAAGTGACATCAAACCTGTCCTGATGCGTACCCATTAAAACAAAACTCAAACACGTGGAGTGAAGGCAGGAGGGTTAGATGTTTATTTAGTTATTATTAGGTTGATTCGGTCTAATCTAATTATTTTAACCCTAGGTTAATTTTGATGCAGTGACAGATGCACTACACTGCTGTGGAGGTTAAATTATCATCTACAGGTTTCATCGTTCAGCATTGTCTTCTGACCATCACTGTTTAACTCGACTGGTTAAGCTTAAGCTGCGCAGTCAAGTATCCACGCTGTAGTGTTAATTTTGGTTTGTTCACGCTCTCTAGTTAGCTACGTAGATGTCACCGCCTTACATCTCTGATCGCCAAACAAGTTTTATATTCTGACCAGTCAATCTGTTGTTCTCTTTCGAGAGTTCCCTAGTCATATGGAATAAGTATACTGGAGGCTGACAGATTTATAATTGTACCAGCACATAAACGTATCTTCCATGCTGGTCAACATCCTTCATCTCTAAAATCCCATTCTCACATCATTCTACTTCTTTACTACATATCGTGCTTTATTATTTTAGTGTGAAGTATCTCTTGTTACCTATGCTGTACGTATTTGTATCTAAATAATAACAGTACTGCTAATAATTGGAGTTTTATTTATTTTTTTTCATCATCTCGTCAGGCATAAACAGTCAATCGATTATTTGCATATGGCGTATTTCTCAATGGATCCCTAGAATTCAAGTAATACCCTTTCACTTCTCAAATTTAGTTTTATTTTATGTGTTCTTGTTCTTCGTTCTTCTACAGCTTTGTGAAGGTTGAATGAACTACATATGACCATTGCGCTCAATTTCTTGTGCTGGGTTCTTCTCAACAACCTACCCATAGGTAAGAAAAGAAGCTGAGTATGGCTGGTACGTTAAATGTTTGGAGTTCTGATAATGTACAAAAAGTCAAACAAGTGATAGGCTTTAAAGATATGCTTAAAAAACTTGACTTACATGGTGAATGCTGACGACTGTGTTTAAGGTATTTAGCGATGAAAATTAACACTAGGAATCTTCCTACTGACATGATTTATAAGTAGTATGTAGATACATATAGAAATATGTGTGTATGTATGTCATCTTCAAAAACATCGAAGAGACGGATTTAATGGCGAAGAGGAGAAATGAAACAACACTTGTAAAACAACAAGGAAAGAAGACAAAGTAGGACAATATTGAAGAGATCTACAAATTGTGATTCTAATATGCGGTAGACGTGTTTTCCTTATACCTGTTTGCTGGGTTGATAATAAATAATTCCATTGTCAAATACTCTTGTGTCCTGTCGTTACAGTACCATTGTCGCTTACTTACAAAAGAATATTACCAGTGATGCAATACTTCAAAAATGCTGAAATGCATAACATACGGGAAAATTGTTATATGGCACTTGATTGATATTTGCATACGAATTAATTCTCAACATCTACTCTTATACATCCGGCAAAAATTGAATACATAATTCGGAAATCTGTTTTAGTAAGATTTACTCTTAGATTTGAGCTTATGAGTGTGGTTAGGTACGTGAATACTTGAGGTGAAATTTCAATAAGTACACATTTAGGGGAACAATAGATGTTTTTTGACGGGCTCACCAGTTTAGAGGAGAAGGCAATGTGAATAAAGCGAGAACAACAGTGGTTTGTGCAGAATAATATGGTACTATCCTTTGTTTATTTCGTTGGCTTCTCATCAGCTGCTTACAGACTAAATAAATTTTGAGGTTTAAGTACAGAAACGTTTTAACATACTTGCAAATTCTACAGGTTGTCAGTTGACAGAAATTTCCACAATTAGTGAACAGTGCTCAGAAAATTGCGCTTATTTAGTTTTTATACAGGCAGTTCAAGTTAAAACAAAATAAATGTATGCATATAATGGTAAAGGAGTTACATAATAAAGATGAGATGTGCGTTAGATCCCTATACTTATTAGTACTATGGATCTAACGCACATCTCATCTTTATTATGTAACTCCCTTTCCATTATATGCATACATTTATTTTGTTTTAACTTGAACTGCCTGTATAAAAACTAAATAAGCGCAATTTTCTGAGCACTGTTCACTAATTGTGGAAATTTCTGTCAACTGACAACATGTAGAATTTGCAAGTATGTTAAAACGTTTCTGTACTTAAACCTCAAAATTTATTTAGTCTGTAAGCAGCTGATGAGAAGCCAACAAAATAAACAAAGGATAGTACCATATTATTCTGCACAAACCACTGTTGTTCTCGCTTTATTCAAATTCATCAAGGGGAATAAATGCAAGAAGGTAATGTGTTGACGTTTACAGAAAGTGCAAGGAATACTGACGTAGACTCTTATACCCAAAACTCCTATAGTATTTGTTCTGCTAAGACCGAAAGCAAATCAAAACACCAAATTGTTGACCATCCAAAATGTGAAGTATATTTCGGAGGTCAAGATCTTAGTACCAGGATGATCGCCTTACTAGCTAAGGATCGTACACAAACGAACGTAGCACGACGGCGTAACCACTGACGTGGATGCTTGACCATGAGCCTTCAGATAAACTAATCGACCTAAGCAGTGAAAGTCAGCATCCACTATTCAATGATGAATGGCATAGGCTAATAATTTTGAGGAATTATCCACAGCTAAACACATCGTAAGTGTATATATCAAGCCATACTGAAAACTGCTTTTAACAGGCATCGTACTAAACTTTATTAGAACTCCACACAATATTAGGTTGATATAAGAAATATAATAATAGTAATGACTCTATTCCAAAGAGTAATTTTTATACAGAATGAAATTTTCAGAATTACATATATTGCAACAGTTTATCTCTTTTAACAAATACATAAATAAATAAAACAGTAAAAATAATAAAGCTGAATTTAACAGAAGAATAATCTATATGCAATAAAATCAATGCTAGAGATAAGTTGGTCTACTAGTCCTTTTCTGAGATTTGTCTCTTCAGAAAACATTTGTACGAGATATGGTACGGTTAAATTTTTTATATTTAGCCGTACGAGCTTAAATTCTTAGGAAATTCCTCCCGGCGTTACTGGAAGAGACACAAGAAAAAGGCTGAGAATGTAAGGAGGATGTTAAGTGTACGACAGGATGACTTTAGCCAATTCATTGCAAGAATTGAAATGCTAATCAAAAGGAGTATCATTTAGCATAGTCACAGGCATACCACTAACCCTGTTTACAGCTGTCAGAGTCCCATATAACACAACATGGTTTTCTTTTGGGAAATCAGGGAAGAAGTATGATGATTCATCAAATCTATCTTCCTGTCAAAAGTAACATTCGCTGATCTGTACAAAGCAAATGCAGAATTTTATATTATAAGCCCTTTAATTTATTTATTATTTGCCTTACAAGACAGTTCCGCAATTTTCCTTCCTTCACGTTCCCCAGTGGAACATAGGGCTTCAAGCTAGTGGCTTAAAGTTTCTCTAGTAGTGTTTATTTAACAGGATTGATTTTCCACAATTCATTTGTTTTTATAACCAACAGACGCAGGTGTCAGACTACCAACTTCGTCTATGGCCAAACATCTAATCGAAATGAACCATTAGATTGATGTCAACACCGCCTTTAAGGTCATCTGTAAAAAAGATCAAGGCGGCTTATTGAAATACGCTGTGATTATAGCTTTTCATTAACTTAAGTCCCCCCCCTCCTGTGTATTCAAAAACAGTTTATTATTACTCTTAACCTACCTTGGTAATCCTTATTTGATTGGATTACCAAACGTTGTGTTAATCATTCTTAAATCTTTTTTTCACTTTTTTTAAATTTAATTGCCCTTAATTTTTCATACATATCGTTATAACAAGTAAATGTGTGATCAGACTGTTCGAAATGTATAGCGCAAATACATCGTACATTTTTCAGATAATCTCCGTCTTCTAATAACACTATCCAAATTTATGAAAGGGATTAACTGTTTTAAACGAAATGGTTGATTGGTAACTCGATGTACAAATATAGGGAAAATACTTCTACCCTAAATTAGTATCACAGTTTGTGAATATCTTTCTCATTGTGCAATTTTTATCTTACTTTCATGTTTTCCAAGTTTTTTCAGAGACATCGTTAATTTCTTCTCTCAGCCATCCGATATTCTTGCAGAATACGAACATCCTTGAACCTAGGTGTCGTCCTAGTTGGCAACCACCAGTCAGCAAGGCGTATCTGAAACCTTGAAGGAAGTCATTTCCTTTCTAAGATTCGAACCCACGTCACCCATTGAGTACTGCACTCAGAGACGTTACCACTAAGCTATTCGGTTTGGCGATTGGACTCGTGTAGGATTCTATTAGATACTTTTGATTGGACACTACTTAATAACTAGTGTAATGTGTCCAGTCCTCTGTTTGCGGCAACAATTCAAAGTGCACCGTGATGATGAGCCACCTAGAATGGTGGCCACATTGCAAACTTGACTGATAGAATTCAGTCTGTATGTAAGCGTAAAATGTAACTCCATATTACATAAGTTTATTTTTAAATGTCACACAGTGATGCAGTATTAACAACTGGACGATGCTTCCAGCATAAATTATTGCTCTTAACCGTATCAATTTATTCACAGGTCTTCACAATTTGTCTTACATATATATCTTCTCGCCTTCCGTCTCTCCAACTCCCCCTTGTTGTTTGTTGCCGCTTTCCATATCTCCGGTGTATGAGGTGTTGCGTCATTCCGATTAACTGCACGTGTGCGGTGTTGAATTGATTTACAAAGCTTCAGTGATTAACCTCTCTCTCCACCTAACTATATCACTTTTTAATACTCTCACCCTATCGCACTCACTCTATTTTGTGATGACATGCAAGTGAGTGCAGTGCAATGGCTCAGCTTTTTTCTAGGTTATTTAACTTAGCAGGGTGAATTATTCTAGATCTAGATACATTTTTATATTCCAATAATCTAGTTGGACTTATGTAATTGACCTCACAGTCATTAATTCCATGGTATTTGGTAAATTATATTATTTTCTCTGATTGGATATATTGGGGGGGGGCCTTAGGCCGACAAAGTTTATCTCTGAGAGAGTTGTTTGTTTTAAATGCCACCCTAATTCCAACCTCATTGAGAATTCAGTCTGCTTCAAACACAGAGGACTAGACACATAAAACTAGGTAGCAACTGATGTTCAACCAAAGTGTATCTATGTAATACTAAACGAAGTTAGAAAATTGTGTGAGTACACCTTCATATGATTATGAGCAACAAATTGTGCTCGAAACGTCATCACTAAATATTATTATATAACACTGTGAGACTTTAACAAAATAAATTTTATCCATATTGGAATTATTATACTCAGCCACAGTGCATAATTTCTATTCTTCATCTACGTACTACTTATAAATCTTGTCAGTAGCACACGTCATACTGTTATTGAGTATAATTGCTTTGTGTCAGTTTTATTCTCACTAACATCTAGCCACGTAAATTAAAAAAAGAAGTATATATTTCTAGCTAACCTACAATAAATAATAATGTACTTTTTATAAAGTATGTATGTATAGTGTACACTGTTTAGAAAAGTGTAGGTGGCTTAGTCAGATAGTCACCCAATAAAAACAAAAGAATAATGAAAATGGCATCATTTATTATTGATTATTTATCATTGTGAGTCATCTTATGTATAGAGATATAGGCTAAGAAAAACAAATGAACCGATTAAGTAATGCTAGATTGTAAGAGAAGTGAATGAAATACGTTCTAATGAAGATGTGATAAGATTAAGGGATGATAAGAGATGGGTTGCAAAGACTTCTCTGCAACTTCTACCTACGTCACTGTCTCCACAAGAATAGTCAGATTTATAAATGCACACTGAAGTCGCCAGACTCGATAGCTTATCCTTCACCTGCATTGGATTTATGCAACGAGTAGTGAATTTTAAGCCTAGTGCTGTGACAAACAATTTTGTAACTATTATTTTTCGGAGTTTTCATACCAGTAATTCGGTGGCTGCGTCTACTTTGAACGGTAAAGTCATATATATATATATATATATATATATATATATAGTATAAGTTTGTACGCCTCCCGTTGCTAAGCATAGCTGAGGCGGCTGCCATAGAAACTTTGCAACCACATATGTGTGTTTATAAGAAGTATGTGCAATCTCTGTCCGTCTAGTGGTCTTCAAGCCCAAACTGAAATAGTTATCTATCCCGTTGACATTGGATAACTGTACAATTTATTTTTATGTGTACTGCTAACTTCATTATCAATAAAGCCATGTTATACTTCCACACTTCAATCTTAATTTCACAATTTATTTTCATTATTATTCTCCTTAAATTCTACATGATTACATTCGATTTATTTTCGATTGGACACTAGTGAGTAACTAGTGTATGTGTAGTCCTATCTTTGGTGCAAACTGAATTCTATCAGTCAAGTTTGCTATATGGGTAGCATTCTATTTATTTATTTAAACGCATAAAAACTTGGTACAATATGGCACCAAGATGGATGCGCCACACAATAATAATAAAACAACATACATCAAAAGAAAAGAAAAAAGAAAGAGAAAAAAGTATGTGTATAAGTAGAGAACGGATAAAGAATTTCATCTGGAAGGAAAACAGTCATGTTTAACAAGTACAAACAGTATTCGTTAACCATCATCGGAAAGGGAAGAAAGAAGGAAATTGCAACACGTGTAGTAGAACGCGATAGGTTTCATTGATTGTTTGTTGCTTTATTCAATTCATTGTGTAGCATTCTAGATGGCTCATCATAATCGTGCACTGTGAAATGTTGATATTAGATGGTTCAAGGCAATCGGTAGAATGCCTTGGACCTAGATTTCGTGCTAGTTGGCACTCATCAGCAATCAAAAATATCCAACAGAGTCCTAGAGGAGGTCAGTCGCGAGCCCGAATAGCTCAGTGGTAACGTCTCCGACCGTAGTAGTCACCGGGTTACGCGGGTGTGAATCTCAGAAGGAATATGAATTCCTTCAAGGTTTCAGATATGCATTGTTGACGAGTGCCAGCTAGCATAAAACGTACACTGAAGGCTTCCTGCTCATTGTCTCCAACCATTTGTATTCGATTCTACTGATCCAAACTGTTTCAAATGTCTATTACTGATGTTTTACCCATATAATTTAAAGCTTTGTGAAAATTCATCGAAAATACGTATTTGCTTGCTCAAATCACGTTCTAACATTAACTCAAACAAATGTCTGTTGCACAAGTGGTGGCTCCCGAGGTATAGTGGATAACGTTTTGGGTACTGGGTTAAAGTTTCGGTCAGAATACCATCAATCACTGGGGGTCGCAAGCACATCCAATGACGAGTCTTAAATGGGGAGAAACACGCATCTTGGATTCCACTGCTAGTCACCATTCACCAAATAACATAAGTTCTAGTCCATAGAAATCGTCGCAGAGTCCATTATAGGAGCTGACGTCTCAGCAGAAGATAAATATTCCTGTTCAATCAATCAACGGGCTAAACAAAATTAACTTGAAAAAAATAACAGTTATTAGTAGATAGACGTAAAATTTATCTTTGTTTAAGACTTAAGATTGTTTCACCCTCACCGTTGTATTAGTCTTTGTTGGTCAATTCATACACACATCTCTGCATTCTTGTAAATCATTTCTATCTTTTTAGCTTTAATTTGTACTAGTATTTATTCAAATGACTGGTAAATAACGCCTACTTGAATGAGTGTATAAGATAAAATTTCATCTTGCTTACAGCTATAATACTTAATTTGGTTTTCTATTGTCATTGTCACATTAGTGGATTATATATGCACAAAGTACAACTAATTTTGTAAAGGTATTAACTATTCGTATTTTTAGATCAATAATACAGCAGTATTATAAACAATATTTATTTAACATTCACACATTTAATGTATTTATGATACAATGAGTCATATCTGCTTGTCTATTCGGTGTCTAATCGACTTAAGTATACAGGTAGTCAGGTGGGTGCATATGATAGACTTATTCATTATTCTAATTATCTTAGTTATTCCGATTCACATATGCGTTGGTCTAATTGTACTTTTGTTAATGTTATGTGTCAGAGTGTACTTGCTGTGAATATATACAAACACTACAACTAGTCCTGTCTGAATGAATTTCGGTTATTTTGATAAAACCCAACTACTAATATAATCCACCTTGTTTCCTTACAAATTAATGTCAGAGTCATTGGCAAACAGGGTGCACCGGACAATTGTTTCGTCCTAGTCGGGGACTCTTCTCTAGGATGCACCCACAACTTAATCGGGAATCGATCACAGGAATTTTACGTTATGCGGCTAGGCTAGTTGATCATTCAACTATTCGGGCTGGAATGCAATAGCTCATGAATTCTAACTTCTGCAAATCCTCCATTTTATCAAGATCACTGGCCACCACGCTCGTTAGGCTTGTGCGTGCCTGCTGCAGAGGAGTCCCAGACTAGGACGAAACAGATGCCCAGTACTTACTGAGTTTTCAGTGGTTCTCTAACCAATGTCAGCTCATGATGAAATCCTGTGACCAATCAAATCCCTACAAACCAACACTAGAAAAATAACTATTTATTGCATCAATACACTTGTATCCTTAAAGTTATAACGTAATATGTGAAATCAATACAAGACACCTTAAACAAAGACAGCTAATGTCCATAGTATGTTGAAAAACCAATCGGTTTGTAAACTTCATGAATATGCCTATATGAAAAATACAAATTGTACAGTTAGTTAATGATACTTTGGTGGTTCAGTGTTGTAGAATGCTCGTTAACCCCACAGGTAGTGGTCCGTGTTCGACACCCTCCTAAACCTCGCCTAGTCTACTAGTCCATAGCAAGCCCGAGAAAGAGTGAAAGTTGGAAATAAAGCCATATTAAACCCAACTAATAAAGAAAAACGAAACCACTTTTACTGAAACATCCACTCAGAATCTAAGGAATGAAGAAAAAAATTCTTATTTAGTATGAGTATTCATACTTTCACCAACACCTGTACCCTTCGCTACAGATGGCCAGAAAGGATTAACAACAAAGAACTCCGAGAATGAACCACCCAAGAGCCTACCAATCAACAGATATACCGGAAAAAGTGGAGAGGAGCCGGACACACGCTGAGAAGACGACTGAGTGACTTTATCCCACTGGGATAAGGTCAGAGATTGTGTGAGGAGGGGCTGAAGGATTATGGACAATTACGGAGCCAGCTAAAAACGACTGCAGAGAACAGGATAAAATGGTGTATTGCTGAAGCCCTATATTTCCACCCGGAACCTACGAGAATAATAAAAAGTAACAATGAATTCAATATACGAAAAAAGTCCGTAGCCTAACGTATACAATCCCCTATCCAAAAAGTATAATAAAAAAGAGGGGATTATAACTGTAGGGGAATAAAAAGATGATTTTTGATGTACAAGTAGTCAGTCATATGAAAAATAACGAATTACATCATTGGTTACAGGATTTCATCATGAGCTGACATCGGTTAGGGAACCATTGGAAAACCAGGGGCACTGTACAGCTGTTTCTTCCTAGTTTGGTACTCTTCAACAGTACGCACCTGCCGGAGTTCGAACCCATTATATTGTTTGAAAAGATGAGTGCTATTATCAAGTCACAAAATTGAACGAGATACCCCCTGCCAAATTAAGAGTACAAAATATACGTACTACCGATCATAAACGATGTGGCTAATAGTTAATAGAAACAGGACATGAAGTATTACTAATACGAGATACCACTCAAAATAAGTTTAAAACTTGTCTTTCTCATCTAAGCCACCAAGTTTAACTACAACAGTATACGCTGACTTCGTCAGTTGCACTTTATAGTAAAAAAAATAAAGGAATGGCTACATCAGAGAAGAAAACTTCAGTCACAATGGACTAAAAGACAACATAAACGAAGCCTAGTAAAAAAGATGGCAATCAACAACAACATGTAACGCTACTCACTAACTGAATATATATAAGGCAGAATGGAAACTATCACAACATTAAGTGTTCAGTTACTGGTAAGAATTTGTCAGAAGTATATTGTGTGATGTCTTCTGTAAAAATATTGAATAGTGGAGGGACTGAATGGATAGTGAGGAGGAGAAATGAAGATTTTGGTGAAACAACAAGGGAGACAAAGAAGCACACATTTTGAGAACATGTACAAATGGTGATTTCAATGAAAGGCGTATGTGTTTGCCATATCTGCACACTAACCACTACGAAAAATACCACCGTTTTCTGGTGTTACATTTGGTGTCATTGAATTTGTATCTCCGCAATTCAATGTTAATTGCAAAAAACATCGCAAGCCATTTACTACTTACAAAATCTTATCAGTAGTAACCTCCAAGGCTTTAGAAAATCGATAAATTCGCTATTTATAAAGTGAAGAGAAACACACATGCACACACATAAGTATCTGTACAGAGTAACACGCTCATCTTGTTAAATACGGACTAAAACTACAAACGTTTTAGTGATTATTGATTAAGGACTACTTAAACACACTCAGTTCTAATGAAGAAAATATTTGAATTAATTAGGTATTTTAGTAGGCTGAAAATAACACTTATTCACTCATGAATATTCACTAACATTTAAAGCTTCAGATCAATAATGTGAACTCTAAACAAGATATAAACACTGGCAATAAATTCTTGAAACGTGAAAATTTAGAACGCTACAATATTTACTTTTTTTTAAATATTACAGATGAATGTACATTAATGTGAGTTACTTTTCAAAAGGCTGGAGATTAAGATAATTAGAATAAATAACGAGTACATAGATCGCCCTAGATGTAATTCAAAGTAGTAATTCTTAGAGTCAGTCTCCAACCGTTGATTTCTGAAATCAGGTAGCCTAAAGCACACAGACTAATTCTTAAATCTTCAAAAATTGATTTATAAGAATTAGACTTATTTTTTCAGTGTGACCACGGATTGATATCACTTAGAGAACCAGTGAAAACCACCACCGACTACTGGACAGCTGTTTCATCCTAGTTTGGAAATCATCATCTGTGGTTAGAATCCAGGACCTTCCAATTACAAGGCACAATCGTAATCAATTCAGCCATTGGGACCCAATTCAATAGCCCAAGAATTCTAACTTCTAACAATTCGTGATTTAAGCGCAGCCACCAACCAATGTCGTCAGTGGGAAATCCAACCTCGCCACCTAGTGGATGGACCTCGCTGGTCAAACTCGAAAAAATCTAATTCTTACAAATCAATTCTTGAAAATTAATCTGATGCTCGCGAGTGACTTACTACAGGACGAAGTTTCCTGTAGTTCTAGTGAGAAGACATGACCAGTGAGGTCCATCGAGTCTGGAGTGAGGTTGGATTTCCAGCCGATGACATTGGTTGGTGGCCGCGCTAAATCACGAATTGGTAGAAGTTAGAATTCTTGGGCTATTGAATTGGGTCCAATGGCTGAATGGTATACGAGCTTGACTTGTAAATGGAAGGTCCAGGGTTCGAACCCTGGTGGTGGGTGAGTACTGCCGATGATCACCAAACTAGGATGAAACAGCTGTCCGGTAGTCGGTGATGGTTTCCAACCAATGGTTCTCAAAGTTACAGATTTCATCATGAGCTGACATAAGTTAGAGAACCACTGGAAAACCTGGGAGTACTGGAAAGCTGTTTCGTCCTAGTTTGGGACTCTTCATCAGTACGAATTCACCGGGATTCGAACCAAGGACATTATGGTTACAAGGCGAGCTCGCATACCATCAAGCCAATGGGACCCGATCCAATGGCCAGTTCATGAATTCTAACTTCTGCCAATTCACGACATAGCGAGACCCCTAGCCAATATCTTCGGCGAGTATTTCTCCCGACCTGCTGCACACTACTGATCACAACTTCCCACTGGAACCCCAGGTAACTACCTACCTGAATAGGTTCTCAAAGTGATATCAATCCGCGGTCAAACTAGAAATATTCTTAGATGTTTCATTTTGTGAACTCGATTAGTCTTCTTCTAACCTCAAACTACCCTTGTGAAACGCATACGTCGGTAAAAAATGTTAAACTGACAAATCTAAAGAACATCCTCTAGACACCTTTGGCGCACATAAGTATCCTCATGAAACTGACTTATTTTACTAATATGAAAATACAACTTTATCCGTAACATCGTTCTCCTAGTGCCTTCATCAAATCCAACTTCTACCAAAAAGTCCTTATGCATTTAGCGATCTTCAAGTAATGCAGTGTTAGGTGCATAGTGGTAATACCCAATTCCTGATCAATGAAATATTTCATCACTGTAAATAATAACAAACTTATTGGATAAAAAAGAAAACACTTGATATTTTCACGGGAATTCAGTTACTTAGCAGTCCAAGAAGATAAGTGAAAATTCCTCAATAGTCTGAGTTGCTGACAAACTCGACTACTTTATCACAAAATCTTAAACTAAGTTGTATTGGAAGCCAATCAAAGAACGGTACTTAAGACACCTGAAAAGCAATATGATTAATCTTATGTTTTAACTAAATATGTCTAATAGACTCTAGCAGTTGATACTACTTTTTCTGTCATTTACTTACAGCTGATCAGAGACTTGTCCTCATGTGGTCGGGGTCAGGATACAGATAAAACTTACTAATGAACACTTGGTGAATATTAATGAAGTAACAGTAAGCAAAACAATGGTAATCAAGCAGAATATAAGAATTTCACATACTATGTTATCAGTTGGAACTGTACTCAAAAGGCTGATGACACAACTTAGATGACGAAATCTATTGACAACTAGAATTTGGTCAATTATATGGCATATGCCCTTTTTTGAAGTGGTGTTACCTTTATGCGGTGGGCATTAGGGCATTTTAATATATAGGACAAAATACACCAGCATGATTTCATGAAAATTCAATAATATACATCTAACTTTCGAAAGTACTGCCTCCTTTAATCGATTGCATTGCACAGATATCACCATCAGGCAACATTTGCTGATAAAACTGAAGCAAATGTAATGCGGTCAAAAAATAAAATGCTGCCTATAATATATACGCCAGAAAAACTTTTTAGTGCACAATCTTATTTAAAAAGCATACAAAAAGTACAACTTGTAATTAGGCCATCATAGGAACGGTCTACGAGGTTACAGTTGCCGAGGTCATGCAATAAAGCTACTCCTGGAATTCGAACACATAATCCACAACACTTAAAAGTTAAGCGTTCGAAGTAATGAATTAAGGCTTCTTAATCACGATAGGTAAACACTTAAGTGACTCAACAAAATAATAAACTCAGTAAAATTTTACAGAGACACGAATTGATAATCCGAATACGATTTACAAATATCCTCAGATTTCTGTAATATTTTAGGGTGCATCTAGTCAACAGGACAAATAAACATTTAATATTTAATTCAGTTTAAATTTCTCCATCGATTGATTGGACCGAAGTGCTCGGTCTCAGGTTGACATGTCGACTGCTTGTGAAGATGCTTCGACGTTGTCTGGTCACGTAACTTGAAGCCAATTGGTAGATGGTGACTGACTAGCAGTGGAATCCAAGATGAGCATTTCTTCCTATTTTGGACTCGTCGTCTGGACGTGCCTGCATTCTCACCGAGGCTCGAACCCAATGCCCATGATTTCAAACGCCAAAGCATTATCTATTGATGAGTCTCGAACGGGACGAAACGCCCATCTTGAATCCCACTGCTAGTCACCACCATCCACTAATAAACATTTAATATAGTTGAGATACTAAACAAAGTTAGGAGACAAAAGTACTCTGTTGCACAGATGTATATTTTACAAGAGATAGCTGGATGTATGTATTAAACTTAAAACACTTATATTTATATGTACTTAAAATAAAAGCAAAGTAGATTGAAATACAGTATTATTATATTGTGTTAGCAAGCAAACTTCAGTTGAATGATAAAGCAAATAGTAATACAACAAACGCTACATATAATACAATAACTTGTTGAATTGTGATGCTATCGAAGAAGAATTTTTCTGACCATCGCCTACATGAAGCAGAGGAATGTGACGGATTCGCGTATTGATCTTCACATTTTGAATTTTTCAATTCATTATACGTTGTACAAATGCTATAAAACCCAGGGGAAACAAAAGTAAAAGAGAAAATATCTAGAATAATATTAATGATAAAGTTTGTCTATGAATATATTGTCTCAACAGAAACATTCTTAATTCCATATTAGTTTGTTTATTAAATGTATCACACAGTGATGGAACAGTATTATTTACTGGATGACGAAGTTTCGAACAAAATTTATTGTTCATAATCATGTCATCAATTGTAATCACACGACTTTGAAACTTGAGTTTTATAGTTTTCTTTGTCTTCTCCTATTTGTCGTCGTAGGGGTAGTAGAATTTTCCAGATATCTGGGACAGGTGTTGAATCATTCCTATTACACGTGTTAGTTCGCAGTTGATTCGATAAACAAAGTTTCTGTTATCAATCTCTTCCTATACCCTGTGACATTAGATTTTAAAACTGTCATCCTACCCATCCATCCTATTGTATAGTTGTGTGTGAATGCATGTAATGCTATGGGTGAACAATTCTCTAGATTTCTTATCTTATTTGGGTCAACCAATCTAGATTTAGCTAGGTTTTTATGTTCGGCTAGTCTGACTGTCCCTGTTTTACTAGTTTGACCTATGTATTTGACCTGACAATCATCTCAGGCAGGGTATTAGATAAACTAAATTGTTTTGTTTTAAATGCTCCACAGGATCCTTTAACCGACAAAGCTTGTTTCTAATTGAGTTTATGGGTTTGAATGCCACTTTTATTCCTGCATTGTTAAGAATTCTACGTGAGGTTTCAGAGGTCCTTACTGGTATGGAATTACTACTGATGATTTCGATTCCTTATTATTGGTATCGTCATTAATATTATTATTATTACTTATTTTGTTTTTACATTTCTTTACATATTTCCTGACTAATTAATCCCGGGGTAATTATTAAGTTTCAATGCTTCTTTATGTTTATCACTTCCTGTCTTAGATTTTCCTTGGTATTACTTAGTTTTTGTTCTCTGTCATTTAAACATTTCACCAATCCTATTTTTACTGACATAGGATAGGATGATCGGAAGTCCAAATATCTGTTTGAATGTGTGGGTTTCCTGTAAACACTAGTGTTCAACTTCTCTTCTTCTTCTTTCCTTTTTACGTTGCTATCCAACATTAGAAACTCCCCTTCCTGATTTTTTCAATTGATAAGTGAATTGAATTGCCTCTACTTTCGAGTTGATGTGTTTGAAAAATCTATCTATAGCATTACATGCATTCACACACAACCAAACAATAGGATGGATGGGATAAGATGACAGTTTTAAAATCTAATGTCACAGGGTATAGGAAGAGATTGATAACAGAAGCTTTGTTTATCGAATCAACTGCGAACCAACACGTGTAATAGGAATGATTCAACACCTGTCCCAGATATCTGGAAAATTCTACTACCCCTACGACGACAAATAGGAGAAGACAAAGAAAACTATAAAACTCAAGTTTCAAAGTCGTGTGGTTATAATTGATGAAATGATTATGAACAATAAATTTTGTTCAAAACCTTATCATCCAGTAAATAATACTGTTCCATCACTGTGTGATACATTTAATAAACAAACTAATATGGAATTACTTACTACTACAGTGCCCAAGTTTTACACATATAGAAACATTCTTATTTCAATTCAACTAATACTATATAATATTTTAAATTAGATGAAATTACTCAGCGCCTAAGGGCTTGTAATTAGTACGGTTCTACTTTATAAATCTATTGAAGCCTATGTTAGTGGCAATGGCATACACTTATTTTAGGATAACATGTATACGTTAACTCTCATTTACATACAAGTCACAGATAATTTCTGAATTGGGCTAAACGGTTATTAATTTTCAAACCAGGACCAACTATTGTCAGAAATCAGGTAACCGGTACAGATTTCTAATGTCCTATGTTATAAGCCACATTTACGGTGTTAAGACTAAGGATACTACGTGATTGCCCAGGTTGAAGGAGATCCAGTGTTCCACTGGTTGAAAGCAATGCACCTACACAGGTGCGTCACACTTCAACAATTACTGAGCTATCGATAATATTAAACCTCTGAACTTGGTATGCATAGACAGATTCTAGCCTGTGATACACAGTCGGTAATTACTGCATCATAAAGGGAGTTATTAAACTCATCAGAATTTGTCAGTTATCTACCAACTCAACTGTAAGGTGGTTGATAAAGTCACGAAAATCAAAGTCACAGCTTGCAACTTTAGTCAGCATTTTGCAACCTACACCAGTTTGAGGGATGAAATTTCACCAAAGTTTCCTTCGGTAACCAAGTTATTCAGATAACTCACTGCATGTGATTTCCTTGATAATATAAATGGTAAACAAAAAAGCAAGTACATTTGCCTAAAACGATAACTGATTGAGATGAGTGGTTGACTACCAATTATATCATTACCACTTCCATAGGAAACTGTGGTGAAATTTCTCCTCGAACTGTTTAATTTCTGAATTAATTTGCAAATTCCGATTTGGGCTTATGGTATCAACAGTTCACCCAAATAACTAGCCAGATATCGGGTAGTTTATCCTGGATTTGACTTTCTAAGGTGAGTCAAACCGGGTAACACCGCTGATCAGCTTAAACCAAAATTGAGCGAAACAACCGTTTTGGTCGGCTAGCAAGCATACTGGTCAATAGGAGTGGTAAACAACTACTCATGTCAGCCAATCAGTAGTATACAGTTTTTATGAAAAGTCACGAAAAATGAAATAAGACAGAAAAATAATAATTTATTGCAAGTAAATTACTGGCAATCCTTAAAGTTGTGACGCAGTTTTTGAAAATCAACACAAAAAATCAAAGGTTTTGACAATCCACTGCTTAATTTAAGACTTAATAGAAGACATATTCTTTCCCAACCAGTCTTCTCGGATGTGATTGAAACTTTTTAAGATTTACATCCAATCAATTTAATACAGCTGTCAAGGCTACTGGTGTAGGGCAGTAACAGCATGATAGATGTGCAATTAAGAGGATAGGGTAAAACGATTTACAATAAGGCAAGAAAGAATACATGAATTTTGAATGTCAAATAGTCATTACATAGCAGAATACAAAGCATCTCAGATAAGTTTAGTTTGGTAGACTGATACACTAATGTAATACTGTGATAACTAAAATTGACACGAAAGCCCAGACTGTAGAGCATTTGAACCAGTCAAAATCAGACTGCTGACGTCGTAACCGACTAAGTCACAACACATTCACTGACCATATTAAACTCACATACATTTGAAACATAAACCTAGTGCACTGAAGGAGCGCTTTTTTAAAAGTCTATGTACCGGACTACAAGCCATACACTCATTGTGTGAGGGATGGGGATACTACCATGTTGGCCCAGGCTGAGGTATGTGGAGCGCGACTCGAACTTGGTACCCAGGAGCGTACACACAAACATATACACACACGACTTACCTTGATATGGTACAAGACCTTGACTGTTTTCCAAGCCAGCTAATAAGATATCTACTTCATCATCACGAAGTTTTTCACCGAGAGCTGTAAGCAAATGTCTAAGTTCAGCTGCACTAATAAATCCATTATCTTCTTTATCAAAGACACGAAATGACTCAATAAACGCTTCTTGGTCAACTTCCACCTGTTCTTTTAATAGGCCATGATAAATAGGGACGAAAGATTCAAAACTGATACGTTCATCTACAAAAAAAAGCCATAAAGGGTAAGTAATAAAGCAGATTGTATGATGGCAATGTTATTTATGCGAAAATGTCTGATTGATGGGAAAAAAATTGTAAATTAAATTTCAGAATGCATCTGACTGTCAGAGATGAAATTGAGAAAGTAGAAGCAAGTAGATATCAATATAAGTATGAAACTTGGGCACTGTGGCAGAGCATAACTTCATTATGGATAAGATTTTATTTTGATAAATCATACAGTGTTGTACAGTTATATTAGCTGATGACGTTCCAAGCACAAGATATTGCTCATAATCATATTAAGTTACTTACACACATCACACAAAAAGACATTATCAAGATAGTTCCTGCGATAATTTCGATGCTACTGGCATGGAACAAGGGTTTCAATACAAGACTAATACTTTCGCGTTACGAACAGAGCCCAACATCCTCTCAGAAATGAAGCTTGTTTGCTATTACGTATCTAATCAGTAAGTTGTTGTGACTTACTATGAAAATTACCTTTATAAGTTCATTCCTAACATATTCTTGGTTAGGGTAGAATAAAATTGAATGCCAGAGGAATCCAATGAAGCTAAGTTAGTCATACATCAATTTTTTACAAAACGTCTTACTAACATTAAGATTCTTGCCAACTGGTAATTCATTGTGGAAATCCTTTAGCTTGAAGTCATCTTTTTTTGATACTTGTTAGTTTCTAAGATCAACATATCTCACTATGATAATATTAGATACTTGGAGGCAATCGGCAGGAACCCGGCCGATAACTGCTACCTTGTCGCGGTGGTCGGGCTTGAATACCGCAATGACCCAACAAGCTGAACTGACTGGGACTCTGTCTCTACAGGTCCTACCATGTCAGGAAGGTTTTCTGGATAGCGGTTAAACTAAAAGCAGTTACCATGGGGTACATGGGCTCCAGTTTCCAATCGGATCAAATGGCGTATGAACCCACATGGGTCACCGGCAACCATGGGAATGCAGCTCCTGACGCTGCTCCGCTGCCTTGCGGATTAGACTCCAAGTCAAAGGCTCGGGGGGTGGTCCCTTAATAAAACCACCTGCTTCGGTCTGGGCGCCCGGGCAGTATCTCAGCCCGCACACAATGAATGAATTAAAGCAACGAACTCCCATTGAAACTCAACACGCGCTAGTAAAAATGATTCCAAGCAATATTGATCCCTCAAGGAACTTATTTCCTTCCTACCCTACTTTTATTTTTATACATAGTTTCCTGTATTGTACCTTTTCTAACCTTGGCTTCTTAACCTTCGACAGCCTTTCGCCTTTGTCGAGATTCCCAGCCTATCCGTGTCGTTTCGAGATGTTAGTGAGTAGTCCTCAAAATGGTTGTTCCCAATGTGACATCTAACACGGATATCCTGAAACCGCGTGCTGCGTTCAAGCTGGCTACCTACAATGTTCGGACGCTGATGCAAATCGGACAACAGGCAGGGTTGGCAAGAACTTTGGAAAGCCTCGCTATCGATGTCTGCTGCATTTCGGAGACCCGCATTCAAGATCCCAGTGAAGTGCTTCGACTATCCTCTCCATCTGGAAGTTCTAGTAGTATGTACCACCTGCGCTTATCCGGGGACCCTGTGGCGTCGGCATCCGGCGTAGCTGGTGTCGGTGTCGCACTGAGCGCTAGAGCCGAAGCTGCACTGCTCGACTGGATTCCCATTAACAGTCGTTTATGTGCTGTGAGGCTGGAAGGTTATACGAAAGTAAGGAGTAGTAGGCCAGATAGGCGGTGTCTATTTGTTGTCTCTGCCTATGCACCGACGGATTGCAGCCCGGATGCAATGAAGGATGAGTTTTACTACCAACTGAGCGATCTCTTGAAACAGGCGGGTCGGAGGGATATCGTAGTGCTGGCTGGGGACTTGAATGCACAGGTGGGGCGTCTAAGCTCAGAGGAGAATCGTCTAGGTGGTCAGTGGGGACTACATGGTCGCAGGTCAGATAATGGGGACCGTCTTCTGCAGCTTTGCGCGGATCACAACCTATTTCTAGCTAGCACCAACTTCCGGCACAGCCATCGCCGTAGCGCTACCTGGCGTCCTCCCTCTGCGAAGCAAGCTTGGACTCAGATTGATCATATCGCGGTCAGTTTCCGGTGGCGAGGATGCATACAAGACTGTCGCTCCTTCTGGAGCACATGCCTGGACTCCGATCATGCGTTAGTGTGTGCCAAGTTCGTCTTGCGATTTGGTGGGGTTCGTAAAAGCCGTCGTCTAAGCGTTGATGTGAGCAAACTAGTAGCACCTGCTACTTCTTTGAAATATCAGAATGAGTTAAAAACAATGCTTGCCAGCAACCCCCCAAGTAGTATAGATGAACATTGGCTTCATGTGCAAGGTGCCATGCAAAAGGCGAGTGTAGCCGCTTGCGGCTTGAAAGAATGCTCCGCTAACAACCACTGGGTTTCTGCGAGTTCCTTGCAACTCATGGATGAACGCCGGTCCATTCCGGCTGGCAGCGAATACAACAATCAGCGAAAGGCGCTCACGCGCAAGATTAGACAGTGTTTACGTAAGGACCGCGAAGCCTGGTGGTCAGAACGTGCGTGTGAGATGGAGTCAGCTGCTGCATCTGGCAACAGTCGGAAGCTGTTCCAACTCATACGAGCCACCGGCAGCAAGAAACAAGGTGTCAGCGAGACGGTCTGTGAGGCAGATGGCACTCCAATTACCAGCCTGAAAAGACGCCTGGAACGCTGGGCAGAGCACTTCGGGAAGCAGTTCAGCTGGCCACCAGCTTCAGTGTCTACTATCATTAGCCCGAGTGCTCCTTGGTCGGTTAGTACCGACCCACCCACCGAAGCGGAGGTCCGTAAGGAACTCCAAGTTCTGAAACGCCATAAGGCGCCCGGCCCAGACAAATTACCCCCGGCTCTTTTTAAAGATGGTGGCGAGACTCTCACAATGGCTCTAACTGGGTTGTTCAGGAAGGTGTGGGAGACAGAGAGTGTACCATCAATGTGGAACGAAGCCATTATCGTCCCCATCTTTAAAAAGGGTCGACGTAATTCGTGTGACAATCATAGGGGTATCAGTCTGTTACCAGTCGCGTCTAAAATATTGGCTGCTGTCTTGCTTCGCAGACTGTGCAAAATACGTGAAGGATTGATTCGCGAAGAGCAGGCTGGGTTTCGTTCAGGTCGTGGATGCATTGATCATGTGTTCACCCTTCGTCAGTTGTTGGAACACCGCCACACGTATTGCAGGCCAACGATCGTTGTGTTTCTTGATATTAGGGCTGCCTTCGATTCGTTGGACAGAACTGTGCTCTGGAACTGTCTGTTAGAGAGAGGTGTACCTGAGAAATTTGTTAACATCCTGAAAGCCCTATACAGAAACACCTCAGGTAGAGTGAGGGCATACAACCAACTATCACCACTGTTCCCAACCAACAGTGGGGTTAGACAGGGTTGCCCAATCTCTCCATTTCTCTTTAACTTTGCCATCGATGACATTCTGGAGTCAGCTCTGAAGGATGTGCGTGAAGGTGGTGTAGATCTGCTACCTGGAGATAGACTTTTCGACCTCGAGTATGCAGACGATATCGTCTTACTGTGCGATAGCATGCAGGCTGCCCAAATCGCACTTAATCAGTTGGCGATCAGTGTCTGTAAGTATGGTATGTGCTTTGCGCCGTCTAAGTGCAAAGTACTGTTACAAGATTGGCAGGAGCCTGTACCTGCACTCACTCTTGCGGGTGAACCGCTTGAAGTTGTTGATAAGTTTGTGTACCTGGGTAGTTGTGTGAGTGCTGGCGGAGGGGTGACGGATGAGATTTCCAACCGTATAATGAAGGCTAGGGTGGCATACATCAACTTGAGCCACCTCTGGCGCCGTCGCGACGTTAGCCTGGCTGTCAAAGGTCGGGTATACAATGCTTCGGTGCGGGCTGCGCTGCTCTACGCCTGTGAAACCTGGCCTCTCCGAGCTGAGGATGTGCGGCGACTCTGCGTGTTCGATCACCGCTGTCTCCGCAGGATTGCTTGCGTTCGATGGCATCATCGCGTGAGTAATTCTGAGGTTCGGCGGCGTGTGTTTGAACAAAGTGGAGATCACCATTCATTGAATGTCGTCATCTGGAAACACCGGCTCCGGTGGCTTGGACATGTGCTCCGAATGTCACCCCAGAGGCTTCCGTACAGGTCTCTGTTCGCTAGCCCTGGGACGGGATGGAAAAGGCGGAGAGGTGGTCAGTCCATGACGTGGCGTCGTGGGATGAAGGATTTTTGTGCTAGATTAGCATCGGTTGGTGTGTCACGACTCCCTGGTTGGGGTCCGAGAGATAGCTCAAATCGATGGCTCGAAACGTTATCGGATATGGCCAAGAATCGTAATCAGTGGCGAATGTGTTGCGATTTCCTTCTTTCTTCCCTTCCCGATGATAGCTAACGAACACTGTTTGAACTTGTTAAGCATGACTGTTTTCCTTCCAGATGAAGTTCTTTATCCGTTCTCTACTTATATATATTTTTTCTTTTCCTTCCTTCCTTTTTTTGATCTATGTTGTTTTATTATTATTGTGTGGCGCATCTTTCTTGGTGCCATATTGTACCAAGTTTTTTATGCGTTTAAATAAATAAATCGGCAGGAAGCCTTCACCTAGGTTTCGTGCTAGTTGACACTCACTAGTCAGCAAGGCGTATCTGCAACCTTGAAGGAACTCATGTTCTTTCTGAGATTCGGACCCGTGTCACTCAGTGCTGCAGTCAGAAACGTTACCACTGACCTGGGTCCAAGGCTTCCTGCCGATTGCCTCCAACTATCTAACATCATCAAATCAATGTGCACCGTGATGGCCACCTAGAATGGTGGCCACATTGCAAACCTGACTGACAGAATTCAGTCTGCTCCAAAGAAAGGATTAGACACGTCACACTAGTTACTAGTGTCCAATCACAATCTCACTATGGTAGGTAGCCACCAGATAGTGTTGAGAAATTGTGTCATTTACAGAAATATACTTTAGTAAGCCAGAAACAGTTTTTGCCTGCAACAACGAACTTTCAAGTGCTTCGGAAAGCCACTAAGGTTTATTAACTGTTTCAAGCTGACTGAAATAAACTTCTAACAGACTTGGTTAGGAACACACCAGTTAGGAAAAAGATCTATTTTCGTAACTTCGCTTCAAAGCTGTACAGTTATTTAGGAAGTTTATATATATATATATATATATATATATATATATATATATATATATAATCTCAATTGACAATAAACACCAGTTGGTGACAAAATCAGTGTATGAGAAATAACAAGGTGTCTAGATGTGCCCGTGAACGTTTATCAGCATGGTTGTCGAAATGGAGACGCAGAACAGTCAACAGTTCAATTCTGCAACACATTATAACTTCTAGTCACAGCATCAGTAAACTTCATTAAAAGTCATATATACAGTACGACCGAATAGTTCCAAAGAATTTCGTCTACATCATCTTCATGTGGATGAAACTTTAGTCACCCATTAAAAACCTGAATTTTGTGTTCATAAATGTTTTATCCAGCTTCTTTTACTACCCTGGCTCTAGTATCAATGTCGCTCTCCTGAGTTGTATGGTTAACAATGTGTAGTCCTTATTTTTTTAATTTTTGTAACCTATTTGTAATCCTTTGTTTTCGTGCGTCTTATTAATTATCTCCTGGTAATTATTTATCACCGAACTAATTAGCTGTGAACCATCGCGATTACGTACGATTATCCATTATCTTTGGCACACTGTTATTGCCAATTGCCATCCAGCAATAAAATTCACTCTTGAAATGGAAAACGAGTCAAAAATTCCGTTTCTTGATGTGGAACTGACAAGAAGAGCTGATGGGAGCCTGAGAAGATCAATCCATAGAAAACCTACGTGGAATGGTCAACTAACAAGCTCCTATAGCTGGGTGCCCATTCAACAAAGTGGAATTTAATTAAATCACTTGCTACTCGCATCCGACGCATCTGTAGTCCCGACGTTCTGGAAACAGAATTAGATATTTTGAGAGAAATATTCATCCAAAATGGATACCCAATAAGATTTATCGACAAAAATATGAAACCAATAATTCGGAAAAACGAAACTTTAACTGTGCCTAAAAAGAAAATCTACATGAATTTGGATTTCAAGGGAGATTTAGCAAGCGATATTCTCAAGAGAAGGATCACATCATCTCTGAGAAGAACGTTCTTTGCAGCAACGCTACGAATAGTGTTCTCCAGTCGCCCACTGATCTGCAGAAGCCTCAAGGACAAGATCCCGCATCTGGCCACTTCTATGTGCATATACCAGTTCACCTGCTGCTGTGGAGCCAGGTACATCGGTCGTTCGACGCGCATCCTGTCCAAGAGAATTCAAGAACATTATCCAGCATGGTTGCGAAAAGGCAATACTGGTGCAATAAGGAGTGCGATAATTGAACACCTGGTCAACACTGATCATTGCATTTCAACGAACGCCTCCTTCAAAGTAATCTACAGAGTCAAGAATAACATATCAAAGGCAATACGGTTTCGTCTCCTTTGCATCGCTGAAGCTCTGGCCATTCACATGGAAAAACCGGAGCTGTGCATACAAAAGAAGATTACTCAACCACTTCTACTCTCATGGTAACAATGTTTTGATTTGTTTTGAGCTTTTATTTTATTTTGATGACTTAATTTTGTTTCTTCGCCTGTTCCTTAATTGCTTATAATTCTTGTATTCACTTAAATCTCTTACATAGTTTCGTATTATCTACTTTGTTTCTATGTGCATCCTGAGTAAAACTCACTCACCAAACTATTCATATTATTATTGCATAACTTCTTTTAACAACTGTTTGTGACAACTCATCACCTTTGTTACTACCCTAACACTGTTATTTCTCAAACACTGATTTCTTTTGTTATTAACTTACAATAACCTATGATCTCTGTCGCCAATTAACATTGTACGTAAATAGACCCACCAAGTAACTGTACAGCTTTGAAGTGAAGTTTGCTGACTTTTTTATACATGATTAAACGACTTAAATTACATGAATTCTGTATCGATTACTTAAATTAGATAACCATTAAAAACACAGGTGCGATAGAATTTTGGTTAATGACAACGTATGGAATAAAGGAAGAGGTGAAGAGCCATACTAAAACCATTAATGTAACGATATTACGCACTCATTTGAATAATGATTGGTGAAATGGGATAAATGTGTTTGATCTTTATTTAACATTTGTAGCATAAAGTTTCCTTTAGAGATTTACTCAACAGAAAATACATAACACAAAGCATTTTTGCATCAAGAGATAGACATACTTGGATTATTTTGATGACCGTACTTTCCAATGTCTGATTCGGTTGGATTTAACCCCAATGCACGTACAACCTCGCCGACATCTTTAGCATCAATTTTTTCATCACCTTTACTATCAAAAAGCAGGAATGTTTCATGGACATCTACTCACAAGTTTCAAATTATTTTTTAGACAAAAACTTACCATTAAGATCTTTATCACTCAAATCGACCATTTTAAATGTAGTACGTTTACTTATGTGCTAATATACGTCAGTGTCCACAAAGAGATTGCACACAGAAATTTGCCGAACAAAACGAGAAGTCTATAAGATAAGAACAATGGAAATAATTATCAGTAACGAAGGCTAGTGGTGAACGGAAATATAAATCCAAGATAATGGTTAATCAGCAGAAAATCTAGAAAGCCTGTGAAATACACCTGAGAAGGGTCAACAGAGAGGACGACACTTCAAAGATCTGTGAAAGTAGAAGCTACTTACGAAAATTCTAGAAAAAAGTTAGCATAAAAGTGAATTAATTTAAAAGAATAAATCAAGAGAATGCTAAGCGGATACATTTGGGTGACGATGGCTATCTACTCAACAGGATATGTTATTGCCTTAAACTCACGGAGCTTAGGCTCGTTACATTAATACGACTCCACTTTATGTCCTTAGTCAATTATCTACAAATTCAACTACGCTTGTGGTGGAGCTAGTTATATTGGTTGTTGCTCTAGGAACTTGATTTTTCGTGTTCGAGAACATCTCCAACTATGGCTAAGTAAAGGTGTAGTTAAAGCCATTAGCAGTTACATATTGGACCATCTGGTGCAAACCAGCCACAAAGCCAGCCAGCGTGGAAACCTTCTCTATAGTCTACCGGGTGCCTAATAAATGACCAAAATCATCGAAGTACCGCATGCTCAAAACACCAGAGGCTACTGCAAAAGAAGCAAGTTCAGTCCCTACTACTGCCCTGGCTAGCCTTCCGTAGACTATAAATTCATGAATTTGTATTATTAGCTTTCGTAATTTTTCCGACATTCACCTTATTTTATGTTGACGCTATTTAGCTGTAATCTATCAATATTATTGATTCGATGTTATTTAAACAACATTAACGTTGTTCATAACATTCATTCACTATAATGTATGTATAGCTGTAGAGCATGATGATGAAGTTATTGAAAAGAGTTCTTTGTTCAGTATCCATTCTTTTGAAAATTATTTTTAGCTTTGAACACGAAAACCATTTCAATCACAACAGTTCTTAATTGAACATAGTGATGAAGTAAACAAATAATTGAAAGGAAGATACTGATATTGAAGCCTCAGGATGGTCAGGGGTGGGTGCCTTGCGCTGCGGGTTGGCCACCCCTCCGCACACCTCTTGAAATGCTCCCATATGACCGGGCGTCTTACATAGCCTCTCCTGAGGAAGTCCTACCCACTGCCTTCACGTGGCGGAGGTGTTTCTCACCAAAGTGAGAGGGCGAAAGCGGATGCCCGGCGCTCTCCACCGGGTTGACTGTCCATTGGATGACAGTCTAGGGGAGATGGTTAAACCCTGATTCCAAACCTCCAACGACTGGCGTATGAAGCTCACTGGAGCTCACCGGCAGACGTATGGACAAAGGGCTTGTTGGATGTCCTGGATGTCTGGCCCCATTCAAAAAGGCGTACGAACCGAACTCCGGTCACCGGCTGCCAATGGATAGTGGACTCCTTACTCCACTCCTACTGCCTTGTAGGTCACACTTGGTTGTGTAAAGGCTAGAGCTGCACTCTCAAACAAAAGGCCGAGCGATGCTGGGGACATCACTCGTACCAAATTCCCATGAAACTTCATGAACTCTCTTACAAATTGCCGCGCCTGAGCAGTGATGATTCGAGACGTTCATGAAGCCGGCTCATCCTCTCGTAGGAGATAGCCGAAGTAAAGCAAGAAAAAGCAAGCAAGCACTGATATTGAAGGAGAGAATATGTTAGCAAGGGAGGTTTGAGCATACTACCGTTTCTATGCACGAAGATCAGTTTTGGTTATAGAGTCCTTCAAGGTTAATTTTTAGGCTTTCTAAAAACTGTACCTCCTGTGCTATGAGTCCGCCTTATTTATTTTATGTGTGCAATCTAATTGTCCATTTCCAATTGGGTTTGTGGTTAAGCAGAATAACGTAAAAAAGCATAAAGCACGTAAGACATACTGGGAAGCTGAATGTTAGCCAACAGGCATCGCAACTTAAGATAAGTCTGCATGAAAAACAAGGCTTATGAGTCCACGAAATCAGTGTTACATTCTCGCCAGCCTTCATCTCTTTGATCACCTTAAAATGGAGACTATAAATTCAGGAGTGGGCGATAAATACCGTAGGGGTAGGAATAGGATGACTAGAAAAACTTTCGCAGTTCATTGAGCCAATATATTGGCTGTAAAAGTACTAAGCCCACGTTTGAAAATTTAGCGCTTGTCTAGGAGCGTTGTTCACATTTACGATTAGTGACCAACATCAACGGAACATTTTGACATATTTTGGGGGTACCTTAGTGCAAAACTTGGGGAAAAACGTCAAAATACATCAAAAACCGAGGTGGATTCAAAATTACTCACTGACTTATGACCTCTAGCCAGCATAAACTCTGGTAATCCTAAGCATGTCCTGAGGCTACTTATTAACCGTAATCACCATATTGTCATATGTATATGTTCCTAGCTTACAACAATTCTAAACTTATTCTAACCTATGCGTCAATAATGCCTTTTTAATGTAAATGGACATTTAATCTACCCAATATGTACTTAAATAACGACGACTTTGCTTAAAAAAGCGGTGGGTGCTTAATTGATCCGACAAAATCTTAAAAATAACATTGACATATGAAACAATGCTGAATATGGGCTGACAGGGATGAAAAAATTGTCACCATGCGCTGAATTAATTCTTTTCGTTCTGAAGTAATCCTAGTCAGAGCTCAATATGTGCCGTGAGGGCGACGACAGCAGGTTCTGATATACCACTGAAAATGTTAAGATAATGAACAAGGTGATGAATTAGTGCGTCATGCTGAGGAACAGCACTGATTTCTAGTCTGTTCGCTTGAACAAACCATTTTAGAACAGATTCAGAATTTACTCACAATAGAATGTTAGAGTTAATGCAGAATTAGCGAGACAATCCAGCATTATTGTAAGCTTAAGGTTTTTACACTGTTATTTCCGAAAATAGCCATCTTCTCTCCGGTTTCACCACTTTCGAACGATGAAATGCCTACATTTCATCCACGAAAATATTCGTTTGGTGTCATGGCTCAAGATGAATGTGGTATATACAACAAAATCCAAGAGATTCGTCAATTAGTCAAGCCAATCATTACAACGGGACAAAGAATCTAGATTCTTCGATTCTGTGCTCAGTTTTATCACCATTACAGATATCATTAAACCGTGCTAAGCTTGGAAATAAATAATCGTCGGACTCACCCACAAACGACTTCTGTAATAAAAATTGAATACCGATGTTGGCCTTGAAGTATCCAATAAAACGCCAATAGACTTATGGTATCCAAAGTTTTATATTGAACCGATTCAGAGTAATTGTTTACAAGTACATGGTTGTTGGTGTTAACAGACGATCTCACTCCTCTAATTCTGGAAATGTTTATTCAGCCACCAAAGTCAGTTAAGCCATGTAAACTGTCCAATCTTTCCAATATCCTATACACGACCTAGTGTAACACGTTGATTTCATCATGCTCACTCCTTGGTTGCAACGTGAAGGTTTATGATTCTCGGTAAACTTCTGTGTAGTGTATCCCGACGCCTGACTGCCGTAGCTTCAATTAAATTCACAGTGATGGAAGTTGGAATGATTTGTCATATGTGGTTTGAAGTAGACATTGTGTTTAGACCGTATCCCTGCTGTGAAGGGAGTGGATCCTTTCAGAGTGGCTTTATTACCTAACCTCGCTAATCGTGATGTCATTGCCCGTTGCTATAGTGGTTTAATCACAAGTTGTGTCTTTTGTATACTTTTAAATAAGATTGTGCATTAAAACTTTTTCTCGCATATATGATGTCGGTGGCAGTGAAATCTTGAATTAAACCACATTTGCTTCACCCTTGACAGAAAATGTTGCTTCATACTGATATCCGCGCAATGTAATTAATTAAAGGAGGCAGCAAACTCAAAAGTTAGACGCATATTATTGAATTTTAATGAAATCGTGCAGGTATATTTTGGCCAACTTATTGAAATGCCCTAACGCTCACCACAAAAGGTTGTCATCACTTCAAAAAAGTTAAATGCCGTATGACAGCCCCATTGGTGGTCCGTGCCTCTCATGCTGAATGACTACCTGGATGGCAAATAATTCTGCATTAGGATCGATCGTGCTTTACCATCCAAATACAGGATTCCATCCTGAAACCCTCATTGTTATTTATTCTTACCACTGACCTACCACATTATCCAAACTGCCTAACTGTCCCTTACGTTGATGACGTTTACATATGAACAGCAACAGGGTGTCAGGAAGACTGAAGTAGTTTACAGAAAGAAAACTCTGGGAATCGGGCACTGCGCAATGGCTTGTTCGCCACTGTATAAGATGCAGTACTGAAACATCACAGACAGTAAGTTACACCCTATGTATCGAAAAAGTGAACCTCCTGTAGGAATGTATAAAACTTACGTACTACCACAATTTAAAGTGCACACCATGACTGCTGCCTTGCTAATTAAAAAAGGACGCCGAAACAAACTTCATGAAAGAAATCTGAGGAATCTACGTCTTTTCACACTCAGAAGCTTTCTGTCTATGGGTAGCCTAACTTCAATCTATAGGATTAAAAATGATCATTATTACACGAATTAAGGTGTTCTGTTATTAAGATACTAAGGTATTCTTCGTAGTAACCCATGAAGAACGGCACATCAGACAACTAACACTCGGGGGCGCTTTTGCTTCCTTTCACTTTAAGTCCGCCGCCCCCTAAACTCCTTGATATAAGCTCTAGCCGCTGTAACTTACGTAAAGACCCTAAATTTAGTGCAGAATGATTATGCAGTAACACAAGGACTGTGTCCAAATGGACTATCCGCCTAAAAGTCACACTTTTAATGGGTATCGTCATGACTCGTTCTTAACCACTGTCTATTATCCTTCGACTCTTTCTTTTTACTACTCTACCTAGACATTCGTTTTTTTAAATTGATAAATGTCATTTTCTACCTTTCGGAAAGCTTTCCCGTTTGAGTCTACACAATCTAAAATGGCTGCATCTCCGTTTTCAAGCACACTGGATGACTGATGGTTGAAATGATGGGTGGTCGTAAGTTATGTCCCTTTTCTGAAGTGATGACAACCTTTTGTGGCGAGCGTTAGGGCATTTCAATAAGTTGGCCAAAATATACCTGCACGATTTCATTAAAATTCAATAATATGCGTCTAACTTTTGAGTTTGCTGCCTCCTTTAATTAATTACATTGCGCGGATATCAGTATGAAGCAACATTTTCTGTCAAGGGTGAAGCAAATGAAGTTCAGTACAAGAATGTACTGTCACCAATAATGTTAACGCCAGAAAAACATTTTATCAAAAAATCTGGCTAGAAAGACTATGAAAAATATAATTTTTCATCACACCACACTAGAATCAGATTATGACGTTACAATTAGCGAGGATATGCAATGCAGCCATACCCACCAATACCTGCCTGCTTTTTGATGGAGGAGGAGATCATGCCGAAAGATATTATATGGCTGCGTGAGGTCTACGATTACTACATGGACTGGAACACTCTTCTCCAATATGACGTCTAACCATTTCAAGCCGATAACAGACTTTTCGCACTGGATCTGCCTCTGCCGAAACCATATTGTGCTTCACGGAGTGAGTTATTCCAGCTGAGGTATTCTGTGATATGATCACCGATGAGTCTTTTCAATACCCTTGAAAATGTAGAAGATTAAAGAAATTCTTTAACTGAACCTCAATGGCCCATCTGTTTACCTGTGCAGATTTGAATACAATGGGGACAACTGATTTTTCAGAGCGTAAGAGCGCGGCTGCTGAGTTAAGGTGTGACTGAGTATCTGTGTACGCTATTCACACCATCATTAATAAGTACATCCTTGAGCATCCGTATGCATGATATTCTACCATCACCGTCTGCTCATCAGTTCGCTCCGTCCTTCTCTATGGCTCTGAAACATGGCCAATACGCGTTGAAGACATGAAAAGGTTGACTGCTTTCGATCATAGATGTCTGCGATCTCTGTCTCACGTTAGGTGGTTTCACAAGATAAGTAATGTTGACGTTAGGCGTAGAGTGTTGGGCAAACAGGGAAAATCAATCGACGAGGTTATAAAGTTACATAGACTAAGATGGCTAGGTCACGTGGTGCGCATGCCTAACCACCGCCTCCCCCGACGGGCATTGTTAGCTGATATAGGTTCAGGTTGGAAAAGAGCCAGTGGTGGCCAAACAAAAACATGGCTCATCAATCCATGAAATCCTTGACAGTTAAACTGAGTCAGGTAGGGAGATGCAGACTCCCGGGTTGGGGCCCTCGGGACTCTAGGAATCAATGGCTGGAGACAATAGGTGACATGGCTCAAAATCGTTGTCAATGGCGCAGATGTATTCAATCTCTGTAATCTTTCATATTCCTTTCTACCATTACCCATTCTGTTTCACTCTTATATTTGTCAAACTCTATTGATTCTCTTCACTCATCTTCTTGTCTACCTCTGTGTGCTATTTGGAAGGTGGCAACTCGAACTGCTGCACTTCGGTGCCAAGTTCTATGTTGAATCCAGACAGACAGATGTGGTGTGTAGCTTGGCCACTATTTTGGTAGTCTAAGTCAAAAAGTCAGCAGATACTGTGGACAGGGCTCAAATCAACCATGAGAAATGGCCGCACAGCGATCGTGGAAGCCATTTCTAGTTGAAGCCAACCAGAAACGAACTCGAAGTCGATTGGGCAGCTCAGCTGACAAGTCTTCTAGAATGTTTCTGGGATTAGCAGTATCTGTCTACAAACCTCTTTGTCTTACCAACCCTCAATCTTGGGAAGAGGAGATAGTGTGGCCGTCTACCAATCCCTTGGCAGCTTCTCCAAACGAATGGGGTGCTGGAATTGGGAATCTGAAGGCTTTCAGAGAGCTTTTTTCTCAGAACAGATAGTGGAACAGTACCCTAACCTGAAGACTTTCATAGTGTGAGGTTTTGCGGATAGTCTAGAACCATTGCGGGGTTAATATGAAATGAACCCATTAGGTTTCCGTCCAGTGATTTAGTAGTGTGACACTTTTGGCCTGTAGTAGTAATGCCTACAGTACTATTTAGTTGCTTGCCAGAGACCGAGTTCTAGACTAACGAGAAATTGACCGCTTGAAACTCCTGAAGCACATGCCCCTGGCCGGGAAGTTTTTTTATATGACTCGTTATAGGCTTCTGGAGTTTGTCAGTTTTCTGGCAGCATATTTAGGAAATGGCTTCTGTACCCTTGTGTTGTATCGGTTAATGAGCTCTAGGTATGCATCATGGTCAGTCTGACTCTTGGAGATTCGCCATGTAAGCTAAGCTATTTGACTGCCTTGCATAATACTCTGCATATTTCTCTTCAACTCTGATGTTGGTAGCGTGGCTGGGGGTAACGTACTTTAGACGGCTGTGTGAATGTTCGCTTTTATCATTTATCGGTGTTTCGCCATCAGTAGCTCAATCCAGTACAGTGGCGACTCTGTGGCAAGCAGAATTCTCCTCATATTTGTGCCGTCAGCTTTACTATAGCACAGAGAGTGTCGCTTGGCATCCCAACACAAGCGCCCGCGGTTAACCAGGTGAAACGTTATAGCCGCTTGGCCACTACTACCTCGATCTAAAAGCTATTTACGAACTGGCCACTAGTTAGAGCCTTATCCAGTTTTGATGACTTTCCACCAGGGCTTACAAAGTGTAATTCTCAGTAAGTCTGGCGTTTCCAGTTGTGTGCAGCAGATATCGATCAGATTCGCCTTGAGCTGAACCCCACACTAGATAGTGGTTGGTTGTTTTCTTATCCATAGGAGGATAGTCGATAGATGACGCTCAATGCGTGTCTGGCGAGGCTGACGTTGAAATAGCGCCATATTGATTGTGGATGTTCATTGAAGGTTTTCTGTTACCACTGATGATTCACCGTCAGTGTTTTTCAATGAAACACTGTGAGAGACGGGTCGGGGTGACACATTTGTAATGTAGCCGAAACATGAGCGTTGCTTGTTTCGGAAAATCTTACAATATGTTTTCTGCACTCCCTTGTCACGTGGGCAGCGCATCCGTCGTTTGCGAGGATTGTATTCGAATGCTGAGTAACTTTTGTAAGCAACAGAATTACAGACATGGCATTTGGTGCTCATCCCCAAAAACGCCTAAGAGGTCTTGATTCGGAGACACCTAGAGGGATTGCTCTAGGTCTTGTTAAATGTGATTTATTGGCTCCCTCCTGGAACAGGCTTTTCGCTATGTCCACCTAGTCTGACATGCGTAGTTTCGTTACCGAGACGTGGAAATTTAGGCATATTGACAAAACAGAGGATATGTGCCCAGGTCATTAGAAATGATGTTCGTGGTGGCTTCGAATCTGATAGCTCGATATTTACCTTAGCTGAACCTCGACTCACAAGAGATTCTGGAGTAGTAATGCAGTTTCTAAGGGGTGAGTTAACTGCCATATCACTGCCACTATCGAGTGTGATTAAATAACAACAAAATCAGGGCCTCGCCTAATTCTGTGGCTATTCACAAGCTCTGGAAAATTGAAGCTAGATTCCCAACTCCGGAAAATCAAAACAGTCGCTATAGAAACTTCAAAACATACTGCTGGATATACCAAATTGAAATCCAGTGTAGAAGTAACGATTGAAATCGATTCACAGGCTAGGGAAATTAGGTTACGCGAGCGGATAATTCACAGAATAGGCTCTTTCCTGCCACAGAGGAAAGGGCATACCAGCATTCTAAGAGCGAGCTTCACCTTAGTTTACTTCGGGATGTAGTGGGTGATTAATCCCAGGATACTGACGGCCCATTTATTGCAAATTATTCGGTAATGCAACTAACCAGAAGGAAGGCCACCTCTCTTGAAACGCTATACGTTAGAAATTGGGGGTGTTTTTTCACACGTTTTCGCTGGTATTCATCTTTTAGTTACTGACAAATGGTCCTTAAAATTATGAGCCAAATTTCTAAAAAACATGATAGTAGAAACAAAATTGTTTTAGATAGCGGCTCAAACTCAGTCACAACTGCATTACCGCTTTGTAATACAGAAATAACTACTAGCTCACAAAATGAATCTAATGCAGTCCCCACTCCCGTAATACAGGTGAAGACGTTCGGTTAGAAAGCTCTGAGTTCTGTAGGTTTAATTGCTTTATGAAATATATTCTGATCCAAGTAAATGACCTTCAGAAAAAATTAGGTCAGTCTAATTGCATGATTTTTTTTTATTTTTGATTGATTTTTGACTTACAGCTTGATTCCACACTGTATTCTTGGTACAAGTATGGAATTTTCAGCATGGATATCGGTAGCCCAAATTTTGCAGGCCAACCATAGATATCAGGTGTGCGCCGGCGTGGGCTCGAACCCCAGACCATGTGCATGGTCGGCGAGAGTCCTAACCACTGTGCCACCGACGCACTGCCAATCTCAAATATCACAGAAAACCGTTCTGATATTTCTCAGGTTTTATCTTCACTGGATGTTCAGAAAAAGCTTGCGGATTTAGACTCAATGGCCTGCCTTTTAGAAAGCATCCAAAAGGTCTCCCCGGACATCATTTATAAATCAGAAAATCTAAGTGACTGCTTGGCTGCCGTAATGATGGAGCTTATAGCTTCATCTCATCATGCTATAATTCACAGTATACCAGACTCACTGCCTCCAAATTTTGTGAAAATCAAAATCGTGAATTGTTGCGGCATGGTTAGTGCACCATGCGAATGCAAACGACTTCGCAAAATGTCTGCACAATACAACTGCACTACCATTTTTAGGTTCACCAATTCTTTTAATGCCAGTAAGTTTGATAAATTTCAAGATCATCAAAGACTTAAAAGCAGAATAATGTGTAACAATGATTTTGTCACTCCTTCGGGCTTAAATTCACTGAAAGTGGATAGTGTACCACAGCAGTCATCTGGTACTGATAATAACATTCAGCGAACTATATAACAATTGTGCCAGCCAGTGGAACTGAGAACTGATTTAAATATCAGTATTCCTGTAACCAAAGCCTCACTGAGAGGTATTAAAACAGCTAGCAGTGCTGCAGGTTTTCCTGAGGAATGTTCACCCAGACGTAGTAACCTCACTACGGTGAATAAATTTTTCAGGATTGAGCCTAATGATGGGAAGCAATACTTTGTTTTCAATAAGCCTGCTGAGAGCAAGCATAATAAAAACCCACACTAGATATTGAGAAACCCTCTCAGTATATATATAGGTGGTGGTTTTCAGTAAAATCCCCCTTATAGACACTTCGGTTTCAAAACCCCCAAAAGTCCTGCAACTGAAACGCCTTCCCTCACAATATCCTTCTGGTTACAAAACCAACGACAAGGCACTTACCGGTATGCTGAATAGCAGGTTGATGAGTAGACCTTACACTGCTGTGCCTTTTAATTCACAACTGAGCCCCGTGCGCCATTACCCGTACATCCAGGAACCCAGTAAATTTTTAGGTGTACTATTACACTATCGCTTCTTATTTATATATAACTTGTGTAGGCGTATAAGTGTAAATATGCATGCTACTTGTACATGTTATTTTTCGTATTTATGGTGCCTGCACACTGGCGTCACTCATGCATAAACATTTAGAATACATTATTATTAAATAATTGAATATTTTGATACCTCACTTAACACCTGTTAGATACTAATGTTATGCTGTGTACGTTCTTCTTCAATTTTATGCGTGATAGAGAATTTATCGTTCATTTTAGACTGTTGTATATTATTTGCTTGAATTTCTACCTGTGTCATTTTGTTTAACCATATATGTTATGGCGGTATATAATTCCCCAAAATTATTGACCACACCAATCACTCACCATTGGATACTGACCACCACTGTTTAAGTCGACTTGTTTAGCTGAAGGCTTCCGGTCAAGCGTCCCCGTCATTTGGTACCTCGTCGTGTCACGTGCACGATCACTAGCCAGCTAAGCGTTCGTATGACGGCTTGTTTTGGTCCCGAAATATATCATGTAGTTTGGACGATCAAATATTGGCTTTTGCTTTGTCTTTGGTACGCGAGAATAAATTAGTTAGAAGTTGCTGAACAAGAGATTCGGTCAACCTCTAAACTGGTGAGCCCAACCGCGAACTTCATCTACGACAAATCCGCAGATAACCCCGGTGAGTTCGTTCCATTTTGTATTTGTTCTTGTACCATATATTATTCGACATAATTTTCGTCATGAGTGATCTTAGTCCCAAGGTCATTCGTATCCGCTCAACTCCTAAAACCATTCAGCTCGTACCATACTGGCCAGATAATGCTGAAACGTGGTTTCTGCTAGCTGAAGCAGATTTTTGTGAGCATGGGATAACCGATCAACGTTCACAGTTACTTGCAGTTATTCACGCCCTACCGCGGGAATTCAGCAAGTACGTAACATCACAGATGTTCAGTCCCGAGGTAAGTAACTCGTACGAGTTGCTCAAAGCATCCCTCCTCAGGAGAAACGTTCTCACGGACCGACAACGTCTGGAAGAATTATTTCGTAACATCGAGTTAGGAGATCAGTCAGCCGTGAGCATGCTGACAAGAATGAAGGAAGTCGTCGGCCAAAGTCAGTTCGACGAAGGACTATTTAGAGAACTCTTCTTATCCAAGCTGCCACAGTCTGTACAGACCGTACTTGTGACACTTCAGGGTACTGTAATAGAGGACTTAGCTATTACTGCAGATAGGATTCTAGAAATAACTAAACGGTCAGTTCCCGAAATATGCTCGATGACTAAGCAGACTTCGAGTAAGGATCCTGCAATGATAGAGTTATGCAACTCCATCCAGCAGATGTTTAGGTCAAACATGCATTCTAACTCCTCCGACCGTCGTCCTAAATCTCCTCAACGCAGGAACTCACGTGGTCGATCTAAGTCCAAACCACGTTCACTGAAAAACCCTGACTGGTGCTGGTACCACAACACCTATGGCCAAGAAGCGAAGTGTTGCCGTAAGCCTTGTAACTTCGGAAATGTCTCAAAGTCTGTGGGAAACTATCCCGCCGGCACGCGTTAGCGGCAACCGTCGCCGGTGGCACTAGCCGCCTACTTTACATCCATGATGTGATAAGCCAGACTCGATACTTAGTCGACACAGGCGCCGAAGTCAGCGTCCTTCCTGCTACAGCAGCAGATCGACAGAAGGAACCTACCTTCAACTTACAGGCTGCAAATGGAAAACCAATCGCAACCTTTGGTAGGAAATACGTCTATCTGAACGTAGGTTTACGCAAACCTATTCGGTGGATTTTCCTTCTCGCTGACGTTACAATGCCCATCATTGGCACGGACCTACTTAATCATCATGATTTACTCGTAGACGTCCGCCGAAAACGACTGATTGACAATACTACTAGTCTGTCTATCAAAGGCATCAGCTACATAGGCCCTAGTTTGTCACCCGTTAAGATAAAGGCAATCCTTGATCCAACTTTTCAACCTATTGTTGACAAGTATCCGGAACTTAATTGCCCGTCGAACGACCTACCGTGCATAACCAGCAATGTTATGCACCACATCATTACCACAGGACAACCTGTGACATCTAAAGCACGACGATTAGCTCCTGACAAACTGAGAATCGCCAGGAATGAATTTGACCATATGCTTACCCTTGGCATCATTCGACCTTCGAATAGCCCATGGGCATCCCCACTTCATATGGTTCCGAAAAAGGATAGCAATGATTGGCGACCCACCGGTGATTACCGGCGAGTGAATGCCAAAACAACCCCTGATTGCTACCCGTTGCCTCATATACACGACTTGACGGCAACCTTATCCGGCGCGACTATATTCTCCAAAATCGACTTGGTTAAAGCGTATAACCAAATCCCGATGGCAACAGAAGATATCCCGAAAACGGCTATCATTACGCCTTTCGGACTTTTTGAATTTCTACGTATGCCATTCGGTCTCCGGAATGCAGCCCAAACATTCCAACGCTTCATTGACGAAGTATTTCGCGGTCTCGACTTTGTATACGCATACTTAGACGACTGCCTCATTGCCAGTCCAGACAAGGAAACTCACCTTAGGCACTTGGACTTGGCATTTGAAAGGTTACGCCAACATGGTGTTACCATTAATATTCAAAAGTGTCAAATCGGTGTTGACTCACTCGACTTCCTGGGTCACACTATTGACTGCAAGGGCATTCGCCCACTGGCTACTAAGGTCGAGGCTATACTGAACTTTCCAGAGCCACAGACGGTGAAAAGTCTCCGCACTTTTAACGGCTTAGTAAGTTATTATCGACGCTTTATTCCCAACTGTGCCTCTTTGATTCAGCCATTGACAGACCTCCTTCGAGGGAATAACAAGTCCATAGAACTTGACGCGTCTGCTCGAAATGCTTTTACCCAGATTAAAAAAGCTATTGCGAATGCCACACTTCTGATGTATCAGGATCCAACGGCACCGTTAAGTATCTCGGTTGATGCATCAAACACTGCAATCGGCGCAGTTCTACAACAGCTAGTTGACAAAGAGTGGCAACCACTCGCCTTTTTCTCGAGGCGCCTTCAATTAGCTGAAACGAAGTACAGCACATTCGGCAGAGAACTTCTGGCTATGTACTGTGCTATACGACATTTTAGACATTCGGTAGAGGGTCGTGAATTCATAATTTTTACTGATCACAAACCTCTGACGTACTCTCTGAACTCACCTTCAGATAAGTATTCACCCAGGGAATCACGACAACTGGATTACGTTTCACAGTTTACATCAGATATTCGCCATGTATCCGGAGTAAACAACACTGTGGCAGATGCCTTGTCGCGCGTTTGTTCCCTCACCCAAATCGACGGCATAGACCTTGTAAAACTGGCTCGTCTTCAAAAAGAAGATACCGAGCTTCAACATGAGTTGTCGAAAACAACTCTACAATTAGCTGAGAAACCCTTAGGTATGGGAAGAGATACTATTCTATGTGACATTTCCACGAGTACTCCTCGCCCCATCGTGCCTAAAAGTTATCGCCGTAACGTCTTCAATACGTTGCATGGCTTATCTCACCCAGGTATTCGAACTACTGTCAAGCTCGTAACTAGTCGGTTTTGTTGGCCTGGCATTAATAAAGAAGTAAGGGAATGGGCACACACGTGCTTAGCTTGTCAAAAGTGCAAGGTGATAAGACACACCAAAAGCCCACTTGGCACCTTTCTTCTCCCTGACGCTCGTTTCGAACACGTCCATATAGATTTGGTTGGACCCCTTCCTGAATCCCATGGATATACCTATATTTTAACTTGCATCGATCGATTCACACGATGGCCGGAAGCAGTACCCATCAAGGACGTATCTGCTGAAACAGTCGCACGCGTCTTCGTAGAAAGATGGATCGCTAACTTTGGATGCCCATCTTCCATAACAACTGATCGCGGGCGGCAATTCGAAAGTGGCTTATTCTTCGCCCTGACTAAAATCATAGGTTGCATGCGTTTTCGAACAACAGCCTACCATCCTCAAGCTAATGGTATGGTAGAACGTCTACACAGACAGCTGAAAGCTGGTCTGTCAGCTGCAAACAACACCCATTGGACTGAATCCCTTCCGTTAGTTCTCCTAGGGATACGAAACGCCTTGAAAACCGATGCTGGTTGTACTAGCGCCGAGCTAGTATATGGCACGACACTACGACTGCCTGGTGAATTTGTTTCTCCCTCGAGCTTCCCACCAGTGGTAGATCACGCTTCATACGTCAGCAGGCTTACAAACGCAATGCGTTCAGTTAAACCTGCTCCCCTTCGTCCACAGTCCATTGATGTTTTCGTTCATCCGTGTTTGAAAACTTCTTCACATGTATTTGTTCGTCGCGACTCTGTGCGCAGACCCCTGGAACCTCCATACGACGGACCTTATAAAGTAATTAAACGTTCTGATAAATTCTTTGTCTTGGACAAAAACGGCCGCGAGGACACCGTCAGCATTGACCGTCTGAAACCGGCTTACTTGGAGGGTAATCCTATTAGCATAGAGCTCAACGTACCCCAAAATCCACAAGTAACAGAAGATCGTTTAGACATCGATGAAGTCACTAGCACAGCGACAGCTACCGAACCTTCTATCGAGCCTCCTAAGAAAACCCGTTCTGGACGCACCGTAAGGTTCCCAGAATATCTGCACACTTATTTGACTTAACGAAGTCGTGTGATTCACGCAACTCATCCGTTTGTGGTACTAACTATTTTTTTTAGACGTATCAATTTTTTTATATACAGTACCACTAAACACAAAAATTTTTTTCAACAGTTCATGTAACAGGCACAAAAAATTTTATTAGATGTATTTTTTTCGATGTTCTGAACTTAGCATTATTTTACTGTATAGTAAATGCACATCATTTTTTTAGACAAAAAAAGCTGATTTGGTACATTTTCCTCGACATGGTTCTTAGCGTTCTTGTTTTCTTTTCCAGGTGCGACGGGCACTGGACAGGAAACAAACGAAGCACGGGATCCAACGAACAACCTCAAGGAAGCTATGTACAAACACCCTATTAGCATAGGCAGACAAACCAGTAGGCACCCCACCAAGCCGCTCGGAAGATTTTTTTCACCCGAAAGGGAACCATCGAGTTTTTTAACTTCCGGCTGGTTCTTTCTTAGGGTCCTCATCACCCCACTAGGGGGGAATGAGCTGTAGCGGTAAATAATTCCCCAAAATTATTGACCACACCAATCACTCACCATTGGATACTGACCACCACTGTTTAAGTCGACTTGTTTAGCTGAAGGCTTCCGGTCAAGCGTCCCCGCCATTTGGTACCTCGTCGTGTCACGTGCACGATCACTAGCCAGCTAAGCGTTCGTATGACGGCTTGTTTTGGTCCCGAAATATATCATGTAGTTTGGACGATCAAATATTGGCTTTTGCTTTGTCTTTGGTACGCGAGAATAAATTAGTTAGAAGTTGCTGAACAAGATATCCGTCAACCTCTAAAATGTGTTCGTGTCTGCAAACCAGATATCCGAAAGACTAAAGGTACGTGATATAGTCAGTTGATGTACCTCCTTAATAGAATAAGTCTGCAGGGTCTCCAACGTTTTGGGTTTACTTTAAATCTGTTTCGGAAAGTTCGGTCTTTTGATTTCACTGTTCCATTTAGGTTTACATATCTGGATCTTATTTGCAAATTATCGGGTGCAACAGGAACGGCAAATTTATGATCAGGTGGATGATTTACGCAAGTGAATAGAAGCTGCTTGAAACCAATGATAAAAATACATCACATTCACACCTTATCTCGGGGAGTGATGCTCTTATAAAATCTAGCTTGTAGACACCACTTGTTTGAAGTCATTATCATCACAATTTTCTCTATTACTGGTGAAAACCTACGGGAAAAATCTCATGATGAAATGAAGTACTTTAATGCAGTCTGGTTGGTGGACTGGAACTCGTTAACTACAGATGTGTCAGTTCAATATGATAGACATATCCAAACACGTTACTGATCTTAACGAAATGGGAGAAGATCAAAGTGGTTAAAACAGATGACCGAAAACATATCTAAGAAATGATACTAGTCCAGTCAAAGTGGGATCACTCACAGAATGAAAAAATTGAAAATTCTGACGAAAATAATTTAAAAAATCAAAAGAAAAATGTACAGGGCGAGTAAAAAGTAGCCACTCTTGTGTGAGAAAAAAAACAAATTTTATTGTTATACCATTTATTCTTTGACCTTGTGTAATAACTTTATTGTTAGTTACATGTCGGTATAAGAATAAAGATTCTTGAGTCGCCAATCAGTGTTCCGGTTTTCGCGCTGGTTAATACAAAGTGTTTCTGAAAGTCTTCGAGGGACAGCGTGAGGTCCAGCGTAGTAAGAGCTGGACATTGACAGTTTGTGAGAGTTGACTGAAAGCATGGATAAGTATTATTTAAATTACATAATTTACGACTAAATTACATGGTTGCTGTCATTTTGTCTTTAGTTTGTGGGAAAAATCTGATAACTAGTCATTCGATGAACCGCATGAAGAAATATAGAGATATTGAATTCGCAAGTAACACTCAACCCTATTTCACACTTCTGCAAGCATTTTATGGATCCAATATTGGTATGCGTGCTGTTAGTGTTTCTGCATTTTGAATTCGAATTTGTCGTGGCCATCAGTCTTTGTGTATTGTTTTTGAATTGAGAACTTTTTATAATGTGAGGTATCAACGTAAGGTGCAGGTGATAAAAGTCTGTGAGTTAAAGTTACCTCATCTTTGACGTGCAGTTTGTTCGTTTCTACTCGAGATTATCGTACACTGTTGGGTTTAAAGGGATCAGACCATCTTAGCTCTTCAGTTTTAACCTGGCGTGCTGTTATAAACCATAAAATACTTCTCACTTAAGTATATGATGGTGACGGAGAAAGTATTATGATCTCCAGTCACTAGTTGGGATGTAGTAAGAAGCGATCCCACCAAAGGGACAGGATGGAACACCCCAGGAAGTCAGACATTGCAGCTACTGAATAAATATTTTATTTTAAAAAAAAAAAAAAAAATAAAAAACTTAAAAAATGGAAAAAAAATAATCCAATAACCTGGGTGTGTACAAATCCGAATCTCATTTTTGATTTGATTTATATCCAAATTGGGTAATAAGGAAGCTATTTTTACAGATATTTTTACAGAATGATAGCCGACTATAAGTGGAATATGGATGTTATACTTAGCTGAGTCCGAAATAGAACGAGCTCAAAGGCGTTCCACAACTGGACTCCTAGCGGCGAATTAAAAATATGTATCGGAAAGATTTTAGGTCGAGGTTCTTTAGTGAGGGATCAGAATTTATTCAGGAAGTTTCAGAAAGCCCTTCAAAATTAAAAGATCAAGTAGCCACAGAATTAATCTCTAGTATCCCTTACTCAGAACACAAAGAAAAGCAGATAAATTTCAGCGGTATGTCATAGCATGGCTCTAGTAACTTTCCTTTGTATCCAGCTAGCCACAAAGCTTTAGCTGAAAGCAACTAGTATTGAAAGTGAATTTGGTGAGCCCAGCAGTGCAAAATGAAGTAGGGAAGACATTCAGTACAATCCGATAGAAAGAAAACCTATGGAAGCGAGACAAAGGCATGTTTCTGACTTGTGTGCTCGTTTGATTCCTGTGTATTCCGTAACTACCGAAGGCCTATTGATTAGTCCTAGGGTTTCTGGGACGTTCTATGTAGTGTAGAGATGTTACAGGTTCATTAATTTCTTCAGGCTACGGAAGCTAATGGATGTTGTGTTAAAAAGCATTGAATTTTCCGGATGATATGGATGTGCAGGCAATTGGTAAAGATAAAAAGCTGTGGTATGTTTGATTTGAGGAAACTTACACTTTCAAATGTTTCAAAAACACCTTTCTTTTGTCCACATACTTTTTTGATCAGTCCGTTTGGGATTCAGATTCACATTCTAAGGTTGGAAGGCACTTGCTGCCTATGTTAATCCTTGCTATATATATCTCTGCAGAGACCCAGTTTCGCTTTGAAAGCATTCACCAATTTTGTTTTTTGATTTCAGCTTGATTCCACACTGTATTTTTGGTACAATTATGGAATTTTCAGCATGGATATCGGTAGCCCAAATTTCGCAGGCCGACCATAGATATCAGGTGTGCGTCGGCAGGAGATCGAACCCCGGACCATGTGCATGGTTGGCGAGAGTCTTAACCACTGTATCACCGACGCGGTTACTACTGAATCAGGTAAGGAGTTCCAGTCGTTGAACACCATGTGAGAGAATCTAAACTCCAAACGTATTTTATTCGACCTTGGTTTGAGCACCTTCTGGTGGCGACCTCGTAAATGTGTCCTAGAGGGAGAGAAAAGGTTTGAAAGGTCACTCCCTAAATCACTCCTGAACATACGGTAAGCCAAAATTAAGTTGTCTCTCCTCCTTTGGTATGTTAATGGGAAGAGATTTAAATGCTTCATCCTCATATCATAAGGAAGGTGTGAGATGCCACTAACTAATTCCGTTCCTAACCTCTTTACTATTTGCAGGTTATGTGCCTCCTTTCTGAAGCATGGACTAGCCGCTTGTATGCATAACACCAGATGAGGCCTGACATATGTTGCATAGAGTACTTGGAGCATGCCCTCTTCGAAGTGCCCATAGCATTCGGAAAGCATTAGCTGCGGCTCGATTACAGTTCGCCGTTGTTTTTAAGTCATGGCTAACAATAATTCCCAAGTCTTTGTATCCCCTAACGTCTGGCAGTTCTATGTCCCCCATGGAGTACGACGTGTAAGACTTCTGACCTAGATGCATTACCACGCTTTTCTCGGAATTAATTTACATACTCCAAAGGTTAACCCATTCGGTTAATTTGTTTAAATCGTTTTGTAGTCCCAACCTATCATCATTATTATTTACGGTTTTCCATATGATAATATCGTCCGCAAATAGTAAGGAAGATGAGGGAGAATTCTCATTTTGCATAGAATTTCTTTTTGTCCATTTCCCATCCACTTCTAAGCTGTATCTAATCTGTGTTTCCAGCAGCCATTGAGTTAGTTTGATTTCACCAACTTTCCAGTGCCACGTTATCGTCTTATACGAAATTTGGTGTTACTGCTCAAGGTCGACACCTTGCTCATCGCGCCTTTTTGAAGGTACGTGGAACGGTTGGAAATACATAGACGCAATGGGCAATTCTGATGTGGATATCGCAAATGTTGAGCTATACAGTTTGCGTCCTTTACTTTTTCACGGATACATACTGCCATTTGTACTTCTGTATGCCATTTGGGTTGGATACTGGACAAGTGTGCTAGGATTTTATGAGTATATGGAATTGGGTTTTATTGTTGTCGCCGCTATCGGATTCGTGCAAATAATCGTTTGCCTTTGCTGTCACTGGTTTGTTGGATTTGAATGCTTGATGACATGTCGGAAGGTAAGCACATTTATGGTAAATTATTCCACCCAAGCAAACAAGTGTTGCAGCATCTGAGTATGTGAAAGTCGTGCCCACTCCCAATACGGGCTACCCAATGCTGGTGAAAATCGAAAAACAAAAGGTTAGAAGTCTTCAGTGTGAGTTTTAACTTGAATACAGGGTAAACTCGCGGGGGAAACTGTATATTCATTCCATTTTCAACGGCTAAAATATACATTCAAAACTGATGAGAAAAGTAGTTTTCACCCTGTTGAATTTCCAGTTGATTGGGACATGCGAAGTTATCTTAGTTGGAGAGGTTATGAGACAGTGGAACAACAGCTGAACGCCCAACAGAAATATGGGATAAATGAGTAGCTCAAAATAATCATACTTAACTGTTAGATTGCATTTAGATGTGCCGTCCTTCGCGGAGTTATTTAAGGAGCGTGCAACTGCTCCGTTTTTTGTTTTTCAAGTGTTCTCTGTTGGTCTCTGGTGCCTCGACAATTATTGGGTTTATCCGGTGCTGGTTTTGGGTTTGCTGTGTCTTTTCGAAGCTAGCTTAGTGCAACAGCAGCTGAAAAACATGTCGGAGATACGCTCAATGTCTGAAAAACCGTACAACATCCATGTAAGCTTTTGCAATCCCGAATTAAGTTCGTTCATTTTTCTATTGATAAGCTTGTCATCCGAGAATGCGACCTTAGTAACTAGTGAATTATTTTATTTATTTATTTAAACGCATAAAAACTTGGTACGATATGGCACCAAGAAGGATGCGCCACACAATAATAATAAAACAACATAGATCAAAAAAAGGAAGGAAAAGAAAAAATATATATAAGTAGAGAACGGATAAAGAACTTCATGTGGAAGGAAAACAGTCATGCTTAACAAGTTCAAACAGTGTTCGTTAACTATCATCGAGAACGGAAGAAAGAAGGAAATTTCAACATGTGCAGTAGCACGCAATAGGTTTCATTGATTGTTTGTTGCTTCATTCAATTCATTGTGTGCGGGCTGAGATACTGCCCGGGCGCCCAGACCGAGACAGGTGGTTTTATTAAGGGACCACCCCTTAACAGCCTTTAACTTGGAGTCTAATCCTCAAGGCAGCGGAGCAGCGTCAGTAGCTGCATTCCCATGGTTGATGGTGACTCATATGGGTTCATACGCCATTCGATCCGATTGGATACTGGAGCCCATGTACCCCATGGTAACTTCTTTTAGTTTAACCGCTATCCAAACAACCTTCCTGACATGGCAGGACCTGCAGGGACAGGTCGCACTCAGTTTAGCATGTTGGGTCATTACGGAAATCAAGCCCGACCACCAAGACAAGGTAGCAGTTATCGGCCGACTATTGGATTACATAGTTATATTTTAAATCTATGTGTTTACTGCTTTTGGCGAAAATTTATAATTGAATTCGACAAGTGAATGAACTTGTCAAGTGTCTATTTCCTCTTTTTCAATAAGTTGTAGGACAGTTGATTATAATTCACCGACGTAGTTTTCCTATCACCAAGTTCATGGTTTACTCACCGATTTCTGAAGTTTACGTTAGACTGTTAGCTACTCGTGAGGCTATGAGGCCTGGTAATTGCGGCTTAATTAGTAGCTTTGCCCTCATTACATTTCAAAGTTCTTCTTTTGGGACTGCGTGTACTTACTCATGTCGTTTGTGAGGACACCTAGTGCCCTGTTTTCTGACGGTGCCTGGAGGTGTGTTGTTGTGCAACTTCGTAATGCGAGCAAGGCAGACAATTAACCAATTCTGCTCTTACTCTCTGCTCATAATTTTACGAATCGGAAAAAGCAGTTGGCTTCCCTTGTTAATCACAAACAGGAGCATCAGCATAAGACATATGCGCAACGGTGGTATCCTAACATGTCTTTGGAAACTAGATCCCATCTCAAATCCTCTGTACGTCCAACTTCGCTTCGCCGCAAAGATCATCGGCGGACAGTTTGTGTGCCGATACGGCTACTCTGTTAGGGTTCTTGAAATCAACTGCGACAACACATTGACAGTCACATACACGGTATTCATACTATAGCCTCCGGAGTTCTAGCCTCATTAACTATCCAGGCCAGGTGGGTGTCCTTTTCCACGTTTGTATTACACTGCCCTAAAGATGCTTAGCCTTTACAAACAGAACCAGATATGTTGTCTGGGCTAAAGTTTTGTATATACATCATAATTTTCAGCCATACTGCACACATGTAGGACAGCATAATGTCACATTCGCTCCACCCATTTCTGTATGCTGATATTTACTCCCCATGGTGTTTTGTGGTTTCCTCAGTCTTCGCTTATATATATATATATATATATATATATATATATATATATATATATATATATATATATATATATATAATGATAATTGGTATATGCGTTGCGCTGTAATAGCCCTTATTATTTATCTGTTTCATATGGTCCATTGAATTCGGAGTTGTCGCATTTCCTAATCTTACCATTCATGATAAATCCATACTGTGGTCGGTGCACATTTCAACATCTAGAATAGGTTTCCCCCTGCGTATGTGGTTTGTAGTAAGTCTTCCTTCTCTTTATTTCAGGTTCTCTGACCGTTAGATATCCCTCACTGAAGTAGCCTAGCCAGTGTGTCCAGTATATGGTTGTACCTCGTTTTTAGACTGTGCACTGCTGTGCAGCTTTGAAGGGTGTTTGTCAGCTTTTCTGCCTTCTAGCAACGAGCCCTACATTTGAATAAACCTATACTTCTTCCACCACATGAGCCACGCACATTTGTTTTTAGACAGGTAGCCCTGAGTTGGGCTAGCTGGATTGGAGGTAGCCTATGGGTCAAGACACCAGTTTTTACAAGCTTGGAAGTCCTAACCAGACCAAGTTCCATTATATAGTGAGGCTTAGGAATATCAAATGCTTCTAAGGTATCGAGCCCTTGTATGGTATCTAGCGTCATTCACTCCCTTTATCAGGTTTTGTGCTAAGTCCATTGTTATTCATAGTTATATCGTTTGTGGTGTATTTTATTGGTGGATATTTAAAGACGTAAGGGGGCCCTAGTGTTTTGATACTGGTCCCATCGATCAAGTACACAGCTTTGTCAACGTGCGATTTATTGATCTTTCCCAGCCTAGCTGCAGTTATGGAGAATGGTATTGACACATGCGCACAAAGTCACATTTGGCTAAGTTGATAGTTCATTTTTCTAGCTTGTTTTGTAATCCCAAAGGGGATCCCGCGATTATTATTAGATCACCTGCACGCTGAAAATTCCATACCTGTACCACAAATACCGTTTGGAATAAAGCTGTTAAATATTATTATATTATATGTTTGGAAGTTTACCGACCCATTGCCTGTTTGCACTCCTGCTTTTTGTCTAGGAGGCTGACTACCTTATCCATGTTCATTATGCACAGAAGTGTGGAAAGGCAGTCACCTTGTCTCTCATACCTGCTAACCAAGTATTGATTACGTAAAATATAAACTCTGGAGTTTTTGTAGAAGTATCTAGAGTTTTAGAAGAAGTATCTCACAAATGGTCCTGGTGCATCATGTTTCCGTTATTCTAATGACTGCGCTGCAGGATACAGAGTCAAAAACTTTGGATATCACTACCGAGCGTATCATTATATTAAGCTGTTTTAAAAAAAATATCTTTAAGCGTAGTATTTAGGATTGAACTGGTGTCGAGGCAGCTATCTGTTTTAAGAAAGGTTACCTGAGAGCTGAGAGTTGGTACCTACATACTCCATCTATTCGCTAATACACCATCTCGTATACTCACTACACTAATACATGTTATTATTTTTTAGGTTTATCGTCAAAAGAAGTGGACTCGTATACGAACTGATCAATTGGTTGCTGGAGATATTATATCTATTTCAGAGAGTGATCAGAAGTATTGCATTCCTGCTGATGTGCTTCTCTTAAGAGGTACATGCATTGTAGATGAATCTATGCTTACTGGGGAATCAGTACCTGTCAGCAAAGTGAGTTCATAACCCATTCTAATAAAAAATTCTACTTGAATTACTCAGATGTATTATTCTGTCTGTTTATTATTCTTATCTTGAAAATTCTGGATATATTCACTAATTTTCTCTTGGTTATTATTCTGTCTCTTGTCATACTCATATTTTCAGGAGTTGGTTTGTAAGGATTAGATTTATTTTTACGAGTTTGACCACGGATTGATATCATTTAGAGAACCAGTGAGAACCAGAAACGAGTACTGGGCAGCGTTTTGTCCTACTTTGGGAATCATCGGCAGTATTTACCCACCACAAGTATTCGAACTCAGGACCTTCCAGTTACAAGGCAAACTTGTATACCAATCAGCCACCAAAACCTGATTCAACGGCCAGTCCATGAATTCTAACTTCTACCAATTGGTGATTTAGCGCGACCACCAACCAATGTCATCGGTGAGACATCCATCCTCACTTGACTGGATGGACACCTGACTGGTCACGACTTCTTACTAGAACTCCAGGAAATTCCATCCTGTAACAAGTCACAGCTGTCCAGTACTCCTTGGTTTTCAGTGGTTCTCTAACTGATATATCAGTCCGTGGTCAAACTCGTAAATACTCATCTTTGTTTGTTGTGATGTTATTCTGTTTCTATCTGCTTCTATCCAAACATGTATTTCGATAATCGATAACTTAAGCTGTTACACTTCTGTCTCCAACAATGTTGTAGGCTTTCGGGTGTAATTATAAAGATATACTAGGTGTAACGGCCAACTAAAAAAGAAGTACCTTACCCTAAGGTTGAAATAACAAGTGATAGCCAAAAGTGAGTAATGATCAAGAAGACGGATACTGTAGTCATTGACTCACAATTCTATCATATTTAAGGGAATGAAACTGTAGTCAATGTCGGATAAAATATATACAGCATGAGTAAATATGTGGAAGTATCAACTGAAACCTTCAACCGTGTTACTTCTGGTCTTGGATCAATGGCATGCTTTTCCTTATATGAATAAAACGGTTGTTCAAAAAATCTTATCACTTAGAGGTATCTTTCTTTTGATTTTACTGACATTGGGTTTTCTTTATCCTAATATCTGCTTCAACGAACATTAGACACCACTGTAGACGGTGGTTAGATAAACTTAACATTTCGTCACAACAACATTCAGCGAAGGTCCGTGATTTCTTCAGTTAGCTTGTCTCCTTTACCTAATTATTATTCTTATCCAATCTCAAACTTGCTACAGTGTATGCTAACCAAGAAACAGGCACATAAAGTAACAAAACAACATATATGCTACCGCATTCACTTTCTGCGGTTGAGATACTGTCCAATTACCATGAAGTGAACTAAATTTTCAACGTAGAACTTTGTACAAAGTGCAGCACATCAAGTTGTCACACTGCATATCTCACCCAAAAATGGGAAAAGTATTCAGAAGTAGTAAATGGAAGTGTACAGGACGAAGGATAACTACATGAATAATGAGGGAGAGAGAGATCATAGAGATTGAATGCATCTGCACCATTCAAATCGATTTTAAACCATGTCACCAAAGATTACAAGGTACTTGTTCTTAGTCAGGCAACTTACCCCCTCCCCTCTCCTGTATTGACTGAAGCCAACAATCGAAGACTTAGTAGACTGATGCCATGTTTTGATTTGACCACCTGTAAGTCTTTTCCAACCTGGTTCTTTTTCAAATAATATTGCTTGACGAGTAATGCAGTGGCTTGGCATGCTTAACACGTGCCCTAGCCATCTCAATCGATGTAGTTTTACGTCATTGATTGACTTTCTTTATCTAACACGCCACACTTAAATTCAGTATTACTCACCATACTCTGCCACTTAACATAGGATGTGGAATGCAAACAATTGTAGTCGAAGACAGCTAGTCTCTTCAAGTCTTCCACTTTCAATAGCCGGACTACTCAAACCTAGTCAGATGGTTGTATTAAACGGCCAGCACCGGGCCATTGAATTTAAGTCTGATTTTAAATGTCTGACCAATAGTTATTATCTTAAGCAGGTGGTGCAGCTTGCATATAGTGGATGACCCGACGATATATACTGACTGAAATGAATGTTCCTGCAGGTTGGACTAAATTAGATGGGATGGTTGGATAGCGCTCAGATCGTCATAGTATAGGTCGCATGTACTATGGTTGGTGTCGAGAGCAGTCGTAATGATGGCGGGTGGAATAATTTGTAGCAACAACAAGTACTAATTCATATGTACTAACGGGTCTTTGGGTCATTTTTCCGTTCCGTTTGTAATCGAAATAAGCGTAGCATATGCACTATTTTTCCATTTCTGTTTAAAAAACTACTGTTCAATTTATTTTGTTGATATATGTATTTCACGATTTTATAATTTTCTTTTGGTTATTTTTAATTTTTTATTGACTCTAGGATCCTTGTGAGACTCTGAAAGCCGATGAGCATTTCACATTTGACGAAGGTCATAAGAATCAGATATTATTTGGTGGAACTAAGGTGGTACAGTTCACTCCTCCGTCGAAGTCCACAAATCATTTAAAAGGTTTGGATTATTATTATTAATACTATTATTATAACATAAATTTATCACATTATCGGCATTAACAGGTGGTCGCGCTAAACCATGAATTGGTAGAAGTTAGAATTCATACACTGGCCATTGAATCGGGTCCCAGTGGCTGAATGGTATACGAGCTTGCCTTGTAACCAGAAGGTCCTGGGTTCGAACCCTGGGGGTGTGTGCGTACTGCCGATGATTTTCAAACTACGATGAAATGATCGTCCAGTACTCCCTTGTTTTCAATGGTCCTCTAAGTGATATCAATCTGTGGTTAAACTTGTATGAATTAACAGATGCATCAAAAAAAATCTCAGAGTTTATACGAAGATGAAATTTAATGCCCAGACTCACATTCTAAAGCAGATGATTGTCTTAATTGTATACCCAAGTCTTCGGCTTAAAGTCTTACCCACAAGGCAGCTGATCAGAGTAAGGAGCTAATTGTCCATTGTTTCTGGTAACTGAAACAGGTTCGTACACCATTCTATCTATCCCTTCCAATCCTGGGACTCATGTACACCTTAGGTTTGGAATCACTGTTTCCCAGCTCCCCTAGGCAGACCAAATTGTCCAGCAGTCCGATTGTAAGCACCGGAATTTTGTATTTGCTGTTTCACTTTTGTAAGGGACATCGCCACCACCACGTGAAGGCAGTGATGAGGACTTACGCGGCAGACACAGTAATTGTAATTTTTTTTAAATATGATAGACATTCAGTCAAGCTTAGACAGAAGTGACTCACATGTTCATGTCGAGGTAACCGGTCTGTAGACATCTGTTGTATATCAGGAAATCTGACGTCGTTAGTAACAGAATTTACTTTCGTTCTAGCAGATTTAACTGATTAATATGTAAACCCGACCGAAAGCTGCTACCTTGACGTGGTGGTCGGGCTTGAACACCGCAATGACCTAATCAAGCTATACTGGCTGAGACTTATGTCTCTTGAGGTTCTACCATGCCAGGCAGGTTGTTTGGATAGCGGTTAAACAAAAAGCAGCTACCCAATCCAACATCATGTCCAATACAAAATTACAAAATTTCATGCCGGATCGGCCGTGGCCCGGATTAACAACGACCGCGCTTCCTGCTGCCGTGTCACAGGGCGGGAGTGATAAATCTGCTACTGAGACACACAAAACAAAAAGAACAAACAAAAGCAGGCCGCGTGTGACCGGCCTCAAGCAGTTGTCCCCTGGGCTCTGCGGTCACGCAACCAACTTCCACGGTGTGGGCAGCCGGGAAGTAACAATCGCCCTCACAATCCGAAATGCACACGAAACCTCTCTATTACTCACTCATCTTTGTCTTCATCTTCATCTCTATCATCTTGCCTTCCTTCCACTGATGCAACTCCTCGACTTGATAGCTCTCCACTTCCTCTCCACTCTGCGTCCACTAAAAACGATGGAAGCCAAAAAACCACCACCGACAGCCTCTTAAAGCCGCGCCACCAATTTCATATAGGAGCTCTTAATGTTAGGACACTTTGCCAAATAGGACAACAAGCATCACTAGCCAAGACCCTGGCATCACGAGCCATTGATGTATGCTGTGTTTCAGAAACACGCATACAAGACCCAAGTGTGGTTATTCACCTAACCCCACCTGGCCAACAGGTTGAATCTGCAAAATTCACCTTGAGGGTGTCAGGAGATGCCACAGCTAGTTCACGAGGATTAGCTGGCGTAGGGATAGCTTTGAGTACTAGGGCAGAAAAGACATTGCTTGACTGGATCCCGGTAGATAGCCGAATGTGTGCTGTCCGCCTGAACGGATCAGTAAGAAGGAGGAAGGACTGCACTACTCGCCGATGCCTTTTCGTAATCTCCGCCTACGCCCCCACTGACTGCAGTTCAGATGAAACGAAGGATGAGTTCTACCAAAAGCTGTCTAGTTTGGTGAGAAAGGCTAAACGCTCAGACATAGTCGTTCTAGCTGGTGACTTTAACGCTCAAGTAGGGAAATTGTGTCAATCTGAGAAGGATGTCGGTGGCACCTATGGAGTTCCGTGCCAGCGAACCGACAACGGTGACCGTCTCCTACAGTTCTGCTCTGATAATCATTTGTTTCTTGTAAGCACTAACTTCAAACACAAGGAGAGACACTGTTTGACTTGGAGACCCCCTTCATCAAACCAACGCTGGACACAAATAGACCACATAGCAATAAGCTATCGTTGGCGTGGGTCGGTAGGAGATTGTCGCTCCTTCTGGAACACGTGCGTAGATACCGACCATGCACTGGTCCGCGCTCGGGTGTGCTTACGACTGAACGGACGTAGGAAACAGCTGGCGGTAAAACCATCACGTCCCCAGCTCGATCAGGAAACTAAATCCGTATTTGAGGAAGAACTAGCTAAACACATATCTGTGTTCGACAGCTGTGCTCACCCTGAAGAAGCTTGGAAAAATATCCAGGCAGCCATAGATACAGCTGTAAAAGCTGTGAATAAGGTAAACCCAAAGGTGAGTAAAAACCACTGGATCTCCACCGCCTCATCCGAACTGATAGATGCTAGAAGACTTATTCCGGCGAGCTCCGAATTCAATGAGGAGCGAAAGCTGCACAAGAGGAAACTTACGAAAAGTCTCCGCAAGGACCGTGAACAGTGGTGGGCGACAAAAGCCAAAGAGATGGAGAAAGCTTCGAGGATAGGCAACACCAGGCAACTCTTTGGACTCATCAGGGAAACGGGTGGGAGAAGACAAATCATTAGTGAGACAATCTCGGAAAAAAATGGCACTATAATTAGCTCACAGGATAGACGACTGGATCGTTGGAAAGAGCATTATGAGGAGCAGTTTAATTTGCCCACAGCCACGCTCAACCTTCCGAGCATCCAACACCTCCCTGAATGGGATATAGATACAGGTCCTCCGTCACTAACTGAGGTTACTAAAGCTGTCACCAATCTGAAACTAGGCAAAGCAGCGGGACCTGATGGAATGACTCCAGAGGTATTTAAGTACGGTGGAGACAGCTTACTGTCCGGATTAACTGAGGTACTAGGCAGCGTTTGGGAATCAGAAGAAGTCCCATCGGGTTGGTGTAAGTCACTGATTATCCCCATATACAAGAAGGGAGACAAGTCTTCCTGTGATAATCACAGAGGGATTAGCTTGACTAATATAGTATCTAAAGTCTTAGGCTCAATAATCATGCGTAGACTGAGTGGTGCTCGGGAAGCACAAACACGAGAGAGCCAGGCAGGCTTTAGACCAGGAAGAGGGTGTATTGATCATATCTTCACCCTCCGACAGATTCTAGAACATAGGCATTCCTACCGGCGTCCAACAGTCATTATATTTCTTGACCTAAAGGCAGCATTCGACTCTGTCGATCGGGAAGTTCTCTGGAGATGCTTGGCTGTAAAGGGAATTCCGAGAAAATATATTGCACTGATTAAGGCACTCTATTCGTACTCATACAGCCAGGTGAGGGCTTACGGCGAGCTGTCATCTGAACTGATGACGACCAGTGGTGTCCGTCAAGGATGCCCATTATCTCCTTTTCTATTCAACTTCATCATAGATGTGTTAATGGACTTAACCCTAGGTGACTTCAGCGATTCAGGGATTGACTTGCTACCTGGGAATAATCTCGTTGACTTGGAATATGCAGACGATATAGTCCTTCTAGGCGAAGACGCTGACGAAATGCAGAGTCTTCTAAACACCTTGAACAGCAATCTACGAATGTTTGGCATGCGATTCGCTCCCGCCAAATGCAAGATGATGTTACAGGACTGGACTACATCGACGCCTAGTTTAAAAATAGGAAGTGAAGTGGTAGAGCACGTTGACCGCTTCACTTATTTGGGAAGTACCATCAGCCCCAACGGGCTGATCTCTGACGAAATCTCAGCACGAATACAAGGGGCTCGTTTCGCATTTGTTAGTTTACGCCGACTCTGGCGTAGACGAGATGTTCGACTATCGACCAAAGGGCGGGTGTACTGCTCATCAGTCCGCTCCGTCCTCCTTTATGGTTGTGAGACCTGGCCACTGAGAGTGGAAGACATGAAAAGACTAGCTGTCTTTGATCATAGGTGCCTGCGTTCTATTTCCCGTGTAAAGTGGCATAATAAGGTGAGCAACATGGAGGTTAGGCGTAGAGTTCTAGGTAAACAGGGGAAATCAATCGACGAAGTCGTGAAGCTACATAGACTGAGATGGTTAGGACATGTGTTACGTATGCCAAGCCATCGCCTCCCTCGACGAGCAATGTTAGCGGATATAGGGTCAGGCTGGAAAAAAGCTAGCGGCGGTCAAACAAAAACTTGGCATCAGTCAATGAAATCCACAACAGTTGGTCTAAGCCACGTAGGAAGGTGTAGACTTCCAGGCTGGGGTCCTCGGGACGGTAAAAATCTATGGTTGGAAACAATTGGTGACATGGCTCAAAATCGTTCTCAGTGGCGCAGATGCATCCACTCCCTGTGACTTATGATCTCCAATGAAACTGTTTTGTATTTCTTTATTACTCCTTTGTCTCACACCTCTGCTCACTGTTTCTATTTGCTTTTCTTGTACTTTCTTCTCTTGCTTCGCGTGCTACACGGAATGTGGCGACTTGAACTTCCGCACATTTGTGCAAAGTTCTATGTCGAAAACAGACAGACAGACAGATTAATATGTAAAAGTTATTTTACCTTTATCAAATCTTTGCGTATGAATTGCACAGCTCTAAATAGTATTTTTAGTTAGACTGGAATTTTCAGCATGTGATGATGATATAGCAAGAGAATTGGCTTTTTCAAAAAATCTTGAAAAGAAATAACAATAGCAACACTTCACGATGCTAATAATAATAATAATAATATTAATAGTAGTAGTAGTGTAGGTGAAAATATATGAATGATAGCAAGCATAAAATGTCTGTTTATCTATCATTAGTAAGTTAATGAGTTAATTATTTTCTAAAAATTATCGCTCCACAAAGAAGTTAATTGCTAAATAAGGTATAATTGAGTTCTTTTTATACCTAGATATATTAATATGAGTCAAGTGGTTGAGTATGTCGACCAATTCACTTATTTAGGAAGTTGCATCAACCAGCCAACGCCAGCGGATTGATCGCTGACAAAATCTTAGCACGGATACAGAAGGCTTGTTTGGCATTTCCTAGCCATCTTATGTCATCCCTGGTGTAGACATGATATCCGATTAACTGTCTTTGACGATGTGTGTTTGCTCTCTAGCTCGCGTGTTAGGTACTATGATATGTTGAATAATACTAAAGTTAAGCGTAGAGTGTTAGGTAAGTAGAGGAAGTCAGTCGATGCAGTGGTGGTGCTATCAGTCGATTGAAATGGCTAGGGCATGTACCACGCATGTCTAGCCATTGTCTCCCTCGACGAACAATGTTGACCGACATTAGATTAAGTTAGGAGAGAGTTAAGGTTGGTCAAACCAAATGCTGACATCAGTCCATGAAATCTTTGACTGTTGGTTTGAGCTACTTGGGGAGATGCAGACTACCTGACTGGAGTCCCTGAGACTCTAAGGACCCATAACTTGAGACTGTTGTCGACATGGCCGAAAATCGTTCCCAGTGGCACAGATTGCTTCACTCTGTGTGAGATTCCACAGATCCACCAAACCGTCATGTGTTTTCCGTGATCATTTTGTATTCTCCTCCCCCTCTCATATTTTTTTAAGTTCAGTCCTCCTGAATGTGTTTTTCTCTTTTTTCTACGTTTGTGTGGTACATGTAGTGTGGCAATTTGAAGTGCTGCACTTCTGTGCTTGGTTCTATGTTGAAACTCACTGTTAGTCAGTCATGAGCATAAAGTCTCATGAAATAGCTTCTTGTCTTTCCTGAGGTGATAGAAGGAAAACAAGTGGAAGTAAGGGGGTGCTTATCATTCAGTAGAGTAACTTTGATCAACTATCCACATGATGTTGACTCTTTGACAAGAACAGTGTGAGTTAGTCAAGTCAGTGGCATACAAAAGTAGACAGAAGATCTTGCGTTTGAGCCACTGAGGGTTCGTTCTGACGAAGAGTCTCGAAGAAGAGGGAAGAAACAGCCGTTCAGCACTGTTTGGTTTTCCAGTAGTTCCGTAGCTGACAGCAGCTCGTGATCAAGCGTGTAACCAATCAAATTCCTGCAAACCAACACTTGAAAAAGTAGTGTTACAACAAAATACATTCAGTAATCTGATTTCATAGTTGATTGACTAATTAGTGAATGTAGAAATTTGCGCAGACACTGATTAGTCTAAATTGCCGCATTGAAAAAGACCACAAAATAGTAAGAAATTGAAGTGACGGTAGTACAATGAGTAGTGAAGATGACCAGAATTTCGAAAATTCAAGAATGGATACGTCTTCCTCAAAAGTCCAGATGTTGGTTCTGAGAGCGCCTCTAGAATCCCATCCAGACAACTTACATCTCGCACCATTAATCATTAACTTCATGTTTTAGTGTCAGGTTCTTTTTGGTATGACAACGCCTGGATCTTTTTCAGCCTCATTTTAATGCATTTAAAATAGTTTTGTAATAGAATGAGGTTGTTCGACATGGATATTCTGTGTTTAACCTCACTCAACACTAATTATCATGTTGTTTCACCTAATTTGGCTAACGGAATGAAAACATTTATGGTTACAATATGACATTTAGAATCCAAACCCATTTACTGCTATCATGCGTCATAATTCTGTCATAGGCAGGACAAAGGTATCGTGTTAAGTTGCACTTCTCTAATCACGTTATTTTGAATGTATTTCTTCGCCTTCCGTTTTTTTTAGTGGTAGTAAAACAAATCGTGTTGTCTATATATCCGAATTTTAAATAAAGCGTTAATCTTTCTGAATGTATTGACGTATTCCTATTTGATAGGGAGTACTGTTCATTCCTTGTTTAACAAGTTAGGCTTATTCATCAAATCCCATACAAATATTCATTCAGAAGTAATATTTCAAGGTTTTATACTCTCATTTTTTTGAATTTATTTTTAAAGTGTACAATTTAAATTTTCAAGTCACTTATGAATGATCCTTTCTTCAACCTTTCCTCTTTTTTCTTTCTTTTTGTTTTTAGCCCTGACAATGGTTGTATTTGTTTTGTACTTCGTACGGGTTTGAGTACTTCACAGGGTCGTTTACTAAAAACAATCATGTATAGTGTGAAAGCGGTTACAGCCAATAATATGGAGAGTTTCTTATTCATTGGATTTCTACTTATTTTCGCTTTGATCGCTTCAGTCTACGTTTGGGTAGAAGGTAAGATGATACATATTTAGTCAGTGTATGTGGTGTAGTGATTGTTTTTAATTAAGGAATCTTCAGTACAAATAAACGTTACGAAAGTAATGTATAGGAATAATATTGACTAATATTATTGATATTATTAAAACATAGATTCGGTACCTTATGCGGCTTACGAAATTCGCCTCGCAAAAGCTCATAGTTTGTGTGATGGCTGAGATACTATCCGGACGCCCAGACAGAAGCAGGCAGTTGTCCTAATGGGATACCCCAAGTCTTCAGTTTGAAGTCTAATTCACAAGGCATAAGGGAGGTGTCAGGTGCTGCGTTCCCATTGTTTCAGGTGACCGAAACAGCTTCAAAAACACCATCCTGATCCCTTCGGGTTCTGGAGCTTGTGTATATCATAGGTTTGGAACCAGACTTTTTCAGCTTACCTAGATGGACCTGTTTCTCCATCAGTCAGTCCCAGTGTAAGTGCCAGATGCTCAAATTTGTCCTTTCACTTTTGTGAGGAACACCATCACCGTAGTGTGAAGGCGTTGAATAGGGCTTATGTGGAAGAGGCTGTGAATGGGTGGCCACATGAGACTGAAGTCTACCCACTCTTGGCCGTCAGCCATAAAAGCTTTGTTATATGTCGGGTGATAAAACATGCATATTTCATGAGGGCGGATGATGCTTTGCTAGGTGAAGTGGGTAGAGTGGTTCCTTCAGTATACCTAGTTCAACATTGAAAATCCACGTCAGCAGTCATTTTTACTACAAGTATCACCTAGACCACACTTCTGTTTTTACATATTCTATAGTTTTCTTGATTTATTTTTTGTTTTTATAAAAGCAAGTATTTATTGCTCTAGTTTTTGCCTTTATTTTTCTGTCTTCTAAACTTTAGGTACAGCTGATCCTCGTCGTAACCGATATAAACTCTTCTTAGAATGTACACTTATTTTAACATCTGTCATTCCTCAAGAACTTCCAATGGAATTATCTTTAGCTGTGAATTCCTCTTTGATTGCGCTGTGCAAACTTAGTAAGTTTTGGTTTTTTTTTACAATAAATACACAACGCCCCTATGACTTCTTATAAAAGTCGTATTTATACACAAATATCTAGTAATATTATCCAGATAAATTATCCTAAGAAATAAAAGTCGGCTGGAGTTATTACCCCTCCTTCTCCGCTGCCGCTCCCTCCCTGACTCATCTTAGTCTAGAGTACACCACCTTTATAACCATTATTGACTTGTGAGGTAACTGAAAGCTTGTTAAGAAATGATGCAATTTTTTGGCGTTTGGATCTCGGCCACAGTTTAATTGTAATCTATGTGTAATTATTAGGTAGACTGTTGCGCATGGCTTTGTGTGTGAAGATATAATGATGACTCATTAATCTGATTAATTGATTGACTAAGTCTCAGCATATAACTCTGCACAGAAATGCAGCAGTTCAAGTTGTCATACTCCGTGTAGCACACACGGGTAGATAAAAGAGAGAAAAGCTTACTATTATTATTATTCCTTTGGGTTCCGAGTGGAACATAGCAAACGCTTCAACAACATATCTCCACTTTGTTCTAATTTTTGCTGGGTCGACGATTGCCCACAATCTCATCTCCTCATATGATCTCCCCTCGGACTACCTGCTCGAACAATGACCTGCATTTCGCTCTATGTCATTTGACGGCTTCGTCAATGTATACCCAATCCATCTCTATTTTCTCCTACATATTTGTTGAGCAATCGGCTGTTGGTTGGTTTGTTGCCAGCCAGAGTTTCGTGTTACTAATTCTTTCTGGCCAGCTGACTGGACATTTGGTCTTCAGTATGGAGCCAACTGGTGAAGGCGGCTGTTGATGAAAGTCTACAACCTGTTGGAAATCCTTTCCGTGACACGCAGTCCAAGTTTCCGACCCATGTAGAAGAACTGAGTGACTTCACATTTGTGTTGAAAATCCGAATCTTATTCCTTATGCTGAGTGCAGATTTCCAAACTGGTTTCAGGTTGGTGAAGGTGAATCTTGCCTTTCCGATTCTGGCTGGCTGGTTTTGATATCTTCATCCGTTCCGCTGGCATTTGGTTGAAACGATGCTTCCTAGCCAGATAAGTGAAGAAAGTAACCTCTGCCAAATTTTTTCTGTCGATGGTAATTGGTTGTTGCTCATTGTTGCTTTTGGTTGGTTATCTTCATTACCTTCGTCTTCTCTGTGTTCACTTGGAGTCCTGTCTTCGCTGCCTGTCTCTTTAACCAGTCTGTTGCCTTTTGCCTGCAAGGCTTCGAATATGCGTGACACTAAACATAAATCTTCTGCGAAATCTATATCTTCAAGGAACTTCATATCGGTGGTTCAGCGTTTTCCTGTCTTCTCACCCCCTGTGCACAGTTTGACGCATAATCTAGTCCGTCACAATGAAGAATATCATTGTTGGTAATAGACAGCCTTTTCTTACTCCTGAATTCACTTCGAACTCCTCTTTCAGTTTTCCGTTGTGGATCACCTAACACCTGGTAGCCACTCTCATGTAGGCATGAATCAGGTTGATGATGATTTGAGCACTGCACACCATAGTTTTGAAGCAGTTTCCAAAATTAAGGTTAGATTAATATAATGATGTCTTTTGTTATAACTAGAAATGTGAGCGAGAAGGATAGGAACATGGAAGAACGTGACAATTAAGTGGATATAAAAGAATCACATACAGTGAATGCATCTGCATCACTCCCGATCGAAAGCTGCTACCTTGATGTGGTGATCGGGCTTGAATACCGCAATGACCTAATCAAGCTATAATGGCTGAGACTTATGTCTCTTGAAGTCCTACTATGCCAGAAAGGTTGTTTGGATAGCGGTTAGACAAAAAGCAGCTACCCAATCCAATACTATGATTCATACGAAATGCGTCGGTGGCACAGTAGTTAGGACTCTTGCCGACCATGTACATGGTCCGACGTTCGATCCCCTGCCGACGCACACCTGATATCTATGGTCGGCCTGCTAAATTTGGGCTACCGATATCCATGCTGAAAATTTCATACTTGTGCCAAAAATACGGTGTGGAATCAAGCTGTAATAAAAAAATATCGTGTCGGATCGGTTGGGGCCCGGATTAACAACGACCGCGCTTCCTGCTGCCGTGTCACAGGGCAGAAGTGATAAATATGCTACTGAGACACACCAAACAAAAAAGAACAAACAAAAGCAGGCCGCGTGTGACCGGCCTCAAGCAGTTGTCCCCTGGGCTCTGCGGTCACGCAACCAACTTCCATGGTGTGGGCAGCCGGAAAGTAACAATCGCCCTCACAATCCGAAATGCACACGAAACCTCTGCATCACTAACAAAAAATCCTATCCAGATCACCAGTAGTCTCCAAGTATTGGTTCTTAGCATTCTGAGGAACCTAACTGGGTAGCCCATCTCTGTCTGCCCCAAACCAACTGTCAAATACTTCATGGAGTGATGCCAGCTTTTGGTTAGACCACCCTTAACGCCTTCTCCAACCCAATTCAATGTCGGCTAACACTGTTTGTCGATGAAGCCAATGGCTCGGCATACGTAACAAACTATGTGACTTCAAATCATGTCGGTAGGGCAATAACTTCAAAATTTCAGGAAATGGTTGACTAGTACATAAAACCAACTGAGATGTTATATATCTTTTGATAAAAGTGTCACTTCTATGCAAAAGGTCTTATCAAGATAATAATAATAATAAAGTAATTATGTTGTAGTAAACGGTCAGGAGTGTTACAAGTGACTCACCACGATACTGAGTTTACTGATGTGAGTAAGCGCATTTCTGTTTCTCTTTGCTTTTCTAATACGTGAACTGAATGTTGTTCAGACATGACAAACCATCACGTTTGTCGTCGAGACATAGGACTAGTTTGGAAAAGACTTATGGGCTATCAAACCGAAAATCCATTAAATGTTTAGCTGTTGGCTTTAAACACTGCCTAAATAGGGTCCTCGAGATACTAAGACCCAATAGCTTGAAACTGTTGGTCTGATATGGCACAAAATTATTCTCAATGACTCAGATGTATTCACACTCACAGAGTTATTAAATTTTCATTATTCTCCATGTAATTGTTTTGTAACTCCTGTACATTTCCACTCACTGCAATTCCTTCGAATATTTCTTGGAACCTTTGTGTGCTATTATTGTGGAGCGTGGCAACTTGAGCTGGTCACACTTTTCTGCAGAGTTCTATGTTAAATACCCAGTCAGTGAGTCAATCAGTCGAATGAATGTTGTCACAATCGAATTTATCATCGGTGGTTGTTCATTTGAATTGGACCAAGTTTGCGGAAGTAAAATAAATTTGTGATCTCCTCCGTATTATGTATTATAATTTCTTTTGTTGGTTTCTTTTCTCTCCAATTCTAATCATATTTCTTAGTGGTCTATTGCACTGAACCATTTCGAATTCCATTTGCGGGTAAAATTGATATTTGTGCGTTTGATAAAACTGGTACTCTAACTGAAGATACTGTTGTCGTTGAAGGTGTAACAGGTTTGAAGTAAGTCATTCACTTTTTAAATTTGTATTGGATAGTTTTGATTACTGCGTTTTTTGAAACCTTATTCCTACTCTACCCATTGAGATTTGTTTCCTTCTAATGCCCTACAAGAATTAATCTTTTAGAGAAACAGTACTCATCATCTAGGTAGGGTTTTTAGTGTTTAGCTTTTTTGTTTTGAATTACCCCAATAAACAACCTGGTGCTGCGGAGGATGGGTAGACTTTGGTCCCCCTCTTGAAACGCTCTCTTGTAGCCACACGTCCATAGCCTCTGCCACGTAAATCCTATCTACTGCCTTCACGCTGCGGCGGGGCTGTTCCTCAAAAAAGTGAAAAGGCGAGTCTGGACAACTGGCGCTTACAACTGGAATGGTGACAAAATAGTTTCACTAAGGGGAGCTAGGAAACTTTAATTCCAAACCAGAATCCGAATGGTGTATGAATCTGTTTTGGTCACCGTCAATTATGGGAAGGTAGCTCAAGACTCTGCTCCACCTTCTTGCAGATCAGACTTCAAGTCAAAGTTACGCACTTGCTTCGATCTGGGCATCCTAGTCATCACACAAATTATGAGACAACTGTTTATCCTTTTTTTAAAATTATTTTTATGTGGCACTACCCATTATGTACCAAGTTTTTTTGAACAGGATTTTTAATAATGATAGTAAACATAAACTCTTTTGTGAATTATTTTATTCATGAAATAATTTTAAAAGTAGCGATTTCACATAGTGCCGTGTTCGATTAGTTGGAGCTCAGCTATACTGGACAGGTTTTTCACTTACTTAACTATGAGAGCTTCACTTATTGTATGAGTGGGTTAATAATACTGCTGAGTTGCTCATTGTAAAATTGACGAGGCGACTACCGAATCCGCAACCTGATGCTGGGGGGTCGAGTGCTTAGTATGTCTTATTTTGTGATAATATAGGTGTCATACATCCAGATCGCTAAGATCCTGGACTTTTCAGACTAGGCCTAATACGCAGAAGGCTATGCACTGTAACTGACGCAGAAAAACAGAAAACGGTTGGGCAACACGATTGTTTATTCTTCAAGCGATAATGAAACAGATTTACAATGGTTAGTCAGTGCCAAAGTCTGTATATAAACGTTAATGTAATGTACAACAATATTTCTGATCGTATTTCTCCAATATTCTGCCAGTCAGTACCCGACTAAATAATGACAGCCTTCTTGTCTCCCGCCAATATGGAGACCAGTTCGCACAAACAAACGATTCAGTGTTCTCCAGTATCGACATTAGGAGTATTCAAAAGTAATTAGCAGTAAAAAATCAATTCCATGGAAATATGCCCTATTTCGGTGCATAAGTACTATTCAATAACAAAGCAACTCAACTACTAACACAACAACTACGTGCAACTTTATTTATTCAAACATAATGTGCACTTGTTGGTCTCATTTACCTTTCAGTGTCATTGAATAAAAAACTAACATTTGCCATCTATTTTATACTTATTAGTCCCACTGTTGATCGAGTTCAACCAGTGTCGGCAGTCCTAAGTTTGCCAATCACACATGTGGTTCTGGTTCGACTCCTCACTGACTCACTGCTAAACATGGCGTAGCTTGGTTAAAAGGGAAGGTTGGGCGTAAGGTTATGGTATCATATCATTGGTGGTAGCGGTTAAATTAGATTGTTATTAAAGTTAAGAAATTTTTTCATAACATGAAGTGATTTATTCATAGATATTTGTCCGAATATAGTCTGGAACTCAATGTTTAATAGTGTAAAACTCAACGCATATATAATATTATGCAAATGTTAACCATTTTCGGCTCTACAACAGTGTAGCTAACTGTGTTCTATTCAGGTATTTAGACTTTTCATAATGATGTAAATCGTCTATTACTCGGAAGAGACAGCGAAGATAGGACTTTGAGTGAATATAGAGAAGACAGAGGTGATGAAGATACCCAACTACTTACAAAAACAACCACCAGTCATTATCAACGGGTGAAATTTCAAGGAGATCGCTTCTTACAGTTATTTAGGCAGCATAGTATCACCTACAGACGGTGGGGGGGGGTACAGGTGAGAATGCCAAAGGCGGGATGGGAAAATCAATACAAACCTTCATTAATCTGACATCAGTGTGGAAATCTGCTGCATGCAGAATAAGGAATAAGATTTGGATATTCAACACTGGTGTCAAGTCACTCAATGCTTCTATATAATCCAGAGACTTTGCTAACAAGTTGCTAAAATCATCTTCAACAGGCTACTGCCAACTTTCATGAACAGCTACGTTCACTCAGTACATAAGATTAAATGTTCAGAAAGGATTGACAACAAGAAACTTTGTCAACGAACCAACCAAGTACTTATTGTTCAACAAATATGTCAAAAATAGAGGTGGATTGCACATACGCTGTGAGGAGACCGTTGAGTGGCACTACACGCCTGGTCATCTAACGGAATCCGATTGGGAAACAACAAGTTGATCATGAGTCCTTAGGTGACATGCAGATGATCGTTTCACCAGGGGGTGAGATCTCATTGGCAATCTTGTTGCAGAGAAGAAAGTGAAGTGGAGATGTGGAAGGAGCACAGATGTGTTCCATTCGGAACTTAAGGCAGTAATCATAGTAATGCTCATCATCTACCACTGGTCATTTTGCATTATTATGTATGAATAGTTGTCATCTGTGAATGCAAGAATAAGATTGCCTGTTTGTTTCATAATAAAATAAAGTTAATTTCCTTTTTTCTGTTCATTTTAAAATAGTGATCAACCGTCGAATGCATTATTACCAGTGAGAGATTGTCCACTATCTACTATTCAAGTATTGGCTAGTTGTCATTCACTAATCAATACTACGGGTTCTGGATTAATTGGTGATCCCATGGAGAAAGCAATGTTAGCTTCAACTGGTTGGTCGTTAAATGATCAAAATGAAGTGCATGGACGTACGATACCACGTACTTCTCCATTGAAAATATGCCAAAGGTATATAGACCCAATGTTCAGTCAATTATTTTTATTATTATTATACTGTTGTCATTTATGTTTTTCTGTATTGTTTTGATTCACTTGTGATTAAAAGAAGATTGGAAGATTGACTGTGACAAATGCTGATACCTTCATTCGGTGGTGGTTCAGTCACAGGGATTACTCACCAACCATTGACGTAGTTTGGGTTTGTTTGATTTGTGTCCGGCACACTTCCAAACACCACTTAACCGGGTAGTAAGGACCGGTTTAGTGGGAGAGGTTGGGTGTGAGATTAGCTAACCACATCTCGTTCAAAAATCAACATCATTGCTGCTGAAGCCTCCAAGCTCAAGCATGAATTCCTATGTTCCTCTTGGAACGTAAAAGAATAAGAGAAAAATAAAATATCTTCATTCATTCATTCATTCACCCTGGGGAACCGTTAAAGGTAGCTGAAAAATTCATTCATCTCTGTAGTTGTATTATGAGTGTCGAGTCAAATGTGGCTGATGCAACTTTCAGTTGTATAGAAGAAGTCAGAACAGCATATGTTAATTTAAGACACACCCCTAGCGCCACTGAGATGTTAATCTAGCTGGAAAAGTTCCAATTTACAACACTTCAGTGTGTGTAGGTTTGGTCCTCATCTTCAGGAAGCCTGATCTATTCAAGCTGAGGATACATGATAACTTCGCGTGCTTCATTATTGTTGTTGTCTCTGTTAGATTGTCTTGATCTTCGTAGACACCATTTTAAATAATGTTGAGATCCACCAGCGAGTGTTTGATGATTAGAATCTGTAAGCTGCTCTTTGTAAATGATACGGTATGGATATATGCTGCTAATGTCATCCTTCTAAGACTTTCATATGCTAACCAACTCCGGAACTAGTTGGAAGGGGCAGATAGACGCGGAACAATTGTGTCAATAAATCAAGACATATCAGCGGCTTCTCTCTTTGTTCCATACTGAAGATCGGATATCCAGCCGAAATGGATAAGTACCGAGAAACTCTGGTAACAGACCAACCAAGAACCTTATTGTTCAACAAATACGACAGAAAAGGAAGATGGACTGGACATATGCTAAGAAGACCACTGTTGAGTGACATTGGGCGCCAGACCTTCGAGTGGGACTTGGATGTGGGAAACGACGAGTTGGGCATGACTCTGAGGGTGACATGGAGGTGATCGTATGGAGAGGAGATTTTGGCTTATGGTCAGTCGTGGAGCCTTTTAGGTGGGATCCCTGAGAACGGGATGAAATAGAGATGTCATTTTCAAGGCGTATGTGTCACCTGAAAATCTAAGGGAATACTAATAATATGAACGACATTTAGTAAACTTTCACCAACAGTGTAACTAGATTTATTATATTATATTATTATTGTTCCCTTGAGTTCTGAGTGCAACGTGGGACTTCAACAACGCATCTCGACTTTGTTCTATTTTCTGTCACCCTCTTCAACTGGGTCTACGATTGCTCAAACTCTCTGATCTTCTCCTCGCACGATCTCCTCCATGTCACCTTAGGACGACCCACTCGTCGCTTCCCAATGCGATTTCCCTCGGGCAAAGGCCTGCATTGCGCGCGTTGTCATTCGACGGCCTCCTCAATGTACACCCGATCCATCTCCATTTTCTCCCACCTATTTGTTGAACGATAGGTTCTCAGTTGGTTGTTCCCAGCCAGAGTTTCTTCCTGGCCAGCCGGTCATTCGATCTGCAGTATTGGAACGAAGGTAGCTGTTGATGAAAGTCTGTAACCTGATGGAAATGCTTACCGTGACATGCAGTGCAAGTTTCTGACCTGTTTAGAAGGACTGACTTAACATTTGTCTTGAAAATGCGAATCTTCTGTATAAGATTTCCATACTGGTTTCGGGTTGTTGTAGGTATATCTTGCGCTTCAGATTCTGGCTGGATGGTTTTGACATCTTCATCTGTGCCGATTGCCTGTGCTTGAAACTATGCTTCCTAACCAGATAAGTGAAGGTAGTACCCTCTGTCAAATCTCTCCTTTTGATGGTAATTGGTGCTGGTTGTTGTTCTTGTTGCTGTTGGTTGGTTATCTCCATCATCTCCATCTTCACCTTCTCTATGTTCACCTGGAGTCGTGTCTTCTCCAGCTGTCTCTTCAGCCAGTATGTTTGATTTCGCCTGCCTACAAGTCCTCGGGTTTGTGTGACATTAGACAGCAATCATCCAAGCACGAAATCCAGGTCTTCTAGAGTTTTCTTATCGAGCCGACGTTTTCCTGTCTTCTTCCCACAACTGGGAATATCATCAGTGATAATAGGCAGACAGTTTATCCTACTCCTGTCTGTATTCACTTCGTACGCCTCCCTGAGTTTTCCGTTATGCATCACTTTTTATGTATCAACATCACATAGCTGTTGGATGAGGTTAATAAAGATATGGAGCCCTGTAGACCGTAGTGTTGAAGCAGTTTCCAAATTACGTCTCGGTCAACCCCTGTTTATTGGAGGGCCTTTTCAATGTCTACGGAGTTGAGGTGGAGGTGTGATTACCATTCTACGCTTTTAAATTGCCTGATGAATGGCAGATTTGAGTCTGGTTAAGGAGCATTATGACCACTAAAAAAATGGCAAATATATCAGCTACCAAGTTTTACATAGAATGAAACATGCAACGTAGACGCCGTTGTTGTGTCCATTGTTAATGAAACAATATCAGAAGTAAAGAATCAGAAAGACATTGAATAGAAATGTAGGAAATAAATGAAGAACTAAAAAGATAATTGATCTTGGAATTAGAATTATTGACAGTATTTACAATGCATTGTGAACGCAATGTCAATCTTGTAATGCTGTTTTTTCTCTTGGTACATATCTGTCTTTATTTGTGTTACTTTATCTCCAGTGACAGTCTATAAATTGATTAGCCATTTTGACTGACACACATTAATTCTTGCTTCACTTGTTGGGTGGATGGTTGTATTTTATTCATGTTTCTCTTTTCACGTGACTGCAATAACCGGAAGGGGCGGGATGAAAATAGACAGAGAATTAGTTAAAAATATTGTTATATTGCAGAAATTTTCAGAATACTAACTGTCCATTTGTGTGTATCACATTTCTCTCCCCCTTCGGCTCTTAGATTTCGTTTCGATAGTGCATTACGCCGAATGTCAGTTGTTGTAAGCCATTATCTACCAGCTTCTGTGGATCAAAATTATTTAGCCTGTGTCAAGGGGTCACCGGAGACAATTCTTCCAATGCTTGTTGACGCTCCACCAGATTATGAAGAGGCTTATCTCACTGCGGCTAGACGTGGTGCTCGTGTTTTGGCTTTAGGACAAAAGACGCTAGGACAGTTGAGTCATGAACAGGTTGGTTTCTTTTATTGTTGATTATAATAAGTTGGTGAATATAAATTGTGCAATTAGTCATAATAGTAGTAATAATAATAATATTTAATAATAAGGATGAAAAATTAAGGCAATTTGTGATAACACGAATAGTGGAAAACATCATGATTAAAGAAACAAGTGTTCAGGTAGACGAGGTAGTCGATAATGGCTAATAAAACAAATGAAGCGATTGAGTAATGCGAGATTGTAAGGGTAGGAAATGAAACACGCTTATAATGAAGATAAGATTAAGGAATGATAAGAAAGAGGTTGAAAATATAAGAATGTAAAGAAACATATGAAAACATCAGAGAGAAAACCTGAGACTTTGACCGAACTTAAAAAGCCTCTATTTATTAAGTTACAATTTAATGGTGACTTTTCAAGTGAGATTTTATTCCAGAGACTTTCCAGGAATATACGAAGAACGTTTTACTCAGCGAACCTGTATTTGTCATTCTCTACCCGACGAATGATTGGGACGCAAACGAAGGATAAGCATGTTAGTTTTGCCACATCTATTTGCATTTATCAATTCAACTGCACCTGCGGTGACAGTTATGTTGAGCGTACTACTAGACACCTTAGCTAACGTCTCCCATCGTGGTTTGGCAAGGGACTGGCGAAAACAATCCGTAGCTCAATTTTGTCACATTTAGTTGATAGTGGTCATGTGGTGGAGAAGACGAGAGCTTTCAAAGTAATTCATCGTATCCCACCGAATCTTTTCAATAGACTTTGTATTCGTCTACTGCACACAGCTGAGGCGATAGGCATTCGAACTATTAAACCTAAACTATGCATTCAAAAGAAGTTCGTACAGCCATTATCCCTCCCTTGGCCTATTAAGATCTAACCAACTGATGACTTCTCGACTATCCCTTACGTATATTTTCAACCTCTCTCTTATCATCCCTTAATGTGATCACATCTTCATTAAAACGTGTTTCACTTACTTCCCTTACAATCTAGTATTACTTAATCGGTTCATTTGTTTTTATTAGCCTTTATCGACTACTTCTACCTGAACACTTGTTTCTTTAATTATGCTGTTTTTCATTATTCGTGTTATCACAAATTGCCTCAATTTTTCATCCTTATTATTGATAAGACCATTATTATTATTATTAAATATTATCATTACTACTATTACGACTGATTATAATAAGTGTTAATTGCCTCGAAGTTAGTGTCGTTTAAATGTAGAGTAGTATTTGAGTGGTATTCAATCCTGCTTTTCACATTGATTTTGAATCTATACAACGAAAAAGCTGAAGTTATGACTCGTGATCTAGTAGGTGGATCAGCCTAACGAACATAGTCTCTAAAATCCTAGGCTCAGTAATCATGCATAGACTAAGCAGAACTCGGGAGGAACAGACAAGGGAAAATCAAGCAGGCTTTAGACCAGGTAGAGGGTGCATAGATCATATCTTCACTCTTCGACAGATTCTAGAACATAGACACACTTTTCGGCGTCCAACAATTGTCATATTTCTTGACTTGAAGGCGGCCTTCGACTCCGTGGATCGAAAGGTACTATGGCAATGTCTGACTGTGAAGGGAGTGCCAAGAAAGTACATTGCACTAATCAAGGCACTCTATTCAAACTCACGTAGTCGTGTAAGGGCTTATGGGGAATTGTCATCTGAATTGGTAACAACCAGTGGTGTCCGACAGGGATGTCCACTTTCCCCATTTCTGTTTAACTTCATCATAGATATGCTAATGGAAGTATCCTTAACTGAACGTAGTGACTTAGGAATCGACTTGTTACCAGGGAATAATCTAATGGACTTAGAATATGCAGATGACATAGTCCTGTTAGGGGAGGATGCTGACAAAATGCAGAGTCTTCTGAACACCTTGAGCAGCAATCTTCGTATGTTTGGCATGCGATTCGCCCCTGCAAAATGTAAGATGCTGCTACAGGACTGGACCCCGTCAATCCCTAACTTAGTGATAGGGAGTGAAGTGATAGAACATGTTGACCACTTCACCTACTTGGGAAGTTGTATTAGCACCAACGGACTGATTGGCGATGAAATCTCAGCACGGATCCGAAAAGCTCGAGCTGCTTTCGCTGACTTACACCATCTCTGGCGTAGGCGTGACATCCGGTTATCAACCAAGGGACGTGTGTACTGCTCATCAGTTCGCTCCGTCCTTCTCTATGGCTCTGAAACATGGCCAATACGCGTTGAAGACATGAAAAGGTTGACTGCTTTCGATCATAGATGTCTGCGATCTCTGTCTCACGTTAGGTGGTTTCACAAGATAAGTAATGTTGACGTTAGGCGTAGAGTGTTGGGCAAAGAGGGAAAATCAATCGACGAGGCTATAAAGTTACATAGACTAAGATGGCTAGGTCACGTGGTGCGCATGCCTAACCACCGCCTCCCCCGACGGGCATTGCTAGCTGATATAGGTTCAGGTTGGAAAAGAGCCAGTGGTGGCCAAACAAAAACATGGCATCAATCCATGAAATCCTTGACAGTTAAACTGAGTCAGGTAGGGAGATGCAGACTCCCGGGTTGGGGCCCTCGGGACTCTAGGAATCAATGGCTGGAGACAATAGGTGACATGGCTCAAAATCGTTGTCAATGGCGCAGATGTATTCAGTCTCTGTAATCTTTCATATTCCTTTCTACCATTACCCATTCTGTTTCACTCTTATATTTGTCAAACTCTATTGATTCTCTTCACTCATCTTCTTGTCTACCTTGTGTGCTATTTGGAACGTGGCAACTCGAACTGCTGCACTTCGGTGCCAAGTTCTATGTTGAATCCAGACAGACAGGTGGATGTGTATTTAATTACTGAAATGCCTTATTGCTGCTAGGGGTGTAATGTACGGTTCGTATGCCTATATGTCAGCGCATTTTAACAGTGATAGAAGAAAAAGATGAGTCAGTAATAGAGAGGTTTCGTGTGCATTTCGGATTGTGAGGGCGATTGTTACTTTCCGGCTGCCCACACCATGGAAGTTGGTTGCGTGACCGCAGAGCCCAGGGGACAACTGCTTGAGGCCGGTCACACGCGCCCTGTTTTTGTTTGTTCTTTATTGTTTTGTGTGTCTCAGTATCATATATATCACTTCTGCCCTGTGACACGGCAGCAAGGAAGCGCAGTCGTTGTTAATCCAGGCCACGGCCTATCCAGCATGAAATTTTGTGGCTTTGTATGAATCATAGTATTGGATTGGGTAGCTGCTTTTTGTCTAACCGCTATCCAAACAACCTTTCTGGCATAGTAGGACCTCAAGAGACATAAGTCTCAGCCAGTATAGCTGGAATAGGTCATAGCGGTGTTTAAGCCCGACCACCACGTCAAGGTAGCAGCTTTCAGTCGGGATACAATGATACTCATATTTCAAGTATCCAGTCGAAAAAAGCATAAGTGTTGTATCTTACTACTTATTTCCTGGCATTGGACTCTGCTCATATATAGCATTTAAGCGTGTACATAAAGTCAGTTATGATTAGATGTTAAAAGTCTACTGACGAGGATCCCTCTAACTCGATTTCATGATTATCGCATGCGTCAATAAGGTGTATTTATTAACTTTAGGAAACGGATACTCTCCCTGAACTCCAGATCTAAACACTATGTAGAAGTCATATAACTTAGTGCTATGTTGTTTAGGCGATGATCGGAAACACCTTAGTATTGAATTATGTAAAGAAGTTAACATTTAACATTCACTGATCTATATGTTTAAGTGCATTATGGATGGTGCTGGTGAGTGATATATACCCCATAAAGTTTGACCACAGATTGATATCGGTTAGCGAACTATTGAAAGAAAGGAAGAGTCCGAGGACCGTTTTGTCCTAGTTCGGGACTCTTCAGTAACATACCCATGATCTGATGAGGGATATAATCCAAGGTCTTCATGCTGCGAGGAGAGCAAATTAATCATTGGGCTACTGGGAAGGAATTGACAGAAGTCAGAATTCATGTGGACTATTGGATTCTGTCCCAGTGTCTAAATGGTCAACTGGCCGGCGTCGTAATCTGAAGAGCTTGGGTTTGATCCTTCGTAAGTTTGTGGGTGATTACTAATAGGTATTCTTTTAAACCGCGACAAAACAGCTGTCCGGTACTCCTTGATTTTCAATGGTTCTCTAACTGATATCAGTCTGTGCTCAAACAGTCTGTGCACTCTTGAACAGAACAAAATTCTTATTTAGAGTTCTATTGCTGATCAACTTTAGAAAGTAGTGGATTTTTTTGTCATATGTACGGATGTAAATTTTGAGATAATTAAATTATCAGCTAATTCATAATTGTGCTGTCCTGATGACATATATCTAGACCAAAATTATCAGACTCATTTTAGAATCTATGCTCCTTGAATGGATATCTCGTTACTCGTGCTTAAAGTTCTTGGAGCTATGGCTCATTGATCTATACACTCGACTTCAAACCAGTAGGTGACGGGTTCGAGCCCTGCTCCAGCTACCAAAGTTCGGGCGGTCAGATAATATCACAAGCCCTGCGCTCAATAAATGTGGTTCATTGACAATTGTATAGAATGGCAAGTGGTCAACCACACGAAGTGGCTATGTTGGTAACGGCTAGCAAAGGCTGTCGTAACCCAGTGGCCTAATGGATAAAGATGTGGCGTTTGGGACAATTGGTGCCTAGGTTCGAGTCTCAATTGGAAAACATTATCAATCACTGAAAAGTGGGTACCTCCACATATGTAGTGAATAATTGAAAAACAATATAGCTGTAATTGTTTTCTTTTTTTAAAAATAAATTTTTTAGGTGAGAGATTTAACCCGTGAAGCAGTTGAATCAAATATGAATTTTTGTGGTTTTGTCATTATCTCTTGTCCATTGAAACCGGATTCAAGAAGTGTTGTACAACAATTGCTCAACTCTAGTCATCATGTTACTATGATTACTGGTGATAACCCGTTAACTGCTTGTCATGTAAGCAGTTTAGTTGGTATGACACGATCTGATATTCCTGTGCTTGTTTTAACACCACCAAATCCATTACGTAAGTATAATTGATCTCTTCTTAAGTTTTTTGTTTTTATTTGTTTATGTTTGCCTTCTGGCAGAAATATCTTAAGGCTTCAAGCTTGAGCAATAGTGTTATTCTAAAAAGATAGGGCATTAGGTAGCCTCCCTATTACGTGTTTATTATTGGCTGGTTCACTAAATGAGGTTTAGGAGTGTCCGTTGACTGGGCGTCGAACCTTAAGCCATGTGTGTGGGGTCGGTGAGTATTGTGCCGTTGAACCACTGTGGCGCACATCTTTACTGGAATAATATTCACTTACTGACGTTCACTGCTTTTACTGTATTGGGTTTCATACGACCAGTTCCCCTTATTAGTTCGAACCAAGAAAGAACGAAAATTTAATTTAATTTTAGACTTTCCCTTCGATTAATTAGACCGAAGTGCTCGGTCTCAGGTTGACATGTCGGCTTCTGGTGCAGATGCTTAGACGATGTCTGGGCATTTAATTAGAATTTAATTGGTGGATAGTGACTAACAATGGAATCCAGGATGAGCATTTCGTCCTATCTGGGACTCGTCAGCTAGATGCACCTGCATTTCCCAGTGAGTGATGATGTTCCCAACCATCCACCAATTAAATTCTAATTAAATGCACAGACATCGTCGAAGTATCTGCATAAGAAGCCGACATGTCAACCTGAGACCGAGCACTTCGGTCCAATCAAACGATGGGAAAATCTCAAAGTCAATTAAATTAATATGATACGTTGCACAAGGGGTGGCGCAAGTGGTCTAGTGGATAACGCTTTGGCGTTTGAAACTATAGGCAATGGGTTCGAGCCGCGGTGGGAATATCATCACTCCCTGGGGAATCTAGATACATCCAGATGACAAGTCTCAAACAGGGCGAAATGCGCATCCTGTATTCCACTGCTAGTCACCATCCACCAATTAAAGGACGCGAATATTTGTAGGATGGATAATGCAAGCTAGTTTTATCTTTCATGGATTCTTGTCAACTGTATAAAACCTAAGCAATATCAAAATATTAATTGCAAAAGGTCTGAATATACTTTTATCACAGTGACATTGAGAGAGTTATTAATAGCAGTATAAGCAACATACTTCCGAAATGATCTAAGCAGAAAGATTACTCAGTAGTGTTAGGAAAGGCTAACTATTTATTGTGTACAATATGGTGGAAAGCTCGAGACGGTGGGGATGAAAATTAATCATAACATTATGAGATAGACAAACGCGAAACACTTAGTTTGCCTAATTTTAATTTTCACTTGCCACTTTTCACTCTCACCCTCTTTAACTTTCCATCATATTATGTATAAATTCATCCTGTTGTTCGATTTTTTACTCTGCCTTAAGTCAATCATTGTTTCGAAGCAGAATTTGAAGTCGGTTCCCACCCTTCTTGTCTAAATATACTATAAATAGTTGATCTCTCTAGCGCTGATTATAATTTCAAAATTATGCTGCTTATACTGCCTATTAATAACTCTCTCAATGTCATTGTGATAAAAGTATATTCAGACTTTTTGTAACTAATATTTTGATACTGCTTAGGTTGTATACAGTTGACAGAAATCCATGAAAGATAAAGCGAGCTCGTATTATTCATCCTGCAGATATATTCATTCTTTCTTTGTATTTATGAGTTGTTTTGGCATTTAGAAAAGAAATGTCAACACATACTGACTGACTGACAGAAGGTTACGTAGATAAAGGTGGATGATGATCAGGAGAGTTTCGTATGCTTTTGGAAGTTTGTGAGTGGCTATTATTTCCTGGCTGCTCACACCATGGAAGTTGATTTTTTCTTGGGATATCTGAAATAGATAGGAGCGTTAGTGTTGCATAACCACACACCTTATGGGACAACTGCTTAAGGCCTGTTGTCATACGCGGCCATTTTGAATTGGATTTTAAAGTTGTTTCCGTATTAGGAACTTACCGCCGACTACGGACCACGGTAGGGTAAATCAGGATGTACAATTTTTGAGGTCGACCTTTTCTAGCTCCTACTCCTCTCTCCAGAGTGGATAGACAGCATAAACGGTATGCTAGTCATCTGGAAGAGACACCTTACTGATGTTACATCCTTTTTCCCTAGCAATACGGTTGTGGCCACAGACCCTTAGCACAGTGTAAACAGCTTATACCATGACGGTAACTGCTTTTAGTTTAGTCGTTATAGTAACAACCTTTCTGACATGATAGGACATGATGCAGGAACATTAGTTCCAGGCAGTTTTGCTTGTTGGGTGATTGCGATATACAAGTTTGATCATCATATTAATGTGGCAGCATATCTATCTAATAAATTTTTAAATTCTCTTTACATGCGTCACTAGATGACCATTCATTCGATAACTGATATGCATTAAATTTACCTGTGTTTGTTTCGTTTGTACATTTCTTGACAATATCAACTTATTGTTTTGTTTTCGTTTATATTTTCATAATACCTTTAAGTTAAGGCATATTGATTGATTGAAAGAAAAAGAGAAAGATCTCTCTTTCGGTAAATTTTATATGCTTATAACGCTTTCATTCCAATGATCCGTTATGTATGATAATGCCTGGGTAGTAAATAGTAGATGTTTGTGTGTGTATGTATGTTTATATATGTTTTGAACATGTATGTAGAGCTGTATGATAGGCGTTATCCTAGAAAATTGTACGATTGTTTCAAAAAATCTTTGAGATATGAGATGGTGATAATCGATATGGCATGCTTACTGTTTGTCCTTTGGTGCTGAGAGTCATGTCATTGCCTGCAGCCCTGGATAGTTTATACGATGTTGTTTTTTTCAGTTTGTGCCTAACGGTTGGAAAATGAGTTTGTAGATCATACACACATTAGATCATAGGTAATAAGGTAGTAAGACGGTTGAAGTTGAATTAGTTGTGTTCTCTGAGCTGGTTGATTTAGTTGTGAAGCTTTCGTCGTCCTTCTAGACAATATCTTCAGTTCAGGTCATAGTATAAAAACTCAAGCCTTCACTGAAGACGCTGTCTAGAAGGACGACAAAAGCTTCACAATTTAATCAACTAATTGGGAGAACACAAGTAATTCAATATCATGCACATGAGCCTCTCCATTGAAAGTGGAAGACATGAAAAGACTAGCTTTTTCATCATAGGTGCCTGCGTTCTACGTCCCGTGAGGAATATTGAGGTATGGCATACGTCGAGTGCTAGGTAAGGAGGGAGTGGAAATCAATCGACGAGGCTGTGAAGCTACATTGACTGAGATGTTTAGGACATGTGTTACGTATGCCTAGTCATCGCCTTCCTCGACCGATGGGCAGTGTTAGCTGACATGGGGTCAGACTGGAAAAGAGCTAGTGGCGGCCAAAGCAAAACATGGCTTCATTAGTCAACGAAATCCACAACGGTTAGTTTAAGCCACGTTTGAAGGTGTAGACTTCCTGACTAGTTTGCGTCCTCGGGGCTGTAAAAACCAATGGGTGGAGACAATCGTTGATATGGCTCAAAATCGTTCTCAGTGGCTGGCGCAGATGCATCCACTTCTTATGACTTATAATTTCCAGTGAAACTGTTTTGTTCTTCATTATTACTATTCCTTTTGTCTTATAGCCCTGTCTACTGTCTCTTCTTTGCATTTCTTCTACTTCCTTCTCTTGCTTTGTGTGCTACATGGAGTGTGACGACTTGAACTGCTTCACATCGGTGCAAAGTTCTATGTCAAAAACAGACAGATAGACTATTATTTCAAGACGGTTAAAGTGAAGAAAAATTTTCTTCTGTACGAATTAATCAATTAGGCTGCACAATAGCAAAAGGGTGACAAGGTTCTAGATCTGTTTCCGGTCGAGGGTCAAATTATAAGCAAAAAATGAGATTAACAACCAGCGATTAGAAAATTGATAACAAGAAGAATAAACAGGAAGTTTAGATAAAAAACATAATCGGATAATAATTATTCAGAAAAAATGCTTCTGTGGATCTGACAAAACTAGCCGTACCATGTATCCTCTTGTAAAACGCGCTTGACAATACTATCCAGCTTGGCTAGTGGAATGAGAATGTAGATGTGTTTTTACAGGGGATCCAGCTCCACTTGGAAAATCCTTCTAATTTCTATATAAGTTTCGATTAAACCTCCCAAGGGGAGGGAGACTAAAACATCTAAACATAGCTGAAAGACTAATGATGGAAAAATTCATACCAATCCTATCTATTCAAAAGAAGTTTGTTCAACCCTTGTCTTTATCATGGCCCCATCATAAACAGCCAATTTACTCAATAATTATTATCTAACTATGTTTTTGTCCAGAATTCCTGTTTATTTTCGTTATTGTCGCGTTTTTGATCCCTACTTATATTATTATTATTATTCATGATAATTTGAGCCTCTTTGGGAGATATTTCTAGAACTTTCTTACTCGCTTACTCACTTACATTCACGAATGTACGGCCTAGTTGATGACTTCGGAAAGAAAATTAGTTTGCAGCTGTGGAAATTCGGATTTTCAGTGGCAGTATTAAGTCAGTTATTCTATATGAGTCAGAAGCTTGGCGCGTCATGTAAAACATTTAGAATAGACCGTTGAAAACTTTTTCCAAAAGTTGCTCTCTACGGATCAAATGGCCGGAAAGAATGAGCACTGGGGAACTCTAGGAATGGATGAATCAAGAATCTATTGCTCGGTAAATATGCCAGAGGAAATAGAAATGGATCGGGACATACACAAGAAGACTGTTGGGTAACATTGCTCACCAGGTCCTCAAGTGGAACCGGAATAGAAAAGTAGTTGGGCATGGAGGAGGTCATGTGAGGCGCAGGACGAGGTGAAAGTTTATGGAGAATGGTAGGGCTAACTGAAGACGGCTTCAGAGAACAGGACAAATAGAGGTGTGCTACTGAACTCCAGAGTAATAACTTCTTTGTCATTATCCGTTATTTTTTGTTGTAGCCCATTGATGTATGAACCGCTTTACAACTTATAGATTTGAGTTATTGGAACGCTATTTCAATTAGTTTTGAATTTTCGGGGCGTCTGTTGCTTGGATGCGTGATATTCTTTCAGTTTATATATTCTAGGATCAGGAGGCGACAGTCGTTTCAGTGCCATCCTAGTCACCGTTTTCAGTGCAAGTTGAGAATGAGATTGTCGAGGGTAATTTGTATCTGTGTTCGTCTTATACTTTTTCCTTCTAAACATAATGATATTTTAATTGTTTTTTAATGATTTTCCCCCTGGTATTTTAGATGAAAAATGGCATTGGCAGTCAGTTGATGAGTCCATCGTGTTACCTGTTTTCAATGAAACAAAGCATACAAACTCTGAACTAAAACAACTTGCAATAAGCATGAATTGTGTTTAACCGGTGAAGGCATTGAATTCCTGTCTAAGTCGAATCCAACTTTTCTACAAAATTTAATACCCAAAGTTAAAATCTATGCTCGTGTTGCACCGAAACAAAAGGAATCCATTCTGGTTGAACTGAAGCGTATGGGATATGTAACATTAATGTGCGGTGATGGAACAAATGATGTTGGAGCTTTAAAGCAAGCACATGTTGGTGAGTAGTAATTCAGTTGTCTTGTTGTTGTTGTTGTTGAGTATCCTAAGTTTTTATTGGACTAAATTTGATTATATAAAGTATAATTATATTTTAATAGTTTACACACAATGATAAGTTTTGCTATTGGTAATATTTCGAGCGAAATTACTGCCCGTGTTCACACCACTGTTGGAATTGTTTTATTCACACATTTATGATTTGTACTCAGATATATAGTTCTTTTTTTTGCTCATTCATGTTTTGAGTGTGTATATGTGTGTTCAGAATTATACTCCACATTAATTCATGTGTTTGTATTTAGAATTATATTCCAAGTTGTTGATAGTTGTACTGAGTCACCCTTGTTACATGTATCCAGTGTGACTTTAATGAATATCGATTCTGTTATGAGTCTTTCTTTCCATTTGTTCATGTTTGTTTTTAGAATACACACAAATTGTCCCAATAGATATTGTGGTTTTTGTCCCATGCATGTGCAGCTATCGATGAATTTTTTTCAAGATTTTTGTAAGCTTGTGTCCCTGTGGGTTGACCTTTAGTTAGGCGTTTATGTTCATTCTCTCTTATTTTAAGTGATCTGGATGTTTGCCCCACATATTTAGTTGGACAGTCAGCACCAGATACTTTGTAAATGACATTGTTTTTATCCATCATTTTTATGGGATCTTTCAGTTGATTTATTTTATTTTTGATTAGATTCGTCGGTTTAAAGGTTGTTCGAATGCCGACATTTTTGAGGTTTCTTTGTATTGCCTCTGATGTACCATTTTTATATGGTATTGCGACTGTTTTTTTCCATTCTTCCTTCTTGTTATTCTCCGGTTTTACCCTCTTTTTTCTCTTTTTTATATTATCTTTTATGAATTCTCTAGGGTAGTTGTTTTCGAGTAGCATTTTGAATAGGACTTTTATTTCTTTACGCTGGTCCTCTGGTGCTGTTGTAAGTCAACGTATAAAAAAATCTATCTGCAAGACCTTGTATTAATCCTCGTTTTACCGAGAGTGGATGAGCTGAGTAATAATCAAGGAATCTTCCAGAATGTGTGGGTTTTCGATATATCGTTGTTTTTATACTACCGTCTGTCATTCTTTGTAGTTCTTTGTAGCAAACTACAAAGAAATGACCAGCGTAAAGAAATAAAAGTCCTATTCAAAATGCTACTCGAAAACAACTACCCTAGAGAATTCATAAAAGATAATATAAAAAAGAGAAAAAAGAGGGTAAAACCGGAGAATAACAAGAAGGAAGAATGGAAAAAAACAGTCGCAATACCATATAAAAATGGTACATCAGAGGCAATACAAAGAAACCTCAAAAATGTCGGCATTCGAACAACCTTTAAACCGACGAATCTAATCAAAAATAAAATAAATCAACTGAAAGATCCCATAAAAATGATGGATAAAAACAATGTCATTTACAAAGTATCTGGTGCTGACTGTCCAACTAAATATGTGGGGCAAACATCCAGATCACTTAAAATAAGAGTGAATGAACATAAACGCCTAACTAAAGGTCAACCCACAGGGACACAAGCTTACAAAAATCTTGAAAAAAATTCATCGATAGCTGCACATGCATGGGACAAAAACCACAATATCTATTGGGACAATGTGTGTATTCTAAAAACAAACATGAACAAATGGAAAGAAAGACTCATAACAGAATCGATATTCATTAAAGTCACACTGGATACATGTAACAAGGGTGACTCAGTACAACCATCAACAACTTGGAATATAATTCTAAATACAAACACATGAATTAATGTGGAGTATAATTCTGAACACACATATACACACTCAAAACATGAATGAGCAAAAAAAAGAACTATATATCTGAGTACAAATCATAAATGTGTGAATAAAACAATTCCAACAGTGGTGTGAACACGGGCAGTAATTTCGCTCGAAATATTACCAATAGCAAAACTTATCATTGTGTGTAAACTATTAAAATATAATTATACTTTATTTGATCTAATCCACAATGCTCAAACTTTTTACTGATATTAAATTTGATTATATTTTTTATGTTGATGTGTTTTTGCAATGGGAATTTCCTGAGATTTATTCCTGAGTTAGTTTACTTACCCCTACTAAGTTAATGAGTTAATTATTTTCTAAAAATTATTGCTCCACATTTAAGGTGATTGCTAAATAAGGTATAATTGAGCTCTTTTTATACCGAGATGTATTAATATTGTGGTTAGAACTGGCTGCTAACCAAATTGGTAGACACTAATTTACGTCAGTATATTAACGTCCCCCACAAGGGTCGTGGGAAAAATACGAACAAAGACTGATTCGACAACCAACCACAGCAGACTTTGCGTGGGCGAATAAAGTTTGCAGATAGATAATCTGAACTTCAAAAAAAAGGTCACAAAGAGTTAAAAGATTAACGTTCAGCGAGAAACCACCAATCAGAAGATAGTTTGTTTGTTAACAATAATCTATAATAATGTACATGTAAATCTATAAATATCTGTTGATTTCCTAAATAAAGGATCTGTTGCCTAGCCCTTGTCTTCTGCCGTTACGATATGAGTGAAGTGGTTGAGTGTATCGACCAACACACTTATTCGAGAAATTGCACCAGTCAACGCCAGTGGGTTGATAGTTGATGAAATCTTAGCATGGATGCGGAAGGCTTGTTTGGCATTTCCTAGCCATCTTACGCCATCCTTGGTGCAGACATGATATCGGATTAGCTGTCTTTGACGATGGGTGTTTGCTGCCTACCTCTTGTATTAAGTGTTGTAATATGGTGAGTAATATTGAAGTTAGGTGTAGTGTTAGGTAAGTAGAGGACGTCAGTCGGTGAAGTGGTGATGCTAAGTCAGTGGATAGAGGTGGCTAGGGCATGTATTAGGCATGTCTAGTCATTGTCTCCCTCGATGAACAATGTTAACCAACATTGGATTAGGTTGTGAAAGGGTTAAGGGTGGTCAAACCAAATGCTGGTATTAGTCCGTGATATCTTCATACATTTATTCCCCCTTATGAATTTGAATAAAGCAATAACAACAGTTTGTGCCACATGGAGAAGTGAAGACTGTCTGATTGAGGTCATTGAGACGCTAAGAATCAATAATTTCAGACTATTGGTGACTGTTTGTATTCCTTTACACTCCCAGTGGAACATAAGGCTCTAAGCGAGAGGCTTGTGGTTTCGGTAGCATTGGTGTTTATTTTTACAGGATGGGGTTGCTAGCCTCATGTCCAGCCTTCCCCTTTGCCAGCTTTTTTATTACTGGCTTAGCGAGGTAAAGGAGTGCGCTGGCTGGGGATTGAATCCCGGACCACCTGAGAGGTCGGCGAGCACTCTACCGCTGTGCCACCGACGCACAGGAGATTATCTGGCACCTTAGACCGCCATGCCACCCCGACCTCCCTATTGGTGCTACGGCTCAATATTTTTTAAAAATCTTCTGTACCAAGGTAAATAGTACGCGAAGGAGGCTTAACTGTGACAACTTTTATTAACCAAAATATATTATTTAACGGAGTGTTGCTGATTCGTGGCGTCGTCTAACTTGACTAGATTGTGCCTACGGAACACGACACTAATGTTCTTCTAAGGCCCTATATTCCACTAGAAATTCAAGGGGATTACTAATAATTGTCATATTTAATCTCTTGAATACAGTTTAAAAGTCGGTGCACTGACTGTTTGATGTTTACTCATCACTGTAGCTCAATGTAGATTTAATTTTGTTATTTGGTAATATATATATCCCTTTACGTGAAAGGTTTACAATACTATGTGTTACTTGTTTGTACTTTTTCTCGCTTTGTATATTGAATGTAGCAATCTTTCTTACTTGGTTACCTTTTTGGATATTCTGCCTAATTATCAGTATTTACTTGTCTGTCCTATATGCATATTAATAAAGTTTAAAAAAAAATCTTTTTCTGTATACACTAGGTGTTGCACTGCTCAATGAAGCTACTACAGTTCGTAGTTTATTGGATCTATTGGATACAAAAAAACCAAACCCTAACGGTACAATTAATCGTTCCGCCAATCGTGGAAATCGTTCAGATAAAAACACTGCGAATTCAAATGTAAACAATAAAACTACAGCTTCTTCACGTTTAGCTTCAAGTTTGGCTGCTGTTGAAGAACAAGAAGCATCAGTAGTCCGTTTAGGTGATGCTAGTATAGCGGCTCCTTTCACTGCTAAAATGTCTTCTCCTTCAGGAGGTAAGGTTATCCTGTTAGCTTTGTTTCGTTTTGTCCTGTAATGCCTTTAAATTACAATCATAATCTTACTAGCTTTGTGGCTTATTGCAGAAATCTTGAGAGGTGTTCAAAGTGTTTTTGTTAGACGGTTGGTAGCAATCAGCAGGAAACGGCAGACAATAATAATAATAATTTTATTAACATCTAATAACAGCAATCCACAGTGCACCGTGGCGACGATGAGCCACCTAGCTCGCTGATAACCACATTGCAAACTTGACTGATAGAATTCAGTCTGTACCAAACAAAGTACTAAGTGCATGATCCTAGTTACTTACTAGTGTCCAATCAAAGAATTGAAGTATGTTAGCCTGGACACTGTCTAGACTCCAGTCTTTTAGTATTTTCAAATTGAGCGGAAGGAAGGCATACTTGCAGATCCTGTTAGCACACGAGTCTTTTTCATTTTCATTTGATCGATTAATTATTTAGTTAGCGCTTACAGTGCATGTATGCATAGTTATCGTGATTGTGGGATCGCATTCGTGGTGTCACAAAATCCTAAATTAGTGTTGAGGACTCTCTATAGCTCCAACTATGTTACATAATACAGTTTAGTGTAGAGTTTTCGCTAGCCCTAATTTTCCAACCGATTGTAAACATGGAAAATCTAAATTTGAACTGTTCACGTAGCATGTATTGATGGAAACGGCATTGCACTTTAACTATCCAGTTAGACGGAGTTTACCTGTGTGTGTGTGCGCACTTACTGTTATTTGATCTGTTTTCCCTATGGTGGTGCTGGTGGGGGATTTCGATCACTGTGATAACTTCATCGATATCTCTTCTTCTTAAGATTTCTTACAAATGTAGGTCTAAGGGCTTGAAATGTGTACCGAGCTGCCATTTATGCAATCTGCTGTTTCTAAAAACGACCTACTAATACATACTAATATGGCCTTCATGATCATGAACTGGCTTATCAGTGAATAATAAGCTTGAATATTTGTGACGATCATCGATACTATAGAAAGTGTATGATCTTTGAAGTGAAAAAGAAACTTTTCCCCATTATATTGTTTCTTTGTGAGATATATATGAAAGTTTTATCTGCTGGAAGAAATCAGTATCACTCAAGTGTTGGAGGGGATCACTTTTTCAGCAAAATTCCATCAGCAAAGTCACTATTGAAAATTATTATCATTCAATGTCGGATTGAAATGTTGATCACGAATTTATTTCAGTTGAAAAAAGAATAATTGACACTGGCACAGCGGTTAGGACGATCGCCGACCGAACACTTGGTCCTGCCGACGCACTCCTTTACCTCACTAAGCCAGTAATAAACGCTGGTAATAATAATAACTTTATTCCACAACAATAACAATTTACAGCATGGAATTTTCAGCGTTTCTTTTACATATTGCAATGGTTTAGCTCTGTTTATAATTATATAAATGTATAAAATGTTAAAATATTGATAGTTAATAGGAAAAAATAAAACCCCAACAAAATCACACCATTGCTAGGTCATAGTGAATAATAAATAAATAATATAACAAATAACACATGCATTAATATGCATCATTACATTTTATAGTTTAGTTAATGATTCAAAAGTTGTAAAAGTTCTTTTCTGATATTTGTCTCTTCACACAATACTCGTGCCAAATATGGAACGGTCGAATTTTTATATTTTGTAGTACGAGCATAAATGTTTATAAAATTTCTTCTGGTCTTACCCGAAGAGATACAAGGAAACAATTGTGAATAAAGAGGATGTTCACTATCAGATAAGATAACTTTAGCTAAGTGTTTACAAGAATTCATATGCCTATTGACAACAGTGTCATTTAGTTGAGTCAAAGGGATAGCACTGACCCTACTTACAGCCCTCAATGTTCTTCGTAGTATTATATGGTCTTTCTTGAGTAGCCCAGGGAAGAATAATGGAGAACAATAAAGAATGATGGGCAAAACACATGAATTAATAAATTGTATGATAAGAGATTGGGTTATACCTGAGTGTCTCAACTTCTTTATGTAATAAGTCAGACGGAAAACTTTCTTAGAAACTATAAGAATATGAGACGACCAGCAAAGGTTTGAAGAGAAACTAATGCCAAGATAAGAAACACTTGACTTACTCTCTATCATGGTACCATCAATATTACAACAATCATGAGATTGAATCAATCCATGCATGTCTTTTTCACTTCTCAAGCTGAAATCAACAGTGTTACATTTAGTTGGATTTAGTTTAAGACCATTTGAGCCAGACCAATCCTTAACTTCAGCTAAGAAGCCATTCATATGGGAACAATCCGATGTGGAAACTACAGGGACAGAAACGGTCAGATCATCAGCATACTTAATGAAGTTAACTTTGGGTGAGTTCGGAAGGTCATGCAAAAAGAAAGAGAAAAGAAATGGAGAAAGTACTGCACCTTGAGGCACACCACTTTCAGTTAGCTGAGAAGTGGAGCGCTTTCCAGCCAAAACAGTATGCTGTTTCCTATCCTTAAAATAAGAAGACAGCCATCTAGTTGCCCAGGACTCTGTTTGTGCTGAAATCATCTTTCCTAATAAAAGTGTCCTAGGAACAGAGTCGAAAGCTGCAGTATAGTCTAAAAAAGCTGTTCGAACGAACTTAGCACCCTTATCAAGGCAGGAAACAATATTGTGGTGTAGTACAATGGCTGCATCTAATGTACTTCTTCCACACTTATAAGCAAACTGCTTAGGGTCACTAAAAGCTTTTAAAGAAGGTTTAAGAATATTCAAAAGAAGTTTCTCCATAGTTTTCAAAAAAGGAGATGTTATAGCGACCGGTCTAAACTTTATACCTGCTCCAGAAGATGATTTCTGTACAGGTACAACCTTGATTTCTTTCCAGTCAGCAGGTACCGTTTCCCTGTTAAATGATGCGTTAAAGATTTGAGTAAGAGGATGACACAAGATGTCTGCACACTTTTGAAGAAGAATGCTTGGTACACCATCTGGACCAAGGCTGTGTGTTGGATTTAATGATTTCAAACATAATAGTACATCCTTTTCTTTAAAACCCGGAAAATGACCATTTTCTTGACTAGGTACATCAGGTACAACCATATTAATTTGTTTCTTGATAAATGATTTGTTTAAAGCATTAACATCAGAATAAGCATCAACAGACATTTGTTTTTTACTTGTAAGTTTATTGAAAAGTTTCCAAATGTTTGAAGGATTTTTACATGATAAAAATTTTTCATTATATAGTCTGTTCAACCTTTCTATTTCAATTTTTATAAGGGTGTTTATTTTACGGACACCAGTATTATCACAATTCTTATACAACTTCTCTTTTTGTCTTCTAAGTTTTTTCAGTTGCAAAGAAGAGATTCTGTCAAATCTCGAAAACAGTGTTTCATATGGACAGCAAATTTCCAAACAAAACTTCAGATAATCGGTTATATTAGAGACAGTAGCATCCAACTTATCGTCAGTAAATAGTTCCCAGTTGGTATCATGCAACATGCTTCTTAATGCTAGAATGTTGTCATGGGAATATGAACGTTCATGTATCTTCTTTGTTAAATGACTAAACAATTTTCGTTGTAACTTGCCGTACACTTTCGGTAAAATACGAATAATGCAGTGGTCAGAATTTAGCAAAGGAGCTCTCCTTCGGGTTTCATATACATCACGGTCATTTATGAAAACCAGGTCTAGTGATTTGTCCAGACGTGTATTAAACTTGACTAGATTCTCATGACCAAGTGAAGTAAGAAAGCTGTGATCACATGAATTAAAATCACCACAGACTATAGACAACGAGTTTCCGAATGCAGGAGCAGCGAATTCAGTAAATTCATCTGCAAACATAACTATATTAGAAAGGCTACAATTGGGTGTTATGTAAATATTTGTTATGTATATATAAGAATATTTACTTAAGTGTTTTGGGCGACACCTGACGGTTATGCAATCTATATTGTCATTAGAATAATTGAAGCAAACGTGATTTGATGTAGACCAACTTGTGTTTATAAAAGTGGCTACCCCTCCTCCATATTTTTTCTTGGAACTTTTTCTATCTTGGCGAAAAACTTTATATCCATTTATTGAAACTAGATTATCATCATAATGCTGGTGCAGCCAAGTCTCTTGTATTGCTAAAACGCCAGCATTTCGATAAACATTGGAATACATTAGGGATTGAAGATAATCCATTTTGTTGGACAGGGATCTACAATTAGTGCTAACGAGTTCAGGAACAGTCATTTGATTAATTTGTGTACGTTTCAGTGCACGCTGCCAGCCACAGTGATGCTTTTTTCTCAATTTTTGTGGATGACACAACGCGGTAGGTTGTAATGATTTTAAAAATGCGCGATTATATATAATACGATTAGGACACATTATTGATAAATTAAAACAAAATTAAAAGAGCAAACCAAAGCAATTTTGCAAAATGTTGTAAGGTGGAATTTTTGGTAGCCCTATTTTCAGGCATGCCGCACACATAGCAGATTTTAGCTGCTTGTGTGCGGCATGCCTGAAAATAGGGCTACCAAAAATTCCACCTTACAACATTTTGCAAAATTGCTTTGGTTTGCTCTTTTAATTTTGTTTTAATTTATCAATAATGTGTCCTAATCGTATTATATATAATCGCGCATTTTTAAAATCATTACAACCTACTGCGTTGTGTCATCCACAAAAATTGAGAAAAAAGCATCACTGTGGCTGGCAGCGTGCACTGAAACGTACACAAATTAATCAAATGACTGTTCCTGAACTCGTTAGCACTAATTGTAGATCCCTGTCCAACAAAATGGATTATCTTCAATCCCTAATGTATTCTAATGTTTATCGAAATGCTGGCGTTTTAGCAATACAAGAGACTTGGCTGCACCAGCATTATGATGATAATCTAGTTTCAATAAATGGATATAAAGTTTTTCGCCAAGATAGAAAAAGTTCTAAGAAAAAATATGGAGGAGGGGTAGCCACTTTTATAAACACAAGTTGGTCTACATCAAATCACGTTTGCTTCAATTATTCTAATGACAATATAGATTGCATAACCGTCAGGTGTCGCCCAAAACACTTAAGTAAATATTCTTATATATACATAACAAATATTTACATAACACCCAATTGTAGCCTTTCTAATATAGTTATGTTTGCAGATGAATTTACTGAATTCGCTGCTCCTGCATTCGGAAACTCGTTGTCTATAGTCTGTGGTGATTTTAATTCATGTGATCACAGCTTTCTTACTTCACTTGGTCATGAGAATCTAGTCAAGTTTAATACACGTCTGGACAAATCACTAGACCTGGTTTTCATAAATGACCGTGATGTATATGAAACCCGAAGGAGAGCTCCTTTGCTAAATTCTGACCACTGCATTATTCGTATTTTACCGAAAGTGTACGGCAAGTTACAACAAAAATTGTTTAGTCATTTAACAAAGAAGATACATGAACGTTCATATTCCCATGACAACATTCTAGCACTAAGAAGCATGTTGTATGATACCAACTGGGAACTATTTACTGACGATAAGTTGGATGCTACTGTCTCTAATATAACCGATTATCTGAAGTTTTGTTTGGAAATTTGCTGTCCATATGAAACACTGTTTTCGAGATTTGACAGAATCTCTTCTTTGCAACTGAAAAAACTTAGAAGACAAAAAGAGAAGTTGTATAAGAATTGTGATAATACTGGTGTCCGTAAAATAAACACCCTTATAAAAATTGAAATAGAAAGGTTGAACAGACTATATAATGAAAAATTTTTATCATGTAAAAATCCTTCAAACATTTGGAAACTTTTCAATAAACTTACAAGTAAAAAACAAATGTCTGTTGATGCTTATTCTGATGTTAATGCTTTAAACAAATCATTTATCAAGAAACAAATTAATATGGTTGTACCTGATGTACCTAGTCAAGAAAATGGTCATTTTCCGGGTTTTAAAGAAAAGGATGTACTATTATGTTTGAAATCATTAAATCCAACACACAGCCTTGGTCCAGATGGTGTACCAAGCATTCTTCTTCAAAAGTGTGCAGACATCTTGTGTCATCCTCTTACTCAAATCTTTAACGCATCATTTAACAGGGAAACGGTACCTGCTGACTGGAAAGAAATCAAGGTTGTACCTGTACAGAAATCATCTTCTGGAGCAGGTATAAAGTTTAGACCGGTCGCTATAACATCTCCTTTTTTGAAAACTATGGAGAAACTTCTTTTGAATATTCTTAAACCTTCTTTAAAAGCTTTTAGTGACCCTAAGCAGTTTGCTTATAAGTGTGGAAGAAGTACATTAGATGCAGCCATTGTACTACACCACAATATTGTTTCCTGCCTTGATAAGGGTGCTAAGTTCGTTCGAACAGCTTTTTTAGACTATACTGCAGCTTTCGACTCTGTTCCTAGGACACTTTTATTAGGAAAGATGATTTCAGCACAAACAGAGTCCTGGGCAACTAGATGGCTGTCTTCTTATTTTAAGGATAGGAAACAGCATACTGTTTTGGCTGGAAAGCGCTCCACTTCTCAGCTAACTGAAAGTGGTGTGCCTCAAGGTGCAGTACTTTCTCCATTTCTTTTCTCTTTCTTTTTGCATGACCTTCCGAACTCACCCAAAGTTAACTTCATTAAGTATGCTGATGATCTGACCGTTTCTGTCCCTGTAGTTTCCACATCGGATTGTTCCCATATGAATGGCTTCTTAGCTGAAGTTAAGGATTGGTCTGGCTCAAATGGTCTTAAACTAAATCCAACTAAATGTAACACTGTTGATTTCAGCTTGAGAAGTGAAAAAGACATGCATGGATTGATTCAATCTCATGATTGTTGTAATATTGATGGTACCATGATAGAGAGTAAGTCAAGTGTTTCTTATCTTGGCATTAGTTTCTCTTCAAACCTTTGCTGGTCGTCTCATATTCTTATAGTTTCTAAGAAAGTTTTCCGTCTGACTTATTACATAAAGAAGTTGAGACACTCAGGTATAACCCAATCTCTTATCATACAATTTATTAATTCATGTGTTTTGCCCATCATTCTTTATTGTTCTCCATTATTCTTCCCTGGGCTACTCAAGAAAGACCATATAATACTACGAAGAACATTGAGGGCTGTAAGTAGGGTCAGTGCTATCCCTTTGACTCAACTAAATGACACTGTTGTCAATAGGCATATGAATTCTTGTAAACACTTAGCTAAAGTTATCTTATCTGATAGTGAACATCCTCTTTATTCACAATTGTTTCCTTGTATCTCTTCGGGTAAGACCAGAAGAAATTTTATAAACATTTATGCTCGTACTACAAAATATAAAAATTCGACCGTTCCATATTTGGCACGAGTATTGTGTGAAGAGACAAATATCAGAAAAGAACTTTTACAACTTTTAAATCATTAACTAAACTATAAAATGTAATGATGCATATTAATGCATGTGTTATTTGTTATATTATCTATTTATTATTCACTATGACCTAGCAATGGTGTGATTTTGTTGGGGTTTTATTTTTTCCTATTAACTATCAATATTTTAACATTTTATACATTTATATAATTATAAACCGAGCTAAACCATTGCAATATGTAAAAGAAACGCTGAAAATTCCATGCTGTAAATTGTTATTGTTGTGGAATAAAGTGATTACTATTAGGTTATGCTGTTTTTTTATTTTTATTAAACATCTCTGAAACTTTCAACTAAATGATGGCGAACTAAACGGGATCATGTGTTGTAAATCAACATCTGTCAGCCGCAAGGGAAGCTCTTTAGGCACGGCGAAAGTAATTTTCGACACCTCTAAGGGTAAATGTCGACTGTTCGTTCCAACACCTATGACACATACTGTATTCGAGACGTTACATAGCTTGTCGCATCCTGGTGTGAGCGCTACTACCAAACTACTAAGAGAAAGATTTATATGGCCGAACATTGACAGCGGTGTTAAGAAGTGGAGACGAAATTGCTTGCCCTGTCAAAGAGTCAAAATCAACCGACATGCCAATGCACCACTTGGTCGCCTCCCTAACTCCGACTCTAGATTTTACCATATAATGAGGAAAGGTTGGGCATGAGGCTAGCAACTCCATCCTGTAAAATAAACACTGGTAGAGAAACTTCAAGTCTCTAGGTTTAAGCCCTATGTTACACTAGGAACGTGAGGTAAAGAAATAAAGGAGTACTACTGGACAGTTGTTTTGTCACTGTCTGAGACTCGTCATCAGCGCGCACCTATTACCCCACTACAACTGGAACCCAGGGAGCTCATTGACCATTGATTGAGTCACTATGACGGAGTTCACCGGCTCATCATTTCTAACTTGTGCCAATTAACGATATTATAGTTCAACCAGTAGGTTCTGGTTTCGATATCTGCCTATAAAACTGGGCATTATCATTTAGACTTCGCACAATAAGTGTGTGGCTTCCAACCTTTTTTAGGTTAACTAACTTGGTTCTACTTATGTCTGTGTATAAGAAGAAGTGATCCTGGGCAATTATCGTTATTACACTTATATCCTACCATGAAAGGACCACATAGGGGCTTCTAGTCATATTATTCATGAATTTGAGTAGAGGAAGAGCAAATATTCATGCAGAATAACATGGATCCATTTTATTTCGTTGATCCTCATCAGCTGCGTATAACCCATACTTGTAAGTAAGTAAAAGTCAGTGTAAAATTTGACAACGAGCATATTATACGAGTGTCATGGTGAGATGTAACACCATGATGACAAGGTAGCTGAATTGTGAGTATATATACTTATACATATATCTTGTTAGAGAGAAGATTCTGGGAAGTTTATTGATCAGTTTTTTGTTAGGGTGGTAACAAATAAATTAGCAACAATTATGTGGCTAGATGAATTTGGTGTGCGAGAGGTCAAATGAAAAACTGATTATGTAATATCCTAAGGTTAAGAAGAATTACCTCTTATGAAAGTGAAACGGAAACAAAACGGGTGTGTGTGTGGGGGGTGTGTGAAAAAATAAGTTAGTGAAACTAGAAAACAAAGAGTTATTGCAGGATGATTCACCAGGGTGATTAGAGTCCAACGATAGATTCTTTTTGGACATAAAGGTCAGGTTTAAGCCGTTTCATTGTAATAGTCTGAGTCAACTAACGAAGACTTGAGCTATTTTGTCTGTTTATTATTTTGAATGATTCCAATGTGTCTATTCGGTGTCCCGTATCTATCAGATGTTTGGTAATTGAATAGCTTAAACTGTTTGGGCCCTTTGACCGGAAGCTCCTTGGTACATTTTTGAAGAATCTGATATGGGTTCTTCTTGCTGTTCTTCTGATGTAACTGCTCCCTCAGATACATGTGAATTGGTAATACCCATGTTATTTTCTGCTCAAATTTCTAAGAGGGAATTCTTGTAAAAAATTCACGAATTTATTGTGTTATTGTAAATAACGTCTTTATCTGTATGTGTGTGTGTGTGTGAGAGAGAGTGTACTTTTCCGCACTATTTATTTTTTTCTTTCAGTGTGTGAAATTGTTATGCAAGGACGTTGTACTCTAGTGACAACATTACAAATGTATAAGATATTGGCAATTAATGCATTGATAACAGCCTATAGTTCATCAGTTTTATTCTTAAAAGGCTTTAAAATATCCGATTCTCAAGCAACTATTCGAGCTCTTCTACTATCAGCGTGTTTCTTGTTCATTTCACGGTCGAAGGTATGTGTTGGTATCTTTTGAATTTCTTTATATTTTAATCATAGGGCATTTGAATATGAGTTAATGTGGTTTGTTTTCTTCGACATTGATCGTGGAGTGATATTAGTTAGGAAAATCACAGAGTACTGGACAGCTGTTTCATCCTAGTTTTTTTGGGAATCATCAGCAGTACGCACCCACTACCAAGGTTCGGTTACAAGTCAAGCTCGTATAACATTCAGCCAATGGGACCTGATTCAATGGTCAGTCTATGAATTCTAACTTCTACTAATTCGTGATTTAGGGTGAGCACCAACCAATGTTATCGGGGGGAAATCCATCCCCAGACTTGACTAAGTGGACCCCACTGGTTATGAATCCTCAGTAGAACTCCAGGAAACTCTGTTCTGTAGCCAGTCACTAGCGAGCATCAGATCAATTTTCAATAGTTGGTTTATAAGGATTAGATTTGTTTTTTCGAGCTTGACCAAATATGGGATCAGAGTTCAGGGAAGTGAATTAATGCATAACAATTTAGGTATACGCCTAACGTGGGTCACCTTCGTTGCTGTGGTGATGCTAGTCCTGCCGTCAAAGACTGAGTTTAGAGTGCTTAGGCGAACAGAGTCTCTCTTTATGCTTGTGAAACCTGGCTTTTCCGAGTTAATGATGTGCAGTGACTATGTCTGACTGTGATCACCACTGCTTCTGTAGAATCGTTCTTATCATCATGTATGTAATTAATCTTGAAGTTCGATTGCGTGTGATTAAACATCGTGAAGATTTGTTTTCACAAAGTGTTGTTATCTTTCAACATCTACTTCGGGGATCTGGACGTGTGCTACGTATATCGTCCCAGTGATTCCCACACCGTTCAGTGTTTTTTATCCCTGAGAATGAGTGAAAATAGCGAAGAGGTTGTTAGCGTATGATGTTGTGAGATGCAAGATAACTGTGCTGAGTTAGCATCTGTTTGCACATCACCATGTGTTTAATCGGGTAGAGTAGTCAGTAGAGACCTCCTCATACAATATGGTGTGCCTCATTATCGATTGCATAAAAGCGTAGACAGTTGTTGAATAGCAGAATAAAGCAACCAGCGTAACTTTTAATTGTTATGTACTCGTCGAGTAGTTAATAGTCCTGACACGGAAAGAGGGAAATCAGAAGACCACTAGGTTTACGATGATACTTGTATTTTTCCAGACAAGGAAAATAAATGTCACACAGGTGTGTGAGTGGAAGGGTACTTGGATGTACGAATGTGGGAACAAGAATCTAATACAAAAGTATGTATGAAAATGGCTAATACACATTAACCAATAAGGCAGTCCCATCGTGTTGGTGTAAGTCACTGATTATCCCCATATACAAGAAGGGAGACAATTCTTCCTGTGATAATCACAGAGGGATTAGCTTGACTATTATAGTATCTAAAGTCTTAGGCTCAATAATCATGCGTAGACTAAGTGGTGCTCGGGAGACACAAACACGAGAGAGCCAGGCAGGCTTTAGACCAGGAAGAGGGTGTATTGATAATATCTTCACCCTCCGACAGATTCTAGAACACAGGAATTCCTACCGGCGTCCAACAGTCATTATATTTCTTGACCTAAAGGCAGCATTCGACTCTGTCGATCGAGAAGTTCTCTGGAGATGCTTGGCTGTAAAGGGAATTCCGAGAAAATATATTGAAATGATTAAGGCACTCTACTCGTACTCATACAGCCAGGTGAGGGCTTACGGCGAGCTGTCATCTGAACTGATGACGACCAGTGGTGTCCGTCAAGGATGCCCATTATCTTCTTTTCTATTCAACTTCATCATAGATGTGTTAATGGACTTAACCCTAGGTGACTTCAGCGACTCAGGGATTGACTTGCTACCTGGGAATAATCTCGTTGACTTGGAATATGCAGACGATATAGTCCTTCTAGGCGAAGACGCTGACGAAATGTAGAGTCTTCTAAACACCTTGAGCCGCAATCTACGAATGTTTGGCATGCAATTCGCTCCCGCCAAATGCAAGATGATGTTACAGGACTGGACTACATCGACGCCTAGTTTAAAAATAGGGAGTGAAGTGGTAGAGCACGTTGACCGCTTCACTGATTTGTGAAGTACCATCAGCCCCAACGGGTTGATCTCTGACGAAATCTCAGCACGAATACAGGGGGCTCGTTTCGCATTTGCCAGTTTACGCCGACTCTGGCGTAGACGAGATGTTCGACTATCAACCAAAGGGCGGGTGTATTGCTCATCAGTCCGCTCCGTCCTCCTGTATGGTTGTGAGACCTGGCCACTGAGAGTGAAAGACATGAAAAGACTAGCTGTCTTTGATCATAGGTGCCTGCGTTCTATTTCCCGTGTAAAGTGGTATAATAAGGTGAGCAACATGGAGGTTAGGCACAGAGTTCTAGGTAAACAGGGGAAATCAATCGACGAAGTCGTGAAGCTACAAAGACTGAGATGGTTAGGACATGTGTTACGTATGCCAATCCATCGCCTCCCTCGACGAGCAATGTTAGCGGATATAGGGTCAGGCTGGAAAAAAGCTAGCGGCGGTCAAACAAAAACTTGGCCAACCAGTCAATGGAATCCACAACAGTTGGTCTAAGCCACGTAGGAAGGTGTAGACTTCCAGGCTGGGGTCCTCGGGACGGTAAAAATCTATGGTTGGAAACAATTTGTGACATGGCTCAAAACCGTTCTCAGTGGCGCAAATGCATCCACTCCTTGTGACTTATGATCTTCAATGAAACTGTTTTGTTTTTCTTTATTACTCCTTTGTCTCACACCTCTGCTCACTGTCTCTATTATGCTTTTCTTGTACTTTCTTCTCTTGCTTCGCGTGCTACACGGAATGTGGCGACTTGAACTTCCGCACATTTGTGCAAAGTTCTATGTCGAAAACAGACAGACAGAGACAGACATGATTGGTTGTAATGTCATATGATAACAAGGTCACACATGTTTATTTAGTTAGTGGAAAGACGAAAGCATATTGTCAGTTATAATGAAATATTGATCCATATACACATAGCAAAATATAAGACTGTCAAAAACAAAACACACATCATGTGGATACATATAATTAATTTACTTCGTTCTATCATTATGTTCAAGAGATAAGTGCTATGTAATCGGTCTATGTAATAACATTAAATTGAAGTAATAATCAAATTTAATTCTTATTAAAGTGATATGACCGTCAATTGCAGCCTGCTAGTTTTTTCGAAACTTTTGTTCTGACGAACTTTCTAACTAGTAATAGATTTGTGGGTCTTACTGTCCTAATCACTATTCTCAACGACAACTACCTGAACACAATGCCACTGATATGCGACGCAAAGAAGAATGGAAGAAGACAGACTGTTGAGCAGAGAGCTTGGATCAACAGTGAAAAAAGCTTGACATCTTTTCCATCTATAGCCTTAAGTGACCTTGATTTGATAAGCTAAAACAGTTAACAGCCAATAGGGTTCAGAGGTCACTGTAATGTAATAATAAGTGTAATATTTTAGAAAACTTGTTTGCATATAACACCTTCCTCCTTAGAAAAAAACTGAACGCGTACAACATAACTAGTACCTCTTCGCCTCTGGATCAATTTGGAACCGTACTGTTTGAGATCTCTTGAACTTGAACTTTCTTCTGTGTTGAAACTCCTTCATGGACATGGTGTAGTGACGTTGTAACTGATTTTAGTGTCTCATGCATATCTCATGCCCAACCTCAACTTCGTGATTCACTATTCCATGTTTACTTTTGATCTGACCTATCCACTTTGTTCTTCCTGGCCGGTAATCATGAGGATAGACGAGGTTGCTCTGCTGGAAATATCTCACAGTATTATTCCGGTGATTTGGTGACGAAGCCAGCACTGTATAGTGGTGGTAAGTCGCGTTAAAAGTTCTGCCGAACTCTCCTTCCCTTCTCTTGTGGGTGTCGTTGAGGTATACGAAAAAAAAATTCTGGTATAAATCCTAGTGTAGGCCCTCACCCTGCTCACAAAGTCGTAGTACGTACATAACTAAAAAGTCGCTCAGAGTTCTTTTGTTTTTTTACTGAAAATTCACATTTTAACGTATTCTTACAAGTGGTGTTAATTTGAGAAAAAAGTTTTTCATGTGTAGTCATCCTTAACATTTAAAAGACTTATTGTTCTATATATCCACGGCTGTATTAGGTTCATTTAAACTGAGTTTTCTCATAGAAAACCATGAAATTACGCTAGAATCTTTTCTCAATTCAAAAGGCCAAAGAACTATTGACTTCCAAAATAATTAAGACATAATTTGTTTCATACAGTCAGTTCCGTTTATTAGTTTGAATAAAGAAAAAATGAACATATTTGCAGGTTAATGGTAGCTCGTTTTATTTCGTGGATTCTCTTCAACTCGTTAACCCAGTCGAAAATAGATAAGTATCCTGCTCGTGTCAGCTCCAACTGCATTCACCAGTTCACCTGCACTTGCGGCGGCAAGTACAGAGGAAGAACTGAGAGGAGTCCATTTACTAGGTTCTCCGAGTATATCCCTAAAAGTCCCCGTCTGATGAAGGGCAGCAAAATGTTCTCAAAGGCGATTGTCAGACACCTAATTGACACGGGACATATAATGGAAATCAGTCAGGCTTTCAAAATAATTAATATACAACAAAAAGCGTAGTTACTTCGGTTCCTATAAGCCACTGTCACCAAAAGGCTTCGGCCCAACCTCTGTGTACAGAGAGATAACGTGACTAATCTCTCACTACCCGTGTAACCATAATTTTTTTGTTCGTGTGGTTTTGTGTTTTGTTCTGTTGCATAACATTCCACACAACCTTGATTTGTTTTTCACTCACTGAGTTGGACTCACTTTTAAGGTTCCAAATCTACTAGATTAAATTATTTTATAATTTTACTTCACTATTCACCCCCGCCCACCTGAACTCTACACCAAAGTATGTATAAATTAACTCTGTTGTTCTATCTCGTATTTTGTCCATAGTCCATCCTTGTTTCCTGGCGAAATCTGAATTCTATCAATTTTTTCTAATAACTATATAAATAGTTATTCTTTTAAACACTGAATAATTGTATACTTACATAATCTTTGAAATTATGTTGCATATACTCTCTATTAATAACTTGAAATCATCGTAAGATGCTTGTTCAGACACCATTTTGTAACTTATAATTGATTTATTTAAGATGTACTCAGTTGAAGAGAATCCCCGAAATAAAACGAGCTCGTATTATCCTGTAAATATGTCCTGGTTTTTTTCTTTATTCAAACATAATTTGTTACTCAGGTGAAGATTTTTTCGATCTTACTGTATTTTCTGAGCTTGGATCGTTTAACTGTGTTGGTGAGGAAAAGCGACCACTATAAAAACAAAAAGAAGAAAATTCTAGATTCATTTAGTGTCGATGGTTCTCATGTTATAATGCAAACAATGTTTATACATTCATTCGCTTTTATGAGTGTTTTTCCCCCTTTTTTTCTTCCAGCCGTTGAAAACTCTTTCACGTGAACGTCCTATGCCGAATATATTCAACTTGTACACATTATTAACAGTATTTCTACAGTTTCTTGTCCACTTTTATGTATTGTATGCTTTAACAATGGAGGCAGAATTACGAATGCCTAAAACGTGAGTTCTATTTTATGATATAGATTTTAAGTACCATCTCCTGGGCAGGTATTAATTGGGTTGTAACAACAGCAAGTGTTTGAATTCTGTGCGTTTTCGCGTTTATTGTGTGCCTGCTTGGGTTGCGTTTTATTTTTATTTGCCTAATGTAAACTGATGTGAATCTGGTGTATATGGGTTTAAATACTTAACTATCCGAACTAAACGCGTCTCAACTTTCTGAAACCTACCTCACCTCAGGCTGCATACACTAATCGTGTGTGTGTGTGTGTGATTGTGCACTTAATTGTTGAGTGACAGTTCAGTGCTAACTACCCTAAATGGATCAGTTACTTTGTCTTGTGCATTTCTGTTGTAATCCAGATGTGATGGATGTCTGCTTATAGACTGAAGCGTATGATTCATAAAAAATTAAGATTGAGCAAAGATTGTTCTTCTTGATAACCCACTCATTTGACTCTACAATTATATATATACGTAATATTGAAAGAGCGTTTGTTATTGACAACATTTCTATTTTTTAAGTAATATCGAATTGTTAAGATAAGTAGAAATACAGTTCAAAGTCATGTATGAGTGATAATATGCATAGAAATGTAATACTAAATTGAATAAGAGATAAAATAAGAAGGAAAATTCATGGGACAGTTAAAGATAGCTAAATCAGTAATGGCCAGGGTAGGGAGAGTGTTTGAACGAACTACTTCTGAACACATAAGTTCAGGTGGAATTTGAGGGCTTCAGCTATATGAAGAAGATGAACTCGTAGGGTGAAATGAAGATTAATCGGAATGCAGTAAATAACTTTAAATGCCTTGTTAACATCGTTTTCATGTTCAGCACGTCCACAGTCAGATAAAAGAAATCTAAGAATAAACCTTATTCGTCCCTTGTGTAATCACTCAGGATGATGTTCAGAAATCTGATGATGAACACACCTAATTGCTCGCCGTATGTAATTCTCTGCCCAGGTGCACTCATTCAGTAGTAGATAGACACAGAGAAGGCGAAATTAGTAGTTTATTCTTAACTTCCAAACATAGAATCGAAGTGGTTGTAAAGCGACAATGAAATTCTGATGCTCTGAATACTCTTTTTTTACTGTATTCTCGAAGCTTTATGTTAAAATTTCACTGATATTCTCAAGATACTCCAGTATTTAGCATAAAGTCTCCTTCGGAACTGGTGATATATTTATCTAGGAAAATATTCCAAGTTGTTAATTTGTTTGAAAATAACACTAAAAATGCTTGCAAATGCTTGTGATCCTACATCACCTACTTCAGTCTGGACAATTGGTTAAAATCAGTGGCTATGGAACATGAGAAATCTGTTCTGGTTAACTGAGTTCTGACTCGCTAACTGATTATATCGCAGCATTATTGTTCCCTTGGGTTACGAGTGAAACATAGAGCTTCAACAGTACATCTCCACTTTACTCTTTTTTCTGTTATCCTCTTCATTTAGGCCCACGATTGTCCATAATCCCTCATATCTCCTTCACTCGTCTCTTCCCATTCATGTTCCACTTGAGCCATGGCTTGGTGCGCGATGTCATTTTATGGTCTCCTCAACGTATGCCCTATCCATCCATCTCCATTTTCTCTTACTTATTTGTTGAACGATAGGTTCTCGGTTGGTTTGTTGCCGATTCTTTCTGGCTAGCCGGCTGGCCAGTACGCAACTAGTGAAGTGGATAGCTGTTGATAAAAGTTCGTAAATTGTTGGAAATATGCTTTTCGTGACCTACAGTACAAGTTTCCGACTGAATGACTTCACATTTTTGTTGAAAACCCTAATCTTGTTCTTTATGCTGGCTGAGTGAGTGAAGAAAATTTCCAAACTGGTTTAAGGCTGATGAAGGTGTATCTTGCCTTTCCGATTCTAGCCGACTGGCTTTACTTTCATCCGTGATGTCGCCTTTATATATATATATATATATATTATATATATATATATATATATATATATATATAGTGCCACTTAGGGGAAGTGTCTACTCTATAATTGTCGACCTTGGTATGCTGTGAACCAGTGGCTGAAGACTATTGATGATATGATTTAGTTCAGTTTCAGATTTTCCCGTCGATTGATTGAACCTAGGTGCTCGGGTCTCAGGTTTTCATGTCGGCTACTTGTCGTTGGCCCAAGTGGTCTTGTGGATAATGCTTTGGCGTTTGAAACTAAGGGCACTGGGTTTGAGCCTTGGAGGGAACACCATCACTCACCGGGGGAATGCAGATACATGCATCTGACGAGTCCCAAATGCGCGTTATCCTGGATTCCGCTGCTAGTCATCATCCACCAGTTAACTCCTGTTGATGATACGGCTCGAAATTGTTATCAATGAAGCAGATGCTTTCAGGTTTTGCTGTCTTCCCGATCCATTAAACCACCATATTCTTCCACGTTTCGTACATTTCTGCTGATTGTAATTCTTTTGAATATCTTTTCTCTCTCTGTTTCGCCTACCTTTGTGTCCTGGATAGACCTGGACTACATTAATTCTGTGCAGAGCTTTATAATGGGACTCAGTTTTATTTATTAATTGATCAGTTGCATTGAATGCTTTAATGTTAACATGTGTTCATTTTTGTGATGTATATTTATTGTTTATGTTTTCTAGGGATGACGGATTTGTGGATTTAAATGCTGAATTCGAACCTTCAATTCTAAATACTTTGGTGTATTTGATTGCAACTGGAATGCAAGTATGTGACTGCGCATATATATATATATATCCTTTTCTACTTTTATGTTGGTTGTGGTATGATCCTGTCCAGTAGACATCGGGGCATCAGATAATGAGGTAGACTGACAATATTAAGTGAAAGCCTATGTTCAAGGCTAAAACAGGAAAATGATTTGAATACTAGTAATGTGATCGTCAGTGGTACAGCGGCAGGATGTTCGCCAACTACGCCTCATTTGTAGTCCGGGGTTCGATCCCCGGCCACCGACGCACTCCTTTACGTCATTAAGCCAGTAATAAGACTGGTAAAAAGAGGGAAGGTTGGGCATGAGGCTAGCAACCCCAGTTCTGTAAAAATAAATACCACTTCTACCGAAACTTTAAGCCTCTAGCTTGAAGACCTATGTCGCACTGGGAATGTAAATGATTCAAAACAGTGTGATCGTAAGAATCGTCAAGCGTAATGTTTGAGGCAGTTGACTTTACCAAAGATGTTTTTAGTAGAACATCTTTTGCTCTATTTCTTGTTGTATTTACTAGCTTGATGTTGACTCAGGTACATACAGAGATGAGTAGTTGGATACTACTCACATCATTCAGTAGTAGTTTTTGATGTGGTGCTCAGTTTCCGGAGGAAACTATGTAGTGAAATTTCAGGTCGAACTGCGTAAATTACGAATTGAGCATTTGAGAAATTAATACAATTCATTTGTAGTTTGACCATGGATTGATATCAGTCAGAGAACTATTGGAAACAAGCAGGGAGTACTGGATGACTGTTTCGTCTTAGTTCGGGACTCATCCCTCCCCTTGGAGTTTGAACACAAGACCTTTCGATTACAGCGAAATCTCTGGACTATTCAGCCACCGGAAGGCGACTTAATAGTCAGCTCATGGATTCGAACTTCTACCAATTCATGATTTTGAGGCGACCACCAGCCAATGTCACCGGCGAGTATTTGTCCTCACCCCACTTGTCAAGATTTCCATTAGAACTCCAGGTAACTTTAGTCCTGTAGGCAGTCACCAATGAGCCTTCGTGGGTACCTACTACTGGAGAGTCCCAAACTACGACTAAACAGCTGTCCAGTACTCCTTGGTTTTCAATGGTTCTCTAACTGATATCAATCCACAAATTCTACCAATGCGCGGCTCTACTTACTATCTCCCAATATACGTTTTTGTAGTCTGTCTAGTAGCCTGTGTAAAATTCACTTCAAGTTCAGTGTAAATAAAGGTATAAATGTTAAAGATGTGACTGCATTGATTAAATGTAACGACCAAAACTGACGTATTGTAATCGGAACTCAGGAAACTAATCTTTGTGTTCCACTGAATAAGTGACCAAAACCCTTTGGAGTTACGTGCAATCACAAAAATGTCCCGATCATAGTAAAACAGACAGTTATTTCCGATAAAATCGGAGGTATCATTTAACAGTGGCAACATATTACTATTATTGTTCCCTTGGGTTTCTAGTGGAACATAGGGCTTCAGCTGCACGTCTCCACTTGCTCCTGTCTTCTGCTGTACTTTTCACTTGCATCCATGTTAGTCCATACTGTTTCAACTCCTCTTCACACCATGTCACCCTTGCACTGACGACCCACTCGCCGCTTCTCTTTCGGGTTTCACTCGATCGATGGCCTGACGCTCGCGCGATGTCACCCAGCGGCCTCCTCAGCGAGTGTCCAATCCACCTCAATCCACTTTCTCCTGCATATTTGTTGATGGATTGGTTCTTGTTTTGTTTGTTAGTGCCCATAGTTTCTTGTTGGTGATTGTTTCCGGCCCGGCCATCTGATCTTCAGTATAGAGCGAAGACAGTTGTTGGTTGATAAAAGTCTGCAACAGGTTGTTGGAAATATTCTTTTTGACCCGCCCGCCAAGTTCCTGATCCGTATAGAAGAAGTGACTGACTTGACGTTTGTATTGAAAATCCGACTGAATTTTGTTGTTGATACTGAGTGACGAAGATTTCCAGATTGATTTCAGGTTGATGAATGTGTTTCTCGCCTTCCTGATTCTCGCTCGATTAGACATCCTCGTCCGTTCCTCTGCCGGTAGTTGAGACAATGCTCCCTAGATAAGTGAATGAAGTAGCCTCTTTCAAATCCCTCCCGTTGATGGTGATTGGCGCTGGAGTGACAACAAATTAAATAACCAAAATTACCTCCAAAATACCGTTAGTCAGCTTTACAGATCGAATACCTCCTCATTTACAGGATAAGTACTATAGAACAAGAAAAATTAGTTAATCGAAATTCAATTGTAAGAAGTACTTGGGAATCAAGTAGAATATTCTAAAAAAGGTAGGGTTAGAACTTTGTCTGCAAGTATCACGCACCAAATGCTTCCTGCAGGCAGGCCAAGGTTAGAATGACCTGGATTCACTCAGACAAAATGCATCATGTAACAACACATAATCGCGATATCATCACACAACTACAAAAAGAAGCACTAACATCAGAGATTAAACAGCAGCAAAGACAAATAATGAGGATCAAGTCAATCAGCATATGATATGCAAATGTCAGGACAGTGATATTATAGCCTAGGAGAAAAGAGGAAAATAACTACAAAGTTATTCAGGTATTGGTTTGTAGGGATTTGGTTGATCGGTTACAGGATCTCATCATGAGCTTGACATTGGTTAGAGAATCATTGAAAAGCTTGGGAGTACTGTACATCTGTTTCGTCCTAGTTTGGGATTCTTCAGCTTACAGTTCGAGTTCGTAGACCATTAAGCCACTGGGACCTGATCCAATGGCCCTTTTCCAATTCACGATATAGTGCAACCGCTAGCCAGAAGGTCCTGGGTTCGAACCCGGTGGGTGCACACTGATGAAGAGTCCCAAACTAGGAAGAAACAGCTGTCCAGTACTCCCAGATTTTCCAATGGTCCTCTTCAGCTCATGATGAGGTCCTGTAACTACAAAGCTAGTTGAAATATATTCAAATAAGTATCAATATTATAATTGGATCGCAGAGGAGGGAGTTACCAAACAAATATCCCGTTGCAATGACTGTGTATTAGTTTATTTTCCAATTTGTGTGCTGACATGCATTGCGTATTTTTTTGTCATGCTCTATTCATCATAGACTGCAACATTGGCTGTGAACTATGCCGGACATCCATTCATGGAATCGTTAACTGAGAATAAACCAATGTTAATCTCTTTGATTGTTGCTGTTGTGGGACTTCTGGTTCTGCCTTTTCCTCCATTCGCTGGCTCACTACAATTAGTCAGTTTGGATTCTGATGTAAGTTTTGTTTTATTTCGTTTTGGAAAACACTTTAAATAAATTTATGTCTGTTGTGTATCGGGTTTATTAATCGGTAGGAAGTCATAGTGACGTAAGTTTTGTTCTTATTAGCACTTGTCAACAAGCAAGGTGTAACTCTTTTGATCCTTTTGAACATTTTAAGTCAGTCACGAATTGGTTGACACGGAAAGCAAACTAGAAGTTTTTCAGACGAGAGAACGTTTAACATTTGTGCATTGAAATTGGCAGTTTGTAGGAAGGAAAGAAGTTTTAGCAATAAATTGTTGCTGTGAAACTAGACAAGAGGAAATTCCAGTCAACTGAGGACTGATTACAAGTTTGTTCACGAAATATAATCAGTTAGAGAGCCATTGGAAAGCCAGAAAGTACTGGACAGGTGTTTCATCTCAGTTTCGGTCTTTCAGCAGTACTCACTCACTAGGGTTCAGGCGGAGAACCTGCTGAATACAAGGCGAGCTCATTGACCATTCAGCCACTGGCCCATTAATTCTTTCTTCTGTCGATTCGTGATATACATAACACAACCTCCAGCCAGTGTTGTAGCCGATTAAATGTTCTCTTATCTGACTTGATGGATCCCACTGGTTACGACTTCTCGCCAGAACTCGAGGTTACTGCCTGTATCAAGCCAGTTGCTAAGGGACTTCAGACTGATTATTAAGTGTTGGGATCCAGGGATTTGATTGGTTACAGATTTGATCACGAGCTGTGATATCGGTTAGAGAACCGTTGGAAAACCATCACCATCGGATCGGTTCCCAATGGCTGAATGATCTACGAGCTCGCCTCTTAACCGAGAGATCCTAGGCTCGAAACTCAGCAGTCCTGTCCTGATGAGCAGCCCCAATGAAGAGAGACGAAACTGCTCCCCACTACTGCCTCCTGGTTTTTGAATGCTTTTCTTAATGATGTCTGCTCGTGACGACTGAACTTGTAGCCAATCACATCCATGAAATTAACACTTAATAAATGAAAGCTAAAGCAAAAGAAGCAGAAAGTTTAAAGCAAACTTAAAGTACATTGATGTTCAGGTGTTAGTTTGCAGGGATTTGATTGGAGTCAGATTTCATCATGAACTGACATCGGTTAGAGAACCGTTGGAAAACCTGAGAGTACTGGGAAGCTGTTTCGTCCCATTTTGTGACTTCTCATCGGTTCGCACCCAGGTGCACCAGGGTTTGAATTCAGGAGTTTCCGGTTAGCCTACCTAATGATCTACGAGCTAGCCTTGCAACCTCGTCTTAATATTTGTTCGCTGGGTTACCTGACCTGTCACATGTTTTAACGCCGTTCTCGTGACTTTTAGTAGCCAGATCTGCCAAGGGCGATAGGATAGTGTAAGACCAAATGGTTGTGTGCAAGGTTTAAAGAAAAAGCATGTATATTATACGCATGCACCTTGCACTGATAATGTTTTCTCCTGTAGGTAATATCAACGTTATGCGTCGAGTGTTATGTAAGGTGTCGATGAAGTTGTAAAGCTTACCGTCTTTCTCAACGGACAGTTTTCTTTTTACCTAGCTTGAAACCAGGTTGAAAAAGATTTAGTGGTGGTCAAACCAAAACAGTTAGTTTGGGCCACATAGGGAGATGCGTAGGCTTCTTTGTTTAGTTCCTCGGAAATCTAGGAATCAATGACTTGAGACTACTGGGGATATGCTTCAATATGCATAAAAGTGGAACACATCAAGTTTGGAAAAAAAATATTCAACGGCACTGGAATGTTACGGGAAACAGAATAAGTATGTGGGAGAATAATGATGATTTCGGGAGTTGTTCATAAATGAGTCGATGAATCTGAGCCATTGAAAACAATTTTGAGCCTTGTCACCAGCAGTCTCAAGCCATTAGTACTCAGCGTCTCGGGGGACTGTAGTCAGACAGTCTACAACCACAACAGCCAAAGCCTTAATGGATTGATGGTAGGTTTTGATTTGATCACTCCTAAATCTTTTTCCAACAGAAATTGATGTCTTGCAATCGTAGCACCAGTACAACTAAAGTATTTAAAATTCTGTTATCGTCTAGTAGAATGGGGTTTACATGTGGTAACACTTTTCACTTCACCAAAAATTCGCAGTTTTTTCGCCTAATCTGTTGCGTAATCCCCTTTGATTTTGTCTTGTAGTGTTTCTTCACCGCTGTATTAGTTTATTGATTAATTAATCCGAGTATTGACATATCCGTAGGTGTTTACATGATTAGTCATGATATTGTGTTTGTTCTTAACATACTGCCTAACAACCATATTTAGGGTTTTCTCATGACTAACGATATAGTACATGTTTATTATTACCACTACGCCCTTGGGTTCCTAGGGGGGGATATAGGACTTCAAAAGCACATCGTCATCTATTCTGTTCTCTGAAGTCTTCTTTTCGAAAACTGACTCCATGATTCCCCACGAGCTTCTGTTTGCTCCTCTGTGTCACCGTTGGACCTGCGCTCATCGCGTTGTTTCCCAATCGGTTCCAACTCGAGGACTTAGTGCGTGATGTTACTGAACGATCTCATCAGTGTGTGTTTGTGTGTCCCCGTGTGTCTGGTCCATCTCCATTCCCTTCTGCATATTTATTTGGTGGTAAATTCTAGGTCGGTTTGTTGCCAGAGCTGCTAATCCCCTTCTGGTCACTGATCTTGGTGGTGAAAGTCTGCAGCAATCTGTAGGAGATGCTTTTCGTGACGTACACCATATAAGCGAATTAATGCTGGAATATATTAATCTGTATTTATGTCTAAAAAACTATTCTGTGGATACCTGTAGTTTTGTCTTAAAGAAAAAGGAGGGATATTGAATCATCATGATAATAATAATAGTAGTATGTTTCATTCTGTTTATTGATTTTTTTGTGCTAAGTGTTAGCTTCAATGTGAAAAAAATAGCATGATATGAAGTGAAAATTATTATGAATAGTTTTGTTTACCTTTGATTGAGTTCTAAGTAAGATTGTTTGTCCACTTACATTGATTGTATCACACATATAAATTGTTTATTGTTTATTTTTCTCTCTCTTTTTTTCATTTTCTCACCTCCGTGTCTCTTCGCCCCCCCCCCCTCGCCGCCATCTAGCTTCGTATCGTATTTTTCAAGCATTGATATTTGATTTTATTGGATCTTGGCTAGTTGATCGTGTATTACTCTTTGTATTTGGTCGGGTTAGTCAAAAGTCTTTGTAAAAAAGAAATAACCAATTATACTTCGTGTACTATTGTGATGATTATCACCGCATCACATACATACAGATAGATGGGTGGTGGATAGACAGAGACATAGATGCTTATCTACAGTTGTCTGGTGTATAGTGTTGATGACTGTTCACATTCTGTTTCTTTCTTCACTTCTTTTTCTCTCCTGTGTACATGGTTGTGTTTCAGCGGTGTACATCTCTCTATTAAAGTGTTGTACTTTATTTATCCGTCTGTCTGAATTTACTATAACTCTTGTTTGTCTGTCTTTCAATTGTCATCATAGTTGTCAGTTCTTCTTATGGTTATTCCAATAAACAGCACAGGTTAATTCATACTCTGGTTTTATCACATAATTTTATTGTATAGGGTGTGTGTGTGTGTGTGAGTGTGTAATAGATGTGTTAGAAACGTGTAAACTTGATGATTTCATGTTTTTGTTGTTGTTGTTATAGTTGAAAAAACGTGTTTTTCGTTCTTCTATTACTTGTGTCTATTGTTTTTAATGTAAACGTCTCTTTAATGCAAAGAAAACTCAAGCCAATTTTCTTTGCTAATACTCTGTTATATGTCGTTACATGTACTGCTTTCCTCTGTGTGTTTGTGTTCCTATTTAGTGGTGGTAGTGGTAGTGTGTACTTGAAAGAGTTTGCTTTTCTTCTGAAACTAACTAATTGCCTTAAGGTCTTTCATCTTTTTTTGTTATTTTGTCATTCTAATGAAGTGATGACATTAATTAATGCTCTAACAACTATTACTACTACTACTAATAATAATAAATCTTTGTAATGAATTGTTATATTGTATATAGAATTTTAATTGATTTTATTGTTTTTAGTTTCATGATTTTTCTAGCACCCTTTTTGTCTTCATTCCTTGTTATTTTTACGTTCCAAATGGTGTGGAACATGGTGCTATAAACCTTTTTTTGAAGTTTCATTAAGCGGAGGTGTTTTATTTTACGGGGCACGGGGTTGCTAGCCTCACGCCTAAATTGACTAAGCGAGGTTAAAAGAGTGTGTGTGTGTGCATGTTGGCTGCGAATGGAGCCCGGATCACTTGCAAAGTGTGTGTGTGTGTGGGGGGGCGAACAACCACTGACCTGGCCCCCTCCTTTCTGTAGTTGTCGACTTTCACTTCCGTTCGTCTCCTCTCTCCGTCTCTTCGTCACTTCTCTTATCCATTCATTCTTCTTTTCTGTTCTTAAGGAAGTTTCTTCCATAATTCGTTCTCAGTGTTAGTGTATGCTGTTTCAGAGAGAGAGAGAGAGCTTTGTTTATTTCTCAACTGAATGTTATCTGTTATTGTACTCTTGTAATAATGTTGTTCACATTATTTGAGTTTAAAAAAAGGATATTTGTTGGGTATAATTTATTTTATTATTATTATTATGATTAATTATTGTAATGACTGTCAGTCAATAGTATGCATCATGTTTGTTTAATTGATTTCTGGATGGAATAAATAAGTAGTATGTTTGTATAATCATTAAAAAAAAGAAAAAGCAACAGTCAGATTGTTTCTGTATTTCCTTGTTGTTGTTGTTGTATTGTTGAATAAACTTTTCAGTTTTCTTTTTTACCATTGCCTTTGTGATATTCAGAGTTATAGAATTTGTGGGTATTTTGAATTAATTACAGTTGCTAGATTTCTGTCACGAATCAACATTAGCTAAAGGGGTCATTGAAAAAACCAGAAGGCATTAGACAGCTGTTTCATTTTATCCTGGGGTTCTAGCAATTGAACTCAGCACCTTCACACTGTAAGGTTAGACTCGTTGTGACCATTCAACTATTTGGCCGGGGAATTCAGATGATCCAATAATTCTAAATTTTGATACAGCACTGCTCCTTATGAAATTAAAATTCAAGGGTTGTCGAATTCCAGTACAGGTGACTGGCTGGTCAGCAAACCTGGTCTCTTAGTCTGAAAGTCTTGGGTTGGATTCCTGGTGGGGTTTGTCGGTGTGCGCTGATTAAGAGTCCCAAAATAGGACGAAACAGCTCTCTTATACTCCTTCACTGGTCTTCAATGACCTGTCCAACTGACCTAGGTTCGTGACGAAAATCTAACAAATAAAATTGCCCTGTGTCTTATTTATTAGATAAACATGAAATGATTCTCGAGTAAAGTGTTATCGTTAAGAGGTCGATAAGAGTGTAGATATGTGGCGCATAGCACAATTAGCCCTAATTTTTTTCTTAATAATGAGACAATTACGTACATTATTCTTTGAACAGTGCAATCCAGAGTGGTCTAAGCCACGTAGAAAGGTGTAGACTTCCAGGCTGGGGTCCTCGGGACGGTAAAAATCTATGGTTGGAAACAATTGGTGACATGGCTCAAAATCGTTCTCAGTGGCGCAGATGCATCCACTCCCTGTGACTTATGATCTTCAGTGAAACTGTTTTGTATTTCTTTATTACTCCTTTGTCTCACAACTCTGCTCACTGTTTCTATTATGCTTTTCTTGTACTTTCTTCTCTTGCTTCGCGTGCTACACGGAATGTGGCGACTTGAACTTCCGCACATTTGTGCAAAGTTCTATGTCGAAAACAGACAGACAGACAGACAATCCAGAGTGGTGACTGACTGGGTATAGAGTCTGTCTGTCTTTCTGGATTCAACATAGAACTTGGCACCGAAGTGCAGCAGTTCCAGTTGCCACGTTCCAAATAGCACACAGAGGTAGACAAGAAGATGAGTGAAGAGAATCAATAGAGTTTGACAAATATAAGAGTGAAACAGAATGGGTAATGGTAGAAAGGAATATGAAAGATTACAGAGACTGAATACATCTGCGCCATTGACAACGATTTTGAGCCATGTCACCTATTGTCTCCAGCCATTGATTCCTAGAGTCAGTCCCGAGGGCCCCAACCCGGAAGTCTGCATCTCCCTACCTGACTGACTCAGTTTAACTGTCAAGGATTTCATGGATTGATGCCATGTTTTTGTTTGGCCACCACTGGCTCTTTTCCAACCTTCACCTATATCAGCTAGTAATGCCCGTCGGGGGAGGCGGTGGTTAGGCATGCGCAGCACGTGACCTAGCCATCTTAGTCTATGTAACTTTATAGCCTCGTCGATTGATTTTCCCTCTTTGCCCAACACTCTACGCCTAACGTCAACATTACTTACCTTATTAAACCACCTAACGTGAGACAGAGATCGCAGACATCTATGATCGAAAGCAGTCAACCTTTTCATGTCTTCAACGCGTATTGGCCATGTTTCAGAGCCATAGAGAAGGACGGAGCGAACTGATGAGCAGTACACACGTCCCTTGGTTGATAACCGGATGTCACGCCTACGCCAGAGATGGTGTAAGTCAGCGAAAGCAGCTCGAGCTTTTCGGATCCGTGCTGAGATTTCATCGCCAATCAGTCCGTTGGTGCTAATACAACTTCCCAAGTAGGTGAAGTGGTCAACATGTTCTATCACTTCACTCCCTATCACTAAGTTAGGGGTTGACGGGTCCAGTCCTGTAGCAGCATCTTACATTTTGTAGGGGCGAATCGCATGCCAAACATACGAAGATTGCTGCTCAAGGTGTTCAGAAGACTCTGCATTTTGTCAGCATCCTCCCCTAACAGGACTATGTCATCTGCATATTCTAAGTCCATTAGATTATTCCCTGGTAACAAGTCGATTCCTAAGTCACTACGTTCAGTTAAGGATACTTCCATCAGCATATCTATGATGAAGTTAAACAGAAATGGGGAAAGTGGACATCCCTGTCGGACACCACTGGTTGTTACCAATTCAGATGACAATTCCCCATAAGCCCTTACACGACTACGTGAGTTTGAATAGAGTGCCTTGATTAGTGCAATGTACTTTCTTGGCACTCCCTTCACAGTCAGACATTGCCATAGTACCTTTCGATCCACGGAGTCGAAGGCCGCCTTCAAGTCAAGAAATATGACAATTGTTGGACGCCGAAAAGTGTGTCTATGTTCTAGAATCTGTCGAAGAGTGAAGATATGATCTATGCACCCTCTACCTGGTCTAAAGCCTGCTTGATTTTCCCTTGTCTGTTCCTCCCGAGTTCTGCTTAGTCTATGTATGATTACTGAGCCTAGGATTTTAGAGACTATGTTCGTTAGTCGGGTATAGAGTTAATATAAGAATAAGACTTGTGCACCTGAAATCCTGTCTTCGCAGCCCACCTCTCCTTCTAACTTTGTCGGCTTCCACCCGTAAGTCATTAGAAGTAAACCGTCCAAACCTTCTAGTCTTCCTATCAGCCCAAAGTATTCCTGTATTCTCGTTCCCCACAGTCTTCAACACGTTCCAGTCTACCACAATCACGAATATCATCGTCGAGATATTAGGCAACCTTGTTTGACTGCTGCCTTCACATCAAAGGCTTTGTCAGGTTTCCTGTCGTGAATCTCTTCACATATATCATCATCATCATTTGTCTGTTGAATGTCACTGACAAATAGTTTCGGACACTCAGAAGTGTTGTGAAGCAGTTTCCAAATTACCTCACTGTCAACGCTATCTAAGGCCTTTACAAAGTTAATAAAGTTGAGGTGGAGATTTGACAAGCATTCTTTCCTCTCTTCGATAACAACGCTTAGGTTTGCTATTTGATTCTTATGTGATTTGCTTTTCTCTAATGCAACTTTTTCCGGGGGGGGGGGGGCAGTTTTGCTCGCAGGACATCTTCTAATCTCTCCAAGATGATGAGATTTAATATTTTGCTCGGCATGGGTAGGAAGATGATTCTATGACAATCTTTGCAAAGGCTCAAGTTATTCTATTTTAATAAATTGATAAGGTAACCTTCCTCCCAAACTTTCTGCAATAGCAACATGAGAATATCCATTACGATCTCCAGATCCATTCGCAGTGCGCCCCGAGGAATTCTGTCTGGTCCTAATACCTTTCTAGCTGGCTTTCAGTATACTTTGTCTATGTGCACTCGATTTATTTCGATAATACTCTCTCTTTTATTCCTACTTATCATCTAGCATACTATGAATTCCTCAATTAAACTGACAAGTTTATTGTATGCAAAGACTCCAGTTTAAGATGATTATGAGCAGTAATAAATTGTGCTCGAAACGTCTTCAGTAAATATTACTGTCTAACACTGTGAGACTGTATCAGAGTACAATTTTACCCGTAACGATATGGATTAGAGAAAAGCAAATCACATGAGAATCAAATAGCAAACCTAAGCGTTGTTATCGAAGAGAGGAAAGAATGCTTGTCAAATCTCCACCTCAACTTTATTAACTTTGTAAAGGCCTTAGATAGCGTTGACAGTGAGGTAATTTGGAAACTGCTTCACAACACTTCTGAGTGATTTGCTTTTCTCTAATCCATATCGTTACGGGTAAAATTGTACTCTGATACAGTCTCACAGTGTTAGACAGTAATATTTACTGAAGACGTTTCGAGCACAATTTATTACTGCTCATAATCATCTTAAACTGGAGTCTTTGCATACAATAAACTTGTCAGTTTAATTGAGGAATTCATAGTATGCTAGATGATAAGTAGGAATAAAAGAGAGAGTATTATCGAAATAAATCGAGTGCACATAGACAAAGTATACTGAAAGCCAGCTAGAAAGGTATTAGGACCAGACAGAATTCCTCGGGGCGCACTGCGAATGGATCTGGAGATCGTAATGGATATTCTCATGTTGCTATTGCAGAAAGTTTGGGAGGAAGGTTACCTTATCAATTTATTAAAATAGAATAACTTGAGCCTTTGCAAAGATTGTCATAGAATCATCTTCCTACCCATGCCGAGCAAAATATTAAATCTCATCATCTTGGAGAGATTAGAAGATGTCCTGCGAGCAAAACTCCCCCCGGAAAAAGTTGCATTAGAGAAAAGCAAATCACATAAGAATCAAATAGCAAACCTAAGCGTTGTTATCGAAGAGAGGAAAGAATGCTTGTCAAATCTCCACCTCAACTTTATTAACTTTGTAAAGGCCTTAGATAGCGTTGACAGTGAGGTAATTTGGAAACTGCTTCACAACACTTCTGAGTGTCCGAAACTATTTGTCAGTGACATTCAACAGACAAATGATGATGATGATATATGTGAAGAGATTCACGACAGGAAACCTGACAAAGCCTTTGATGTGAAGGCAGCAGTCAAACAAGGTTGCCTAATATCTCGACGATGATATTCGTGATTGTGGTAGACTGGAACGTGTTGAAGACTGTGGGGAACGAGAATACAGGAATACTTTAGGCTGATAGGAAGACTAGAAGGTTTGGACGGTTTACTTCTAATGACTTACGGGTGGAAGCCGACAAAGTTAGAAGGAGAGGTGGGTTGCGAAGACAGGATTTCAGGTAAACATAGAGTAGATGTAGTCGATGAAGGTACCTAACCAAAGACAGTTGTGAGCACCAGTCACTATCGACAGAATAAATTTGGCGGAAGTCACTTTTCTCATTTATCTAGTCAACATCGTTTCAACTACAGGTGTTACGAATGGGGATTTCAGAGTCCCGACTGGAAAAGGAAGACAAACACCTTCATTACTCCGGTCTCGGTATGGAAATATGCAGTAATCATCAGACTCAGATATTGGACAATAATATCAAGCTATTTGTTCTATAATAGTTTAGAGATTTGGCGCGCGTGTCACACGTGCAAGAGAATGACTACGAAATATGACGAGGGATCTAACCTGATAAATACAGCTCTCAATCATGGTAACAATTTTAAGCAAAAGTGAGAGTCATGCAAATAATTCAACTACCCTGCTCTAGCTAGATGGTTAGTAAATATTCTCAAACGTTTGCATGAGAAGATAGTGACATATAGCGTCAAAGATGTATTTGAATTCGTAGACAAATCAAGGATATTAATATCAAGGACAAAACCATGATATCTCTGGACATAACATCTTTATTCACAAATGTACCTCGAGTAGAAACAGTTAACTACATATGTGAACAAGTGGATAACTAGTTGATAAATATTGACATCCATACTGAAATCCTAAAAGAAATGTTATTAAGGTGTATCATGAATGTTAATTTTAAATTTGACGGCACGCTTTACAGGCAAGTGGATGGAATGGCAATGGACTCCCCACTGGGTCCCATTTTGGCTGATTTCTTTCTAAGTAAGCTATTGCCGGTATTTTTTAAATTTATTTTTATTGCCGGTATATGGATGACAGCTTCATTCTTTGTGATAATGATTCCGATAGGAGTACAATAATAACTGAATTCAATAAGGTACATTTGGCTATGAAATTCACGTGCGAAGAGGAATCTCAAAACAGAATTGCCTTCCTGGATGTCCTCCCTACAAGAAAACCAGATGGTAGCATAAAAAGAAATTTGCGTAGAAAATGTATTTGGATAGGACAATATACACATTTTCACAGCTTCGTTCCTGTGATGTACAAAAGAAATTTAGTGAAGACTCTCAGCCTTAGAGTTGAGGCTATATGCTCAGAAGGAGTAATTGAAGATGAATTAAGCATTGTATATGATACTTTGATCGAAAATAGCTATCTCGAAAAAATTATCAAGAAACACACGACAAAGAAAGTGGGAAAGGACTACTCACTGTTTGTAAACAAGAAGCCTCTTTATATATATGGGGGTGACATACTAGTTTGTAGATTAACTGAGGTACTAGGCAAAGTCTGGGAATCAGAGACAGTACCATCAGACTGGGGTAAGTCACTTATTATACCGATATTCAAGAAGGGAAACAAGTCCTCGTGTGATAATCATAGGGGGATCAGCCTAACGAACATAGTCTCTAAAATCCTAGGCTCAGTAATCATGCATAGACTAAGCAGAACTCGGGAGGAACAGACAAGGGAAAATCAAGCAGGCTTTAGACCAGGTAGAGGGTGCATAGATCATATCTTCACTCTTCGACAGATTCTAGAACATAGACACACTTTTCGGCGTCCAACAATTGTCATATTTCTTGACTTGAAGGCGGCCTTCGACTCCGTGGATCGAAAGGTACTATGGCAATGTCTGACTGTGAAGGGAGTGCCAAGAAAGTACATTGCACTAATCAAGGCACTCTATTCAAACTCACGTAGTCGTGTAAGGGCTTATGGGGAATTGTCATCTGAATTGGTAACAACCAGTGGTGTCCGACAGGGATGTCCACTTTCCCCATTTCTGTTTAACTTCATCATAGATATGCTAATGGAAGTATCCTTAACTGAACGTAGTGACTTAGGAATCGACTTGTTACCAGGGAATAATCTTATGGACTTAGAATATGCAGATGACATAGTCCTGTTAGGGGAGGATGCTGACAAAATGCAGAGTCTTCTGAACACCTTGAGCAGCAATCTTCGTATGTTTGGCATGCGATTCGCCCCTGCAAAATGTAAGATGCTGCTACAGGACTGGACCCCGTCAACCCCTAACTTAGTGATAGGGAGTGAAGTGATAGAACATGTTGACCACTTCACCTACTTGGGAAGTTGTATTAGCACCAACGGACTGATTGGCGATGAAATCTCAGCACGGATCCGAAAAGCTCGAGCTGCTTTCGCTGACTTACACCATCTCTGGCGTAGGCGTGACATCCGGTTATCAACCAAGGGACGTGTGTACTGCTCATCAGTTCGCTCCGTCCTTCTCTATGGCTCTGAAACATGGCCAATACGCGTTGAAGACATGAAAAGGTTGACTGCTTTCGATCATAGATGTCTGCGATCTCTGTCTCACGTTAGGTGGTTTAATAAGGTAAGTAATGTTGACGTTAGGCGTAGAGTGTTGGGCAAAGAGGGAAAATCAATCGACGAGGCTATAAAGTTACATAGACTAAGATGGCTAGGTCACGTGGTGCGCATGCCTAACCACCGCCTCCCCCGACGGGCATTGCTAGCTGATATAGGTTCAGGTTGGAAAAGAGCCAGTGGTGGCCAAACAAAAACATGGCCTCATCAATCCATGAAATCCTTGACAGTTAAACTGAGTCAGGTAGGGAGATGCAGACTCCCGGGTTGGGGCCCTCGGGACTCTAGGAATCAATGGCTGGAGACAATAGGTGACATGGCTCAAAATCGTTGTCAATGGCGCGCAGATGTATTCAGTCTCTGTAATCTTTCATATTCCTTTCTACCATTACCCATTCTGTTTCACTCTTATATTTGTCAAACTCTATTGATTCTCTTCACTCATCTTCTTGTCTACCTTGTGTGCTATTTGGAACGTGGCAACTCGAACTGCTGCACTTCGGTGCCAAGTTCTATGTTGAATCCAGCCAGACAGACAGACAGACTCTTTATATACGACTGTAATTCCACGGCGATATACCAAGTCTATAAGACTCAAGTTTCAAAGTCGTGTGATTATAATTGATGGAATGATTATGAACAATACATTTTGTTCGAAACCTTGTCATCCAGTAAATAATACTGTTTGATCACTGTGTGATACATCTAATAAACAAACTAATATGGAATTATTGATATAAGAATAAAACTTGTGCACTGTGGTAGAGTGTAATTCCATTATGGGTAAATTTTGTTTTGATAAAGTCTCACAGTGTTATACAATATGTTATACAGTGTTATATACTAGGGAATTACGTACTATCACGGTGCCCAAGTTTTACACATATATTCAGTCTATAAGCTCACCTTGTAACCAACCACCTAATGATTGTGAGTTTGAAGACTTGTTGAGGTGTCTCGAACTAGTACGACAAAGCTGTCTAGTGTTTTCTGGTTCTCCAATCGTCCTCTAAATGGTATCAGCTGGCGTTCGAACCTGTAACTGTTCAAATCTCTGCAAGGCAACACCTTTCCCCATATAGCTGAATTTTAGTTTTTTCAATTTTTACAGAATTCTTATTCACAAGCAAACACAGTTTTTTGTTCAACGAAGAAATATCTCTTTTTAACAACTTCATTTTCAACCTGAACAGTCGTATTTATATTATTACGGTTAAAGATATTAACTGGCACTAGAAATTGTTCTGTCAGTATTGCCTATAAGATAAGAATAAAGATAATTGAAATGATGCATTAAGGGGATAGAGTTGAAGTGGATGAATTACAAGACTTTTAAAGATTATTAAATAATTGAATTGGTATCAAGATTTTAAGGTAGTAGATCAAGTGTTGTCAATAATAAAAATTAAGTGTACAATGATGATAACAATAAAGGTGGCGAAGGTGAAGTGAAGTGGAATGAATTCGACTTTTTAAAAACTTCATGCAATTCTTTCCATTAATAAACTTGAACAAAGCAAGAACAACAATTGTACTAGGATAATATGACCTCATCTTTTATGATTTTTTTATCGAGGATTCTTCTCAACTGACGTTACAACCTACACGATAAAAAATATGAATTACATTAAAGATATGAACATACTTTTCCACGATCACAAGGAGTAATTGGTAGGAATTAAAAGTAACATTAGTTCGGAATGATTTAACTGAATTAAGAGTTACGAACACTGACTATTTATAGAATAATTAGACGACTAGGCTTGGAAACAAAAAACAGGGTTGTGTATATATGTGTGTGTATAGAAACAAGGTTTAGCTAGAAAGAGCATAACAAAAAAGTGGATTACGTAACTAAAGAAAACGTCTTATCTAATAGCCAATAGAAAAAAGGAAAGAAAAGAACAAAGTAGGGTGAGTCATGTTTAGATGAGAGAGTAGAGTTTTCTAAACATGAAAAAAGGTTACTCATGAAAGTTGTATGTTTTGTGTTATCACCAGGGCAGTGCAAGATTCACCACTGTCTCTTTCTGCGTACATAGATTTGGTTTAAGTCGTTTGATGGCAATTGCTTCAGCAAAGCGTAGCAAGCTAGGTTTCTTTTGCTTGTTGATTATTTTAAACGACTTCAGATTGTCTACATTATGACCAGTGTCCAATAGATGACGAGCAATAGCACTGTTTAATGCTTGCTTTGTTCAAGTTTATTAATGGCAATGAATTCGATTGGTAAAAAAAAAATAAAGTGAAAGAACTTAATTATGACCAAGGTAAATAAAAGGGGTTTAACAAAACGTTTGTGAACACATAATTTAGGCTTTTGTCCATGTATAGTTACAGTTTTGGCTATGCATGAAAATATAAGTTTTTGAAATGGTTGGATTTTGTCCTGTAGATGACTTTAAAGGATAAATCATGTGGGGCTGAATGACCTGATTCCAGAATGTGTTCACAAATGGAAGACTTTGCTGTCATTTGCTCACCTTTCATTAATCAAACTGGCCAGTTTTCAGCCACGCGTTTACGGAGATTACGCTTACAACGTCCAATGTAATCAGTACCACAAAGAGTATGTGAATGAGTATAGGCAAATAGAGGTGAACATAAGCGGTAGTTTGTGATTAACCCATTGTCGAAACATAATTCGGCTGGTAAATCCTAAATGTACGTCAGCTGTATGAAAAGAGCGTTTAATACATTTAGATAAACGACTTTTAATTACTCCAGCAATACTGTCATCTTTGAACGCGAAACTCATAAAACGTGCCTTTTTGGCACTGCGATATGGTTGGGGGAGGTTTCTTTCCTGATGTTACTGTCAATGAACCTTCTAGAATATCGATTATTTAACAGAGTTGTACAAAGGCTTTCTAGTTCCATGTCGACCATATCTATAGAGCGAATTTTCTGAATTCTGGAGCATAGAGAACGGATAAGATTTTTCTTCCTACCTAGAGGTACCTGACCACTGAATTTAGTGTACTGCCCTGTAATTGTTGGCTTTCGATAAATCGACCTTTTTAACGTGCTATTCTCTCCTCTACCTAACATCATATCTAAGAGGTGAAATGCGGAATTCGGTTCTTCTTCGATAGTGAAAAGCATCGATGGGTGAGAACCATTAAATTTTTCAAGATGTTAGGCAATAGGACATTTATCGTTACAAATAATGAAGGTGTCGTCAGTATATCGCTTATATGCATAAGCAAACTCGAGATTGTTTCTTCCACTGGACCACCCTCTAAACTCGCCATGAAGACGGCCGCTAGAAGAGGTACTAATGGAGAGACCCTATGGCAACTCCATCCCTTTGATTAAGCATGACATCGTCATATCTAAACTGGATGGATATTAAGCGTGGATTTCTGTAAAAGCCAATTCAGAAAGTTAGTTGACACTCCAATATACTGTGGCTAGATATTTTGTAATTTAAATACTCCGAGAATTCTGTACTATACGTCGATATACTGTCTAAAGTGAAGCTTTAGTTATTACTATTTCATTTGTGAAGGATTCTAAAAGCTCATTTCACTACACCATTCACCTTAATGAATGCATCAACTAGAACCATTGAAAACCAGGGAGTACTGGACAGCTGCTGTTTCATCCTAGTTTGGGAATCATCACCAGTACGCACCCTCTGTCAGGGTTCGAACCCAGGACCTTCAGGTTACAAGGCAAGCTCGTATACCATTAGCCACTGGGACCTGATTGAATGGCCAGTGCATGAATTCTAACTTCCACAAATTCGTGATTTTAGCAAGACCCCAACCAATGTCGTCGGTGGGACATCCATCCTCACACGTGACATCTATTTGGATCTCACTGGTCACGACTTCTCACTAGAACTCCAGGAAACTCCATCCTGTAGCAAGTCACTAGCGAGCATCAGATTAATTTTCTATAGTTTGGATGTAAGTTTTAGTTGTGTTTTTACGAGTTGATCACGGATTGATATCAGCTATCCAGTACTCCCTGATTTTCAATGGTTCTCTAACTAATATCAATTCTTGATCAACTCGTAAAAACATAACTAATCCTTCAAAACCAAACTATAGAGAATACATCAACCCCAGAATACCCATTTGAACTACAGTTGTTTTTATCGTTTCAAAATCTTATCAGCAGGACATACTTCTGTCTAATGGAAAATAGGAGTGATCAATCGTTATAATAACAACAATAATAATAACTTATGACATAAAACATATTTATAATTAAACAGTTAGGGACAACCGAGTAAGTTGTGTGATACAAAAAATCACTGGTAGAATATATAGAGCTCAAGAGGTTGAAAGAAATTCACCTACTTCACTTATCTAGGCAACATCCTTTAAACTACAGATTTCACAGACGAGGATATCGAATTTGGAATGCGGGAAAGCACGCAGAATCACATCTTCATTACTCTGAAATCCGTGTGGATGTCTGCTGCCCGCTGCATAAGAAAAAAGATCTGGATTTTCAACATTGATAATAAAAATCAATGCTTCTATATGTTTGAAGCCTTACTAACTGGATTTTCATTAGGCTTCAAACTTTCATCAATAGCAGTCTGCTCTCGACCTCTATGCAGAAGACAAGATAACCAGAAATGATTAGGAATACGGTGCTTTGACTAGGAATTGACAAAGAACATATTGCTTAACAGATATGCCGAAGAAAATGATATCACACGTGAAAGTTGAATGGAAAATAATAAGTTAGACTAGATTCTGAGTTTGACATGGAGGATATCGTGTGAGAAAGAGATGAGAGACTATGGGCAATCGTGAGGCCAGCTAAAGTGGACTTTCGAGAACAGAACAAAGTGGAGATGTGTTGTTGAAGGTCTATGTTCCACATGGAACCTAAGGAAATGGTGACAACCATAATAATAGAATTCAGTTGGTAGATGGTGACTGTCAGTGGAAGCCAGGATGCGCCTTTCGCCCTATTCGCGACTTGTCAGCTAGATGTACGTGCACCCCCCAGTGATTGATGATATTCCTACCTAGGCTCGAACCCAGTGCCCATAGTTTCAAACACCAAAGCGTCATCCACTGGACCACCTGGGCCACGAGGGCCACCTCTTGTGCAAATGGTCATATTAATTATTTAATTGAATTTTAGATTTTCCCGTTGATTGATGATTGGACCGGAGTGCTCGTCGGTCTCAGGTTGACATGTCTATTGGCTTCTTGTGCAAATGCTTTGACGATGTCTGGGCATGTAATTTGAAGTTAATTGGTGGATGGTGACTATCAGTGGAATCCAGGATGCTCATTTTCGTCCTATTTGGGACTCTTCATCTGGATGTACCTGGGTTCAGGCCTCGGTTGGAACATCATTACTCACTGGGGAATGGATTGGACACTCACTGAGGAGGTCGCTGAATGATATCGCGCGTCAGGCCCTCGAGTGGAACCCAAAAGGGAGGCGGCAAGTGGGACTTCGGTGCAAAGGTGACATGGAGGAGATCGCGTGAAGTGGAGTTGAAACAGTATGGACTAACATGGATGCAGGTGAAAAGTACAGCAGAAGACAGAAGCAAGTGGAGACGTGCAGTTGAAGCCCTATTTTCCACTAGGAACTCCTTTGTTTAGAGCAGATTGATTTCTATTAGTCAAGTCTGCATATACACCTTTCTGTAGAGTGCCAACAAACACAAATCTAAGTATAAGACATCCTGGCGATTGCCACCAGCCATCTAATATCAACAGTTCACAGTGCACCTTGAAGGCAGGTCACCTAGCATGTTGGCCACTTTGCAAACTTGACTGATAGAATTCAGTCTGCGCCAAAAAGAGGACTAGACACCTAATACTAGTTACTACCTATTGGTTAGTCAGAGTATTTTCAACCGCACATACTTTTTTGCTTGGTTGTTGGTACCTATCAACAAAATGTATCCTGAATCTCAACGAAAGTAACTATTTTTTTTAAGAATTTTAGAGTTGACTCATTCTGTGGTGAAAACTGCATTTATACCACAAAGCTATTTTGGTCATTATGTATAGGTTTTCTACTTCAACAGGTAGTACGTTAGGGTATACGTAGCTAAGCTTTGAAACCCATTTCGTCATCACTGTATTATATTGATAATAATATCAAGAATAATGTTAATTTCTTTGGGTTAAGATTTATTACTTAAAATTTTAGCATATGTCTTTATAGTCTTTCCATAATTATTTTAGTAGTATAATTTATTTGAGTAAATTTTTTCCTAAGGTAACTAATAGACTAGGAAGTAGTTTATTCTGTTATCAATGGTTGCTTAATAACTATGAGAAATTATTAATTATTATTTATCATACTTAAAGTATAACTATCCAAGAAACCCGAACGCACGACTGACCTTGAGGTGACCGGCCGGAGTATCCAGTGTAAAAATGCTGTTTATTTATTAGAAAAATACAGAACAAAAATAAAATATTCTAACCTGATCCTAACCCTAAATGTAACTCTAACGAGCTATCAACACATAATCTAAATAGTGCTTAAAGATGAGATTTGGATGAGGTTTGCGCCCCAGTTCGTGCACAGCGCTCATAGTGGCACTATGATATTGTTAGGTCTCATTGTCCAACAAATAGTATGTATTTCAAGGTCATAGTTTCGTCAGCACTCCGTGGTCACTATTCTTTAACTTAGGTTATTATTTCTTTGTTTATTTTTTAAGATTCAGTTTATTACAATTTAGAATTCATCATGAATCGATAGTGAGGTGGTGTGTGGCTGACTGAAGTATTTATAATTTTCAGCTAAAAGGTTCCGCTTTTAAATCACTATCTACGGATCAGAAACTTTACGGGTCACAAAGAATATTTATAACAGCCTGTCGCACACCTTTATCAATAACTGTCTTCGCTGGATCTATACTGAAGATCAGATGGCCGGGCTGGAAAGAATCACCAACAAGAAACTATGGGAACAAACAAAACAAGAACCAATCGCCCACCAACAGCAAATATGCAGGAGAAAGTGGAGATGGATTGGACACTCTCTGAGGAGGCCGGTTGGTGACATCGCGCGTCAGGCCATTGGTCGAGTGGAACCAGGCCGAAAGGGAAGCGGCGAGTGGGACTTCGGTGCAAGGGTAACATGGGGGAGATCGTGTGAAGAGGAGTTGAAACAGTATGGACTAACATGAATGTAGGTGAAAAGTACAGCAGAAGACAGCAGTGGCAAGTGGAGACGTGCAGTTGAAGCCCTATGTTCCACTAGGAACCCAAGAGAACAATAATAATAATAACTGAAATCACTATCTAGTCAAATCATCTTGAACAAGTTGGGTAGCATCATAAGCCTGCCTACAATATTTGTAGTTCATAGCATAGTAGCCGTGAATCAAAATCAATTAGTTCACCACTGCTGAAAACAGGCTGTACGGAATGAGTGTTTCATCCTTACTTAGAATATGATATGGGTAATAGAGGGGCCATCGTTAGGGATTAACCAAATGAAGGTAAAATCTATTTCCTACGTTTCTTCTTTTTCACTGACTCAGTATCCGAAAATATGTCATAATATCGATTGTTAAACTCTAGGAAAAAGAGACGTTGCTCATACATTAATAAATTTGAACGAAGGAATAACGATGTATCGAGCAGTTTCATATTCGATTTAACTCAAGTTTGTTTTAAATAGGTGGTAAACATTTCGGTTCGGATTTTCAGGAAAACCACTAGATAACTTCTTTACAATTAAGGTCTTTGATAGGAAATTAAATAAATTCAGACATACTTTTCTTTGGAGATCTCCTATGAAGTCGGCCAGTTTTATTTGGCATATATAATGCCTAAATCCTTGACGAATTTAGCAATGGCATTGACGTAAGTCTTTGACCTTCTACGTGATTGACTTCAAACACCTAGTCGTAGACTTAGTGATTTGCCGAAGATTTTAAACGGAGGGAGCCTGTTTACATTATTATTATTATTATTGTATCCTTTAGTTCCTAGAGGAACATAGGGCTTCAGCTGCGCACCTCCATTGCCTTCGGTTTTCTGCCAACTTTTTCACCCCGCTCCAGGTCTGTCCACATGCTTTCATCTCCTCCTCGCATGACCTCCTCCAAGTCACCCTTGCACTGACGACCAACTCGCCGCCTCCCTTTCGGGTTCCACTCGAGGGCTTGTCTAGTGATGTCACTTGATGGTTTCCTCAGCGTATGGCCAGTCCATCTCCATTTCTTCCTGCCTATTTGTTTCACAATCGGATCCTGCTGGGTTGGTTCGCTGATTGCCAGAGATCCCTGTTGCTGATCTTTTCTGACCGGCCATCTGATCTTGAGTATTGAGCGAAGACAGCTGTTGATGAAGGTCTGAAGTGTGTTTGAGGTGCTCTTTATTACGTGCCAAGTCTCTGATGCTTATAGTAGCACTGACTTCACATTGGAGCTGAAAATCCGGATCTTATTTTTGATGCTGAGTGCTGTTGACCTCCACACAGATTTGAGAGTAATGAAAGCTTGCCTTGCTTCTCCGATTCTGGCTTTGATATCCTCGTCAGTTCCATGTGCCTGTAGTTGAAACGATACTTCCCAGGTAGGTAGGTGAAGGAGGTTGTTTCTTTCAGGTTCTTCCCATTTATGCTTATTGTGGTCTGTTGTTGCTGTTGATGTTGGCAAGGAATCTTCATCACCTCTGTTTTATCTATGTTCACGTGAAGTCCTATCTCTGATGCTTCTTCTGCTATATTGTTGCTTTTCATCACTTACATATCTTCTAGTTTGTGGGAAATCAGACATATATCATCGGCGAAATCCAGATCCTCCAAGTCTTTTGTGTCAGTCCATTTTATGCCTGTTCCTTCGTTGGTTGTCGTTGTCTGTCGCATTATCCAATCAATTGCAATCAGGAAGATAATTAGCGAAAGATTCAGGATGACTAGACATTCTCTGTAAAATACCTCAAACGAGTGTCTGCTGTGAGTTTCCTGTTAAGTATCGTCATCAAGTGATGAAGTGATTTGAACGACTTGGAAGGGAGGTCTGCCTTAAGAAATTTATTACACAAATTTCCCTAATGAATTTGAACAAAGTGATAACAATACACAGACGAGTGTCAGACCTAACTCAACTCAATTTTACTTTTTCTATGTTGTAAACATTTTGGTCTGACGTTGATCAGTTGTTGTTCCCTCAGAGTACAATGCTTAAGTCACCAACCAGTTTCTTCTCTAAGGTAGAAAATAACTTCCAAGAATCGATCTGTAGGGATTTGATTAATTTCGGTTTTGAACACGAGTCGACTTTATTCAGAAAACCAGTGGAATCAATGAAGTACTGGGCAGTTGTTTCGTCTTATTTCACGATTCTTTAGCAGTGCGCACCCATAGCCTCATCAAGGATCGAACCTAGGAACTTCAGGTTACAAGGCTATCTCACTGATCATTGCGCCACTGTGGTGTAACTTAGTAGGCCATCAATTCTTACTTCTGGTATTTCGTGATTTATAGCGTGACAATCAACCAGTGTCACTGTTAAGTATCTGTCTTTACGCACAACTCTGTAGCGGTAAGAAATAGCTGTTGATTGAAACAAGTAGTGTGTGTGTGTGTGTATGGAATACTAGGAAGATGACATTTTTATTAGCATATAGTGTACTTTCTGAAAAGTTGACTAAATTGATGATGAACGGTGGGGTTTATTATTTCTTTAGGGCGTATTTATGTGTTGTAATGTTGTCACCAGTTGCGCAAAGAGCTTAATCTAAGCTGCCGTTATAATGATTTTGACCAACCTCTACGAATCAATCAGTCCATAGTCCATGGTAAAAAAGTGCAGTTAAAAATTTTGTTTTATTTAAAAGAATAAAGTGTTAAGAAATAATTATACAAGGTAATATTCTTGTGTGTATTCTCAAGAATATCTCCCATTTCCTTATTGGAGTCTTCAGTGATACACCAAACCAATTTCTCTACATGAATTTATCCCGATAACTGTTTATCATATTGTTTCGTGACCCGTTCACCGCTCTACAGAACTTATCAAGTTAAAAAAGGAACAGATCTTCTTCGACGATAGTTTAGATATTTACAGACATATTCATCAACAGCAGTCGCATATCTCTGTAAAGACACTACCCCTTCACATATGTATCTTGTATTGCCTCCCTTAAGCGCATTATTCAGAAGCAATTCGTGTACTGTATCCATATTTTCGCGTATTTACTATGAGCTGTTCTGATTGGTAGGCCAAGGTCATTATGACGTCCGTTTATTTGGGTCGATATAGTTTAGAGTTACAAAGATTAAGAATGGTAACCCTAGGGAAATGAGACTTTCTTTTACAATAATTCACCAAGTTCAAGTTTATTAAGGAATGATAAAGCATTGTTTATTAACAACTGATAGAAAAAAGATAAGTGTCAACATGTTTCAGAACTGAGGGTTGAATGGCCTATTAAAAATGAAGTAATAATATACCAGCCTCTATATGTATGAATACAAAAAGGATACGCGGCCGACGACTGCCCAAACTCTCTCTCATCTCTTACTCACATGATCTCCCGCATGTCTCCTTCGCACTGACAACCCACTCGTCGCTTCTCGATGGGATTCTATTTGAGCGATAGCTTGCATTGCGCGTGATGTCATTCGGCTGCCTATTCATTGTATGCCCAATCCATCTTTATTTTCTCCCACATATTCGTTAATAGATCGGCTTTTGGTTGATTTGTTCTTAGCCAGAGTGTCTTATTACTAATCTCTCTAGCCGGCCGGCTACTTGACCTTCAGTATGGAGAGAAGGCATTTTGTTGATAAAAGTCTGCAACCTGTTGGAAATGCTTTTTGTAACACGCAGTACAAGTTTCTGACTCGTGTGGGAAAACTGACTAGCTGACTTCACATTTGTGTGGAATAGAATCTGAATCTTGTTCTTTACGCTGGCTGAGTGAGTGTAGAAGATTTCCAAACTGGTTACAGGTTTATGAAGGCGTATCTCGCCTTTCCGATCCTGACTGATTGACTCTGACATCTTCATCCGTTCCGCTTGTCTGGAGTTTAAACAATGGTGGTGAGCCGGATAAGTGAATGAAGGAAGTAACCTCTGTCAAATCTCCCGTTGAGGGTGATTGGTGCTGGTTGTTACTGTTGTCGCTGTTCGTTGGTTATCTTCATCGCCTCTGTCTTTTCTGTCTTCACCTGTAGTTGTGCCTTCACTGGCTGGTTCTTGATCCAGTTTGTTTCTTTTCGTCTTTAAGTCTTTGAGTTTGTGTGACATTAAACATAAATCATCCACGCGCGAAATCTACATCTTGTAGAGTCTTCTTATCGGTGGTCCAGAGTATTCCTGACTCCTTATTCCCAACAGTCTGATGCATAATCCAGTCCACCACAATCTTGTTAGACCACTAAAACGTTTTACACTACCCAACTCCTTCTGCGTACCGAGTTTCCTCTTAGATTATGTGAATTTTAAGATCTAATACGACTATTATCATTTCGGTATTTATTGATGTGGTTAAATGATTCTTTTTTAATTAACATCGTCACGGCAGAAGGCAAAAGAATTCGATATCTGAATTGTTTATTGGCAACTCAATCCACAGATACAAGCAAAATATGTCCACCAACAGTAAGATTCATTATTTGCATGTATCTTCGGCATTGTGCTTCTTCGTCTTCCTCAAATGTTGTCCATATCTTTTTCATAGGCATGGTTCATTAAATCCATCTCTCCACTATCCGATATTCCTGGAGCTAATAGACATATTTTATATCTGCATCTATATACTACTTATAAATCTTGTCAGTAGCTTACGCCACAACAATCCTGTGAAACTCATACGTTTTATTACTTTAAGAAAAACAACTTTTAAGGAATTATCTGAAGGAAGCAGTTCCCTTATCGTTTAGGACTTGTAAGCTAACAACTGTCAACTAGGCAATGTCAAGTTAATCTGAAGGCAGCGTCAGTGCTTCTGTACTAGGAGCCAACATAATACTGGGGTACGGCAAAATCAGTCAATAGAAGATTTATAATCATCATTTTGATAAGTTTTTATGAGTTACACAAAAGTGATCATGTGGTGTATTGTTTCCAGGGTACACTTATACCTTTCATGGAAAATTCTCATTGTAGCACATACAAAATCAAAACAAGTGATTCAGTGAAGCGACTCTTTTCAACGAATTTATTATCAAGCTGGACAATCGTATATATGTATATATATATTGAGCCATAGGTGTGAATGGATAAAGTAATAATAATAGTAGTATGAAATGCAAACAAATGTTTGGGATTATATTCATAGTTAGATGACAAGTGGTTAAAAAATTAATGTCATATTTAGAATAATTCATAGGATGTGTAGAACTTGGAAGGGTGTGCCATAATAGGATTAGTTGGCTAATCGAATAAAATAAAAACGTTACGTAATATTGTGTGAAATTTGATAACATAGAATTCAGCGTTGCAGAACAGAATTGATTTAGAATGACAAGTGGAACAATTGACGTAATAAAGGAAGAGTATACAAATTGAATAGACTTAACGAAAAAATTGGTAGAGCGAAAATATGATTAGATATTACCATTCTTTAGGAAAGAGGAATTAAGACTGTGAAAGTATATTCAGTCTCATCTGAATATACTTCAGTTGACGGGGTTTGTTGTTAATTTGTCTGTATATGTTAGTCTGAATGTAGAGGAACTGATAGTGAGAATTGGAAGCGTACAAAAACATAAACTCCGATGCACTACTATGATCTTCAGAAGTAAGATATTTTGTATTTATATTTTCAACAGGTATTCTCAGGAAATTTGAATGATTTTATTTAATGCCAAGTGTTTACTGAGTAGATTTTAGTGAAAATGACAGAGATTTAATTATCGTCGCCGTTAACTTTATTGAGTCTTTTGCGGTACTTAAAATTCTTCAATTACAACTTTTCGATTAAGGTATATTTTTATATCGCGGGAAACACTCGTATGGACATTAGAAAGGAGAAAACACGAAGTTCAGCAAAGATGTAGATCTTTTCGGCAATTTTATTTTCAAAAGTAGCTGTACAATCGCATTTAAATGCATAATTTTACATGGATACAATTCTTGTTTGATTCCACATAATTCCGATGGCAAATAAAAGGTGATAATTATTTTCAACTAGATATGGTTTTTAAGAGAGGCTCAGAAACAAAATTACACAGGATTAGAATGGATAACAAATGTGTAAAAATGAGCATGGAAACAAAATTGAAATAATAATTTTCAACTTGAGATGGGAGTTAGGATGTGCGAATATAGATTACAAGAGCCTCAGAAACACAAAAATTGCACAGGATTAAGATATAATTGTAAAATAGTTAATTTTAAACGAATTATAAATGTGAACAGCAAAAGCGTGGGAACAAACTTAAAACAACTGTTTTTATAACTGAAAAAATGGGGTGAAGCGAATGAAGATAGAGGGACTAAAAATCACACACACAGCGAACGAAAAACGATAAAATAAGAGAACGAAAGAAGAAAAAAACGGAAGCTAAGGGAACATACCGAATTAGGTTCGTGGTAGTTGAAGAGATTGGACTAATTTCTTTTGAACACACAGCTCCAGCTTCTTGATGCATATTGCGAGGGCTGCTGCAATACAGAGGAGTTGGAAATATACTGCTTTCTGTAGGTTCCTGTTGACTTTGTAAATTACTTCGAAAGAATCAGTTGAGATGTTGTGGGAGGTGTTGATCATATGTTCAATAATGGCACTTCTGATTGAACCGGTACTTCCTCTTTGCAACCATGCTGGGTAATGTTCTCTAACACGTTTTGAAAGGACGCGCATACAACGACCTATGTACCTAGCTCCGTACGAGCAGGTGAACTGGTATATGCACATTGAATTGGTCATATGCGAGAGTTTATCCTTCGCGTTGGCTCGAAGTGTTGGACGGCTAGAGAATGTCACTCTTAGTGTTGCTTCAAGGGAAATCTTCTTTAAAGAGAATGTGGAATCAAAAAAGAATTGTATCCATGTTAAATTATACTTTTATAGTTTATGAAATTCACAAGATGATTGTCGATTTATCTCAGCCAGACAGTTGTATGACATAAAACTAGTTCTTATGAAAGATGAGGATGAAAAAGGTGTATTAGCACTTTTATAGGAAAAAGGTGATATTCAGCAAATCGTGAATTTTAGCGGATTTTTCTTCGCACTCCCTTCTGGAATGATAGCCCCATAGGCAGACGTTGAGTCACTTATTCTAAAGCTGGTCTCTAATTATACGCATAAGCATGAAAATGACCTGTAGCATTTTGAAGTGCCTGGTTAACTGTTTTGTACTACCTCACTGGATGTGGTGGCTGAATTCTGATTTGGACTGCCATGCATTTAAGTCAATCGCCATTCTCAGACGAATTTCAGATAGGTGTGAAATCATCCTACAGAGCAAATAGTAAAATCTACGCATCATCAGTGAACAGAGAATAGAATTCTAGTCAACTCTCTACCTTTACTTTATCGATTTTGAACAGACCTTCGACAGTGTTGACCCCGAGGTAATGTGGAAACCGTTTCAACACTACTGAGTGCTCCATATCTTTGCTAACTACATGCAAGAGCAATATGAAGACGCTACATGTCAGGTGATTTACAGCGGAAAACTCAGCGAAGACTTTAAAGGGAACACAGGAGTAAAAATGCCTTACTAAGAATCACTGAATATATTCCTAACTGTGGTGGACTGGATTATGTATCAGACTGTAGACAACGAGAAGACAGAAATACGTCGGACTGATGAGAGGATTCTAGAAGATCTGAACTTTAAAGATAATTCATATCTAGGGTCAAATAAATTTAGAGACCTACAGACCAACACCAACAAGCTGGGAGAATAGACATTCAAGGCAGGGCTCCAGGTGAACATAGAGACGACGGAGATGATGAAGATAGCCAACCAACCAACCAACCAACCAACCAAAAACGACAAGCACCAATCACTGTCAACTGGAGAAATCTGAAAGTTGTCGTTGTTGTACCATTGTTTTGGCTACATGTGGACGGCGCTAATAAGGTTGCGAAAACCAGGATCGGAAAGGCAAGGTAAACTTAAATCACTTTGAAATCAGTTTGGAAATCTACTGCACTCGGGACAAAGAACGACTTTGGGATTTTCAGCAACAATGTTAATTCACTGTCACTGCCTGCATAAGGATCAGAAACTTGGTGCGTCACGAAATTTATTTCCAACAGGTTTCGTACTTTTATCAACAGCTACCTTAGACAGCTCGATACTCAACTTCAGGAAGCCAGAAAAAATTAGCTGGAGGAAACTCTGGAGACGAACCAGTCAAAAATCTGTTGTCCAAGAAATATTCATAGGAAAATAGAGATGGGCCGGACACACGTTGAGAAAACCATTTGTTAAAATCATGCGTCAGGCCCATTAGTAGAACATGAATTAAAAACAACTAGTGGGACTGGTGACAGCTTATGGAGATAATAGAGCCCAATAAAAAGGACTGCAGTGGATAGGATGAAATGGAGTTGTGCTACTGAAGTCCTATATTCTACTCGGAATCCAAGGGAACAATAATATTAAATCCTACTACCCTCCCACTTCAGTGAAAGGTAGCGTTCAGTGATCACAGTTCCCACTCAGCTCAAGAACTAATGGATATGTACTACAGCTGGGAGGGATTATAATTCGCATTACCATTAGAGATGACACGGCCACCAGGATGTCCATATGCTATCAGCCGTAATCACGGGTGATACTTTTGGACAGTTAGCTTATTTTAAAAGTTGAAATACTAGGTATGCATTAGGAACCACCTGGTTATCTATGAATATCTCAGATGAAAACGAAGTCTACTGTGATGAATAGAAATGTCACTTGGTTACAGGATTTCATCATGAGCTGACATTGGTTAGAGAACCATTGGAAAACCTGGGAGTACAGGACAACTGTTTCGTCCTAGTTTGGGACTATTCAGCAGTACGCACCCACCTCCAGCGTTCGAACTCAGGACCTTCTTTTTTTTTTATTACAGCTTGATTCCACACTTTATTCTTGGTACATGTATAGAATTTTCAGCATGGATATCGGTAGCCCAAATTTCGTAGGCCGATCATAGATATCAGGTGTGCGTCGGCAGGGGATCGAACCTCGGACCATGTGCATGGTCGGCGAGAGTCCTTACCACCGTGCCACTTTCTGGTTACAAGGCCAGCGAGCTCGTAGACCATTAAGCCACTGGGTCCCGATCCAATGTCCAGTCCATGAATTCTAACTTCAGCCAATTCACGATATAGCACAACGGCTAGCCAATGTCGCCAGTGAGTATTTGTCCTCATACCCGACCTGCTGCACCCTACTAGTTACGAATTTCCACTGGAACCTCAGGTAACTGCCAGTGAGCATCTCATTGGTATTCAGTACTCCCAGGTTTTCCAATAGTTCTCTAACCAATGTCAGCTCATGATGAAATCCTGTAACTAGTCAACCGAATCTTCACAAATCAATACTTGAATAGAAATGTTATTTGGTTGGTGAGTTGTTATTAACTAACAGCTGTTAATTAGCACTTAAACAGGTTTCACACTAGGGACCAATTATTTCTAGGAATATCTTCCCTTTAGCAAAGTATACTACAGCCTTATTATAAAGACTGGTTTGAATTTTCAGTAGCCATTAGATTGATTTTCCTGGGTAAGATTGCTAGCTTCTCAACAGCTGTTCGCCTTTTTATAAGTTTAGGACTGAAATCAGTTTGAAAAAGCATTTGCACTAAGTATAAGTGACAAGATCTGTATCGTTAACAATAATTTCACATCTATGCCTTCATGTAGCTCATAGGCTTATCGCGCCACAAAAAGCATTTCCAATAGACAACAGAGTTTCATAGACAGATTCCATTTGGAGAGGAAAACCAACAAGGACATCTGGCAACATACTAGACATTAACCTAATGTTCAACAAGTATGCAGAAGAAGATTCAAATACATTAAATATGCTTTGAGATAACTGCACAGTGACATTGGACACTAAGCCTTCAAGTGGGACCAGAATGTGAAGCAACAAATTGAGTATGCGTCCGAGGTTGACATGAAGGAAATCGTGTGAGGGGGAAATGAAAGCTTATGGGCGACCGTTGAGCCAGCCACAAAAAGACTTCAGAGGACAGAGTGGAATGGCGATGTACTGCTGAAGCACTATGTTCCACTCGGAGTCCAAGGGAACGAGCACTGAATTCATCTGTTTTTACTTGTGATCTATTTTGTGTTCTCATTTATCCGATACAGTGTAGTGTTCACCACAGTTCTTATGCTAAACATAGATCAATAAGCATGTTGAAATTTAAGATTTTTACGAACTCGTCGGGAAATAGTGCATCATTCTGCTACTAGACTAATTATCTAATATCCACATTAGACTACTGACTTAAACAGAGAGAGATGGATTGATTACGGAATCCTAGTTCGTCGAATAATCTGCTCCCAACACATGCAGTAGAAGTGACTCAACGCCAATACCAGATATGTGGAAGATATTATTACAACCAGTCAGTCAAATTAGAGGAGGATAATAAACAATCTTAAAATTCTATTCCAATTCACGTACATGATAACATTCAAACAAGTTTCTTATTTCGACTATAAAAACACTCGTCTTATTTCCCATCTGATTGTATTTGACTGATAACACGAATATTATTTCCCTATGTACTTTATCCTATATTGATTTCATTCGAATATCTATCTAATCAACTTTTACTCATGTATATAAACGACGAAGCTGGAAAGTTGTGTGAGTGCCTTGACATGATTATGAGTGGCAATAAATTGTGCTCGAAATGTGGTCATCAGTAAATATTACTGGTTTTATCAAAATAAACTTTTATCCATAATGGAGTGATACCCTATCTGCCAGAGTGGTCAAGTTTTATACTTATAAACAGAACTTCTTTACACAGAGTGTTTTACTATGAATAATTGAACCTACTACAATCCTAAGGGTTCTCTTTACAGTCAAATTTATTTTTTTTTTTAATTATTCTTCGTCTTCTGAGTAGACGGTTAGGCTCTAAGCTTTTGATGTTTCAGTAGTGGTGGTGTTTTTTTTTCACAGGGTGACTTTATTAGCCCAATGCCCAAACTTTCCTTCTTCTTCTTGGACTTACCAGTAGCCAGTAAAATGAGCAACATCTAGAAATGTCTTTAGCCAGGAGTTGAGTCCGGACCACAACTAGTCACTTTGACAGGTACTACCACACTTTGGTAGAAAAACTGCTGGGTAGCTCTGTGTGTTAAAGGTTCGAATGAATGAGTTATCAGATTTCAACTTAGTAGCTATCCTTCTAACTACAAGGACCTAATTCCTACCAACATTGTGGTTGTGAATGAGTACTACTGAAGAGTCTCGAAATATGAAGAAGTAACTCTTCAGTTCTCCCTAGTTTTCAGTAATTCTATGACTAAAGCTGGTTCAGGAAGAAATCTGCTTTGGAATCAGAATAATCATTCAGCTGGCAACAGTTAGAAATGAGTTGCTTTAAGGTTGCAGATACTCCTTGCTGACGAGGGCCAACTAGGACGAAACTTCCTATTGATTGCCTCCAACCATTTAATAACAGTTAGATGTTTCAAAAGTTATTTGATAATTTCTCCAAAATGATATTAATTTACAATTACACTTAGTTTCATTATGAAGCTACTTACTATAATTACTATTCATTTTCTATTTCTCTGTCTTATTTATCTTTGTATAAATTATTATTATTATTGTATCCTTTAGTTCCTAGAGGAACATAGGGCTTCTGCTGCGCACCTCCATTGCCTTCGGTTTTCTGACAACTTTTTCACCCCGCTCCAACTCTGCCCACATGCTTTCATCTCGTCCTCGCATGACCCCCTCCAAGTCACCCTTGGCCGACCAACTCGCCGCCTCCCTTTCGGGTTCCACCCGGGCGATGGCTTGTCTAGTGATGTCACTTGATGGTTTCCTCAGCGTATGGCCAATCCATCTCCATTTCTTCCTGCCTATTTGTTTCACAATCGGTTCCTGCTGGTTGGTTCGCTCATTGCCAGAGATCCCTGTTTCTGATCTTTTCTGACCGGCCATCTGATCTTGAGTATTGAGCGAAGACAGCTGTTAATGAAGGTCTGAAGTTTGTTCGAGATGCTCTGTATGACTCGCCAAGTCTCTGATCCGTATAGTGAGTAGCACTGACTTTACATTGGAGTTGAAAATCCTGATCTTATTTTTGATGGTGAGTGCTGTTGACCTCCACACAGATTTAAGAGTAATGAAAGCTTGCCTTGCTTTTCCGATTCTGGCTTTGATATCCTCGTCAGTTCCGCCTGTAGTTGAGACGATGCTTCCCAGGTAGGTGAAGGAGGTTGTTTCTTTCAGGTTCCTCCCATTTATGCTGGCTGATTGTTGTCTGTTGTTGTTGTTGCTGTTGGTGTTGGCCAGGAATCTTCATCACCTCTGTTTTATCTATGTTCACTTGTTGTCCTATCTTTGATGCTTCTTCTGCCAACTTGTTACTTTTCACTTGCATATCTTCCAGTTTATGGGAAATCAGACATATATCATCGGCGAAATCCAGATCCTCCAAGTCTTTTGTGTCAGTCCATTTTATGCCTGTTCCCTCGTTGGTTGCCGTTGTCTGTCGCATTATCCAATCAATTGCAATCAGGAAGATCATTGGTGATAGTAGACAGCCTTGCCTCACTCCCGTCCTCACTTCGAAGGCTTCCGTAAGTTTCCCGTTGTGGACTACTTGGCATGCAGCATTGTCGTATAACTGTTGGATGAGATGTATAATTGTCGATGGGACCCCGTAGTAGCGAAGTAGTTGCCAAATGACCACTCGATCGATGCAGTCGAAGGCCTTTTCAAAGTCGATGAAGTTGAGATAGAGAGGTGACTGCCATTCCAAGCTTTGTTCAATGATGATCCGTAGAGTGGCGATTTGATCAATATATGATTTGTTTCTCCTGAATCCGGCCTGTTCCGGACGAAGTTTTCCATCTAGGGCTTGTTTGATTCTCTCCAGAATGATGCGACTTAGTATCTTGCTTGGAATGGACAGAAGCATAATTCCACGCCAGTTTTTACATTGACTTAAGTCTCCTTTCTTTGGAAGTTTGAATAAGTATCCGTTCTTCCAATCCTCGGGTACTTTGCCCTCTTTCCATACCTTCTCCAGCAGTGGTGTCATCAAGTCCGCTGTTGTCTCTGGGTCTATTTTCAAAGCTTCTGCTGGGATTCCATCTGGTCCTGGTGCTTTCCCAGGTTTTAGCATCTTGATTGCATTCAGGACTTCTGATTTCGTCAGGGGGTCAGTGTTCACTGGTAGTTCTGCTTCCGTTGTTGGTATTGTTGGGTGCGTTGTAGGTGGCGGACGATTTAGAAGTCTTTTGAAGTGTTCAGCCCAGCGTTTTCTCTGTTCCACCTCTTTGGTGATTGACTTTCCATTGTCGTCCTTTATTGGCTTAATCTGTGTCGAACTTTTGCCCGAAAGGTTCCTAGTTGTTTGGTAGAGTGTGGCGGGGTCTCCTTTGCCTGCAGCTTGTTCTGCTTCGTTTGCCATGGTTTCATAATATTTTCTTTTGTCTTCTTTTGATGTGGTTTTGTTCTCTGAGCTGGATAGTTAGTTTGCGAAGCTTTCATCACCTTCCTGGGTGACATCTTCAGCGCATACTTCAAATTGAAGTGAGCTTTTAGGTTTCTCCACGAGTTTATTAATCATTCCTCCTGGTGACCTTGGACGTGATTGGTTGTTTATGTATGTTTTCACACCTTCTAGGTTACTTGTGCTGGAACTGATTGTTTCTGTGACTTGAACTTTGGCCAATCGTGTGTGAAGTTTCTTTCTTATTGGTTGATAAATTTTGTCTATCTCGATGTGTCTATTGATTGATGATTCACTGGAATGCCAAGCTTCTAAAAATTCTGTAGCATTCTTGTTATTTCCTTTGTCTAATATTTGAACGTTGTCCCAGTCGAATTGATGTCCGTGGTTGTCTGTGTGTAGTGAAATGAGGGAGTGGATATCATGTCTTTTGACGGCTAGCTTATGTTCGTGGATACGAAGACGAAGGGGACGTCCACTTTGGCCAATGTAGTGTTTTTCACAGTTGTTACAGTTTATTTTGTAGATGATGTTGGTTTTGTCTTCTTTTGCTGTTGAGTCTTTTGGTTGACATAGAATTGAGTGCAGCGACTTTGTTGGTTTGTGTACGACGTCAATTCCTAAAGGTTTGAAGAGTCTTGTAGTGATTTCTGAGGTATCCTTTATATATGGTAAGGCGATTTTCGCCTGAGCTACAAATCTTCTCTATCATATCTTTTGTCTTCCCTGGCACTCTTCTTCACTCTTTTGTTCAGTGTATTGTAGCTTGCATTCAGCTCCTGTTTTTGTTGCTCGTCAGTGCACTGGATAATCTTTTGTTTCACTGTCCTTCTCTCTTCTATTAGTTTCCAAGTGTCCGTAGTGAGCCACTGTTTGTCCTGTCTCTTTTTTCTGCCTAGAATTTCTATGCAGGTTTGGCTCCACACCGTTTTCAAGCTGTTCTAGTGCTTTTCGACGCTGACCTCTTCGCTAGTGTTGATTTGTATCTCAGCTTTGTCCTTTATGCTTGCAATGAAGATGTCCTTTGTAGCCTGGTCCTTCAGCTTTTGAGTGTTGAACTTGGCTTGTGGTCTATCTGCAGCTCCTGTTTCCCTGAAAGCTTTTAATTTGATTTGGATTGTCCCTTGTACGAGATAGTGGTCTGAGCCAACGTCTGCTCCTCTTCTTGCTTTTGTGTCCAGTAGGCTGCGCCTCCACTTCCTTGAGCAGCATTGAGATGAAGTCGATTTGGTTTTTGGTTTGCCCGTCTGGTGACACCCATGTAGCCTTGTGGATATCTTTGTGCTTGTATACACTGCCACCAATCCCTAGTTCGTTGAAGGCGCAGAAGTCGGCGAAGAGTTCTCCATTTTCATTCATTTCTCCTAGAGCTTCTCTACCCATGATGAGTTCCCTTCCTGAGTTGTCTGGTCCCAGTTTGGCGTTCATGTCTCCCATTAGTATTTTCATGTCGCCAGCTGGAGTATTTTCCATTGTTGCCTGTAGTTTTCTGTAGAATTCTTCTTTCTTCTCAAGGTCTGCGTTGTTTGTGGGTGCATAACATTGTATGATTGACACTTTCCTTCCTTTGGAGTTGAATCTGGCGGTCATTATCCTGGACGAAATCGCCTCCCATTGTATTAGGGCTTTCGTTGCCGTTGGTGACATCATGATAGCCACGCCCTCGGTGTGCGTGTGGTTATCTTCTGGGTGACCGGAGTAGATCACTGAAAGGTAGTTTATCCCATCAAATTTTGATGAATTAATTAAATAAACAACAATTGCTCTAGATCATCTATTTTCCAACCTAATCACGTCCACTTCAACTGGAGCGTGGGGTATAAAAGTATGAATTTTACACAAAAGAGAAACTCTAGATGTCAAAATCAGTTTAAAAAAAATATAAAATAACACTTAAATACATTAGTCATTTGGTAATTTGATCAGTATATTATGATTGACAGATAAGGTGAACAATGACAAGTCTTGAACCAGTGATATCAAGACAAATTGCCTGATGTTTCTCTCAGTCTGCAGCTCACCTATTACAGAGAGAATTTGAAAATCGTTCATTTTTACTTTACCTCTCTAATTTATCTGACAAATGAAAATTTCGTTTATTAATCTTTCATTTCTGTTTTCAACATTGAAAGAAAGTTAATTAATCGAAAAGTTTTATTATTTTATAAACTTCATAAGTGGTGGTATTATTTACTTAAATCCCTTATATTTATTATTTTGAAGGAAAAAGCACACAAAAAGTGGCGCTGATTTTAAAATTGGCGCCAAACGCGTTGTTCAATATTTCATTTTGTTTAAGGTATGCAAACATATGCATGCATAGAAATAAGTAAATAGACAAAAAAAATATGAAGTTTTCTGTCATAACTGTTTTTAGAAGTCGGAATAAAAGATGTAATTAATTATATTGTCATATAGTAGTGGTAGTAAGAGCAGAAAGTTTGTTTCAATATATTATTGATCAAGCAAAACAATTACTATTCAGTAATTTTCAGTAATCATATCAATTTAAACTGTTTAGCTGTCATGGTTAATTGATAATGAATGCATTATATGTATCTATAATTATGTATAGAATAATTGAATTGTAATAGTATTAATAATCTGCCATTCACTTACTCACGAGACAATTATTACGATTGATAGTAATTATACTATATATAACCTTATTTTCTAGTAATTTGATTCCATACCTTAATTAATAAATAGATTTTGCATTATATGAGGCGGAGTATCAGCAGTAATTCTATTTACTATGAGCAGTTTCTTTGCCTTAAATGTTGTAATGAATTTCTTTTTGAATAATGAGTTTTACAAAGTTAACCACAGAGAAGTTAATTACAGGGAATTTACTCTACTCGTTAGCTTCAATCAAAAACTCAATAGAGATAGGATGATAAGACTGCCAGATTGCTAATAGGTCAGATTTAAGTGAGTGGACGTTTATGGATTCATTTTTAATTGTTTGACTGGTTGGAGGATTTCATCGTGGGCTGACATCAGTTAGCGAACCATTGGAAAACCTGTAGGGAGTACTGGAGAGCTGTTTTTGCTGTCTTAGTTTGGGACTCTTCATCAGTACGCACACACCACCGTGGTCCGAACCAAGGACCTTCTGGTTACAAGACTCAAGAGGTCGTAGAACCATTAAGTCACTGGCACCAGGCCCAGTGGCCAGTCCATGAATTCAAACTTCTACCAATTCATGACATAACGTCGTGACTAGTAGGGTACAACAGGTTGAAGGTGAGACAGTTACTGATTGAAGAAGACATTGCGAAGTGAACACGCTATGTCATGAATTGGCAGAAGTTAGAATTGATGAACTGGCCATTGGATTGGATCCCAGTGAGTGGCTTAATTGTCTACGGGCTCGCTAGCCTTGTAATCAAGAAGCTCCTGCATTCGAACCCCAGTAAAGTGTCTAGTAATTCTGTGACTCTCAAAATTTTATTTTCACAGTAAACTGACAGGTAGGTGATTCCCATCTAATTTCAATTTATTTAAATCATCAATGAGAAAGCTTTCCCCTTTTGAAACAAGCAATATATATATATATATGCAGTTTGAAGTATCGAAAATTAGCGATTGGCCTTTTTCAGATTGTTGAAGTACCTTTTCGATGGTGTTTAGGAACACAAGCTTTGCAGCATAATACATTCTCTTAATAGCTTTATCAAGCCTTCGATTAACTATTTTCTTGTACGTCATCTACTTTGAAAAAAACAGAATGATATATACAATTTTCTTCGAAGCGATCTGGATGGATTTACTGGCTCCCAAGTCTCTAGAATATATTTTGGTAAATTTTTTAGGATGTCCATTTGTTAGATAAAATATCCTTCCGGGCCTTTATTTCATAATCACTTGTATTGTCAGAACAAATTTTTCTTGGTCTAACGGGAAGTTCTTCTTATACTAGATGGGAATAAAGCTATTAAAGTGCATATACTGTTCTGTCCTTGAACAATTTTTTAAATATGGTTGTTTCTGTTTTGAAATCAATCCTTTTCACCAAAGGAACATCTAGGAATTTAATGGTGTCATTTGCATCTTGTTCTATTGTGAAGTTAAAAGTAGCATAGCATGAACTGGATTTCATCAATAAATTAAGTGCCACAGGTTTACTTTCACAGACAGTAAAATAACATCCACACACCTTAGATATAATGTCGTCTATTGTATATGCTGTCGCAGAATATCAGGTTCTAAGCCTAACAAGAACAAGTTTACAATTCTGGGAAAGACTTATCACCTATCCTTAGTACTACAAATTACGTACATCGATTTGAGTATGATTGTGGAAACAAATACACAGGTCTTATGGAAAGGTGATTGTGTACTCGCATGATGGAGCAGTTGTTCAAATGATTGAAAAGTTTACCATCAAAGCATATTGTAGACTGTGGACATAATATTGATGATGTCAAGTCCTTAACTGTTGTTAGCAGACCACCAAGCAGAAAGTTATTCTCATTTATGAAGGCTTGTGCAACTACAGTTTATAAGCTCTAGGCTCTTTGTACATAAGGAAATGGTGGTAACTTTAAATCTACCGTGGTAGTATCTCGTGCTTATTGACTGTTATTATTATCATTAGGATTCTCATTCCATCTTTTATTATTATTCTTGACTCATTTAACTGACTCATTAACTGAACAGTAGTGCATCATTGTCCTTATTCTAATCTGTCGAAACCCCATACCTGTAAAATATTCATACATTCGATGTAAGCATAAAACTTGGCCACTGTGGTAAACAAAGCATAAATCCATCATGTGGTCCGGACTCAACTCCTGGCTAAAGACATTTCTAGATCTTGCCCACATTACTGGCTACTGGTAAGTCCAAGAAGAAGAAGAAGAAGGAAAGTTTGGGCATTGGGCTAGTAAAGTCACCCTATGAAAAAAACATCACCACTACTGAAACATCAAAAGCTTAGAGCCTAACCATCTACTCAGAAGACGAAGAATAATTAAAAAAAAAAATAAATTTGACTGTAAAGAGAACCCTTAGGATTGTAGTAGGTTCAATTATTCATAGTAAAACACTCTGTGTAAAGAAGTTCTGTTTATAAGTATAAAACTTGACCACTATGGCAGATAGGGTATCACTCCATTATGGATAAAAGTTTATTTTGGTAAAACCAGTAATATTTACTGATGACCACATTTCGAGCACAATTTATTGCCACTCATAATCATGTCAAGGCACTCACACAACTTTCCAGCTTCGTCGTTTATATACATGAGTAAAAGTTGATTAGATAGATATTCGAATGAAATCAATATAAGATAAAGTACATAGGGAAATAATATTCGTGTTATCAGTCAAATACAATCAGATGGGAAATAAGACGAGTGTTTTTATAGTCGAAATAAGAAACTTGTTTGAATTTATGTGAATTGAATACATTTCAAGATCACTTATAATCCTCTGATTTGACTGGTAATAATATCTTCCATATCTCTGGTACTTGCATTGAGTCATTTCTGTTGCATGTGTTGGGTGTAGGCTATTGGATGAACCAGGATTTCGTAACCAGTCTCTCTCTGCCTCTCCACCTGCCTAGATTATTTTTTAGAATTTTGACTCTCTCTCACCCACCCTATTATGTGGTTGTGTGTGATGGCTGAGTTTTTTTCGAAATTAATTATCTTCTCAACTATTCTAAACTTAGCTAAATTCTAATGTTTTGAAAATCTCATTACTCATGCTCTACTAGTCTGATTTATGTAGTTGACCTAATTTCCAGTCATTCAAAGGCATTTTGTAAATTATATTATTTTGTTTAATTGGGTCCACTGGGTCCTTTAGCCTACAGAGCTTGTCTCCTAGTGAGTTTGTAGGTTTGGCACACATTCGTTACACACAGGGCTGATTCAAAGTATTTGATTTACTTATTAGTCAAATATCTCTTTCAATGTAATTCTAATGGTATACACATGTCACTTTATGTAGAATATTTAGCTGAAGTTTCACTGAAATTTGATTAATGCAATAAATCCTGCTTTATCAACACCTTTTGTTGCTTATATAGCAACGAAAACCGACGTATAATGATTTGAAACCGATTTTGGCATCCTACTTTACAGCTGACTAAAACTTCGTATACAATTGGTGGATGGTGGCTAGCAGTGGAATTCAGGGTGCGCATTTCATCCTATTTGGTACTCGTCAGTTGGATGTACCTGCATTTCTCAGTGGGAACACCATCACTCACTGAGAAATGCAGGTACATCCAACTGACGAGTACCAAATAGGATGAAATGCGCACCCTGAATTCCACTGCTAGCCACCATCCACCAATTGTATACTAATTAAATACCCAGACATCGTCGAAGCATCTGCACAAGAAGCCGACATGTCAACCTGAGACTGAACACTTCGGTCCAATCAATCGATGGGAAAATCAAAAATTCAATTCAATGACTAAAACTTCATTGAGTTACTGAAAGTCACAAAATGCCCTATACGATAGCGGAATGACAGCTGTTTGCAGTAAAATCTGTGATATTATTCAACGGTCACTGTATATCGAAACTCAGAATCGCCTCAACAATGAGTTGTTAGACAGCTATACACATCAGAAGATTCTCGCGTACAAAATAAGTTCCGTATAACACAATTAGTCAACCAGAGATAAGCCGTTATAAGTACTAGAAAATCAAGTGGAATCCTCTTAACAAGGTGGGATCAAAACTGTGTCGGAAAGAATCACGCACCAAACACTTCTAGCAGACAGTCCAAGGTCAAATCCTCACAGCCAGTCATGACCTCATTCAAACAAAGTCACAGTTGTAGAATAACATCTTATTAACATTATCATGAAACCCGCGAGAGAAGCATTAGGATTAAGAATTACACAAGAAAGATGTCTTCATTCAGTTACCATACAATAGGGAACTAAATAGTAGGATTTTAAAACAGAGGGTAAACTCAGTTATCCGTAGAATCCATTGTTCGGCTTGGTCTGTGATTATTGAAAGAGCCAAAAATATGCGGCATTAAATAACTTAGAAGTGAACAAGTGATTTTGCGTGTATTTTTTAATGGAAACGTATGCAACAGTAGGAGTAATCGCGCTTTGCACGCCAGGAAGGGAGAGCATATTCCAAAGTGGTTGCAAAAAAACAAATTAACTTTGAAAAATCGATAGACGCAGGCGGCAGACTACTAACTTTGACTATAGCTAAACGTCTAATGGATATGAGCCAGAGGAATGATTCCAAAACAGGTTTTAACGTTATTTATAAAGACAGTCAGGGACGTTTATTGAAGAAATAGGCGGAGGCGGTAGCTATTCCTAATCTTAAGCCATCACCTACCCCTTATTTTTACAAAACCAATTTATTATCAAATAAAGTATAATTATATTTTAATAGTTTACACACAATGATAAGTTTTGTTATTGGTAATTTTGCTCGAAATATTACCAATAACAAAACTTATCACTGTGTGTAAACTATTAAAATATAATTATACTTTATTTGATGTAATCCACAATGCTCAAACATTTTACTGATATTAATTCAATTTATTATCATTCTTAACTTACCTCGGTGATGCTTACTTGATTATACAACTAGCCGTAAGAAGTAAGGTGTATAAGAGAAGCTTTGAAACTTTATAAATATCCTTATAAATTAGTCAGAAAGTATGTAAGGAAATGTAAAAATAAAATAAATAATGATAGTGGTGATAGTAATAATAATAATATTAATGACGACAGGCATGTCACACAAGCGCAGGATAATGACAACACCAACGATAAAGAATCTAAATAAACAGTAGTACTTCCATACAAGGAAGGAACCTCGGAAGCCTTACCCAGAATTCTTAACAAGGCAGGAATAAAAGTGGCATTCTAACCCACAAACTTATTTAGAAACAAGCTTTGTCGGTTAAAGAATCCTGTGGAGTCTTTAAGACAAAACAATTTAGTGAATCTAATACCCTGCCGGAATGATTGTCAGGTGAAATACATAGGTCAAACTAGTAGAACAGGGGCAGTCAGACTAGCCGAACATAAAAACAGCAAAATCTATATTTGTTGACCCGAATAGGATAAGAAATCTAGAGAATAGTTCAGGCATAGCACTCATTACATACAATCACTTACAACCATACAATAGGATGGGATAGGATGACAGTTTTAAAATCTAATCTAATGTCACAGGGTGGAGGTAGAGATTGATAACTGAAGCTTTGTTTATCGAATCAATTGCAAATACGTGTAATAGGAATGATTCAACACCTGTCCAGCCTGATATCTGCAAAATTCTGCTACCCCAACGACTACAAATAGGAGAGAACAAAGAAGACTATGAAACTCAAGTAATGAAATCGTGTGATTATAATTGATGAAATTATTATGAACAGCAATAAATTTTTTTCGAAACCTTGTCACCCGGTAAATAATGCTGTTTCACTGTGTGATGCATCTAACAAACAAATTAATATGGAAGTAGACGCAGTGTTTATTATTCTTATTCTTAAATCCTTTGTTAGTTTGTTTATTTTAATTTACCTTCCATCTTTTTCATGTTGACTGACTTGAGAAGTTAACGCGTAATCAGACTGTTCCAAATGTATTCTACAAATAAATCAAACTTTTGGTTTTTACAGATAACCTTCATATTTTGATAACACAATCCAAATTTATTAAAGGGACTAACTCACGAATTGGTAGAAGTTAGACTTCATGGGCTGGTCACTGAAAAGGGTCTCTCAGTGGCTGAATCTCATACGACCTTGCCTTGTGACCAAAAGGTCGTGGGTTCAAACCCTGGCAATGGGTGCGTACTTCCGATGATTCCCAAACTAGGCTGACGAAGCAGCTGTCCAGTACTCGTTGCTGGTTCTACAACGGTTCTCAAACTGATATCAATCCGTGGTCAAACTGGGAAAAAGTGACTAACTTTTTTAAATTTTTAAAGAGAACACTAAAACTTTATTAAGTGGGATAAATTCTAAATACTAATAGAAAATAAACGACAATACTTACTCCAGTTAGGACAGAGTGGAAGTTAACGAGAAATGAATATTCAAAAACCGCACTTCCCTCCCCCACCCCTCGATATTAAATATTGAAGCTTTCTTTAAGTACTACTGGAAAAAAACTCAGTGAACTAAAGACAATAAAATTATGCAAAAAATTCACGTCATAAAAGTGAAATTAAGCGCCAACAGTTAGACTTCCCACACGTTTCACCTCAGAAAGCAATTGAGGATGTTTATATGACTTTTCATTGAGTGGATATGAATAAACTGCTTTGAAATGAAATAAACAATTAAAATTTAAAACAAAATTAGGAAATAATAATAATAGTGATAACTATTTTAATGACATTCTATTTAGTGCCAATAAATAATTCATTTCTGAGAAAGCAAAAAGGCTATTAAAATAAAAGTTTTTTATCAGATGTGTAGCTTTTTTCATCAATGAGCCGTGAGAGGTGGAGAGTCAAACACAACTTTCACTGTGCAACGGGATATAAATCAATAGCAGAAAATTGGATCTGATGCTCACTAGCGACTAGCTCTTTTCAGGCAGTTAACTAGGGTGCTAGTGGGAAGCTGTGGCCACCAGGGTACAGCAGGTTGAAGGTGAGGCAGTAACTCATCGAAGAAGATATTGAGAAGTGGTCGCAGTGTATCGTGAATTGGCAGAAGTTAGAATTCATGGACTAGCCATTCGATGGCGTCCTAGTGGCTTAATGGTCTACGAGCTGACTGGACTTGTAACCGGAAAGTCCTGGGTTCGAACTCTGGCGATGGGTGCGTACTTATGAAGAGTCCCAAACTAGGATAGAGGAAACAACTGTCCAGTACTCCATGTTGGTTTTCCAATGATTTTCTAACTGATGTCAGCCCATGGTAAGACTGGAAGATCCGCAAGCACTAAACAGTGCGATTGCGCGTCATCTATTGGACACTGGTCATATTGTAGACAACCTGAAGTCATTCAAAATAATAAACAAGTAAAAGAAACCTAGTTTGCCGCGCTTTGCTGAAGCAATTGCTATCAAACGACTTAAACCAAATCTATATACGCAGAAAGAGACAGTGGTGAATCTTGCACACTGCCCTGGTGATAAAAAAATATGCAACTTTTATGAGTCACCCTTTTTCTTGTTTAGAAAACTTTACTCTCTCATTTAAACATGATTCACCCTACCTTGTTTCTTTTCTTTCCTTTTTTCTATTGGCTATTAGATAAGACGTTTTCTTTAGTTACGTAATCTGCCTTTTTTGTTATGCTCTTTCTAGCTAAACCTTGTTTCTATACACACATATATACGCAACTCTGTTTTTTGTTTCCAAGCCAAGTTGTCTAATTATCCTATAAATAGTCAGTGTTTGTAACTCCTAATCAGTTAAATCATTCCGGACTAATGTTACTTCTACTTCCTACCAATTAATCCTTGTGATCGTGGAAAAGTATGTTCAAATCTTTAATGTAATTCATATTTTTTATCGTGTAGGTTGTAACCAGTTGAGAAGAATCCTCGAATACAAGATGAGCTCATATTATCCTGGTACAATTGTTGTTCTTGCTTTCTTCAAATTCTAACTTCTGCTAATTCACGAGATAGCGAGACCACTTCTCAATGTCTTCTTCGATGAGTTACTTCTTCACCTTCAACCTGCTGCATCCTAGTGGTCACCCTACTGAATATTGATTTTCCCGTTGATTGATTAGACCGAAATATTTGGCCACACTGTTGACATGTTTAATCCTTGTCTGGAGGCTTCATTTATGTCGAAGTATTAGGCTGAAGTTATTTGGTAGATGTTGACTAGCAATGGAAATTAAGATGCACATTCCGTCTTGAGAGTCGCCTCCTGAGTTTATCTGCATTCTCCACTCACTGATGATGTTCCCACTGAGAAGTCCACTGTAGTACATGACATGTCAGCAGCCATGTCCAGCCAATTGACTGAAAAGTGAGGATTGAATTGAAAATAAGTAATAACTGATATTCTTTACACAAGCGACTGCTTTCTGAGTCCAGATAGTCTAGTGGATAACACTTTGGCGTTCAAAACGATGAGTACAAGATTCGAGTCCTAGTGGAAATACCACCATTCACTGGGAATGAAAGAAACTTCTAGCTGACGAGTCCCAAACAGGACGAAGTGTACATCCTAGATTCCACTGCTTTTCAAAACTCAACACATTATTATTCGTATTTTAGTGAATCTGGGATTCTTACATGATGGATTTTGTCGTCGAATGGCGTCACTTAGATAACGTGATAAAATATGCATTGAAATTAATTAAACCCCACGAGCCCATTACCTGAAGAAAATTTGTTTATTAAACATATATATATATATATTATTTTTAGTATAACTTTTTTTTGATTTACAGCTTGATTCCACACTGTATTTTTGGTACAAGTATGGAATTTTCAGCGTGGATATCGGTTGCCCAAATTTTGCAGGCCGACCACAGACATCAGGTGTGCGTTGGCAGGGATCGAACCCCGGACCATGTGCATGGTAGGCGAGGATCCTAACCACTGTGCCACCGACGCACAGTTTTAAAAATATTTCTGTTTTAAAAATATTTTAATTTCAGTTATATCAGTCGACTGGGATTATAGTGAAAATTTCCATTCAGACATTTAGAGGGCAAAAGAAAGTTCGAGTGAAGAATGCTCTTTTTAATAAATTCCTGGTCCGGCTCTATAATTATATATATATATATATATATATATATATATATACATAATATTCTTGAATAGTTGTCGTTAACAACCAGTGCTTTGTGTGCAAAAGAAGCAAGTCCCAGCCATTACTACTGCCCTGGGTGATCTTCAGTGGAGACTAGAAATTCATGAATTTGTACTGTTATTATTTTTCCTAATTTGCCTGTCTGATATTCAGTGCATTGTTGTGTAGATGCTATTGAACTGTTATCGATTGATACTATTATTGATTCGATGTTATTTAAACAGCATTAATGTCGTTCATAACACTAATTCATTCATTCATTCACTGTAATGTATATATAATTGTAGAGCCCGATGATGAAGTTATCGAAAAGAGTACCCTTTGTTCAGTATCCATTCTTTTGGATATATTGATGTTCTTCAAATGATATCGATTTGTTCAGATCAGTGGAATTAGAGTTATAGAAATATGCAAAGTTATACTATGCATAAAAAAATATAATACTAAATTTTTATACAACAAATTAAGGACAATTAAAACACTTAGTCCCTTTGGTAATAATAGTAAATTTGTCGAAAACTTTATTACTCTATTTAATTATATTCATCCAAATATCCGAGTGACTTCCAGATTCGAATGGAATAACAAATGCGGTTTCCTCGATACTTCAATGACCAGGAGAGAAAATGGAACGATTGAGCGATCTATTTTTCGTAAATAGACATGGAGTGGACAATATCTTCATTTCATCAGTTTTGTTCCTATCCAGTATAAACGTCCTCTAGTGAAATGTTTGTTTTCAAGAGCCCGCAAAATATGTACGAGCGAAACATTGATAGATGAACTTCGACATATGCATTCAGTTTTATTAGCTAATGGTTGTCCAGACAACATTATCAGTTGTCCCATCAAGGATAGACCACATCCTGAAAAGACAGCTTCTATAGCAACGTAAACTATCTTTATTAGCCTACCATTCAAGGGGGACCAAATTATGCAAATGGGCACCTCTTAGGCTTCGGTCAGCCATCAAACGCACATTCTACGCCGCATCTCTTTCCCTCGCATTTTCGATCCCCGTATCTACGATTAAAGGTCGAAATTGTGTAAACTCTACTTCAAACTGTATTTACAAGTTTACCTGCAGTTGAGGCGCACACGCATATAGGTAGAACTAATAGAATGTTCCAATGTCATCGAAAAGAACATGTTCCAAAATGATTATTAAAACACTTAGGAAGTCTCAACGCCATTAATCTGAATAGAAATCCACCATCGTCCATTGCAACGCACTTAATAATGTGAGGTCACAAAATCAGTATTAATTACTGTCTCACAATCATTTCACATAACTCTAATCATATACATCCTAAACTATGTGTGCAGAAAACAATAGACTTCAACTTCCACCTAGCATGGACTATCTGATTTATTTAAATATGATTGGTCATTAGTATTTACTTTTGTTTAATATAGCTGAGTAATTGTCATGCATTTTATTATTATTGTGAACCATGTAAGTTGTAAAGCGGTTGTAAAGAAACTACGAAATGATGATATCATCTCGCGAAATTTTTCTTATAAATACCTTATTCAAATTAAGGGTAGTTGAAATATTGATGGAAAAGATAAGGAAAGCGTCTGAACCCACATCTTCTCAACACATAAGTTAAGCTTCTTAATGCGGATTTCAACGGTTTTAGTAAAGTGTAACAGACAAAGTTTTAAGGTAAAATTAAGATCGGTTGGAATACTGTAGATAAATTCAAAAGCCCTGTTAACATCAACTTTATGTTCTGTATCCATGAGATGGTTGCAGTGAAGGAGTTTATTTACGACTAGGTCAGCAGCTTCCTTTGGTTTCAGGTTCTGGTCTATGAATCTCAGTAGGTGAGCATTGTCCATTAGGTTCAAAACCTTCCATAAAAGTTTCTGTTGATGAATCTCGAATTTAGAAGTTATACTGAAGCAGAAATCTCGTGAAAACGACTTCCAAGATCTTTCAATAAAATATACTTCTCTGTCATCCTAAATGTAAATTTTTCTCTTAAGAAACTATTTGACTGGTATTTGAAGATAAACTGTCTCTTCGGGCCATTTAGACGTGAATACACCGGTTGATGTGCTCCTGTGAAGCTGAGTACATTAGCTACACCATGTGTCCGCTTATAAAATGCACTCGGAATAACAAAGTGTCTGGTTAATTCAGGATATTGAGCTCCATTTGGAAAGTCTTTCCAGTTCAGACACAAGATCCGATCAAACTTCTCGAAGGGAATAAGATCAAGACATCTGAGCATAACTGAAGCACTGACGATCCAAAAGTTTAAGCCAACTCCATGAATTCTAGATTAGTAAGTCCCAACTTTTGCTTTATCAGGGTCACTATAAACAGTCAGTTTTCTCAATAATTACGATCCGATTAACGTTCCTATCTGAAATTCATGTTTATCTTTGTTACCATTAATTCTTCATTCTCCATTTATAATTCAAGGACCATTGGATCGGGTCCCAGTGGCTTAATGGTATACGAGCTCACCTTGTAACCAGAAGGTCCTGGGTTCGAATCCCGGTGGGTGCGTACTGATGAAGAGTCCCAAACTAGGACGAAACAGCTGTCCAGTACTCCCTACAGGTTTTCCAATGGTTCTCTAACTGATGTCAGCTCATGATGAAATCTTCCATATAATCTTTTCAGCCTTGACCAAAAATACTTTTAAAACATTCGTCCCGCTTTACGATTCTACGGTCTAGTTGGTGGGATCGTAGAAAAAAGTAAACTTCACTGCAACTGTCTGTTTAATTTTTCCCACTCTTCCTGATAAATAAGCCTAGGTTTTTTCATCTAGGGGAAGGAAAGCTAATCGAAACTTGACTAAAATACTTTTTCTAGTAATAATACCACTACTTTTTACTCAATATTTCGGACATATGGATGGATGTAAACTTTTCATTGAAGCTGTTTTAACCTCTTCCAAATCCGTGTGTCTTGATTATTCGTGCTTGTTCGAGGACATCCTCCAGTATGGCTAAGTGAAGGTGTGGTAAAAACCATCAACAGTTCGATATTAGACCAGAATATTATTCTTGTATTCAACATATTCTTCTCTAGTGCTCCCGTTAAATCTTTCCTAGGCTAATTTAAGAAGACATTTGTTAATTTGCGAAGAGCACTAGAAGTTATTAGCAGGGCGAGTAGGGCGTCATTATACTTATCAATACTGTTACAGATAAACACATGGATTCATGTAAAAAAAATCAGCGAATATGATCTTGTTGGCCCCACCGGATACTCTTTATACACAAATCTCTTCTTGCATCTCATCAGGTAGAACTAGAATGAAGAATAGAAGACAGTATGCTCAAATAGTTAAGTATAAAAACTCTTTTTTATATTCCTTTACATTCCCAGTGCGTAGGTGGCACAGTGGCTAGGACTCTCGCCGACCATGCACATGGTCCGAGGTTCGATTCCCTGCCAACGCACACCTGATATCTATGGTCAGCCTGCAAAATTTAAGCTACCGATATTCATGCTGAAAATTTCATACTTGTACCAAAAATACAGTGTGGAATCAAGCTGTAATCAAAAATAAAAAAATAAAATAAAATGAGGCTTCAAGCTAGAGATTTGAAGTTTCGGTAGCAGTGGTGTATATTTTTAACGGGATGGGGTTACTAGCCACATATCCAACCTTCCCTCCTCGTCAGTCTTATTATGGACTTAGTGAGGTAAAGGAGTACGTCGGCCTGGGATCCAACCCTGAACCAAATGCGTGGTTAGCGAGCATTCTATCACTGTGCTACCAAGGTAAAATCCGTTAATAGCACTTTACTCGGCAAACATTTTATGTGATGAGAAAAGTGTAGGGCAGAATACTACCAGCTTACTGCGAAAACGCTAAGTAAGCGGCTCTCTTTATTATTTGCTTCATTATTTTTATTGTTGTTAATATATCCACTGAATTTTACATTAATATTCTTATCGAATGACACTATCAATGTAAATTCCGCGTTTTAATTATTACCCCAGCAGTGAAGAAATTAGTTAATATCAGTAAAAAGTTTGAGCATTGTGGATTAGATCAAATAAAGTATAATTATATTTCAATAGTTTACACACAGTGATAAGTTTTGTTATTGGTAATATTTCGAGCAAAATTACTGCCCGTGTTCACACCACTGTTGGAATTGTTTTATTCACACATTTATGATTTGTACTCAGATATATAGTTCTCTTTTTTGCTCATTCATGTTTTTTGTGTGCATATGTGTGTTCAGAATTATACTCCACATTCATTCATGTGTTTGTACTTAGAATTATATTCCAAGTTGTTGATAGTTGTACTGAGTCACCCTTGTTATATGTATCCGGTGTGACTTTAATGAATATCGATTCTGTTATGAGTCTTTCTTTCCATTTGTTCATGTTTGTTTTTAGAATACACACATTGTCCCAATAGATAATGTGGTTTTTGTCCCATGCATGTGCAGCTATCGATGAATTTTTTTCAGGATTTTTGTAAGCTTGTGTCCCTGTTGGTTGACCTTTAGTTAGGCGTTTATGTTCATTCACTCTTATTTTGAGTGATCTGGATGTTTGCCCCACATATTTAGTTGGACAGTCAGCACCAGATATTTTGTAAATGAGATCGTTTTTAACCATCATTTTTATGGGATCTTTCAGTTGATTTATTTTATTTTTGATTAGATTTGTCGGTTTAAAGGTTGTTCGAATGCCGACATTTTTGAGGTTTCTTTGTATTGCCTCTGATGTACCATTTTTATATGGTATTGCGACTGTTTTTTTCCATTCTTCCTTGTTGTTATTCTCCGGTTTTACCCTCTTTTTTCTCTTTTTTATATTATCTTTTATGAATTCTCAAGGGTAGTTGTTTTCGAGTAGCATTTTGAATCGGACTTTTATTTCTTTACGCTGGTCCTCTGGTGCTGTTGTAAGTCTACGTATTCTATCTGCAAGACCTTGTATTAATCCTCGTTTTACCGAGAGTGGATGAGCTGAGTAATAATCAAGGAATCTTCCAGAATGTGTGGCTTTTCTATATATCTTTGTTTTTATGCTACCATCTGTCATTCTTTGTAGTTTGCAATCTAACATGGACAGTTCTCCATTTTCATTCTCTAATTCCATAGTGAATTTTATTGAGTCGACATGGCTGTTTATGCGTGAGAAGAGTTTCTCAGTATCGTTTTTTTCACTATTACTAATGTGTCGTCTACATATCTCCACCAACATTTTAGTGATGATCTGAATGGTTTAAGGGCATTCTCCTCCCAATAATCCATGAATATATCAGCTATAATTGGTGAGATAGGCGATCCCATAGCTACTCCCTCATTTTGTTGGTATATTTTTCCTTTGAATGTGAAATATGTTGTTGTCAGACAGAATTCTACCCCTTTTATTATTTCTTCTACGGATAAGTGTGTTCTGTCTTTCAGGTCCTTATCTTTATTTAGTTTCTCTTTCAGTGCAATCAAGGCCATTTGAATGGGTATTTTCGTATAAAGACTGTTTACATCAAAGCTAACTAGTATTTCTTCCTCCTCTATTTTAGTGGTTTTTCAAGTGTTAGTGGTTTTTATTCGCCTCACTAATTAGTTGTTATATTGTACTACATGCTGACAATTCTATATTTGCACCCAAAGTAGTGTTTGTAATAAATCTTTGATTATTATTATTATTATTACTATTATTATTATAGCCTAACGTCCAGTATTATTCCTTCTGTTGGTTTTTCACTCTCTCACTCACTGGTAAACAAGGCTAGATTTAGAAGGGCAACGACAAGGAATCAAACTTGTTCCTCCTGATAGGATGATGGGTATTATATCAACAAATCACTGACGCACTTATCACACTTAAGAAGAAAAGAGGCAGTAAGATTTTGTCATTTAGTACATTATCCGAACACAAATATATCCAATGTGAAGTCAGTGCTACTTTATGGATCAGAGAATTGGCGCCGCATCATGAAGAGCACTTCGACCAAACAACAGACCTTCATCAATAGCTATCTCCACTGAGTACTTAAGATCAGGTGGCCGGTCAGAAAAGATCACCAACAGGGATCTCTGGTAGCTAACCAAGTAGGAACCGATTGTACAACAAATGTGGAGGAAAAAATGGAGGTGGATTGACCTCACTCTGAGAAAACCATCAAGTGAGTGACATCACACGCCAGACCATTGCTCTAGTGGAATCCGACTGGGAAGCATCGAGTTGGTCGTCGGTGCGATGGTGACATGGAGGAGGTCATGTGAAGAAGATATGAAAGCATCTGGGGAGTCGTAGAAGCAGATGAAAATGTTAGGAGAGAACTGAACACAATGCAGACATGTGACTGAAGCCCTATGTTCCTCCAGGAACTAAAGGAAACAATAATAATAAATTGAAACCTATGAGGTATAGAGTAACAATTGTAAAGATTTAAGGAATGTAGATACATAAATGGCCTTGTATTAATTCTTAGAAGTTGTACAAACCGAGTGATATGCACTAGTAGTTATTGCTGCTGGATAGAATTTTTAGTCCACAAACATTTTAACGTCTTTTCTAACGCATTGTTAAACATTTATAATCAGGGTTAATTCTAAAAGCTAAATATGACAGTTTCGTTACATACAATACATATATATATATATATATATATACTTAGTTTTTTCTGAGAAAAATTAAAAAAACTAAAGTAAATTTTTTTAAAAATCTTTTAATTGTATTTGTGAGTTGATCGAAGAGTATTTCAGTTTTTTAAACTGTTAATTAACTTTTATATTTCTATGTGGGAAACATTTTTAGGGAAATATGGCTGTGATTAACTTACTTCTATGAAATATGAACAAATAGAAACGCGCGCGTTCACGCACACAGACAAACAAATAAAAGAGGTTGAAGACGAACCTAAGAAGAAATAGATTCATTTAATCTCTTCTGACAGTTAATTTATTAGATACTATTTTTATCAATGGAGAATGAGTCTTGTCTAGTAAAGTATATATATATATACCTTTATAATAAAATTCCTAATAGGTGAAATCACATTCGCAATTTTGTTGTATTTTTTAAGGTGTTATCTTTCACTTGTATCACGAGTTTCAACTGCTGAAATGTCTCAACTTGAGATAGGACTGGTACATAAAGCCCCATTGGTTTTCAATGTTCCTGTGTTTGTGACGACATTGAAGTTCACCAGTTACGAAAAACTGTTTATAGGTCTTGTAAGTCTTTGAAATGCCTGGGCGGATAGATAATTTGGTCCTCCCCTTTGGGTAAATCTACATTTTAAATTTTAGGATAAGGCAGATCATTATCATCATTAACATTTATTCTGTGGATTCCACGTACATAGGCAGTACTATAGCCGTATCAAATCACTACGGTTGCCTACAATTTCTTCCAAATTTTATCAGCAGCTGCCCTTTTACTCCATACTGATGATGAGATGGCCAGAACGGATAAGCAACAAGGAATTATGGTGGTCAGCTGACTAATCAAGAACCTGTCGCTTAACAAATATGCAGGAGAGGACGGAGACTAATCGGATACACTCTAAGAAGACTATTGGGTGACATTCCGTGCCAAGCCATAACTCGCGTGGAGCTCATATGGAAAAAGCTGAATCTGTCGTCCAAGAGTGACATGGAAGAGGTCGTGTGGGGAGAAGATGATAGCCTATGCTCTGAAGCTCTATGTCGTACTCGGAATCCAAGGGAATAATAATAATACTCGACACACGTTTCGTTGTATTTTAAGACCCTTAGGAAGTAAGTCCTCATGACCCCGCCCCCGGTGACCTGACTCAGCACCTTCAGATTACCAAGAGAGCTCGTTTAGCTATCAGCCACTAGAATCGCGTCTAACATCCCATAAATTCTAACTTTTTTCAACTTCTTCAACTATCCAATATTGCTTTTGTTTTTTGTCTAAACTAGTTCACAACTAAATAATAGTGTTCAGATAAACTGTGGTGGACATATATTTATACACATATGACCCGTATCAAGGAACTTAACCCTAAGTTCCCATTGTTACGAAGACGCTCCGAACCGATAATTACCACGACCGATTCTCGACTTTAACTCCAAAACACCGGTGGTTGTAAGTAGGAAGTTGTATTATTTGGCAATTAAAATCGAGGTTAGTACGTAGTCTATAAACAAATGTTTTACAATAAATATGCTCTACTTTTATGCGTATTCTTTCGTCTTCTTCGAACCTGTAAACAACTGAACCATTCGCGCCTTCGTGTCGCCCACCAATAGCAACCAAGGCCAATGAATCAACGTTCAATGTTCACTACAATTGACGACTCGTTATAAACACACTGAGACTTTCAATTAAATACCAGTCAGTATCAAATAAAAGGAACTCTTCATTATCTTACTTACACGAATAATGTCTGTGGAAAGTATGTGCAGAGCGGAATAAATCGAATTTGTGACTACTGATTGTTTTCACACTATATGGCGGTAATTGTGTTTTGCGATATAAGTCAGTTAGCGCCATGAAATATCTAATAAAAAAAATCTAATAAACTTATCATCAAATTGAGTAAACAAGCATCTGAAAATTATAACCATCACATAAATTTGTTTGCATAAGCCACACATAAAAATGTGTATTGCATCATTCCTTAAGTTTTCTATGAACAGTTTTGCATATTATGTAAATAAAATTCGACTGGAAGTGTGTAAACAAATTAGGCGGATTTTTTTGATGTAAATCATCTATGGATAAGAAAAGAAGGGGGGCGGGAAGAAGAGTTTAATACATAACGACTCTCTTCATTTCTCATTGTCTTCATAAATTTTGCCTTTTATGGAAAAAAATTCTAATCCTCTAAAAGTACGAACTAAGAAGAAACAGCTGTCCATTACTCCCAGGTTTTACAATGGTTCTCTAACTTCAAGTGTTGGTTTGTAGGGATTTGATTGGTTACAGGATTTCGTCATTAGCTGACATTAGTTAGAGAACCACTGGAAAACCTGGGTATACTGGACACCTGTTTCATCCTAGTTTGGAACTCTTCAGTAGTAAGCACCCATTGCCAGATTTCGAACCCAGGACCTTCTGGTTACAAGGCGAGCTCGTAGACAGACTACTAAGCTACTGAGACCCGATCCAATATGGTCAGCAAGTTGAAATCACCGGGCAGCTAAATGCATCCAGTTTACTGCATTCAATTTTGTTTTAATCATATATGCAGTTATAGTAGCGACTAAAGCTGACTCATTACGGCCTGAACGCAGGGAACCCATGTCTGCGTTCATCTGTATAGCTGAGCAAAACTTCCTTGAGAGACACACAATTTCAAAACACTCCATATACAGAAAAAAGCCGATTATTTGTATATAAAATTGTTTTTCTCTTCAAGAATAATAACATCAAAAGCTGAAAATTACCTCAGCGGTGCTGTTAAGCAGCTATATAGACAAGAGAAAGTTCTTAGTACAAACCAATTACTATGGAACATAATTAGCTAACCGAAATTCAACTGTAAGAAGTACCTTAGTATCAAGTAGACAATTTCCAACAAAGTGGAATCAAAACTCTGTCCACAAGAATCACACACACCAACAGTTCCCAAAAACACACTACAAGGCCAGAATGACCTATACTTGCTCAAATAAAATCGTAGTCATAAAATAACACATTATCAGTGTATCGCATATCCACAAAGAGAAGCATAAAAAATTAGAGATCAAATAAGTACAACGATAAATAATGAGGATCACGTCAACATATGATAAGCGAACGACATAATAATCGTATACAGTCTAGGAGAAAAATGGACAGCGATTACAAAGTTAATTGAAATATCCAAATGAGTATTACTGGTATGGTTCGTCGGTGGTGCAGAGGTAGGATGCTTGCCAGCCATTCAAGTAGTCTAGTGTTCACTGACCAGTCAAAATACTCCCAAACCTCACTTGGCTGGTAATAAAGCCAAGTAAAGACGGAAAGCTGTGAGTGAGACTAGCAATCCCACCCCATTAAAATAAAACCACTGCTATCGAAACTTCAGAGCTCTGGCTGGAAGGCCCATGTACCACTGGGAATGCAAAAGAATAGAAAAATAATCACTATTGTGATTAGAATGTTCAAGAGAAACTTTCCAGAACATTATTTCCTCATAGTTTCTTGGTTACCGTGAAAGTTATCAAGTAGATCACATGCTGCTATCTGGAAAATCTCTTCTTAGCAAAGGTAATTTTGATGAAATAATCACCTCAAGCTGCGTAAATTGCGTGTTAATCTGAGAAATCGCGAACCGATTTGTAAATTACGAATGTGACTTATGCTACTACCAGTTCATCCAAATAGTTAGACAGAAATGAGATGGTTTAAATCGGTTCGGTTCTTCGACCTGAGTCGAATTGGCTACACCGTTTGGAGTGAACAGCACTTCTGTATTCTTAGCAAGTACTGTGATGAGAGCTGTTTGCAAGGCAAAATTATAGACAACAATTTACGTTAATGTTTACGTTCCGGATCGGGATCATGAGAAAAAAACACAATAACAAGACTTAACCTTAAGGAACTCATCAACCAATCACACCAGACTTAACGTGTGTGAATACGATTCGCAGATATATGGCTTAATAATAGTAATTTTTCCTTCACGTTCCCCGATGGAACATAGGGCTTTAGGCTAGTGGCTTGAAGTTTCTGTAGCAGTGTTTATTTTTACAGGATGGGGTTGCTAGCCTCATGCCCAACCTTTCCTCTCACCAGTCTCACTACTGACTTAGCGAGGTAAAGGAGTTCGCCGGCCAGGGATCGAACCCCAGACCATGTGCATGATAGGCGAGCGTCCTAACCGCTGTGCCACCGACGCACTAAAAAATATCAGGTCGAGGAGCATGCATATAGCACACAGCCTTCTTAAAACCTTGCACACAACCATTAGGTCGCGTACTATCCCGTCGCCCTTGGCAGATCTGGCAACAAAAGTCACGAGAACACCATCAGAGCATATGACAGGCTAGGTACCCCATAGATATCAGGTGTGCGTCGGCAGGGAATCGGACCATTTGCATGGTCGGCGAGAGTCCTGACCACTGTGCCACCGCCGCCTTAACTTTCTAAGAAATGGTCACAAGCAGTACAGAATAAACTTCGGGAAGAAAACAACCAATCAGAAGATGTTGCTTCTCTGCTAAAATAACGAATTATAATGTTTATAAAAATCTATAAATATCTCTTGATTTTCTCAATAAAGGACCTGTTGCTTGGTCTTTGTCTTCTGTCGCTACAGTACTACTGTGGTTGATGTAAGTGTATCGTAATCATCAGTCAGAAGTATACAGTTTATTCGTAACAGATTATCTGCTTGTTGTTATGGTAGATTGGTCATCATTGCTTAAAGCACAGAACGAGTCTTTTATTTGTTTACAGTATGCCAGATCATTTTACTATCCAAATGCTACGATCTTTTACTAGACAGATGGAAGAATGAATCTGTCGAAATTCAATCAAAAGTATGCTGTCAGATTATAGTAGCTGATTTTGAATACAAAACGTAGTGCTTGACAAAATGTAGTTTTTGCTGCACCTATATACATATGTATATGGTTTCTTTCTAAAGAAATGATTTGTTTATTTGATTGCTTCTTGTCTATATCATTATTTTAAACAAAATATATTTGTAACATTATTTGGTTGACTTGTTAAAATGAATAGTAGTAAAGATATCGATCTGTATGAATCAGTTATCTATACCATTATTAATATTACTATTTTGTTTTTGAAGTAAATTTTACTGTCAGCCTGTTAAAGAAACTACTAAGCTGCCTAAATTTCTATTAAGCGCATGATACACCTACTTTCTTCCATGTTTTATTGTTTTAATTTTCCAATTCTCTCCTTGGATCACACCATGAATTCAAGCAAATATGTAACTGGCTTCCGACCTACAGTTATGCACTTCAAGAAGAAAAAATGCGAAGGGAAATGTCACAGAGGATTGTGTCGTGTTTCAGATAGAATAACACTGCGTCGTACGACAACATCATGCCTATGAATAGCTTACTTGAAGATTCCATACCATGCGTAAGCATTTGGGAAGAAATTACTCTGAGAATTGTTTATCGAGTTTAGATAATATCCAGAATAAAGCTTATTTAATAATAATAATAATAATCTACTTTGTTCCCAAAACAGTACTTATAATGCTGGATGGATTCTCAGCATTTGTCACAATACCGCGTCTGATTTACTCAAAATATAAATGAAATTAACCAGAGAAATGTGTTCACATTTACGGTATAAAGTCAAAAATATTCGAAGTATAAAAAGAGAATAATAAATATAATAGTAATAACAGTGAGTTTATTTCAAACAATATTGTCAATTCAGTTTGGAAATTATAGCATGGCATAGATTACTGAATCTAATGTTCTGTTGGTCTAGCATAGTGAGGCAAAAGACAAAAAATAACACAGCTTAAGAGATGTTCACACTTATGGGAAATTAAACAATTAAAAACAAAAAAACTGGGAGGATCATAAATATAAGAAGTACAATAACAATAAAGTTTGGTGGAATAAGGATAGAGAAAATGGTTTATTTACTATGTGTAAAGGAGGTTAGTCAGTTCGTCCGTGACACTATTTTCATCACATAAAATACTTGCCAAATATGGTATAGTGGAATTCCTATACTTAGACGTACACACTAAAAGTCTTTTGAAATGACTTCTTGTTTTACCTGAGGAGATACAAGATGAAAGCTGCTGGTAAAGTGGATGCTGACAGTCTGACAAAATTCCTTTAGTAAATTTCTGGTATAAAATGAAGTGTCTATCAATGATGACGTCAACGATATAGCCCAATGGGATACCACTCGCCCTACTGACAGCCTTCAGAGCTCTACGAAGTATGACATGGTCTTTTTTAATCAATCCAGGAAAGAATAAGAGTGAACAGCAGAGAAGAGTAGGTGAGATGCACGAGTTGACAAACTGTAAGAGGAGGAGAGGTTGAATTATGCCTGAGTGCCTTGGCTTCTTAATGCAATAAGTCATACGAAATATCTCTTTAGAATTCGCTAAACATGAGCAGACCAGGATAGGTCAGAAGAAAGAACTAATTCAAGATACTTGACGTCAGACTTGGTTTCTATGTCAAAAGCCAGCGTCACGACCAGGGAGTTGGATTTATAAAGGACAACTGCACAAATAAAACGATTTACAAAAGATTTTGTTTTCAAACCAGATCACGTTAATACGAAAGATTAAGGAAAAACAAACTGGCCATCGCATAACTCAGCTATTCACGAAATCGGACTATGTCAACCAATCAATCAGCTGTAAAAAATCGAAGCCATTAAAAGGCATATTCTAAGATGTTGAAATCAATGGCATTTGTATGATATAATATAACTCGAAGATGGGCAATTGAACTATGCTTCCTGGTGTCATATACATCTCAACAACAAGGATGAAAATTCTGAAACTCTCTTGAGTATCTCTAACCAGTAGGTTAATGAAAACAATACAAAACATTTGATACAATTTGAAAGATTCAGGATTAAAGGATATACGGTTAGAAACCACTTAGCAACCATGATACACGACGCATCTAAGATTATCAAAAGGTAGCCAAATGTCATACAACTTCAGGATTCTAACATGAGCATGATCGCAAGTCATATAGCAATATTACAAAGGTCTATGAGCTCGCCTTGTAACCAGGATGTCCTGGGTTCGAATCCCGGTGGGTGCATACTGATGAAGAGTCCCAAACTAGGACGAAACAGCTATCCAGTACTCCCAGGTTTTCCAATGGTTCTCTAACTGATGTCAGCTCATGATTAAATCCTCCATGCAATCAAACAAAATCCCTACAAAACCAATACTTGAAAGGTGATAATACCAAACGACGAACTAGACTACTAGGATTTGGTGTAAACCAACAAACTATCTGAAGAGGCAGTGGAAACAGGGCTACAAGGTGAATACAGAGAAGACGGAGTTGATGCAGACAACCAACCAACAAGCAGCAACAACAACCAACCAACACAAATCACAGCCAACAGGAAAGATGTAACAGAAGTCACTTTCTTGGTTCAGTTAACCGGCTAAGAAGTATAGTTTCGACTAAAGGTGGAACCTTCATCAACTTGAAACCAGTTTGGAAATCTTCTGCACTCAGCATAAGAAACACGATTCGGATTTCAACATTATTATGAAGTTGATGAGTGCATCTACACCGGTCAGAAACTTGTATTGTGTGTCACGGAAAGGATTTCTAATAGGTAACAGACTTTCATCAACAGCTGCCACCTTCACTCACTACATTACAACCTAGTGTCCAATGAAAGACTAAGTGAAGTGATAGTTTTGGCTGTGAGACCGTCGAAAGTTAAAAATTGGTGGTCGTTTCTTGTTTGTCTAACTAGGATAAATGGCTGCATACAGTTTCTGTCACTTGAAAACAGAAAAATTAAGAACATATTATATACCTTATCTAGTTCTCACCCCTTATTTTTTTAATTTTCCTGCACGTTCCCAGTGGAACATAGGGCTCCAAGCTAGATGCTTGAAGTTTCTGTAGCAGTGGTGATTATTTTTACAGGATGGCGTTGCTAGCCTTATGCCAAACCTTTCCTCTTCACCAGTTTCACTACTGGCTTAGCGAGGTAAAGGAGTGCGTCGGCCAGGGATCGAACCCCGGACTATGTGAATGGTCGGCGAGCGTCCTAACCGCTATGCCACCGACGCACACTCTCACCCCTTATAAGTGTTAGCAATCAAATGGTTATAGCCGAAATTGTGTAATCAGATAAAAAGGTGAGAAAACTTAATATTATTACTTTAGCTTTACTTAGTCAACACTCTCATTTCATATCTCTAAATTAATCTTCTGTCCTTATCCATATTGTTGACCTGAATTATCGACTAGTATTCAACTTACCTCGAATCTAAAAAACATAAAATAATTGAGCAAAGAATATTCTTTTTGATAATCCCCTCTTCTGGCTCTACAATTATATGTATGCTTATATACATAGAATATTCTAGATTAGTAGTTAATAACCATATTAGTGTTTTTTAAATAATATCGATTTGTTAAGTAAGATCAATACATTTACAGTTCATAAAAGATGCTTAAATTATAATAGTAATAAAGATATAATAGCGAATAGAATATCAACTGAAATTAAGAAAATTCCACAAAATTGAGGATCATTCAAACCTAGATGGCCAAGGTAAGGATAATGTCTGAACTAACTTCTTTTGGATGCAGAAATTAGGCTTGTTTATGTGGATTCCCACAGCCTCAATAATATTTAGTAGTCGAAATATTAAGGCAAAATTGAGATTTGTTGGTATGCGGTAGATGACTCTGAAAGCCTCATTGACATCAATCTTGTGTTCTGTGTTCACAAGATGAGATAGAAAAGTGCTATGAATAGATTTTGTTTGTCCTTCACTTAACCACTCAGGGGGATGTTTGGAAATCTGAAGAGAAACACGCCTAATTGTGCAGCCTATGTAAGTGACTCCAAAAGACCAGTTAAATTGGTAGATACAAATGGAAGAAGAGAAATTAGGCTGTTTATCTTTCACTTCCGAATGCAAAAGTGGGGAGTGTTTTTGAAGGCTTGGAGCAATTCAGCAGCAGGGAATGCTCTTTTTACTCCATTCCTATGGCGCTGTGTTAGTACCTCTCTGATATTGTCCCCAGGGAACTGCATCATCAAAATCAACAACTTTTATGCGACAGGTTCACACCTCTAATCAATGAGCTAATTCCGTTTCTTAATTGCGAATGTTTTTTTTTAAAAACTATTTTGTGTACACTGAGGAAGATACTAGTAGTAGTAATTTCTTTATGTATTCGCATGTGTAATATAACCAATGAATTATTACTATTCCTTCGGGCTCCAGGTGATACACAGGGATTCAACATCAATCACATCGACGTTTCATCCTGATCTCTGTACTTTTGTTCAGCCAGCCCCACGACTACCCACCAGCATTCATTTCCCCCTACACTATCTGCTCCAGGTCAGCGAATTCATTCTTTCCCATTCTGATACCACTGAAGGACCAGGCACGCGATTTAACTCAGCAGTCTCCTCAGCGTTTATCCTATCTATCTCCATTTCATTCAGGAAATCTGTTGAGCAATAAGTTGCCAGTTGGTTTTTTCCCATAGACAATTGTTGGTATTTCTTTCTGACCGACCATCTAAGCTTTAGTATGGAGGTAGTGAAGTCAGCTGAAGATAAAAGTCTGAAACCAGTTGAAAATGGTTTTCACGACACAAGCGTCAAGATTTGTGGCCCAAATAGGAAGCACTGATTTAACACTAGTGCTAAAATTCCAAAGAATGTTGACTGTGCTGAGTATGGAATATTTCCAAATTGATTTCAGAGTGATAAATGTCTGTTATGACTTTACGACTCTGATTTTGACATCCTCATGCTTGCTGCCTCCTATAGTTGAAGCGATGCTGCCTCGATAAAACTAAGTAATTAATTGGCGTATATGAATATTTTGTATGTTGAAATTGAAGGTACTTTAGATAGTATACAGTTGGCGAGATCCAATAGAACAAAATGACATTACACCATCCAATTCTCTATGCTATTCTTGTTTTTTAAAGCATATTAGATACTTAAAATATGGCAAAATTCTTTAGTAGTGGTTACCTATAAACTTGTAAAGGAATGCCCTAAACATAATTCACTCTGTGACCAGTAAACTCGCAATTGAAGAGTACCCCTGTTCCATGTTTTGTTTAATTTTTAATACAGTGTAACAATCATGTGGTTTAATGTATTGGAAACATTCCTATCATCCTTGAAGCTTCATTGCAGTTAAGTGAATTCCTACAAAACCAATGCTTGATAACTGCCCAATAACTTCTTTTGAAGTGTTTAGCCCAGTGTTTTCTATGCTCCACCTCTTTGGTGATTGACTTTCCATTGTCATCCTTTACTGGCTTAATCTATGTCAAACGTTTTCCCTATAGGTGCCTAGTTTTTCGGTAGAGTGTGATGTCTGTCTGTTTTCGACATAGAACTTTGCACAAATGTGCACCAGTTCAAGTCGCCACACTCCGTGTAGCACGCGAAGCAAGAGAAGAAAGTACAAGAAAAGCATAATAGAAACAGTGAGCAGAGGTGTGAGACAAAGGAGTAATAACGAAGAACAAAACAGTTTCATTGGAGATCATAAGTCACAGGGAGTAGATATATCTGCGCCACTGAGAACGATTTTGAGCCATGTCACCAATTGTTTCCAACCATAGATTTTTACCGTCCCGAGGACCCCAGCCTGGAAGTCTACACCTTCCTACGTGGCTTAGACCAACTGTTGTGGATTTCATTGACTGGTGCCAAGTTTTTGTTTGACCGCCGCTAGCTTTTTTCCAGCCTGACCCTATATCCGCTAACATTGCTCGTCGAGGGAGGCGATGGCTTGGCATACGTAACACATGTCCTAACCATCTCAGTCTTTGTGACTTCACGACTTCGTCGATTGATTTCCCCTGTTTACCTAGAACTCTACGCCTAACCTCAAAATTGCTCACCTTATTATGCCACTTTACACTAGAAATAGAACGCAGGCACCTATGATCAAAGACAGCCAGCTAGTCTTTTCATGTCTTCCACTCTCAGTGGCCAGGTCTCACAACCATACAGGAGGACGGAGCGGACTGATGAGCAGTACACCCGCCCTTTGGTCGATAGTCGAACATCTCGTCTACGCCAGAGTCGGCGTAAACTGGCAAATGCGAAACGAGCCCCCTGTATTCGTGTTGAGATTTCATCAGAGATCAGCCCGTTGGGGCTGATGGTACTTCCCAAATAAGTGAAGCGGTCAATGTGCTCTACCACTTCACTTCCTATTTTTAAACTAGGCGTCGATGTAGTCCAGTCCTGTAACATCATCTTGCATTTGGCGGGAGCGAATCGCATGCCAAACATTCGTAGATTGCGGCTCAAGGTGTTCAGAAGACTCTGCATTTCGTCAGCGTCTTCGCCTAGAAGGACTATATCGTCTGCATATTCCAAGTCGGTGGCACAGTGGTTAGGACTCTCGCCGATCATGCACATGGTCCGGGGTTCGAGCCCGCACCGACGCACATCTGATATCTATGGTCGGCCTGCAAAATTTGGGCTACCGATATCCATGCTGAAAATTCCATACTTGTACCAAAAATACAGTGTGGAATCAAGCTGTAAATCAAAAACAAAAAAAAAAAAATAAAAAAAAAAAAATAAAATAAAAATTATTCCCCGGTAGCAAGTCAACCCCTGAGTCGCTGAAGTCACCTAGGGTTAAGTCCATTAACACATCTATGATGAAGTTGAATAGAAAAGGGGATAATGGGCATCCTTGACGGACACCACTGGTCGTCATTAGTTCAGATGACAGCTCGCCGTAAGCCCTCACCTGACTGTATGGGTACGAGTAGAGTGCCTTAATCAGTGCAATATATTTTCTCGGAATTGAGTGTGATAAGGCCTCCTTTGCCTTCAGCTTGTTCTGCTTCACTTTCCATGGCTTCATAATATTTTCTTTTGTCTTCCCTGGCACTCTTCTTTACTCTTTTGTTCAGCGTATTGTAGCTTGCATTCAAATCCTGTTTTTGTTGCTCGTCGGTGCACTGGATAATCTTTTGTTTTATCATCCTTCTCACTTCTATTAGTCTCCAAGTGTCCACAGTGAGCCACTGTTTGTCCTGCCTCTTCTTTCTGCCTAGAACTTAAGAAGAGACAGGACAAACAGTGGCTCACTATGGACACTTGGAAACTAATAGAGGAGAGAAGGATAGTGAAACAAAAGTAGAATGCCCACCAACACAGTATGTGATTCGGGGTTCAAATCTCGGCCGATGCATTCCTAAACTTCACTAAGGCAGTAATATGTTCAGTGAAGAGGTAAGGTCGCTCACGAAGTCGGAGGCCCTAGTCTGTTATAACCATTGCTACTGGAACTTCAGAGCTGAAGATTGAAACCCCATGTTCCACTAGGAACGTGAAGGAAAAAAAAACAGTAATAAATAATAGTTATGCTTCAATCTTATAAATTCATGACTAACAACATGTGATATGTGCCTTATTTTTCTGTGTTTACAATCTGTTTCAACATTCTAAGCAAAACAGTATAATGTATGTAAATAACCACTTTGAACATTTTATTAGGAATTTGTATTTGTTAATGCATAACAAATTATATCAACTAAGCGTTTAAGGTGTTTATTTTCACGCATTAAATTATTTTGTTTATGTGTGAACAGAATGGAAATACAAAAATGTTAGAAAGATTCTGTCAAATATTTTTTAGATTTAAGTTGATAAAATTACAGAAAATCTGTATAATATTATTTAGGATATATGAAGGAAACGTGAAACTGCAGTGAAATGGAATGGATGAAATATTAGCGCTCTTCGTGAGTAAGTAATGCATACCTCAAGTCTTTATCAACCTCATTTGACAGCTGTATGACAGTAGGACGTGTCAGATGAACAACAACGAAAAACTTAGAGAATCTTTGGAAATGAACACAGGAGTAATACAGGGCTGTCTGTTATCACCGATGATGATATTCTTAACTGTAGTGAACTGGATTAACTGTCAGACTGTGGGGGCGATGAGATAAGAGTACGCTGGACCACCAATAGGAAGACTCTAGAAGATCTGGATTTCGCGCGTTGATGATTTGTGTTTAATATCACACATACTGGAAGACTTGCAGGTTAAAAGCAACAAACTGGCAGAGGGAGGGGGCTGGCAGCGAAGACAGGATTCCCGATGAACATAGAAAAGGTGGAGAAGGAGGTGATGAAGATAACCAACCAACAGCAGCAGCAGCAACAACAACAACCAGCCCAAATCACCATCAACGGGAGAGATTTAAAAGAAGTTACTTCCTTGCGTCACTTATCCAGCTAGGAAACATCATTACAAATACGGGCGGAACGGATGAAGAAGTCATAGCAGGTCAGAATAGGAAAGGCAAGATAGACCTTCATCAATCTGAAACCAGTTAGAAAAACTTCTGCACTCAACACAAGGAACAAGATTTAGATTTCAACATCAATATGAAGTTGATCAGTGCATCTTTACGGGTCAAAAACTTGTATTGCGTGTCACAAAAAGGATTTCTAATAGGTGACGGACTTTCATCAACAGCTGCCACCTTCACTCGTTCTGTGGTGAAGATTAAATGGCCAGGAAGAATTAGTAACATGAAACTCGAGCAATGACCAAGAGCCGATCGCTTAACAGATATGTGGGAGAAAGTGGAGGTGGACTGGGCATACACTGAGGAGACTGTCGAAGGACATCGCGAGTACTGCAGGCCATCACTCAACAAGGAATTCCAGTGGGAAGCGATGGGAGGGTTGTCGGTGCGAGGGTGACATGGAAGAGATCGTGTGGCGGGGGGGGGAGATAAGAGATGGTGGGCAATCGTGGTCCAAGCTGAAGAGGACGTCAGAAGATAGAAGAAAGTGGAGATGTGTTGTTGAAGTCCTATTTTCCACTAGGAACTCAAGGGAATATTAGATAAATATAAACAAATCATGAAAACGTTCAGAAATTACACTCAAGCAGTTTATGCACAGAACGATCAAGTTTGATCAAAAAACTTGTTTAGATACAATCAATGCGAATCACTGATTGCCTCCAACCGTATAATACCAAAAATGAATTGAACTTTCTACTTCAATTATGTATATCCCTCCATGTAATTAATTACAGTATGTAGGCAAATGCAAATCTATTGTTTTGCCCAGGAATAATGACATTCATTTGGCATTAATCTGCTAAATAGCAATGTCTAGCATTTATTTGTAATACTGTTTTTTGCATTCTCGGAATCCTAAGTGCAACATAAAGTTTCAGTCTTTTTGTCTATGAAGTTTCTGTAGCCAGCAATTGGTAAGGGGTGGAGGCGATTATTACAGAGTTCACGCTGCTAGCCTCACCTTCCACCTTCCCTTTCTTCGTGCGCTTACTACTGGCTTACAAAGCCAAGTGAGGTCCAAGAGTACGTCAGCTGGGAGTCGAACCAGCGACAGTGTGCATGGTTGTCTTTGTAATGTAATAATTACAAATAAATAATCCTCAACTCTGAAGTTGTTACCTAAAAGGGCAATGAAAGCCTCGCGGTTAAATCAACCAGCTCACAAAACACTGTAAAATTAAAATCATCCACCTGAGCTACAAATGTTCTCTAATACAATTATTTGTTTGGATATTTGATCACAAAACACTTGTTCTAGGGTCTATTTTAATCTAAATGTATAGTTTAGGTTCCACAAAAGCAATCGATCCTATAGTGGTTCAAAAAAGTTTCAGTATTATTCCAGTAGACAATGATTCAAATGAGAGTGTGGCTTTAGGCTTTTGACTTTTCAAAAACATGCTATAACGAGTGAATAAATGATTGAACGAATGGATGAAAGAAAATTCACTTGAAAACACAGAGCTAATTATCTACGAGACAGGTAAATAAAGTGATAATAGAGAGATGTTAAAGAGAAAAATACAAACATCTTTTGTGAACAATTGTCACTTATGTTAATAACATATATATGAGATAGACTTAGGTAAGCGGACTGCTAATAATGTAGTGAGTATTGATTGGAGATAGACTGTGGAGCCGGATAGCAGGTGGATTCAAACCACTGGCTGCCAAATTACCAGTTGACTGCTCTACCTGATTATGAACGGAGGTACACTTGATAATAACATCATATAATAATAATAATTTGCTTTATTCCAAAAACAGTACTAATGATACAACAAGGAATTTTCAGCATTCAGTACAATATTGCATCTAGTTTACTCAAAAACGACGACAACAACAAAAAAAATTAAAATTACACATTACACAACAGTAATAAAACGATTGTTATAGCAGCTATATAGCAACATACTGTATGCCATACGGAGAAAAATATGCATAAAGTACAAAATTGTAGTAATAATAGTAATACCAACTAAAATAAAATAGCAGAGTAATAATTAAACGATAGAAAGTGTGACACCATAAAATACAGAAAGATGAACAATGAAAGGGTCGATTCACTGTGCTAGTACAGTTTCCAACAGTCATGATAAGCTGTCTTGTGCAAAAAATGATACCTTACTGTCCATCTATAATCAAACTAGGGTGTCCAGTTACGTCTTCTCTTGTCAACCATTATTATTTCTTCCTTGGGTTCCTAGTGGAACATAGGGATTCAGTAGCAAATCTCGGTTTCATTCTGCTCTCTGCTGTGCTATTTATCGGGCTTTACGACCACCAATAAGCTTTCATCAACTCCTCACACCCCCACCTCCATGTCGTCCTTGGACTTGAATCCAACTTGTCGTTTTCCATTAGGATGTCATTCATCGTGTGTCCAATTCACCTCCATTTTATTCGGCATAATTATTGTGCAATAGGTCCTTGGTCGGTGCAATACTCATTGGAACTCCTTGTTTGCAATCCTTTCTGGACATCTAATCTTAAGTCTACTATTTCTCTACTTTACTAGCTGGTCTTAAGTTTGGAACAACACGTACGGTTGGGTGGGGTTAGCTACCTTACCCGGAAAAATCAACTCAGTTGCCGTAGTGAGATTATTTGCGACAAACTTTCTAGACTGTGAGAGATTTAATTGTTGTCACTGCAAGGTAATTACAAGGAGATAACCATATAGTTAGATGTAAGAACTCGTAGTTGATCTTTCAGAGCAGGTACCTAGTATTTTGGCGAGCAGTTGTGCATATTTCTATCTTACCTTAAAAGGCACCATTAAATTCATAAATTCTCTCAAATCATATAACTGCTTTGTCTGAGATGGATGGATTCAGTGGCAAATTTTTTTTGTCACTCAGCTCTGATGTCATTTGAAACTATGTAGTTGGGAAGACACAACGACCACAAATTACGTTTACCCGAGCCACTGTCCATTTTAATCATTTCAAAGTTAATCCGACTACACTGAAGAATCATTTACATGACTAGTAATGCATGAAGTCAGTCCATTTCTCTGTTAGGAGGATAATACGTCCAGAGACATCAAAGTCAAATTAGGAGTTTGTTATATTCATCGAAATAGAAGAGAGTGTAATGAAGCGTTCAGCTGAAATAATGCCTTAACAGAACTACATCAAATGAAGCTATCAATGCTTTTTAAATGTACAAATTATACACATGAACGAAATTCTACTACTCTCAACATGATGAATACTGATGTGTCTACAATTAAACGTCTACACTGGTCGATTACTTAATTATAACCCATGATCAGTAGGAAGTAGTAAAAGCAGTGAAATTAACTGTTTACTCTTTCAGAGGTTGGCTAATACACGCTAAAATAGCATAACCACAGGAAGGGAAGTTCAATTTAATGACATACTCCCATTTTTAATATACTAATCAGTTGGACAACGACTCAATATATATATTTTTGTGGATTCAGAGCTGGTGACTTTTGGATATCATCATATGAAAACGAATAAAAGTGATACTGTGGAACTTGAAATCTGTTTATGCACAAACAAGAAAATTTAATTTAGTAATTTTGTATATCTCACCAATTGTTTACGACTAGCAACGGCGGATTATTGTCGTGTGATAGAAATGTTTTCCTCAAAAACTTTCCTCTGATTTGAATAAGTGTAATGTTTGGTGTTTACAATGAATCCGAGGAAGTTAATGTTGATACATGGATTCCTACGGGAAATCGGACACTTCAATCATTCTCATCTAAAGTAGGTAATGAAACGACACGTTTTTTGTAAGCTTCTTTTATATAGTAAATTCTAAGTCAGCAACAGACAACAATTCGGTGGATAATAAACAAATGAAGTTTGCAGAATACAACATAATTTTCTGTTGACTTCAATTTCTGATGATAAAATCTAAGGTTCTGCAAAGTCACTCTTGTCTGTGTGATAAGGCATAATTATTATAATTTTTTGAACGAGCAATGCGTCTTAGTGTTTGCATGAATTAACTGTTCAAAAATTATTATTATTATATCCTTTAGTTCCTAGAGGAACATAAGGCTTCTGCTGCGCACCTCCATTGCCTTCTGTTTTCTGCCAACTTTTTCACCCAGCTCCAGATCTGTCCACATGCTTTCAGCTCCTCTCCACATGACCTTCTCCCAGTCAACCTTCGACGACCAACTCGCCGCCTCCATTTTGGGTTCCATCCGAGCGATGGCTTGTCTAGTGATGTCACTTGATGGTTTCCTCAGCGTATGGCCAATCCGTCTCCATTTCTTCCTGCTTATTTGTTTCACAATCGGTTCCTGCTGGGTTGGTTCGCTCATTGCCAGAGGTCCCTGTTTCTGATCTTTTCTGGCCGGCCATCTGATCTTGAGTATTGAGCGAAGACAGCTGTTAATGAAGGTCTGAAGTTTGTTTGAGATGCTCTTTATGACTCGCCAAGTCTCTGATCCGTATAGTAGCACTGACTGACTTCACATTGGAGTTGAAAATCCGGATCTTATTTTTGATGGTGAGTGCTGTTGACCTCCACATAGATTTGAGAGCAATGAAAGCTTGCCTTGCTTTTTCGATTCTGGCTTTGATATCCTCGTCAGTTCCGCCTGTAGTTGAAACGGTGCTTCCCAGGTAGGTAAAGGAGGTTGTTTCTTTCAGGTTCTTCCCACTTATGCTGATTGTTGTCTGTTGTTGTTGTTGCTGTTGGTGTTGGCCAGGAATCTTCATCACCTCTGTTTTATCTATGTTCACTTGAAGTCCTATCTCTGATGCTTCTTCTGCTATATTGTGGCTTTTCATCACTTACATATCTTCTTGTTTGTGGGAAATCAGACATATATCGTCGGTGAAGTCCAGATCCTCTAAGTTTTTTGCGTGAATTAACTGTGCAAAAATCCTCGAATCTTAATGTCCACGCCAAAAACGCATATGGTTTGCGATTTAATCCTTGGTCAACACACCTCTTAACCTCGCCTAGTCGGTAGTAAGCCCAGTAAAAAGGGATATTTAAGCGTCAGGATGGTAGTTCAGAGTCACTCTTTAGAAGGGACACCAAGACTACTGAAATTTCAAGTCTCAAGCTTGAAGCTGTAGGTTCCATTCGGAATACGAAGTGAATAACAAAAGTGTTCTCGTCATACAATGATTCTTGTTTCCTATTATACTGCTATCTATGTAGATATATAGTAAACTGAATCGCTAGTTGATACGTTTGCCAGATGGTATCAATCCTGAAATAGCAGGTAGAATTGAGTGTGGTGCTAGGTAACCTACCCATGAGAATCAACCTGGTCGCTAAAAAAATTTTGACGCAGCAAAAGAAATCAGGAGACTGTCAGTATTAATATTGCATGACTCGAAAGAAGACAGCCTCTGTATAATTGAAAATGAGTTTATCTAAAACAGCGGTAGAAGTCTATGACGGACTTCATGTTTGACTGATTGAAGATCATTGTAAGGAAATGATGACCTGGTTAGAAGTACGATCTAGTAGCTGATTTGAGGAGACATCACAATAGTATTTTGAAAAGCGGTATCTCAAATCCTACAACTGTCAAGATTTTCATTCCACCATTAATTTATTGCCCCTCACGTTAAAACCAACACTTTATTCACAAAATTCATATTATGGAAACAGTCTAACTATTTGAGTGTTGCCATTCTTTCCTCTGAACCGGATGCATTGATTGACAAATTTCCATTTTCCTTCAGCTCCGACATCAGTTCAAAATATCAAGATGGAACTACACAATGACCACAAAATACGTCTACCGAAGTTACTGTCCATCTTCATCATTTCAAAGTTGATTCCCCTACACTGACGAATCATTTACATGACTAGTAATGCATGAAGTCAGTCCATTTCTCTGTTAGGAGGATAATACGTCCAGAGACATCAAAGTCAAATTAGGAGTTTGTTATATTCATCGAAATAGAAGAGAGTGTAATGAAGCGTTCAGCTGAAATAATGCCTTAACAGAACTACATCAAATGGAGCTATCAATGCTTTTTAAATGTACAAATTATACACATGAACGAAATTCTACTACTCTCAACATGATGAATACTGATGTGTCGACAACTATTTATTTCTTAACTTTTTTTATTTTTTGATTACAGCTTGATCACACACTGTATTTTTGGTTCAGGTATCGAATTTTGGCATGTGATATCAGTAGCCCAAATTTTACAGGACAACCATAGGTATAAGGGGTGGGTCGAGAGATGATGAACCTCGGACCGTGTGCATGATCGGCGAGAGTCCTAACCGTTGTGCTACCGACGCAATGCTTGATTATTTAATGAAAAAAGCTGTGATCAGTAAGAAGAAATGGAGTTAGTGAAATTAACTGTCCATCCTTTCAGAAGGTGGTTAATACAAGATGAAATAATTTATTCACAGGTTGAATGGAACTACAGTTCAATGAAATAATACAATTTGTAATACATTCATCAGTTGGAAAACGACTGAATACCATTTTTTGTGGATTAAAAGCTGGAAAGTTTAGCTCTAATCAAATGAAAACAAATAAAAGTGATACTGTGGAACTTAAAATCTGTTTATGCATAAACAACAAAATTTAATTTAGTAATTTTGTAAATCTCATCAACTGTTTACGACTAAGAGTTGTTTATTTTCGTGCAACAGAAATGTTTTTTTCTGCAAAATCCTCCCTTGATTCCAATCAGTGTAATGTTTGGTGTTTACAATTAATCAAAGTTCGCTAATAATGATACATATATATATTCCGATTGAAAAATCAGACAATTCAATCATCCTTGTCTGATGAGAACACAAAATTATTTAATTTCATTTTTAAATATTTCTTTTTAATAAGAAATATGTTCCCTCGTCTGTATTTTGTAATCACTCAAAAATATTTAAATCTTAATGTTCTCACCATCGAAGGTGAATAGTGCGAGGTTCGATCTCAGCCGGCTGATCTCCTTATCGTTGCCTGGTCGGTAGTAAATTAAGTTAAGAGGAAACGTTGGACGTGAGTGTGGTAACGTAACCTCTCTTTAAAATGAACAACACTTCTACGGAAACTTCACGTCTCAAGCTTGACGCTGTATGTTCCATTCGGAAGATGAATGGAATGACAAAGATATTCTCATCAAACATTGATTGTTCATCAATAGAATACTGTGATCCATGTGGATATATAGTGAACTGAGCATATGTTAAAGTCATAATTTGCTGGAGTAAAAGAGTAAGTCAAATGAAATTATTATCAGTTGAACGAACAAATATCGAGCATTGACCAGAAAGAACATATTTACCTCATATACAAACTGGTGAAAATCTCATTACATCGTCTGTTAATCAACACACAGATAGACAACGATGCTGAAAGACACTTGAATAACCTCCAAAAACTTCTGAGCATAATTTCAAGGTAAGAAAATAGAATTTGTTGACCTCGAAAGTAGTAGAGCATGAAAGGTAAATAAGCAAATGACTGTTATCTTCACACTGAGTAATTTTCAAACAATACCTGTTGAACAGATGTCGATTTTACGCTTGACGTTGCATTTTCATAGAATTTAATAATAATAATGATTCACTTTATTCCAAAAACATTACTTGTGATACACAATGGAATTTTCAGCATTAATCACAATATTGCGTCTAATTTCCTCAAATTATAAATAAAATTAATCACACAGAAAAGTTTCCAAATTTACAATAGGATTAATGTCAAAAAAATGCAGTATATAAATTGGAAATAATAATAGTAATAATGATAACAGCTAGGGTAATAATAAAAATACAAGTGAAATACCAGATTATTGGCAATGTGGTATAGAAATCCTAACATGTTTAAAAATATTGAATATAATGTTCTTTCTACATGATATGGTGAGGGGAGAAACAAAGATTACAGCGGTCATGGAGATAAGTTGATATTTGCAATTATAAGAGTAAAACAAAGAAGTAACAGGACCATAAATATAATAGAAATAATAAAAGTAAAACTTGAAGGTATATAAGGATGGATGGAGGAAATTGTTTATTTATTGGATGAAAAATGGTTAGTTAATTCTTGCTTGACACTATTATCATCACATAAAATACGTGCCAAGTATGGTATCATAGAATTTCTATACTTAGACGTGCGAGCATACAGTTTTCTGAAGTTACTTCTTGTTCTACCTGAGGAGATGCAAGGTGAAAGCTGAGGGTAAAGCGGATGCTCCAAATCAGACAAAATCCCTTTAGCAAATTTATTGCACGAAGTCAAATGCCTATCGACAACGACGTTAACTACATGGTCCACTTGGACACCACTCACCCTACTAACAGTCTTCACCATTCTACGAATTGTGACATAGTCGTTTTTAAGCAAACTAGGAAAAAATAAGGGTGAACAATAAAGAAGAATAGTTAGGATGCAAGAGTTTATGAACTGTAAGAGGAGGGGTCGAGTTATACCCGAGTGTCTTAACTTCTTAATGTAAAATGTCAAGCGGAATATTTTACTGGAGATTGCTAAGACATGGGAAGACCAGGAGAGATCAGAAGAGAGAATGAGTCCAAGATACTTAATTTCTGATTTGATTCCTATATCATTGTCGTCAATTTTACAACTGTCATGAGAATCGATGACTTCTTTTAACTGTCGTTTACATCTTAAGCTGAAATCAACAGTTTGACACTTAGAAGGATTCAGTTTAAGACCGTTAGACTCAGACCATTTGCTGACTTCCGATAGAAAGCTATTTATTTTAGTACAATCTAGCTGGGAGTTAACAGCCATTGAAACCGTTAAATCATCAGCGTACTTCACAAAGTTTATTTCATCAGAGTGAGGCAAGTCATGCAAGAAGAAAGGAAAAATAAAAGGAGAAAGGACAGCGCCTTGAGGGACACCAGCTTCAGTAGGCAATGAAGTGGAAGACTTCCCTTCATATACGGTGTACTGCTTTCTTTCTGAGAAATAGGAATGTAACCAGTTAACAGCCCAACATTCTGTTTGACTAGCAACAAGTTTATTTAATAAGATGTCCCTAGGGACCGAGTCGAAAGCAGATGTATAGTCTAGGAAGGCACAACGAACAAATTTAGCCCCCTTTTCTAGACTGGAAGCAATGTTATGATATAAGACGGCAGCTGCATCTAAAGTGCTTCTACTGTCCTTATAGGTAAATTGTTTAGGGTCATTAAAGAATTTAAGGTATAGCATGGATGTATATCTGTGCATTTTGTTTACGTTTTTAGTCGACTGAAACTGAATGTCACTGCTTATTTCATCCGGATATTATTACGTAACTGAGCTGAGTATATCTCAAATAACATTTTGAATTTCGCTCTCCTGAAGATGATAATAATAACAATAACAGCAAAGGTTAACACAATAAATAGAATGTTTCAGCTTACTTTGCATATTGCAGAATATTCTTTCTTCACGTGAGATCTTCAAGCAAAATAGCAATCTACAGTACACCATGTGTTGCAGCGCTCCTTCTTGACTTTTATTTTCACCTACTGAGTCGAACTCACTATTAGGGTTCCAAATCTACTAAATAAAATTATTTTGTCCGTTTTATAATTTCACTTCACTATTCATCCCACTCACCTTACTGTGCTTTCCACCATAATATGTGTAAATTAATTCTGTTCTTCTGTCTTGTATTTTGTTTCTAATCCATCCTTGTTTCCAAGAGAAATTTGAATTCCATCGGTTTTGTTTAATTACGAAATAAATAGTTAATCTTGTAACACTCAGTAATTTCTACTTTCATCATCTTTGAAATTATTTTGCCGATACTTTCTATCTATGATTTGAAATCATTGTAAAGATTATGTTCAGACACCATTTTGTAACATATAATTGATTTATTTAGGATGTAAGCAGTTGAAGATAGAGAATCCACAAAATAACACGAACTGGTATTATTCTACAAATATGTTCATCATTCTTTCATTATTCAAACTAATAAAGGATACCAGCTGTCTGTAAATCTTAGTTGTTGGATTCCTTCTTTGACCACTGTTAGCTGCAGAGAGAGATCATTGAAACCAGGAAGTACTGGGAAGCTGTTTCTGTTCCATTTTAGGTTCAATCTCTAGTAGGATCATGGGTGTACATTTATGCAGAATCCTAGAAAAGGATGGGGACGAAACAGCTGCTCAGTGCTCCTTGGTTTTCAATGATCTCGCTGACTGGTGTTCGCTTGAAATTAAATCTAACAACCGAAATTGAATTTTATCTAAACCTCTACAGATTCTATAATCTGATTACTTATTTGCTTGACTATACAAATAAATCGATATGCTGCCTGTATACGTTTCTTGATTGACGAAAAAATTGAATTTGTTTCCTCTTTTGATAGTGATTTGAATATTAATGACAGTAACTCCGTAGGCTAAAAGACCCAATTGACCCAATTAAACAAATTAACGTCATTTACAAAATACCTTGCAATGACTGCAAGTCAAGTCAAGTACATAGGTCAAACTAGTAGATCAGGAGTAGCCAGTGGTAATCACACGACTTTGAAACTTGAGTTTTATAGTTTTCTTTGTCTTCTCCTGTTTGTCGTAGGGGTAGTAAAATTTTCCAGATATCTGGGACAGGTGTTGAATCATCCCTATTATATGTATTTTTAGTCATCCATTAAATAATACTGTTTCACTGTGTGATACATCTAATAAACAAACTAATATGGAATTACTTACTACTACAGTGCCCAAGTTTTACACATATATTAATAGAGTGGTTGACCCTGAGAAGATAAGTGATTTAGAAAAAACTCAGCAATAGCACTACATGCATTAACATACGATCACACAATGGAGTGGGTGGGGCAGAATTGAAATCCTCAAAAGTAATAAAGATAGTTGAGTGGACGTAGAGAGATTGATTACTGAATCCTGGTACACCCAACACACGCAGTAGAAGTGACTCAACGCCAATACCAGAAATGTGGAAGATATTATTACCACCAGTCAGTCAAATCAGAGGAGGATAATAAATAATCTTTAATTGTATTCTATTTCAATTCAAGCACATCACAACATTCTAACAAGTTACTTATTATGACTTTAAAAACACTCGTCTTATTTCCCATCTGATTGTAATTGATCAATAACACTCAGATTATTATTTCTGAATGTACATTATCCTATGTTGATTTTTATTCAAATATCCAATCAATTTTTACTCATGTATATAAACGACGAAGCTGGAAAGTTGTGTGAATGCCTTGACATGATTATGAGTGGCAATAAATTGTGCTCGAAATGTGGTCATCAGCAAATATTACTGTATAACACTGTGTGACTTATCAAAATAAAATTTTATCCAAAATGGAGTTTCATTGCTTTTATTCTGTTTTCAGTTAATTGAAAAATTTATTAGAATTTTGAGGTTTTTTCCATTTTTCCACATTGTATGAAATGTGTTACACTGCAAGTATGGAGATGTAACAAAAACATAGATATCAACTCAGTTTTCCTCTTGAAATGTTTAAACTTGCGTAAATAAAGTTTCAAATATCCTAATGAATTTATAAAAGAGAGATATGCGTCATTCCTAGCCTCTAGAAAATGAATTAGGCTTATACTCAAGTAATTAAACTAGACAGACGCAATAAAATTAAGATGCATTTCTTATGATACATCTAGAAAACTTTATGCGTATATTACAAACTTTTGCATTAATGTACATGTCGGCTGTCTCACTGATATGCACACAGATTATGTTGCATTGTTTGCATCAAAGATTACAAGTGCTCATTAATCTGCAAGTATGTAAAAATAAACGTTTCGGTAAAAGAGAGCTTTCTCAGTGCCTAATTAAATCAGTCAAGCGGCAAAATATTGTCGTCCACAGTTGCTTCCATGAAGTTCAATGTTATGACGGGGCTTAACATGGAATTGCTAGGGAGTAGTGCTATAGCGCTAATTGACATGTCATTTAATGCTAGCCTAGGGGCTAAACGTTTTCAAAAGGCTGATCTAGTGACCTGTTGGACATGTCTCCGATCCTTCATGGGTTATTTGGTGCATTACTGTGAACTGATGATATGTCTTACGCATCTGTTCAGTGATCCATCTTTTTTCATTGATTCTCTAAAGAATGTCAACTGACACGGAAGTATACATCAAAACTGCTTTCTCTAAGGTTGTTGAAGAAGAAAATAGTGTGAAGACCATAAAAATAATATGCCTGCCATTGACTGAAGTTGAATTAATAAAAAATGATATTCGTAGACCAGCAAGCAACTCTGTTATTTTCAAATGCTTCTTTATCAATATCTTTAAGAGTGGAAATTCGATCTCCATGTTGTAACCATCACCAAAGTTGGTGTAACCCTTCAATGAAAACTGGTAGCTTATTAGTCCCTTATCCTAATGAACTTTCGCACTAGTAAATTTGTGAGTCTACCGTTCTAATCACTATTTGAAAGGACAGCCACCAGAAGTCAACATCACTGACACGTGATGCAAAGAAGAAAGGAAGAAGACAGACTACTGGGTAAAGAGCTTTACTTGTCCCTGAATAATGATAAACACCTTGATATCATTTGCATATATTTAGGTCTAAATAACCTCAATTTGAGTGGCTTGCAACTGATAAGCTAAAACAGTTAACAACCAATAGGCTTAAGAGATCACAGTCGGGGGGAAAATACGAACATAGCCGTGAGAACAGGCAGTCAAATTCAGGCGAACGTAGAGAAAACAGAGATGATAAAAATACCAGTTACCACCGAGGTGAGAATGAATCTGTCTTTCGTGTACTTTGAAGTCTCTGTACCGATTGGATTGGTTTTTCTTCTAGCTCCATGCAAAACCCACCCTCTTTTCCCAGCTTCAGGACCGGACTGGGAACCAGTGGACTATTAAGGTAGGCGGAGGTGATATGGAAGAAATCATGTGTAACGAGAAGATTAGAGATTATGAACAAACATTTGGCCAAACAAAGACAATTGCTGGCGACAGGAGAAGGTGGAGATGTGCTACTGGAGCCCAATATTCGACTCAGAATCCTCAGGAAGAGTAATATAATATAATAATAATAATCAATGGGACACACCTTATGAAATTCATCTGTTTGTATTATCTGCGCAGTCTTGTTCCAGTAACAGCAGGAAACAAGTTGTTAAAGTAGTCAAGACTGGTAAAGCGAAACAGGCACTCATCACTTTGAAATCAATATGAAGATATGCAGCGCTTAACACATGTGACAAGACCGTGATTGGTAAGATTATTGTCAGGTCAGTGCTTCTATATTGGTTAGCAGAGTTGGCAAGTGAATCATTAAAAGCATTTCCAATAGTCTGTTGCAGACGTGTATCAACACTTACTTTCGCTTAACGTGGTAGACTCAGTGGCCGGCCAGAAAGAATCAGTAAACAACGAGGAACTCTGTCAGGTGAGAAACCAGCTAACAACATATTCATCGGTCAGCAGATATACAAAAGAATATAGGGTAAAACTGGTCATTCGCTGATGCTAGGCCTCTAAGTGGAATCTGAATTGAAGCCACTGGGGATGACAAGAAGAAGATTAACTCGTCAGAAGATGAAAGCTTTGTAGCATTGGTAGAGTCATCTGAAAGTGATAACAGAAGAGCAAGTGGAGTTTGAGATCTGCCACTGGAGCTGAATGTTCCATCTGGAATCAAGAAACGGTTAATGGTAATAATAATAATAATAACAACAGACGTAAGTGATACATGTTTGAATATCTTCGTCAGTTGATCAAGAAAAACCACATTTACAGGATTTCATCATGAGCTGACATTAGTTAGAGAACCATTGGAAAACTTGGGAGTACTGGACAGCTGTTTCGTCCTAGTTTGGGTCTCTTCATCAGTACGCACCCACTGCAGAAGAGTCTCAAACTAGGCTGACGAAACAGCTGTCCAGTACTCCCAAGTTTTCCAATGGTTCTCTAACTAATGTCAGCTCATGATGAAATCCTGTAAGCCAATCAAATCCCTACAAACCAACACTTGAAAACCACATTTACATTATTTTATAGTTTTTTAAACTTAACTAATACTGCCCAAAAGTAATTTTACACTCATTAGATTCACTTTGAGCCTGGATTAATTCATATGGAGAAAATAACAACAACAACAACACTTCAAGTTAAGGGTAATTACTCAAAATGACAAAAATAAAAAATAAAAATCAAACAGAAATCAAACATCAAAACAAATTTTTAAGAAGTTGATTTAAGACTCTCCCACACACGTTTATGCATATATGTTTTTGCAGGCTCAGGAGTATAGCCTACATTAGAAATAAAATTTTAAGCACATTTGAGAGTGATGTTAGAAAACACAACGAATAACAAACTTAATAAACCTTGCGTAATGAGTAGACAGATATTTTCTAATTGAATTTACAACTTGAAAACACAGACATCTGTCTATAGAGGGGAACACTTGCATTTCATCCTATGAACTTCAGTCGGCTTTAGCTAGCTGTGTTCTGTATGTAGTCTTTGGAAAACAGCCCAATTCGTCTTTTACCATGCAGGTTTTTATCTAGGGCATGGCGAATGATGTCTCCCAATGGTCATCTCAGCATGTATTTGACCCAATTCTGTTTTCTTTTTGGGATATTTTTCGACAAGATTTGGTTCGTTTCTAGAGTTTTTGTGAATTCTTTCCGGTTGTGCGCTTAAAGTCTGCGGCCCATATAGAAGCACTGACTTCATATTAGTATTGAAGATCCGAATTTTTATCCTCATGCTGACTGTAACGCATTTCCACGTTGGTTTCTGAATTATGAAGCTTTGCCTTACCTTTTCGATCCTGGCTTTCACTTCTTCATTTGCTTTATCTGTAGTTGGCACAGTGTTACCTAGATAAGTGAAAGAAATGACCACTTTTAGATTGCTTCCTTTGGTTGTGATTAGTAATATAACTTATCCAAAAGAATTATACGTTAAACTAAAACATCTAACGGAATCTTGTGATCACTCCATCAACTCGGCTATCTAATTCTTAGAGAAAATCAGAGGCGTCCAAATAGATTAGCAAGAAATAATGATATCCTTCGATGTCACAGCATTATATACCTCAATCGGACAAAAACTAGCAAAATAAACCATGGAGCAATCACTGAGCAACGACGAACACCTGCCACAACAATCAAAAATGTAACACACAAGCTGGATGGAATGCATAAACCTATGCCTAACAACATACTTCCAATTCAACGGTCAAATATAGGAACAAGTCAAAGAAACACCCATGGGATAGCCGATATCAGAACTGATTGCAGAAGCAGTGATGCAAAGGCTCAAGAACATTATCCCACCAAAGATCAAACCCAAGATTGGGATATGTTACGTAGACGACACATTTGTAATAATCAAGAGAAACGGGTTAGGTAAGGCTCAGAACTTAATAAACAACGTCTTCAATGACATCAAATTCACAAGAGAAGAAGAATCCGAGAACCAATCCCATTTTTGGACGTCTTATTCGAGTGAACAACCAAGGGGGAATTAGAAACTCAAGTTTATAGAATATCAACTCACACAGACCAAATCCTAAATTACAACAGCAACGACCCAATAACACACAAAAGGAATTGTATACAAACACTATTCAAGAGGGCCAGGACTCGTTGCAGTACTCCGACCTTAAGGAAGATTGAAGAAAGATATCTCATGGACGTCTTCCAAAAGAATGGATATCCACGGAATTTAGTCGAAAGACAAATACCCCCAAGCCAACCTATCAAAACAAAAGCCACCAAGGAAAGCACAAAGAAAGTCGCCCTATCATATATAAAGGATATCTCAGAAATCATTGCAAGACTGTTCAAACCTTCAGGAATTGACGTCGTACATTTTAAAGTCACTTCACTGACTTCTATGTCGACCAAAAAACTCAACAACAAAAGAAGATAAAACCAACATCATCTACAAAATAAAATGTAAGAACTGCGAAAAACACTACATTGGCCAAAGTGGACGTCCGCTTAGTCTTCGTATCCACAAACATATGCTAGCCGTCAAAAGTCATGATATCCACTCCCTCATATCACTCACTCCATACAGACAACCACAGACATCAATTCGACTTTGACAACCAACGTTCAAATATTAGACAGAGGAAACAAGAAGAATGCTAGGGAATTTTTAGAAGCCTGGCATTCCAGTGAATCATAAATCTATAGACATATAGAGATAGACAAAAATTATCAACCGATAAGAAAGAAACCTCACACACACAAAGGGTCAAAGTTCAAGTTAAAGAAACAATCAGTTCCAATAGAGGTAACCTAGAAGATGTGAAAACACACAAAAACAACCAATCACATCCAAGGTCACCCATCAGGAGAGATGATTGATAAACTTGTGGAGAAATCTAAAAGCTCACTTCAATAAATTGAAGTATGCGCTGAAGATGTCGCCTAGTAGGTCAATGAACTATCCAGCTCAGAGAACACAACCACATAATTAAAGAATAGGTGATATTAGACAATCTTCTCTTACTTCTGTCTTCACTGTTAAAACCTCCTTATGAATCACTCGACATGTGGCATCATCGTGTAGCTGCTGGATGACGTCGATAAAAGTTATGCATACTCCATAGTGTTGAAACAGTTTACAAATGACTTCACAGTCAAGTCTGTCGAAGGCCTTTTCAAGGTTGATGGATTTAAGGCAGAGATTTCACTGACATTCTATGCTCTGTTTGATAATGATGCGTAGCGACTCTTCGCTTTTATTCCTACGAACTGATCAAAAATATCATTGTCGATTTTAGTGACCAGTGCAGCAAGAATGGTCAAAATACCGCAAATATTATATATACATTAGTTAACGGAACAAATTTTTCACTACTGTTTACAATTTCGTTTAAACTATCATCTATATCAATTCGTGTGGATTCACTTAATGGAAAAGAGTTAATGTGAAGAAGCAATAAAATGAGGTAAATCACGCGTTAGTCTTCAAAAGGCAACAAATATTAGGCGCCAGTTTTGTTTTTGTCATTCTAATAAAATGCAACTGTCACAGCAATTGGGGAGAAAAAATGTGGGCATTTCGCTTTTCTGTCTTTCAGCATTTCGGTATTGTTTTTGATTTTACTGTGTAACTGTTAGTAGAAACCTTATTGTTCATAATTTCTGCTTTAACAGACAGTATTAACAAAATAATGGTCGAGGAAATGTATGAAAATTAATGAACTAATGAAGAAATCATTTCGTAGTGTTTAGTTTAATAAATATATTTTCAAGTATTGGTTTTGTACGGATTTCGTTTGATTGGCTGCTGGGAGGATTTTCATCATGTACTGACGTCAGCTGGAAAACCATTGAAAAACCGACTGGGAGAACTGAGGTAATGACGTCAGCTCATGATGAAAACCCCCCAACTAACAAATGTATGTACATAGTGCTAGGATACTACTCACTTGCTTATTATATTATTATTATTGTATCCTTTAGTTCCTAGAGGAACATAAGGCTTCTGCTGCGCACCTCCATTGCCTTCTGTTTTCTGCCAACTTTTTCACCCAGCTCCAGATCTGTCCACATGCTTTCAGCTCCTCTCCACATGACCTTCTCCAAGTCAACCTTCGACGACCAACTCGCCGCCTCCCTTTCGGGTTCCATCCGAGCGATGGCTTGTCTAGTGATGTCACTCGATGGTTTCCTCAGCGTATGGCCAATCTATCTCCATTTCTTCCTGCCTATTTGTTGCACAATCGGTTCCTGATTGGTTCGCTCATTGCCAGAGATCCCTGTTTCTGATCTTTTCTGACCGGCCATCTGATCTTGAGTACTGACCGGAGACAGCTGTTAATGAAGGTCTGAAGTTTGTTTGAGGTGCTCTTTATGACTCGCCAAGTCTCTGATCCGTATAGTAGCACTGACTGACTTCACATTGGAGTTGAAAATCCGGATCTTATTTTTGATGCTGAGTGCTGTTGACCTCCACACAGATTTGAGAGTAATGAAAGCTTGTCTTGCTTTTCCGATTCTGGCTTTGATATCCTCGTCAGTTCCACCTGTAGTTGAAACGGTGCTTCCCAGGTAGGTGAAGGAGTTTGTTTCTTTCAGGTTCTTCCCACTTATGCTGATTGTTGTCTGTTGTTGTTGCTGTTGATGTTGGCTAGGAATCTTCATCATCTCTGTTTTCTCTGTGTTCACGTGAAGTCCTATCTTTGATGCTTCTTGTGCCAACTTGTTACTTTTCACCTGCATATCTTCCAGTTTATGGGAAATCAGACATATATCATCGGCGAAATCCAGATCCTCCAAGTCTTTTGTGTCAGTCCACTTGCTTAAATTTATATATATTGTCTGATTGTGATTGACTAGTGTGCATAAATGTCACTAATTCTAATTTACAGGCTACTGTCTAAATTAATCATACGCCTCCCCCACTGCACCTATAACACATCTGGCATTTTCTACAAGTGTTAGTACCTCTTATTAGACAGTTGGAAGTAATCTGGAGGGAAACTTGCACAAAGGTTTTGTGCTTGTTGTCATTCACCAGTTAGCATGGCATATCTCCGGTTTTGAAGGAACTCAGGTCCCATCTGGGACTCAAACCGGTGTGATCTAGTGCTGCATTCAGAGACATCACCTCTGAACTACTTGGGCTAGCATCGGTCTCCCTTCGGGATTGTATTAGACTCTAGTTACCGCCTAGTGTCCAATCAAAGTAATTAAGTAAGTCTTTTAAAAATAACAGTAAAATATTATTTTTGCTTGGAGGGGAATTAACATTTCGGCCAAATATTTGTTACACTCTCATTACGTTGGTTTATTTCTCCTTTTCTGAGGACTGATATATACATATGTGCTGGCATAATATTAGAGGATATCGATTTTTCAGGCATTGATTCATTTTTGTCTTAGTGAATGAAGCTTTTTTACCTATTGATTATGGAATTACATGAGTAAATGGATGTCTAAATACAAGGCATTTGAAAATCCCGGTAATACACGAAAGGTGAAAAGGTTTTCGAATTCACAATAAGAGAAATCATTTCAGAATTTGCGAATTCGAGGTAAAACTTCACCTCGAACTTTGTGCGAATCGAAAGTCACGAATTCATTTACAGATCACAAATTTAACCAGTTCACTCAAGTGGCTAGTAGTCAGAATGCAGGTGGTTTGAACTGATTTATTATATGAGTATAGTCAAACTGGGTACACTACTGACGAGATTGGCTCTAAAGGAGCGAGACAACCATCCGCTGTCTAGAACCTTTCGATGTGATTAGGAAGAATTACTCGTTAGTGTGAATGGAATCAAGCTACCCATATCAGTCAATCGGTAGCATAAAGCGGCAAGCACAAGGAAGTGACCGTGGATGTCTAAAATGTGTAATTATGAAAAATAAATAAATTAGACATCTAAGTATAATAATCGACTCCAAATTCCTCATTAAACGACTGAAATCAATTTCAGAGTATTGAAATAGTTTCTGATGTCTGCTTTTTATGTCCACATACAGTTCGAATCCCGCTGCGCCTACCGAGAATCGGGCGGTCAGTGACTGTGACCAGCCCTTACACAATAGGTGTGGCTCATTGCCAGCTGTAGACGATTGCAAGTGGTTGTTGATTGATATTTCCTCCTTTATGTACAGTTTTCAGTCTTACATGTGGCTTTTGTTTATACATGTTGTAGGTGTACTTTGAATGCTACTGTTGTCTTGCATCATACTATTGTGCTAGGAGTGCATTTCTACCCTAAACTTTGTACCCAGGCTCCTCTTAATAAACAAGTTTGCTGTAACGCAGACAAGCTACTGGATTCAATAATGATCGCATTCTTATTTTCCGATTAGGAAGGAGTAAACTATATATAAGGAAAAGTCTTCTACAACTTCGACTACTGCGACCAGTATCCTTCAGGTACTATTCTTGCGCCTTTTCTGTTTTCTTTCCTCTTACGTGGCTTACCTCATTGCCACGAAGCCAATTGTTTTAGGTATGCTGATTGTTTTCGTGTCAACGTTTACTTCTCAATCAGATTGTTGTGAAGTGAGTAACTTTTTAATGGAAAGTAGTCAGTGGCCGTCGTCTCGTGGTCTTGATCCAAATCTCTCACGATGTCAGATAGTTAATATCACTTTTAGATACAAGGGTGATTTATATGAACTGATTCGTTCCTATGATTCTTGTATCATATATAGCACAAAAGTTGAAGCTAAGTCAAGTGTTAAGTACCTTGGATTATAATAATAAAAATAATTTGCTTTATTCCAAAACAGTAATTGTGATAAAGAATGAAATCCTCATAATTTTACTACAGTACTGCATCCAGTTAGTACATTAACAATAAATAAAATTGTACATAGATTAACTGTGACCTCAGTTGTTGTGCGTCGATGGCACAGTGGTCAGGACTCTGGCCTACCATGCATATGGTCCAGGGTTTGATCCTCTGCCGACGCACACCCGATATCAATGGTTGGGCTGCAAAATTTGGGTTACTGATATCACGTGCTAAAAGTTCCATACTTCTACAAAAGTACTGTATGGAAGCAAGCTGTAATCATAAAAAAAGTTAGTTTTGACAACAACATATTGGCATATCGGTAGCAAAGTCAAAAGTGAACAGAGTGTTTGAAGGTGTTAGAAAAGTAGATACACTAGCATATTTACTGGCGTAAGCGGTAACAAAAAGGTTGAGATATACAGAGTGTGAAAGAACGAACAAGAATGTTTTAAGTAGAGTTTGTAAGGAAAAGAGAAACAAAGCAGCACATACCAGAGAAAAAAGAGAGAGAGAAAAGGAAAGAAAGGAAACGTTGTACCTATGAATGATATGAGTTGAAAAGACGAGATCCAGTTGTTCTACTGACTATTTAGTAAGTTATAAGTTTCACGCCTAATGCTTTCTTTATCGCACAGAACACGAGCTAAGTAGGTTATGGTTGAGTTTCTGTACTCTCTAGTGCGAGCATATAGTTTTCTATATAGGCTTCTGGTTTTGGCTGCCTGATGAGGTACAAGGGGAGAGTTGTAAATGAAGAGCGTGGGTGGTGTGAGTTCGAAAACATGGATTTAGCCTGTTTTTCACATGAGTCCAAGTCCCTGTCGACCAGAATATTAACAAGCTGGTTAAGTGGCACCCTGTGGCTTACCCTGCTGACAACCATTAACATCCTGCGTAATAAGGCATAGTCTTTGTTGAGTAGCCCAGGAAAAACTAAGGAGGAACAATAGAGAATAATAGGCAGAATGCGGGAGTTAACGAATTGTAGGAGTAAGGGTTGGGTTGGGTTCTTCCAGAATGTCTTAACTTCTTGATGTAGAAGGTAAGACGGAATATTTTCTTAGAAATCATCAAGATATGAGACGACCAGGAAAGATCAGCAGATAGATCCTATACCTTTCCTGGTCCTGAGACATCATGATAATTTCTAGAAAGGGTATTGAAAGCTGTCAGTAGGAAGATTGTGTAATTATGTGATCCATTTATCTGATTCATTGTAAAGGTTCTGCATCATTCGTGGCCATTTATTTCGGTTCATAATAGTATAATATATCAGTACTATTGAAGAATTCCACACCGGGACGAGATGGAAGCTGGGCTCTAGTTGATTTTTAGATGATACTCTATCTGATGCTAATTTGTGATAACATGCATATTGGAGTTACATTGGTTAATTAAAAATGCGAAATGAGTGTCTGTTGGTTAGTGAACATGCTATGAATCCTTGAAATAACCAATTAAGTTATTAGAGCTGTTTATTTGAAGTTATTTTTGAAAGCAAAGTTCCATTCATTTTAGTTCTGTTAAATTAATTGATTAGAATGCTCGATCTTTGACCGATTTACTCCTAAACTCCTCTTAACCGGTAGTAAGCCTGGTAAAAAAGGAAGATTGGTAGTGAGGCTTGTAAGACTGCCACATATGAAAACACCACTGCTAAAGAAACTTCAAGGGTCGAATTCTGAAGCCTTATGTTCCACAGGGAAGACGAAGGGATGTAAACAGTATCTACCTATGTTTTATTTAAGCCAACCTGGACAAAGACTTCGATCAACTGGATAATGCCTCAAAGTTTCAAACTATAACTGGTGGGTTTTAAAATTTCAATGAGAATATCATCGCTTACTTGAGATGCAGGTGGATACTTCCAGGTGACAAGAAACAAGTATGAATTCACCATTACTGGATAAAAATTCAGGCTAATCAGACAATTGAAAATTAGTTCTTCTTCATTTCACGAAGTAAATCAAGCACGTACTAACAGATTTTTTCCCTGAATTTTCACCTAAACGGAAAAAACTCAACTTGAAATGAACAGAGTTTCAAGATATCTTCAAATGGCGGGAAATTAATCCTTCTTGACATTCTCTTTTTTTTTAAATAATGAGATGTAGTCAATGATCAAAGTGAAATTAGATTTGAAAAAAAAAATTCACTGCCTCCTCATTTCTTGTGATCTACTCACATCTTTCTTTCATCTAACAAAGTACTTTTTATCTACACAACTGACCTCTCAATCTTTTGATGGATGATTGAAAACCAAAATCATCAAAGAAATAAATGAACAAAAAAAAAAAAACAATCCGATGAATTGGAAATATATGGAAATGAAACATGGTCAGTCGAGTTATTCATCTTTTTAATGATAAAAAGAAAGAGGAATTATTTTCGAAATGAGTATATCGTTGATGGATATTTCTGAAAAGCCACTTGTTTTATGCGAATAAACTCAGTAATACCCTTTGAAATTAAAGAAGGGTTTGATCACTCAGGTGGTGAATATTTTAGATTTGTACATGATTTTGAATCTTCAGAAGTGAATCTTTCCGATATGATTATGAACGATAAATTGTGCTCAAAAACATCATCAGTGAATGTTACTAGATAACATTGTGAAACTTTGTCAAATAAATTTCCTCAATAATAGAACTCATAATTTTCTATAGTTTGGTTTGTAAGGGTTAGTTATGTTTATACAAGTTGATCAAGGATTGATATCAGTTAGAGTACCATTGAAAACCAGTACTGGGGTACTGGTCAGCTGCTGTTTCATCCTAGTTTGGGAGTTGTCGGCAGTACGCACCCACTGGGGTACGAACCCAGGACTTTCGGGTTACAAGGCAAGCTCGTATACCATTCAGCCACTGAGACCCGATTCAGTGGCCAGTGCATGAATTCTAACTTCTACCAGTTCGTGATTTAGCGTGACCCCAATCATTGTCGTTGGTGGGAATCCATTCACACACGTTACATCTAATTAGACCCTTACAAACCAAACTATAGAAAATTAACCTGATGCTCGCTGGTGACTTGTCACAGGATGGAGTCCCCTGAAGTTCTAGTGAGAAGTTATGACTAGTGAGGTCCAACTAGATGTCACGTGTGTGGATGGATGTCCCAACAACGACAATGGTTGTGGTCGCGCTAAACCATGAATTGGTAGAAGTTAGAATTCATGCACTGGCCATTGAATTGGGTCCCAGTGGCTGAATGGTATACGAGCCAACTCGCCCTGTATCCGCAAGGTCCTGGGTTCGAAACCTGTCAGTGGATGCGTACTGCGGATGACTCGCAAACTAGGATGAAACAGCAGGTTAGTGAAACATTTTTGTGCATCATTTTCGAGTGGCCACATTCAGCAAATGGAATTCTTTGACTTTTAATGAGATTCTTAAGCATACGTGATCCATTTATTTGGGTGTATTACAGAGACATTGAATGGCTACAGCGTTTTATGACGAATTGACGGAAGTTGATATTGGTGAGCTTTTGAATTCTAAGTTGACGAAAAGTAAGGTGTTGACTGAGTGATATAAGTTAGAGAACCATTGGAAAACCTGGGAGTACTGGACAGCTGCTCCGTCCTAGTTTAGGACTCTTCAGTGGTACGCACCCGCCAGGGTTCGAACTCAGGACCTCCTAGTCACAAGGTGAGCTCATAGACCATTTAAACACTGAGTACAGCAGGTTGAAGATGAGGCAGTATCTCATTGAATAAGATATTCCAAAATGATCACGCTATATCGTGAATTGATAGAAGTTAGAATTCAAGAACCATTGGATCGGGTCTCATTGGCTCAAAGGTCTACGAGCTCACCTTGTACCTAGGATGCCCTGTGTTCGAACCCCGATGGGTGCATACTGATGAAGGGTCCTAAACTAGGACGAAACAGTTGTCCAGTAGTCCCAGCTTGTTTTCCAGTGGTTCTCTCACCAGTGCCAGCTCATGATGAAATCCTGTAACCAATCAAACAAATCCCTACAAAACCAATACTTGAGTAATATAAATTTGTTGAATTTGGTCCCAGTATTTTTGAAAGGTGGGCATTACTCAAGAATTAAGAATGATAATGAGTGGTTTAGTCTCATAGCTTGTGGTTTACAGTTGTTCACTGAGTTCTGTCGATAGGTGACGTAATACTAGAACATCAAAATTTACATTCCAAATGAAATCCTCAGTGTTGTGCTTAAAATCCGAGAAGTAGACAGTTTATTTACTCATTGTAGTCTGTATACAAAATATGTTTTAGACTGTGATGAGGTGAATTATTTCTGCAATATTGTGTGACCGTCATCAATACAGTGAAATAATAAGCTGAGAAGTGTAGACCTTCATAATAACACTCCACGAAATTTACATAAAGATGTTTTGTAAAATAAATGACCCGAAACGCTTTGTAAACATCTTATTTCATTGGCTGTACTTTTGTAAAATAAAACTGAATGTTTACTAAATGAGTCCGTTAATTTTAGGGTAAAAACTCAGTGATCCATGAATAGGGGGTCATTGTAGACTGATAAGCTTAAATAAAAATGATTCAAATTGAATAATTTACTGAAAAATGTGTTTTGATGCTTTCACAAACGAATTTATCTTGAAATCTACATAAGGCGTAATTTATAAGACTTTGAAAGCTCACATAGTGAGTTTCAGCAAATATTTTGAATAAAACCTCATTTTATTTAAACTATTGTTATGATAATTAATGCCAGAATAGATTAACTGCGTATAAGTTGCTTTGTGATCTGCTAGTAATTAGTAGACGAATAAAAAGTGTAGATTTTTCACTTTTTTCACAATTCGGGTTTTGCTGGCAATCCAAAGGGAAGTGTTGCTCTCACTTACCCCACTTTGACTACTGGTGACACATGATGATTTCAAAGTCAGCTAGGATCAGGAAGGCAAAACTGGCTTTCATTACCCTTGAATAAGTGTACAGACTTACATTTATCAGCACAACGAACTAGATCCATATTTTTCACACAAATGTCAAGTAAGTATGCGTCGGTGGCACAGTGGTTAGGACTCTCACCGATCATGCACATGGTCCGGGGTTCGAGCCCACGCCGACGCACACCTGATATCTATGGTCGGCCTGCGAATTTTGGGCTACCGATATCCACGCTGAAAATTCCACACTTGTACCAAAAATACGGTGTGGAATCAAGCTGTAATCAAAAATTAAAACATTAAAAAAATAAGTGCTTCTGTGTCATTCAGAGGCATAGCAGGTTCCAAGTGGCCTATTGGATGATGCTATGAAGTGATCGATGCTTGGTTCCGGATTCAGTGGAAAAAGCGTTAGTCGCTGGGGGATTGGACATCCATCGATCTGGTCAGTCCCAAATAGGCCAAAATGTGCATCCTGGATTTTACTGCTAGTCACCATTTACCCAATAAACGATTTGGTATAGCCAACAGCGGGTAGACTTTCGTTTACCCATCGAAGTGCTCCCATGTAGCCACGCGCCCATAGCTCATAGGTCAGTCCTTACAACTGCACTCACTTGGTGGCGACATTCCTCATAGAAGTCAAAGAGTGAATTTGAACGTCTGGCACTTACAACCAAACTGGCAGATATGTTGGTCTACTAAAAAGAGCTGAAAAACTCTGATTTCAAAACTATGGTGCACATAAGCTTTAGTATCCTGACGAACAGAATCACTTTTGAACCTGATTTGGTCATCAGAAACCATGGGAACGTAGATGGTGACGTTGCTCCACTTCCATTTGAACCAGACTTTAAGGCAGTCACCTGCTTCGGTCTGAGGAATGGGAGGTATCTCAGCTGTTTCACAAACTGTGAAATGTTATACGGCGGTTCTTTTAGCGCCCATAACGAACCAAGTTTTTGTGCGCTAGATGGTTTGAGACAGTCTTCAGGAATCTATAGACCAAGGTTTTTTGCTAGTTGACACTCACCGGTCAGCAAGGCGTGTCTGAAACCTTGAAGAAACTCATGTCCCTCCTGAGATTCGAATCTCATAATGATATCAACACCCATTGCTATCCCCACACCTGTAGGTCCTTGAGAACTAGCTGAGGGTCTCCTGATGAACATAAGGTGAATTTTGAAGATTCACCTCGTTGGAAGGGTGGGGTTAAGTGAATAACCACACTCAAGTCTTGTGCGCGTTTCTCTGAAACACAAACTGGGTCCATGACTCCAGATGTCACAGTTCCGACTAGTGACGCCTGTTGTCCGACTTGGCAGAGAGGCCTGTTTTTGAGTGCTCCTATATAAACTTGTTGGCGTGGTTTTAAGAGGCTGTCGTGGATTTTTCTTGGACTCATTGTTATTCTCAATCACAGAATGAAATGAAGATGACTGATCAGCCTGCAGAATAGCACTGACAGTGGTATGGAAGCAAGTTGATGAGGGTGACTTGGATAAAGGTGAATTATGATCAGATGGCTTTGTCCGCCTTTAGAATTGTGTGGATGGTTGTTACTTCCCGGCTTCTCACACTGTGGAAGTCAATTGATTCTTCGAGTACCTAAAACAGAAAGAGAGCTAGTGTTGTGTGATCGCAGAGTCCAGGAGACAACTGCTTGAGGTCAGTCACACACGGCCTGTATCCACTTGTTTCTTGGATTGTTCCTGTGTTAATAAATTTACCGCCGGTTACGGACCACCATAGGGTATGCTGAGGTGCACACTTTTTCTGGTCGACCTTTTCTAACCCTCCGTCTCTGAAGTGAAGAGACAGCATAGCTGGCATACTGGTCATCTGAGGGAAACGGCCTACTGTTGTCGAATTCCTATTCCCCAGCAGTAAGACTTTGTTTACGGACCCGCAGCATAGTGTGAAAAAATTCACACACTATGTTCGTAACTACGTTTAGTTTAATCGCTACCCTAACAATCTACCTGGAATGGTAGGACCTTAAGGTGCAGCTTTTTGAGCCATTGCGATCTGCAAGCCCGACCACCATGTCGGGTGCTCAGCGTCCGAGAATGACATGGAGGTGAATATATGAAGGGGGAAAAAGCTTGTAGGTGGTTATAGAGCTAGTTGAAAGTGATGGCGGAGAGCCAAGTGCAAAGGACATGTACTATTGAACCCCGGCGTTTTACTCAAAACGCAAAGAATGAATATTATCAAGCGAAGCGATGACTTTTTTGAAAGGAAATGGCTTATTTGAGAGTTCTGTAGCATCAGCATTAGGCATAAAACACGGAATCATCTTGACAATGTTCTTAGGGAGCTGTGCAATCCAAGAATTACCCCAGTATAACATAAGTATTGTGCAACAAAAGTAGTTGACCAAAAATTAACCTTGAGAAGTACCTAAGAATCAAGCAGAATATACCCGAGAAGGAGGGATCAAAACTCTGTCAGAGAGAAATCAAACGGACAAAACATGTTTCACACTGACAGTCCAAGTTTGAATATTCCTCACGTCATACCCTTGAACGAAATCGCAACTTGATTACAGGATTTCATTATGAGCTGATATCGGCTAGAAAACCATTGGAAAATCTGCAGGGAGTGCTGGACAGCTGTTTCGTCCTAGTTTGGGACTCTTCACAGTACCCACCCAGCGGGGTTCGAAACCAGGATCTTCTGTTTACAAGGCAAAATTACAACTGTAAAACATCCCATCACCATAAAAAACCCTCATCATCCACCAGTTAACTGAAATACTACGAATAGGAATCAACCACGAACAAAGTACAATTTTATATTCCTTTGCCTTCCCTGTGGAACATAGGGCTTCAAGCCAGAGCTTTGAAGTCTCGGTAACAGTGGCAGGCTTATTACCAGCTAAGAGAGGTTTAGGAGTTAGTCGGCCGGGCATAGAATCCTGTACCACCTGAGTGGCTGGCGAGCAGTCTACCTCTGCTCCACTGATGCATAACAAATACCAGTAATAAGGGTGAATTGAAGGAAAATATGTGCGTGTTGGAACGATAATAAACAGGTTTATAAAAAAATTAAGATAACGAAATTAGTTAAAAATATCCCCATAAAAAACAATTTTGTAAATAGAATTTCCAGTCATTTATTTTACTACAATCATCACTACCCAACTGAAAACTTAGGGCTATCTGAATTAGTCCTACTATCAATAAACAATCTGCCCCAGCCCCCCTATCAGAGTAAGACTTAGTCGGGGCTGCATCCACTCCTTGTGACTTATGATCTCCAATGAAACTGTTTTGTTTTTCTTTATTACTCCTTTGTCTCACATCTCTGCTCACTGTTTCTGTTATGCTTTTCTTGTACTTTCTTCTCTTGCTTCGCGTGCTACACGGAGTGTGGCGACTTGAACTTCCGCACATTTGTGCAAAGTTCTATGTCGAAAACAGACAGACAGACAGTCGGGGCTGGATAGTTTCATGACAAACAGGCAGTAAGTTATAGTTGACTGACCTGATAGCTTCTGATTGCACGTCATAGCTGTGGTCAAGTGGTGAGCTGGCTAGTAGCTGGATCCAATAGGTCATCTGGTAGAGTGCTTAACCATTAATTCAGAAACCATTAGTTCAGGTCCTGTTGCGATTCAGATATCCCGTTTATCATCGATCATCATGTAATAACAATATTTTCAGGAGGATGCTGCCCAGTAACAAGCCACATCTGTACGTTTCAACTCCGTTAACTTTCTAAAGTTTATAGTCAGGTTGCCGTGAGAAGAAATAATAATCAAGGTTAGCTCACTCTTGAAAGTTAAGCTTATTTTCATTCACCAGGTTTTTTAAATTTCCTCATAACTCGACGTAATTAACGGTTTTATATATCCCCTTGGATTTTTTTATGAGGTTTATTTTTTCACTTTTCGAAAATACTATAACGAACTCTTCATTTAGGAGTTATAAACGTATATATGTGCTATAATAAACTAATATAGGTATTTTACGAGTGGCGCTAAGATGCAATAAATATAGAGGCAAAGCTTCTGATTAATTTAGGATTCACATACCTCAACTAATATTGGGACTGAAATATTTTGAGCGGAGTGTTTTTTGTCTATCCCTAGGATAATACAGTTCCTACGTTCCCTCCCCTTCGTTCGGTTTTTATGAAGCTACCATCTCCATTTTATGTAGTAGAAACATTTTTTTTTAAATGGAAAGAAAGAGGGAAAAGTTTTCCCAAAATTTTCAGCATTAGAGTTTTAGGTTTATGTGTGAAGATAATTGAAAATGAAAATACTTACTGAAAAGTTTGAATTTTACTCCTGTTCGATTATTCCGGAACTTAATGCCCAGTGTCTCTTGGTATTATTGATATAAGTATAAAACTTAGGCGCTGACTGTGGTAGTTAGAGTATAACTCCATCATGGATAAGATTTTATTTTGATAAATCACACAGTGTTATACAGTAATATTAACTGATGACCACGTTTCGAGCACAAATTATTACTGCTCATTATTATCATATCAAGTCACTCACACAACATTTTTCTTTCATTTATATACATGCGTGGAACTGACCAGATATTTGAATAAAAATCAACATAGGATAATGTACATTCAGATATAATAATATGAGTGTTATTGATCAATTACAATCAGATGGGAAATAAGACGAGTGTTTTTTATAGTCATAATAAGTAACTTGTTAGAATGTTGTGATGTGCTTGAATTGAAATAGAATTTTAGGATTTTTCATTATCCTCCTCTGATTTGACTGACTGGTTGTAATAATATCTTCCATATTTCTGGTATTTGCATTGAGTCATTTCTGTTGCATGTGTTGTGTTGGGTGTAGATTATTCGATGAACCAGGATTCAGTAACCAATCTCTCTCTCCGCCTACCTACTTCACAGAATTTTAATCCTCTCCCATCCTATTGTGTGGTTGTGTGTTAATGCATGTAGTGCTATTGCTGAGATTTTTTCTAAATTACTTATCTTCTCTGGGTCAACCATTCTTACCTTAGCTGAATTCTTATGTTCCGACAATCTGACTACCCCGCCATCTACTAGTTTGACCTATATAGTTGACCTAACAGTCATTTCAGGGTATTTTGTTAATTATTTTATTTTGTTTAATTGGGTCCACCGGGTCTTTTAGCCTACAGAGCTTGTCTCTGAGTGAGTTAGTAGGTTGGAATGCCACCCTAATTCCTGCTTTATTAGGAATCCTACGCAGGGTCTCAGATGTGCCCGCCTTATGTGGTATAACAGTAGATGACTTATATTCTTTCTTATTTATGTTATCATTACTAGTTTCACAATTATTTTTACTTTGCTTTTGGCCTTTATTGATCTTCCTAATGAATTTTAAGGGATAGTTATTTAACACCAACCAGCTATTCTTCTATCTGTTTTATTTCATCATTTAGGTCTTTTTTTGTGCTACTTAGTGCCATTGCTCGATTTGTTAAACATTTAACTAAGCCTGCCTTAAGAGCTAATGGATGAGATGAATTAAAGTCTAACTATCCATTAGGATGAGTTGATTTTCTGTATACACTAGTGTGTAGTTTGCCTTCTTCTATTCGCTTTATTTTACAATCTAACATCGCTAATTCTCCTTGTTCATTTTCCGCTTCAAATGTGAATTTTATTCCCTCCACTAGTGAGTTTATGTGTGCCAGGAAGCTAGAGATATGTTCTGTTTTCAACACTGTGAAAGTGTCATCCACATATCTCCACCATAGTTTTGGAGTAGGATTAAACGTAAAAGGAGCCATATTTTCCCAACTGTTCAAAAATATATCCGCTACGATAGGGGAAGTCAGCAAATGGTCTGAGTCTAACGGTCTTAAACTGAATCCTTCTAAGTGTCAAACTGTTGATTTCAGCTTAAGATGTAAACGACAGTTAAAAGAAGTCATCGATTCTCATGACAGTTGTAAAATTGACAACAATGATATAGGAATTAAATCAGAAATTAAGTATCTTGGAGTTATTCTCCCTTCTGATCTCTCCTGGTCTTCCCATGTCTTAGCGATTTCCAGTAAAATATTCCACCTGACATTTTACATCAAGAAGTTAAGGCACTCGGGTATAACTCGACCCCTCCTCTTACAGTTCATAAACTCTTGCATCCTAACTATTCTTCTTCTCTATTGTTCACCCTTATTCTTTCCTGGTTTGCTTAAAAATGACTATGTCACAATTCGTAGAATGGTGAAGACTGTCAGTAGGGTGAGTGGTGTCCCAGTGGACCACATAGTTAACGTCGTTGTCGATAGGCATTTGACTTCGTGCAATAAATTTGCTAAAGGGATTTTGTCTGATTTGGAGCATCCGCTTTACCCTCAGCTTTCACCTTGCATATCCTCAGGTAGAACAAGGAGTAACTTCATAAAACTGTATGCTTGCACGTCTAAGTATAAGAATTCTATGATACCATACTCGGCACGTATTTTATGTGATGATAATAGTGTCAAGCAAGAATTAACTAACTTTTTTTCATCTAGTAAATAAACAATTTCCTCCATCCATCCTTATATACTTTCAAGTTTTACTTTTATTACTTCTATTATATTTATGGTCCTGTTAATTCTCTGTTTTACTCTCATAATTGCAAACACCAACTTATCTCCATGACGGCTGTAATCTTTGTTTTTCCCTTCACCATATCATGTAGAAAGAACATTATATTCAATATTTTTAAACATGTTAGGATTTCTATACCACATTGACAATACTGTGTGGCACAAGCCAACGGCAATTTTCACTTGTATTCTTATTATTATTAACCTAGCTGTTATCATTATTATTGCTATTTCCATTTTATATGCTGTATGTTTTTGACACTACCTCCATTGTAAGTGTGGAAAATTTTCTGTGTGATTAATTTTATTTATAGTTTGAGGAAATTAGATGCAATATTGTGATTAACGCTGAAAATTCCACTCTGTATCACAAGTACTGTTTTGGGAATAAAGTAAATCATTATTATTATTATTATATTGGTGATCCATCCCATTGCTACACCTCTTGTTTGTCTATATATTTTGCCTTGGAACTTGAAGGTAGTAGATGTGAGGCATAACTGAATTCCTAAAATAATTTGTTCAGTGGGCAGCTTTGTCCTATGAGTGAGTTCAGGATCCGTAGTTAGTTCTTTTTTAACTGCTTCTACGGCCATATTGACTGGTGTATTAGTATAAAGACTAGTTATATCAAAACTAACCATTGTTTTATCATTCTCTATTTGAATGTCATTTAGTTTATTTTTCATCTCATATGAATTAGTTAGTCTAGAGTTTGAACGATTTCTAATGGGGCATAATATTAGAGCTATGTGTTCTCTCGGTATATTGGGTCATATTAGTAAAGTCACTTTGCTGAGGCATGCTGTCAACTTGATGTCAATTGGTTAATGATGACTAGAAGAGGAATTCCTGGTGTCCATTTCATCTTATCAGATTCACTGCAAATGGATGTATTTGCACAAAGGTGAGTAATGTTTTTAGCTCTGAAGCTTGAGTTTAGAAATTCAAACAATGAGTTTCAGGGCTGAGTACCAGTCACCGGAAGGCAGACAGATACACCTAGGTAATGTGTCCTACTTATTATTGTTTTTTTTAGTTCCTTGAGGAACATAGGGCTTCAGCCGCACGTCCCCATTGCATTCAGTTCACTGTCAACGTTTTCACTTGGCTCCTCGTCTGCCCACATGCTTTTATCTTCTCTTCACATGTCCTAAGCGTGATAAAATGCACATCCGAGATTCTTGTGTTGATAAATACCACTCAGTTGAGAGCAGGAATTTATCTGCATAGTATATTATTATTGTTCCCTTGGGTTTTGAGTGGAACACAAGGTTTCAAAAACGCATCTCCACTTTGTCCTAATCTCCGAGGTCCTCTTGGGCTGGCCCTTTGATCCCCCCTAGTATCTTGTCTACTCCCCACACTATCTGCTCCATATCAACTTCGGAAGACCAACTCGTCGTTTTCGTTTCAAGTTCCCCTCTAAAGCCTGGCTTACGATGTCACCCAACGATGTCATCAGCATGTGCCCAATCGATTTTCATGTCTTCCGCCTTACTTCATGGGTAACGGGTTCTCGAATGTTTCGTTCCTGGCCAGACTTTCTTGTTGTTAATTCCTTCAGCCCATCCATTTGATCTTTAATATAGAACAACGGGGGTAGTTGTTGATAAAAAGAAGGGCGATTCGGGACGCACCAAGTTTCTGACCCATATAGAACAACTGACTTGATAGGAGATGTCCGAACTAATTTCAAAGTGATGAATTTCTGACAGAAATTTCTGTCTCGCTTTCCGGTTCTGGCTTTGACATTCTCACTCGTGATGCCGCCTGTAGTCGAAACGATTCTGACTTGGTAAGTGAAGCAGGTGACCTCTTTCAAATTTCCTTCATCGATGTTGATTGAGGTAGTATGTGTAGCATTAAATAAGCATCATTGTTGTACATGGAACCAGACTATCCTTTTTACAAAATTTGAAAGTGAATATCTATTCACGCAGTTATCAGTTTGACTGCTCCGATAGTGCCAGTTACATTGGGCACACAATTAGGCACATGGTTGATTTCTGAACATCATCTTACGTGGTTAAGCAAGGGACAGATAAGGTCTATTCATATTTCTGTTTTAGCTCACCTTGTACAGACTGAAAATAAATATAGATAATTTTCTATAGTTTGGTTTGCAGGGTTAGTTATATTTTTACAAGTTGATGACGGATTGATATCAGTTAGAGAACCATTGAAAACCAGCACTGGGGTACTGGACAGCTGCTGTTTCATCCTAGTTTTTGGGAATCATCGGCAATACGCACCCACTGGGACTCCAGTACTGTCCAATACTCCCTGGTTTTCAGTGGTTCTCTAACTGATATCAACCCATGATCAACTCGTAAAAACACACCTAACCCTTACAAACTAAACTATAGACAATTAATCTGATGCTCGCTAGTGACTTGCTACAGGATGGTGTTTCCCCGAGTTCTAGTGAGAAGTCGTGACTAGTGAGGTCCAACTAGATGTCACGTGTGTGGATGGATGTCTCGCCAAGGACGACGGTTGTGGTCACGCTAAAATCATGAATTGGTAGAAGTTAGAATTCATGCACTGGCCATTGAATCGGGTCCCAGTGGCTGAATGGTATACAAGCTCGCCTTGTAACCGGAAGGTCCTGGGTTCGAATCCCAGTGGGTGCGTACTGCCGATGATTCTCAAAAACTAGGATGAAACAGCAGCTGTCCAGTACTCCCTGGTTTTAAGTGGTTCTCTAACTGATATCAATCCGTCATCAACTTATAAAAATATAGATAAGGCATTTAAAGTTATAGGTCAGCTAATAGTCTCTTTTCGGCGAATTCAATCGCCGTACAATCGCAAATATATATGTGTTATTTTGTATGTTGTATGTGTACATTAAGTTTGTCAAAGAAAATTACAATTGGTTAAGGTTATTGTAACTAAACAGGTGAAGGTTGTTAATTGTAATTTTGTTCGACACACTTAATGTACACATACAAAATAACGTATACATATTTGCGATTGTACGGCTAAGAAAATGAATTCGTCGAAAAGAGACTCTTCACTGATCTACGTGTTTTATTTTCAATAATGCCTGGATGAGGATTATCCATGAATTTAAAGTTGTCCCCTTTATTCTAACTAATCTTAATTTTGGCATAATTGTTCATCTTGTACACCAGCAGAAACTAAACATATGCGTTTAGAAGAAGTTCATACAGACGATTTCTTTACCTCAGAAATCATTACTTCATTGTAAGAAATCTGAAAGTTTCCCCCTCTTTACTCACTTATAGAGTAAATGCATTTCAAACAAATATTTTATAAAAAACAAGATGGCATAATGTCATAACTAACTTTTCTCATCAGATTGAATCAGTTTTTGGCTTAAGAATTATCTGTTCAACGTTTGAAACGTTATCTACTTACTTCAAGTCCCCTGAGTAATCATGAGATATGGAGTTTTTTTGGAAATGAAAACAAGCAATTCAGACAAGAGACTCTTTTTGAATGCGTTTATTATAAAGCTCTACATTTCTATATGTATATACACAAGCATATATGGATTTTCTGAAAAAATAGTGTGAAATGAGACGAAATATTTGTGGTTATAATCATAGTAACACCTAAAAAAATGGGTTTTGTAACACATAAAATAATGAATGAGTTGTTTAAGTTTCAGAAACAACTTACATCGGAATAACTGCTTAGAAGAACCCTCTTGAATGATCCATTATACAGTAATGACATTTATTTGGTATATTTCAACTTGTTTCCTACTCTGTATATCGTTGTTCTAACGTATTCATATCACCCATCGACTTAATCCTTATTATTTGTTCCCCCTATTAGTGTTAATATTGTTCTGTTTTATGATTGTGATTTGTTAGATGGAAGTCAGTCTTGGCTGTGGCGATTTTGAACTTGGAGTGTCTGCAGAAAGTGTCTCCTGATGTGTTTGATTCTTGCTAACAGAGTTTTTTCTACTTCACCTTTTTGAGGATATTCTACTTGATTCTTAGGTGATCCTTACCGTTTGTTTGTAGGGATATGATTTGTTTCAACTTTGACCACAGATAAAGATCAGTTAGATACCCACTGAAAATAAGGAAGTACGGGACTGCTGTTTCGTTCGATTCTGGGATACATTAGCCATACGCATCCATTGAGATTTGACCAAAATTAATATGATGTTTGCTAGTGACTGGTTGCAGGATAGAGTGAGAAGTTATGACGAATTGCTAGACGTTAGAATTCGTTGACTAGCCAGTAAGTCAGGTCCTGGTGGCTGTACTGTCTATCAGCTTAGCTTGTAACTGGAAAGTCCTGGGTTTCAAATCCTGTGGACGTGTCCTGTCGATGAGTCTCAAACGAAGACGAAACAGCTGTCAGGTACTCCCTGGTTTTCAATGGTTCTCAAACTGTTATCAATTCGTGATCAAATATATGCTGACGACCTGACTGTATCTTCGCCTGTCAAGTGTCAAACTGACTGCTCCAAACTAAATGGCTTTTTATTAGAAATCAGCCAGTGGTCCGAGGAAAACGCTCTTAGTTTAAATCCCTCTGAATTTCAAACAGTCAATTTCACCTTTAGGCATAAATATGACCTAAACAAACTGGTAAGCTGTCATGAGGACTGCAGCGTAAATGGCACTGAAATAGGAAACAAGTCAGAAATTATATATCTTGGCGTCATTCTATCTGCTGATTTTTCCTGGTCGTCTCATATCTTGATGATTTCTAAGAAAATATTCCGTCTTACCTTCTACATCAAGAAGTTAAGACATTCTGGAATAACCCAACCCAACCCTTACTCCTACAATTCGTTAACTCCCGCATTCTGCCTATTATTCTCCATTGTTCCTCCTTAGTTTTTCCTGGGCTACTCAAGAAAGACTATATATACCTTATTACGCAGGATGTTAAAGGTTGTCAGCAGGGTAAGCAACGTGCCACTTAACGAGCTTGTTAATATTCCGGTCGACAGGGACTTGGACTAATGTGAAAAACAGGCTAAATCCATTTTATCTAACTCACACCACCCACGCTCTTCATTCACAACTCTCCCCTTGTATCTCATCAGGCAGCCAAAACCAGAAGCCTATATAGAAAACTATATGCTCGCACTAGAGAGTACAGAAACTCAACCATAACCTACTTAGCTCGTGTTCTGTGCGATAAAGAAAGCATTAGGCGTGAAACTTATAACTTACTAAATAGTCAGTAGAACAACTGGATCTCGTCTTTTCAACTCATATCATTTTTAGGTACAACGTTTCCTTTCTTTCCTTTTCTCTCTCTCCTTTTTTCTTTGTTATATGCTGCTTTGTTTCTTTCTTTCTTACAAACTCTACTTAAAACATTCTTGTTCGTTCTTTCACACTGTGTATATCTCAACCTTTTTGTTACCGCTTACGCCAGTAAATATGCTAGTGTATCTACTTTTCTAACACCTTCAAACACTCTGTTCAATTTTGACTTTGCTACCGACGTGCCAATATGTTGTTGTCAAAATTAAGTGAGACTACCCTTAATCTATGTAGAATTTCATTTATTGTTAATGTACTAACTGGATGTAATACTGTATGTTGTGAAATGCTGAGAATTCCATTCTGTATCACAAGTACTGTTTTGGAATAAAGCAAATTATTATTATTATTAGATTTTAACGAATTTCCTTGTACAGCACTTGTTTTGTACTAGAGAGTTTTCTGAGCGTTTCGGCTTCCTATCAGCATGGTTGAAATAATTTTGAGCTTTTGATGTGTTATGACTGATTATTGGTACAACATATTCTATCACATCAAAGTGTGTTTTCGATATTACTATATTATTATTGTTTCCTATAGTTCCTAGAGGAACATAGGGCTACAGCCCCACATCTCTGTTGCGTTTGGTTCCCTGCCAACGTTTTCATCTGGGTTCACGTCTGTCCATATGCTTTCATCTCTTTTTCGCACAACCTCTTCCATGTTATCCTCGCACTGACGACCAAATCACCGCTTCCCATTCGGCTTCAACTCTAGCTATGGCATGGCGTGCGATGTCACTCACTTGATAGTTTGTTTTCTCAAAGTATGGTCAATCCACCTCCATTTCTTCCTGCATATTTGTTGCATAATCGGTTCCAGATGTGTTGGTTGGCACCCAGAGATCCCAAACTGTTGCCGATCTTTTCTGGTCGGCCATCTGATATTGAGTGAAGTACTGAGCGAAGACAGCTGCCGATGAAGGTCTGTAGTGTGTTCGAAGTGCCCTTCGTGATGCGGCGTCAAGTCTCTGATCCGTGTATTAAGTAGCACTGACTTCACATTGGAGTTGAAAATCCGGATCTTACTTTCACTTTCATGCTGAGTGATGTTATTCTCTTTACACAGACTTGAGAGTAATGAAAGCTTGCCTTGCTTTCCCGATTCTGTGTTTTTAACACTGTTGTACTGATCTTGAACTGTATCTAACTCAAGGAAATTTAGCAGGTTATACAATAGAGTAAAACGAATAGTTCCCTGCGTTTAGGCCATAATACTTCGGTCTTGGTCACTACACAGATGTACAACCAATATTAGAAGGCAAATGGAAAAATTCACATGACAGATTGACAATTTCGATAAGACAACACGAAAAAATTGTGTTGAATTAAAAAGACAATAAAGAATGACAAGTGAGCTAATACTGGAAATTGTTCAAAATGGAAATAATAATATTATGCATATAAATAATAAGGAATGGATGTAAAGACTGGCTGAACAAAGTGAAAAATAAATAAGTTTAAAATGGAGATTATAATCTTCTATGACAGAGAACAATTAGGACCATGAAGGAGGTGGTTGAGCAAACTGTTTCAGTGTGAAGAGCTTAAGTTTTTCTATTTCTATGGCCATTAATATAGATGAGACGGGTGCGTAATGATTCTGACACTTTATTTTTCACCTTATGGATAATAATAGAGGAATAAGTTGTAGAGATAAGTCGACCGGTATCAACCACAAGCTCAGTTATCTCTTTTCATTTAGCTCCACACGCAGCACTTCATAGCCACTCAAGATGGTGTTCCTGTAACATTCTGAACAGAGCCTTTATCGAACAACCGATATGCATTAGCTATCCGGGAATAGATGACCTCATAGATACACTTAGAGTAGGTTAGGTTTTCTAGGTTAATGGTTCAACACAACGGACAGCCCCCAAAACTTAATCAGTCGTGATCTGCATGTAAGGTGAATCATAATGAAAAGATCAGCAATGCCTCTGAAGTGAAGATAGGAGTAAGACAAGTCTGCTCACTAATCACCAATGATAATCCTGATTGTGGTCAACTGAGTAATGAAACGGACCAACAAGAAGATGGGTGCATTCTTTACCAACAAGAAATCTCTACAAGATCTGGAATCAACGTCTAACAGACTCGAAGATCCACAGTCGAAAATCAGCAAGTTGACAGGAAAGGCAGGCATAAAATACAGGACTTTGAACATGGAGTAAAATGTGTTTAAGATGCCAGACAACCAACAACAGCAAACAACAGTCACCATCAGTAAAATAAATTTGGACAAGGTCACTTTTTTTACTTACTTTTGCAGCATCAACTAAAGGTTACACTGATAAGGATGTCAAAGCCAGTCAAGATAGGAAAAGCAAAAGAGAACCTCATTACTTTGAATGTAGTGTAAAAGTATAGTGCAATAAGCATAAGAAATAGGATTCAGATTTCGAGCAGTACTAACGAATCAGTTCTTCTTTATGGTTTGGAGGCTTAGCATGTAACTGAAACATTTGCAGCAGATCACGGTGATCTTACGTTAGTAGCTGATTTCGCTCAATACTGAAGATTATACGGCTCATGAAAAACGACCAGCAGCGAAGAACTCTGCCAACGGAGCGGACGACGACCTGTTACCCAATAAATATTTAAAATTAGATACGGTTGGATGGATTGGACGCACTCTGAGGGGAACACTGCATGACATCATGCGTCATGCCCATCAGAGGGATCCGGGTGGAAAACAACGGGTTAGCGTGGAACCCGAGGGTGACATGGAGGAGGTAGTGTGAAAAGAAAACGAGAGACGTGGAGTCAGATGATGAGGACTACAGAAAACATGATGAAATGAAAATGTGCTGTTGAGATCATATGTCCCACATGGAACTAAGGAGAATAATAATAAACTCTAACTACTTGGAACCGTCTTCACGAAGTCATTCCCTGACATATTCAACCATTTTTCGTTGCCTTAATTCACTGCTCCTAAGCAGTTATGTTCATAAAACAAGTTATATCGGTGAATTGACACGGGTATGATGACAGTTGTGAACTGTTGGATTTCTGAGCAAACGGCGATACTTATTTCTGATTACCAAGGGAGTTAACAAATGCATAACTGGTTGTACAGATAGATAACTTACTTGCCTTAATTAATATTGACGTCCTATTCCCATCTCGATTATTCGTACACAAATCAGTTCGCATACATTTATTATTCCTTTAGTTTTATTCGCCTATAGGCAAATGCAACCAGAAACATTTTGATTCTAACATAAAAACAATCGATTGTTATTATTATTATCATTAATATTTTTTCACTGATGGCGCGTATACTACTCAAATGTGAGTAGATGAAAACCATTCACATTAAACTACAATGCTTTTTATATTTCTTTACACTATGAGTGGAAAATAAGACTCTAAGATTTGAAATTTTCGGTCTCAATAGCGATAGTACTGTTTCTTATACAGGATGGGGTTACCGGCTTCACATCTACCCTCTTTCAAGCCAACTGACAGCTGGTAAGCTAGGTGAGGTGTAGGAGTGTATGCAGAGTGGATATCGAAATAGGATCATGCATGCAGTTATCAAGAGGACATACAAGTAGGTTGAATACAATAAAATATTCCAATTTCATCAGAGAGTTTAATATTTTCCAAGTGTTCATGGTCAGTCGTGAAGCCAGCCAAAGAGGACTGCAAGAAAGTGGATAAATTCTAGATGTGCTGTTTGTGTCATATATTCCACTCGGAACCCAAGTGAATGATGACGACGATATTACATTCATAACAAAATGAAATGGAATGAAATACGTCCATCTACTACCTAAATTATTTCACACCCCTTTTTGAAACATATTCAATGTTCAAGTCAGATCATGAACTGAGGTTAAAAATCAAAGGGTAGCATACAGCTTTTCTGCCTACTTTGAGTCTTTATAACAATCCGGAACATCAATGAAGTCGAAGTCTACCACCCTTTGAAATTCAGTAGTTCTTTAGCTTGTCTCAATTCATGATCTGACATGAAATCAGTTAAATCACACTAGCACCTTGCCCTATTCAGGTAAGTAGCTACCTGGGTTCCAGTGGGAAGTCGTGACCAGTAGGGTGCAGCAGGTCGGGTGTGAGGACAAATAATCACCGAAGACATTAGCTAGGGGTCGCGCTATTTCGTGAATTGGCAGAAGTTAGAATTCATGGGCCGGCCAAAGCATCGAGTCTCAGTTGCTTAATGGTATACGAGCTCGCCTTGTAATCAGAAGGTCCTGGGTTCGAACCCCGTTGTGTGGGTGCGTACTGATGAAGAGTCACAAACTAGGACGAAACGGGTATCCAGTACTCCCAGGTTTTCCAGTGGTTCTCTAACCGCTGTCAGCTAATGATGAAATCCTGTAACCAATCAATCGAACCCCTACAAACCAACACTTGAAAATCACATTTTATTGAAATAAGAACCAATTCAGGGTACTTTAGTGGAGTATAATTTCATAATAGAATACTTTTGAGAATCATTACCTAATAGAATCAATACTATGTGAACAAAGTCTAAAAGTTCTCTCTCTATGTAACTCTATATGATGATTATGAGCAATAAATCGGTGAAACTATTCCATTGTAGATTCAATTTAGGTTATTTTGGTTTTCTTAACTCTACAATTCCCATTACCACAAGTGATACTAGACTGTTTTCAAGTCATGTCTGTATTCTTGGGTTTCACTGAGGCATTATTGCTGAATACCAGTAATAAATGTATGAAGTAGGCTGGAAACACACAATGTCTGAATCAAGAAAACTTGCAATACTCCAACTAAACTAGTCGTGTTTAGTCTAAACATCACTCGAATATATTTTAACCACGTGGACTAATAAGCCGATTATAGCTAAAAAAAGGTAATGGTTTCGCTTGATATCATCTCCATTTGTGTTAAGTGGTTTGATGATAGATACAAGCGTCTGTACAGAAAACAGATAACCCTTAAAATCTTTTACATTTCAAGGAATATGCTAGAGAGGAATTAAACAGAATATCTGAAGACCTACCACACTAGGGGTCGGATGCAGTGTTTTCGGAGGGAGAAGAAATGCTTTGAAGTCAAACAAATGTTGATAAAGACATATATAAACAATATGAAAGAAACTCGAAAATATACATCCAAAAGCCTTATTCAAGATAACTTGGGTGGTAAAAATTCAATTCACTAAAAATACTCATCCACACTTGAAGATCGGAGCAGGCATTTCAGCAAACATGATATTTTCCGAGAATTCATTCATCTACCTGTACAGTTTCAATTTTTTAAATATTTTCATATATTTTTTATTCCTTCATGTACCCAGTGGAACATAGGGCTACAAGCTAGAGACTTGAAGTTTCTGTAGCAGTGTTCATTTCTACAGAATGGGCTTGCTAGCCTCATGCCCAACCAGCTTTATTTCTGACTTATCGAAGTAAAGGTGTGCATCCATTGGGGATTCAAACCCCAGACCATGTGTATGGTCAGCGAGTGTCCTACCACTGTGCCACCGACGCAAAACAGTTGCAATTAAATGTAATTTTTATGTATGTGTATGTTCATTAGGTATATCAAACAAGAATAAAAATTAGTTTGGAGTATTGCTGACACTATCAAAATATTTCGGCAGATAAGTTTAGACTGAAGTTGTGTGAAATGAAAATCGTTCTGAAAAGTTGGTTGTTAATTGAGGAGCATGGAGATAAGTATCAATATAATTTTCGTAATAAATGAAAAGAGTGAACAAAGTATTGGTTAAATGATTTCAAAGAATGTCATCTGAAAACAGGTAACAGAGAATTACTAATTGCAAAACACTGACGGAAGTTGAGCTTAGATTTATACCCATGGTAGAAGGAGGGGATGAAGAAGTTTCCTGTGCAGGCATAAATCCTAGGCTTTCATCCGAATCTCTGAGGCCTTATCAGTGTGAAGCACATGGAAGCATATGGCTTTTGTGAGGTATCTTTTAACTTTGTACAGAACTTTAAGTGAATCTTTCTTATATTTTGAGTGGACAGTTATGAATGCATACTCATTATAGCACATTTTATTGATCCATTGTGATACTGATATCTTGTGCTGATATTTTAAGTAACCCACTTACAAACATTTTCAATACTTCTTTTTTTCTAATAATGTTATACCTTCTCTGTGAAAAGATATTAAAATCATCCCTGTACCCAAGTCTGGTTCTGGAAATAGTGTTCAGTTTAAACCTATTGCTATTACCTCTACTTTTCTGAAACTAATGGAGAAATTATTATTACTAAAGCTTCTCAAATGATCCAAAGCAGTTTGCCTACAAACAGGGTAGAAGTACTTTAGACGCTGCTGCTGTGTTTCATCACAACATTGTATCCTCCTTAGACAAAGGGACCAAGTATGTCCGTTGAACGTTCCTTGATTACACATCTGCTTTCGACTCTGTACCTAGAAGCCTTTTGTTAAACAAGGTTAGCCTTACACAAACTGAGTCCTGGACTATAAACTGGCTGCACTCTTACTTCTCCAATAGGATGCAGTACACGGTATATAATGGTGTAGCTTCCTCTCCTTTGCTTACTGAAGCTGGTGTTCCTCAGGGTGCTGTTCTCTCTCCGTTTCTCTTTTCCTTTTTCTTACTTGACTTACCTCTTTCAGACGAAATCAATTTCGTCAAATATGCAGATGACCTGACTGTTTCGCTTCCCGTTAAGTCTCAGTCAGACTATTTCAAATTAAATAGCTTCCTGTCGGACATCAGTCGGTGGTCTAAACTAAATAGCCTCATGCTGAATCCCTCAAAATGTCAGACTATTGACTTCTCCTTTAGGCATAAACGAGATCTACAAACACTAGTAAGCACTCATGAAGCCTGTAGAATTGAGGGGACTATAATTGAAACAAAGTCTAATGTAAAATACCTCGGACTAGTTCTATCTTCCGACCCTACATGGTCATCTCATATCCTAACGATTTCTAAGAAAGTGTTCCGTCTAGATAATACATTAAGAAACTTAGACTATCTGGAATCACCCAACATCTACTTTCAGAATTTGTCAACTCTCGTATCTTACCTATTCTACTTTACTGTTCCCCATTAGTCTTTCCTCGGCTACTGAAGAAGGACTATACCAACCTGAGAAGGATGTTGAAGGTAGTTAGTAGGACTAGTGGTGTAAAACTCAGTCAGCTCGTCACTACATTAGTAGAAAGGCATCCAAATAGATGCGAAAAATGGTTTAAAACCATACTCTTCGACTCCCAACACCCCCTTTATTCCCAACTATTGCCTTGTATCTCATCAGGTAGAACCAGAGATCAGTACAAAATAATATATGCTCGTACAGCCAAGTACAGGAACTCAAAGGTACCATATTTGTCCCGTGTTCCAAGTGACAGAGACAATGTTAAGCGCGAAACCTATGACTTGCTTTGTTGTTAATAACATAATTTTGGTCCTTGTTATTTCTCCCTTATACTCTCTTATTTGTACTCTATAGTGAACAACCTTCTTAAACATAATTAGCTACCCGAAATTATTAACATTGGCTTACATTTTTTATACTTTATTCCTTCTTTTGTGTATGCACTGATTCCAACTATATTATCACTATGAGTATTACAAAAATTATCCTGTCATTAACCATCATGTGATATTAGTTCTGTGTTTGTTTGTTTTTTGTTCGGCAATATTAACGGACAATCTTGGTTGTGAATGCCATTACTACCATCTTAAAAAATTTCATATTATGCAGGATTACTCACACTACCACAACAAATACTGCATTAGAGCTGACAATAAAAAACCCTGAAATGTTTATTTTATGATTGTTTAGTGGTGTTCAATGAAATTAAATGATCATCTTGGCTATAAACATTCTTAATATCATTTCATAACTTCTTGTATGATTATAGCTGTTACTGTTCACCATGCATACACATATCATAGCTTCCACTACCAAATAATGAAATATTTTTTATTATTGGTGTTTATCTTCCTTTCTACTTGGTATTTTTATTTGCATTTTTGTTGTTCTTATTTTTGTGTCTCTTTTTGGTTTTTTTTATATGTATATTTTTTTGTAATACTCCTTTTAAATGTGCGATGAAATTAGATGCAATATTGTAGATATGTGCTGAAAATTCCACACTGTACCACAAGTACTGTTTCTGGAATGAAGCAAATTATTATTATGATTATTTTATTATTGTTTATCCTTCTTTAACCAAACGGCATAGTGTTCTTTTACTGTTTCAGACAAAAAAACATTGAAGGATCTATATGTCTGGCTCTACAAGAGCACAAGAGTTGGTTGATAATAAGAAGTGGTCAAATGCGATAGTTTATCTTGAGAGTTACTGGAGAACACAGGGCAGCAGAAGAATAGAAATCGTAATGTAGCAACAAATAATGCTCTTTTCAGGGCGTTTGACATTGTCTTCTTTAGGATATTGACTATAAAGTCGCCTTTGAACACCACATTCATGTATAGCATCTTCTTCAGCAGAGAGATGGAGTGTATCTCGTTTGTTTGGCGATTTAGGAATTCATTCATAGAACATGGAGTAGTGTCTTCCTCCAAAGGACTATCTCTTCATCTACTGTTTCAGGACTGATGATTCTTTGGATCCCATTTGCAAGAATTTGTATCCCGCAGTGGGTGTGACTGATAGGTAGCCAACTGTGAAAGTTTGTCAGCCTATTGTTCACGTAGGATTTCCATACATTTTGATCTGTTCAGTCTCCTGTCATTCTTCTTTGTAAGTTGAACGTCCGGCTTCTTTTTGTTTGTGTTTGTTTCTTTGATTTAATTCAATTTATGTTGACTTCGTTAATGAATGTGTAAAATTTCCAACAGTGAAACTTACATCCTCACACGCTATCTGACAAAGAATGACAAATGTCCACTTGTTCATAGTAAATAAAGTCACTACAAGGACTATGTGTGGCTACTTCGCTACTATGGGGTCCCATCGACAATTATACATCTCATCCAACAGTTATACGACAATGCTGCATGCCAAGTAATCCACAACGGGAAACTTACGGAAGCCTTCGAAGTGAGGACGGGAGTGAGGCAAGGCTGTCTACTATCACCAATGATCTTCCTGATTGCAATCGATTGGATAATGCGACAGACAACGGCAACCAACGAGGGAACAGGCATAAAATGGACTGACACAAAAGACTTGGAGGATCTGGATTTCGCCGATGATATATGTCTGATTTCCCATAAACTGGAAGATATGCAAGTGAAATGTAACAAGTTGACAGAAGAAGCATCAAAGATAGGACTTCACGTGAACATAGATAAAACAGAGATGATGAAGATTCCTAGCCAACATCAACAGCAGCAACATCAACAATAGACAACAATCAGCCAGCATAAATGGGAGGAACCTGAAAGAAATAACCTCCTTCACCTACCTGGGAAGCATCGTCTCAACTACAGGCGGAACTGACGAGGACATCAAAGCCAGAATCGGAAAAGCAAGACAAGCTTTCATTACTCTCAAGTCTGTGTGGAGGTCAACAGCACTCAGCATCAAAAATAAGATCCGGATTTTCAACTCCAATGTGAAGTCAGTGCTACTATACGGATCAGAGACTTGGCGAGTCATAAAGAGCATCTCAAACAAACTTCGAACCTTCATTAACAGCTGTCTCCGCTCAATACTCAAGATCAGATGGCCGGCCAGAAAAGATCAGAAACAGGGATCTCTGGCAGCGAACCAACCAGGATCCGATTGTGAAACAAATAGGCAGGAAGAAATGGAGATGGACTGGCCATACGCTGAGGAAACTATCAAGTGACATCACTAGACAAGCCCTCTAGTGGAACTCGAAAGGGAGGCGGCGAGTTGGTCGTCAGTGCAAGGGTGACTTTGAGGAGGTCATGCGAGGAGGAGATGAAAGCATGTGGACAGACCTGGAGCAGGTTGAAAAAGTTGTCAGAAAACCGAAGTCAATGGAGGTGCGCAGCTGAAGCCCTATGTTCCTCTAGGAACTAAAGGATACAATAATAATATAATATGTGTGGAAGGCAAGTTTACATTCACTCATCTAAGCGTATACCTCTCAGTACGATGTTTTCATTCAAAAATTGACATGAAATAAACACAAAAGATATATTATGTATGATTCAGTAAATATGCGTATCAAGTGTTTTGTTGAAGTATTCAGAAGTTGCCTACTATCACCGATGATACTTTTACTTGTTTTGGACTAATTTGTTCATTGTACAGTTCACAGGGAGTGAGAATACAGGAAAATAGGTTGGACTGATGAGAAGACTCTAGAAGATCTGGATTTCGCTCCTGGATGATTTATGTCTGTCACACAAACTCGAAGAACCGCAGGCAAAAATCAACAACCTGATTGAAGAAGCATTCAGAGAAGAGAGGATTCTGGGTGAACACAAAGAAGACGGAGGTGATGAAGATAACCATTGAACAACAACAACAACCAGCATCAGTCACCATCAAAGGTTACTCTCTTTACTCATCCGGATAGGAAGCACCGTCCCAGCCACAGGCAGTCGAATAGCACGGATGAAGATGTCAAAACCAGCCAACCAGAATCGAAAATGCAAGGTACACCTTCATCAACCTTGAGCCAGTTTGGAAATCTTCTCCACTCACTCAGCCAGCATAAATAACAAGATTCATATTTTCAACACACATGTGAAGTCAGTCAATCAGTTCTCCCATACGGGTCAGGAACTTGCACTGCGTGTAACAAAAAGCGTTTCCAACAGGTTACAGCCTTTTATCAACTCTTTTCTCTAGCTCCATACTGAAGATCAAATGGCCAGCCAGCCAGAAAGAAATGGGCAACAAGAAACTCTGGCTGAGAGCAAGCCAACAGGCGAGAGCCAATTGCTCAACAATGCGTAGGGTATACGTTGAGGAAGCTATCAAGTGATGTCAAGCACAATGTTGACCATCACCCGAGTGGAATTCAAATGAGAAGCAATGAGTAAGTAGTCCAAGGAATGATCGATCGTACTAGGAGATGAAGCTGTGGGCAATGTTGCATGTTTTTTCCGTCTGTTTTTTTCTGTTTTAATTCCCTCACAGTTATACAGTTTTTGGATTTCCTGGTATTTAAAACATTATACCAACTCGTTGAGCGAATACTTACGATTCATTAAAGTCATTCGCCTACTTGATAATCAACGTAAATTGCATGCATACTTCTAATTAATATCTGACTGACTACCTTATAGAAAAATCATAGTTATGCATGAGTTCGACTGTATACTACTGATTAATTGAAATGAGTAGCTATGCACTACTTATATCAAACAGTAGTGTTTACCAGCCACACCCAAATGATCTTGACACTGGACGGTGTACCTGGTTTTTAGCTCAGCTCAGAGAGCTGATTGTGTTCAAGCCACCAGATTTCTGTCTAGCTACTTGATTAAAGTGGTGTTATCGTTAACCGAATTCACCATTTAACCGACTAGCCCACACACAGTTTAGGCAATTCAAGGTGATTATTCCACCAAGGTTTCCTTTGAGAAACGAGATTATCCAAATCAGAATATATGGGAACCAAGGAATCAGGCATAGACACATAACACTGTATACCGTTGATCGACTGAGATGATTAGTCGTATATCATTCACATTGACGAGTAGTGTAAGCTCCCCAGTGAGATCGAAGTGATCTAAGCGCCACAAAAGGCATTTCGCTTGTTTGAAGCCGATTTCATCAGTGATGTACCCTGTCTGACTAAACTTAGAGAGCCGAATCACTTCGAAATGTTCGTTTGGTTTGTATATTTCAAATGTGATAAATTTCATACACTTGGTTCCCTAGAGAAATTTTGGTAGAGAAAGAAAGACCAGATATGAAGTATAAAATCATGCCATCATTTTATTTCACAGGTTCCATTTCATCAGCTGAAAATGGCCTGAAATGAAAAAGATGGTTATAAATAATAACATTTGATACTTTACTGTTTGAAAGGTAATAAAGAAAACACTATAAGATGGACGCATCCGGAATATAAACATTTCAACTTTTAGTTTAAGTCACCATCAATTTATATGCTTTCAAACTATGGAAGAAGAAAGGGGGATGAGCAAAGACAGAAAACAGAAAAATCTAATAAACAGTCTTGGCTTGTACGACAACATGGCAACTCAAGAGGGTCAAAGTTCATCAATTTGAAAACTTTCTCAGTGAGCTGAGCTCACTAGTGTGTATAATTAATCAGTGCAATGAAAGTAATACGGTTACCAAGGGAGTGAAAGATTGACTTCACTGTCTTTCTGTGTGCATAAGTTTAGTTTAAAACGTTTGACTACAATTACTTCAGCAAATCGTAGTAGATTCGCTGTCCTTTGTATGTTTAATATTTTCAAAAATTTTGGAAATCTCAACAGAATAACCCGTATCCACAAAGTGTCTTGTAATTTCACTTTGTAAATATCTACTTCATTTTAAGCATAAGTTTCTTGGAATATACTCTCAAAACCAAATGGAAGCCTTTGTTTCTGTCCTTTCAATGATATTGCTTCTGCAGGTGCAAGTAAATTTATAAATGCAGTTGGAGTTAACATCAGGTAGCAACATTGAAGTATGAAATGTCATTATTTATAGCCGTTTTAATTTCAGGTAGTTTGCAGCTGATGAAATGGAACCTGTGAAATAGGATGTGTTGCAAACATGGTCTTTCTTTCTCTATCGAAATGTGATGAATATTACTAAATAATTTCGGTGTTCTGTTGATGAAGAAGTAACCGTGTTCATCATTCCATTAGAAGCGTCAGTGGCACAGCGGTAAGGACTCTCGCTGACCATGCACAAGGTCCGCGGTTAGATCTCCTTTCGACGCACACCTGATATCAATGGTTGGCTTGCAAAATCTGGTCTACCAATATCACATGCTGTAAATTTCATGCTTGAACTAAAAAACACGGTGTGGAATCAAGCTTTAATTAAAAAAACACTCTGTTCTAGCATTTGTTTTTAAAGCTTAAGAACACAACAAAGTGGACAAAGCTAAATATTATTTTGGTTGTTGATGACTAGTATTATTATCTAAGTTGCACAGCTCGCCCTATTGCGGATTCGTCAGCTGGATTTACCTACATTCACAGCGGATGATTATGTTCTTTCTGAAACTGAAACTCTGCACGAACTACGACCACGACCACTAGCTCAACTTGTGCTACTGCGACTTCTTATTCAGTGTAACTATCATTTTCTGTTAACTGATAATGTTTGACCGAAATGATAGGTCTGTAGTAGGAAG